>CM029622.1:16518601-17251101 GCA_017311315.1 Dendrocalamus latiflorus | reverse complement strand
GTTACTATTTACACTATAGTGACTTCATTTATATTAGTCAAAATCGTATGCTAGTTTCTTTTTTTCGTACGACTCTCTACAAGCTGTTACTATTTATATCTTAAAGTCATCAGCAAAAACCAATATGAACAGGTCCGTAGTTCATAACTTCTCCATGCTGTAGTTTATTTGCTAGGGTGTTAAGAATTGAGATTTTCGCAAGTGGAGTACTTAACTAATGAGCTAAAGAAATTTATGTTTTTGGGACAAAGTTGACAAATTGTGATGCATTGTTCTCGATATACCGTAGAGAGAGAGAGAGAGAGAGAGATTGTATAACACTTGCAAGAACATGAACAGAAGATAAATAAATCAATTTTTTGAAGGGGGTAAGTACAAGCTCAATGTCTTCCTAGTGCTATACGATCTTCTGTTGTGCACTTGACTTTTCTGTTAGGCAAGACACTTCTGTAGATACCATAAGTAATTAATTTGATGAGTGCATTACTGACAAAATGTGCTGATTTATGCGTGATATTACCCCGGTACTTGTCATAGATTAGATAACATATTTGCTGTCTAAATCACTATAACTATGACGATTCGGAAGAATCTAGGTCAAACAATTTCATGACACCAGTCTTTCAGAGATGTAATCAATCTCCACACATGCACAGTTCTACTTTCTGTCAACTCCATACGTTCTTCTAGCCAAGGGTACATCTGTGGAATGCATATGCTGATTTGGTAGGAACCTCCCCCACGTGAAAAGCATAGCGAAGGTCTTTCGGAGATTAATCCACTACTGATGAATAGTATTTAACGATATTTGATTAATTTGTGCCATTATAGTCTGGATCAGGGGGAAAAACCAGTGGGGATCAGGAGGGAAAAACCGTCCGAATTTTTAAAATTTAAATTTATGACTGTATAATACACTTTTTATGTTAGTTTAAACTTTTTTATACTAAATTACCTATTGTATGAGCTTAATATACTTTAATTATTGTACTCTTAAGTCCCAACATTTTTTTAGACTATCTAGCCTAGCTAGTACATGCCATTGGAATATTGGAAAGGACCTTGGGCAGCATGCCAGTAGGGAATCCTGAAAGCGCTTTGCAGACTTAGATTTGGACTCTTTTACAGCATTACAGCAGTAAAGAAAAGAGCAGCACCAGTAGCAAGGGGAGAAGAGCAGCAGCACCGCCAAGGTAGGGGAGAAAAGCAGCAGCAGCAGAAAGCAAGGAAGGAGAAGAAGAGCAGCATCAGCTAGATCTGTGGGTTTCTTTCCATCTCTTTCACTCTTGCAAATAGTTATGGAAAATCAGTCCCATGAGCTAGAGTGTCATTTCCAAATGGCTTGCTAGGGTATATTAAGTTTTCTTCTTCTTCTCCTTAAAATTAGTTATGGAAAATCAGTCCCATGAGCAGATAAATTTTGAAAACAAATTACATTAGTTCCTGAACAAATCTGAACCAGTATATTTCTGTCCAGCAATCATAAATAAAGTTAGAATGCGGATCTTATATTTGGTCGTTAGATTTTGGGGGGCTAATGTTGTTGCATGATATTATAGGTGATGACTCCTAAATGTATCAATGTTTGGGAGTATGGAGAGAGACTAGAAAGTGCTGGTTGGAAGTATAGATATTATAATCTTACCAAAGTAAGCAGAGGTGTCACCCGCCTAAAAGAACATCTTGCTGGTAAACACGAGGATGTTATTCCTTGCGGTGGGAAATATCTAATTAATATTTACATTATTTCAATTGCTAATTACCTATAATCGGTTTTTTCTGACTTTTCCTATTTTGGTAATGGTTTTTTGGTTTTTACGTGGTAACCATTCCAGTTACCGATTTTAAAACGGCCCCAATTTAAATTTTAATATTCGAATTTCAAAAGGCTTTTTGCCGGTTTTTCCAGTTACCGGCCACCGGGTGGGTTTTTCGCTGGGTCCGAGATTTGTATCCTTCGTCCAGACTCACCAATTAAGTGGTTTAAATCTTCTTTCTTTTAATAATTTAAGAAGAGATCCTGTTCGTGAGGTTATGTGAAGCTTGCCAATTTAATGTTGAATATTTCAGTTTTCAGAGGTTCCACTTAAAAAATATCTCACTGTTAGCTTTTTTTTCTAAGGTCACAATGTGTTTAAGAAATCAAGTTGTACCTTCTTGATACATCGCATCTTGTAAAATTTATTTTTCAAATGTGCATATATGCTTTCTTTGTCATTCACTTTCTCACGTTCGCATATAGGTTTATGTCAAATCACTTACCCCAAGAAAAACTTTCTAGTAGCTTTGGAAATTTGCACAATCACCATTATTAGGTTCCCAACTGAGTGGAAAGTATTTTTCCTATTCAAAAGGAATGCCAATTTCATTTCAACCTATATATGGCTTTGCGGCTAAAACATAATTTGGACCAATGGCTAGGAGTTCTCGAGGAATCCATGTTGTATTTTCATTAGTCACCGAATGCAACTATATATTACGGTGACTGGATGAATATAATGACAAAATCAAGTGATGGATATGTTGCTATAACAAAATACCAAATTGCCAACTGACTAGAAAGTATTTTTCCTCTTCAAAAGTAATGCCAATTGCATTTCAACCAATGGTTTTGCGGCTAGAACATAATCTGTACCAATGGTTAGGAGTTCTCAAGGAATCTATGCCGTATTTTCATTAGTCACCAAATGCAATTATTATGTTGAATAGATGAATATAATGACGAAATCAAGTGATGTATGTTGTTATAACAAAACACCAATTTGTTTTAAGTATCCTAATGATGGTTTTATGATGCTTATGGAAGGAAAAGAACGTACTGACATTACTATTCTCTTTAGAGAAAATATAAAGTAGCATACATCATTGAATTCAGAAACTGATGTGCACATCCTGTAGAAACCGAGGATCCGAAGCTACTTTTCTGTAAAAACAGGGGAATAATTTAAACAAGGATAAGTTTCTTAATTGCTGCATTATATAAAGATTTCAAAACGCTAATTTGATGTACAAATATATCCAATCAAATGCAAAGGTGAAAAGATGGTTTATTATTGATTCAGGGGAACTAACAAGTGCCACTTAATTAACGCAAGATTAATGTATATGGTTCACAAACTTTCCAATCAAATGTAGAAAGTAAAACAACAAACGTTTCTTATACTGTTTTTAAGAGGTGAATTAATTGCCAAATCTAAAGTAGGATTTTTTTTGTCCATATACATGAACGGTGAGCCTTGAATTTTACAGTTGATTCATGTTTGTGGGCATAATCAAACAAATGGGCTCGTAATCATAAGATACGGTCATAATATATTTGGCTGAAAGTAGATTATTTATGCATGACATGTACATAATTGTTCACACTAGGATGCTCCAAAAAGGGTATAAGCTGGTCTATGTAGTATATATTAAGATTTAAGAAGATGCCTCCAACAACATAATTTTATTTGCAAATGTGCATGATGTACTTGTTCCAGTAAATATTTGCTGACAAGGATGTGTGCTATCATGCAATATATATGCTCTCTTATAAACCAGGAAAATACCAATAATTATGCTAAATTACAATTCAATCCCTGACCTTTTTAGAACAAAGGCCCCTGACTTTGTCAAATTGTTCATTTCTACGATTCTATCATGTTTGAGATGTGCGAATTTCATAGGATCGGAGTTTTTGGGATAGGAAAACATCAACTCTAACAAGTTTGAGAAGCACGTACGAAATTAAAATTCCTGCGGAGCAATTCAAGAATACAGGGGCCGGCCGGGCTCAATGCAGTAAACACTTTCGATTAATTTTGAACATATCATGAACCGCTACGATTTGCAGTTTTTTTTTCTGCTAGTCTTCTATTTGATCTAAACAAAGCTACTTTACATATGTTTTTCAGAGCATAGAAGCACCCCAACATGCATGGCCATATCTTAATAAGATACAGGAGGAGCTAGCCAAAGAATCTGATACAAATCCCATAGCAATAATACCAATGCTATGCAAAAGAAAAAAGGAATAATATTAGAGCAAGTTGTCATGAGATGAACTTTGATATGGCACCACGAGGGGTACAGACTAAACTAGGCAAAGCAGTTAGGATTTGGATGGGCCCACAACTAGTGAGCCTAACACAGTCAGCAAACCAACTTGGCAGATGCATGACATGACAGGGTGATAGTGATAAACCAGCAACTTTAGCTCAAAGAGAAGAAAAACAAACGTATCCAGTGCAACCACACTTTCGAAAAAGATTTGAGAAAATAATCGATGTGTCAAGCAAGGATCAGTGTAATAGTGGCTAGCTTCTGGTGATGTTCCTTTTGCTGCTAGTTTAATCAAAATTTAACATAATCTGATCTGATCATACTTAGTGGCTTCTCAGCTAGGTACCTTACTGCACTTCTGAAACCACCAAAGATTGTCCACTTTCCTGTATGCAAATTTGTACTTATATTAATACCATCTCAAGGATCTTTTGATTAGAAAAAAAACAGTTTTCTAAAGCTACCAAAGTGTTTTTGACTGTTTCATACGTGCATATGCACATATATAGTGAAGAGTGAAGATATTTTTGTTGCAAAAAAAACCAAGTGGTGAAAGGAAAAATCATCAGATCGAGTATATACATACATACATATAATGCGATACCATGGTGTTAGGACACCATGATTTTAAATACGCGAGTTCAACCTAAATTCGGGTATATTGTTCAAAAATTTCAGTTTTAGATTATATACTTATCTATAATAATTCAAATGAAACGCATACTTTTGAAAAATACACTCAAATTCAAAGACTTTCAACATTGTTTATCGCATGATTTGCTGATTTATATATATCAGTACATACCTATAAATAAACTATCATAAAAAGACAACTTTAGTTTGAATTTAGGTTCAAACTTGCTTAAGCTATTTAATAAACTAGTTAAACTGACATCTAAAAAATTTCAATTTTTTAAAATACCTATTTTAAATCATGGTATCAGTTACCATGGTATTTATACTATATGTATATGTTTGTGTGTTTTCCCCCATTTCACACAATTAATCTAGAGCAGCCTAGCCCAACATAGTACCTAGCTTAACCTGAGCTGAGAGTACATTTACTACAACAAGCAAAAAACCATCATTTGTGCTTTTAACGTGTGCAAATCTAGGAAGGGACAAGAGGGAAAAGAAGAAGAAGAAAAAGAAGAGCCCTCGCCTTTCCATATCAGTATATCACCCAATCATAAAATTCCAGTCACCTCCCATTACTTCTCGTCCTGCAACTCGCCTTTCTATCTTCTCTCTCTCTCTAGTTCTCTCTCACTCATATCTCTACCCTCTTTATATCCCTTAATCTCCTTAATTTTCCTCTTAATCTTCCTGCTAATCCCTTTATCCTCTTTACAGCACACCTTGCAGTAGTGCTCCTCCATGTAGCGAGCGAGCGAGCGACGACGAGGACGCAACACGCGTGCCTTGGCTCGCCGGACATTCCTAGGTCGCTGGCGGCGACGTCAAATCGATCGATGGGTGTGAAGTGACACATGAGCTAGCAAATTAGCATTGCTGCGAAGTAACACACACCGCATCGATCCATCGATCGATGGGTACGCACGGCTTTCGATCTGGATTGCTTTTCCGGTGGCGGTGGCGACGTGGCTGCGTGCTGCGTGATGAGAAAAGGAGACGGGCTGAGCCGCGGACCTAACACTGGGCTCGCTTTTGACCTCCAACACTCTCGCGCTAGTATTGTTACCGGTGCTACTCCATCTTACGTCCGGATCAATACGACTTTTACCGGCTTTTAACTACCACCGTTGAATTTTAGCTGAAATGTATAGTTTTTGTTTAAAACATTTAATTAAAGAAAATAAAGATCAAAAAGAGATCAAAAAGTTATATTTTACAGAGAATGCAAATAAAAAAGAGAAAAAAAACTATGTTAAAATATCATCGTATTTAAAATAATTTTGTTTAGAAGCCGAGGTCATTTCTGACTAGACCTTGCTGGTACAACTCCCATCGTGCTTCTACTGTCCGAATTGCATGGCAAGAAGTAGCCGAGCAAAAAGTTTTTTTTTAAAAAAAAAGGTAGGGCAAAATATAGACCACGCAACCTACGGGAGACTAGGCTTTCACACCACCACTGGTTGGCGTACAATATGCCTTCGCATTACGTCCGCTCACTCGCCTGTGGGACTCATGGCACTGCTCGCTCGCTTAAACATCTGGCCGCTATGTGTGTGTTTTTTCTTTTGTTTTTCAGCGGTTCTTAGCTTTTTATTTTTTTTAAAATAATTACTATTTATTAAATTAATAAACAATAGATAAAAATTATAAAGTTAGTATAAAAGAACAGCCATATAGATATTACTTTGGTCAAGCTGATTTAGGTTCCGCTCAGTTGGGCTAAAATAAACTAGCTTATATCTGAAATTACACTGTAGCTAATAGTGGCTTATTTGACGTAACTAAATTTAAAAAATTAAAAATAGAAAAAACAAATTAGTCCATCACGAACAATGTAAACGAATATGGAAAAAAAAGAATCGGCAAAAAAGTTCAAAAACCAAAAGCTAGAAAAATACAAAATTTAAAAATAGTAAAAACTAAACTAAAAACTAAAAATTAAAATTAAAATTAAAATAAGCGAGGCCTTAATTGGGCTCGGAGTTAAGTTGATTTCGATCAACTTTATTATGGCTTACTCTATTCTAGTAGCCCTGTAGGGCTACTGTCCAACAGAGAGATTCCTTCTTTCTTCCACAATTGATTTATTCTTTCTTTATTGATTGTCATAACCGGAACTCCTGTCAGTTGGAACAAACACCAAAATAGGTAGAAAGAGATCCTTGTGGCCACCGCCACCGGACATCCCGAGGCAACTGCCGCCATTTAGGGCCTGTTTGGAACAGAGGAATTTCATAGGAATTTTGCAGGAATTTTACAGGAAACAGTTCAATTCCCGCAGGAATCGGGAAAAATTCCCGCATTCCAAACAGGGCCTTACCCCGAAGGAGCGCAAGGGATATGTACATAGGTAGCATTGCAGGATCAATTTTTGGTATACATAGGGCTGTTTGGCAACGGCTACAGTTTATGATTTTTGACTGAAATTTTTAAAATTTGGCTGATTAGCTGGCTTAATTACTTGCCATTTTGTGGAGGGGCAGTGGGTGTGCGGCCACCCGGTGGTCAGTCTCGGTAGGCCACGTGTCACTTGCAAGGCGCTATCGCCCAGTAATCCGACGACAGAAACGCTATTTTTGTTATTCTCGTGGACATACAATTATTTTTACAAATACGAGTTGAAAAGACACTATATATGCCAGAAATTCATTGTAGGAGAACATGGAGAGAAATTTTAAAAAAGTAGAAGACATGGTCGGTCATTGAAGTTATTGCGTTGTATCAATTAGGGCACGATACTCTTAAAATACAAATTTGGATTACTAACGTATGTTTAATGATTTGGGTGTTCTTGTTTGATGTGATATGTGTGAATATATCTAAGCCCATCTTGGCTATCTTCCTCCTACGAGTAAGTCATATTTCTCGTTTTCGGTTTTTGTCTGGTTTTGATAAAATCTTACTTGTTCTTGAAAAATGTCTAAACTTTGAAATAGATTATTGTGATCCTTAGATGGAATTGGTTCTTAAGACATTAAGTAAGGTGTCTATAAAAATTTATATCATTTGAATTTGGAATTTTTCGAATAGGGGAGCGGTTAGATTGCCTCCCCTTGCCCCGTCAGACCGCCAGAGGCCAGTCAGACCGGCACCTAGTCAGTGTGAGACCGCCCCTGGTAGCCAGTCTGACCGCATGAGCCCTGAGTTCTTGGGATTTTGGTTTTTTGATTTGCTAAGTTTTGGTGTTAGTTTCCAAATCTAATTTTTATAGCTCTATATATAGCTATTGAAGTGAAGGATCGATAAATACTTGAGGGAAATTCAAATGCACCATTCACTCCTCTGTTATCATACCGGTACTATAAGCTACTTCACCTCCCCATGGGCAACCCAAGGAGAAATGACAATATGACAGCCACGACTCTCCCGATTGTATCCCTCTCCACCTCACCCCAGTAGCACCCAAAGCTTTGCACAGACATGCCGGCACCTCGTAGTAGGTAAACTGGAAGCGGCGCGGCCAATCCTGGCGCGGAGAGGAAGGATGCATCAGAGCAGGCGGCGTCGCAATGGTCGCAATGAGCCGGTCGGCCAGCCTCTGGTTTTCCTCCCAAGTCTCGCCGCATGGTTGCTGCAACTGCGACGGCAGCCAACAACGCCACCGGCTGGAGGAGGAAAGAAATCAAAGAAAAGAGAGTATTTTTTAAAAAAAAATTGCTGTGGACAGGTGTCGATTTGGTTGAGCTGGTACGCCACGTGTGCAAGAATTGTCCAATGTGTGCGCGGACCCACAAACGAGCCACTGAACGCACATCAATAACCTAAATGTGCATTTTAAGAATACTATGATCCAGTTGACATTAATGACCCGTCATGCATTGTACTCTTAAAAAATAAAAGGTGAAACTTGGAAGAAACTAGTTGCTAGCTAGAATAATTATTTCTATCTAAATCAATGGATGTTGATACAACGCAGCAAATTCAATGACCAGCCATGTATTTTACTCTTAAAAATTAAAAGGTGAAACTTGGAAGAAACTAGTTGCTAGCTAGATTAATTGTTTCTACCTAGATCAATGGACAACACGTTTGATTGGCTACGTAGACGTGATTGCGGAGCACAGCGTGTGCGCTCACCTGAAAAATCAGCATAACTCTTTATTTTTTTCCTCTCTATCTCTCTATCAAAGAAAAAAACAAATAAAGAAGTCTATATAACATCCAAGCTCATCTAACACTTCAAGCTATAAAATCAGATATTTCAACTTTCGAGCTTTACAATCCAGTTCAAAACACTTTGATCGAATTCCGCAAGATGGTATTGTCTACGTAGCCCGATGAGAAGACTATTTTGCCATGTAGAATGATATGTTGCAAGTTTAATTGAATGACAAGTGAGCCCATAAAGACTTCTTCCTCAATCGAAATAGAGAGGAAGAGAGCTACAAGAGCGGCGGTCATGAAAGTGCATGGGAGCTCGGTAGAGGAGAAGCCTTGTGAGACCCACAAACATTTTCAACGTCTTATCCTACGTGATAAAATCATATATTTATCGCACCATACGGGTAATACCACTGTGCGAAATCAAAATAGAGTGTTTTTGAACCATATTATAAAGTTCAGAGGATCAAATGTCTTGTTTTATAGTTGAGGGTAGAACAAAATTTTAAATAAAATTCAAGGTGTTATATACACTTCTTCCAAAAACAAAAGAATAATCCTGCCGCACTCCATTCTTGAATGCGACGGTTAAAAGTCCGTTGAACGCGAGACCGACTCCTGTGGGACCCACAAGCTGAGCAGACATCCCGGGCCCTTGGTCAGGCCTGTCCACTGAGAGGGCAACACCTCGACAGACTAAAATACTACATGTGTAGTCTTCAGGAAAAAAAAAACATGTAGTTGGTAGGTGCAACCACCGACCATTAGACCACGCACCGGCACCGTGCGACCAACCCGACGGCGCCGGCCGCCCACGACGCGTCCGCGCGCGAATCGAATAGTATCTTTATTATATTTGTATCTATATTTTATAAATAAATACTAACATAAATTTAAATACTCTTAAATATGAATTAAATATTATAACGAATACAAACTTAAATCAAATATTATAACGGATATGAATTTGAATCGAATATTTACTCAATTCGGTCGGATCTAGATATCTTTATAACTTATGTAGTATGAAGATATTAATAATATTTTATCCTCGTGCAGTCACGCTTAATCATTCTAATTCATTTATTTCACCTAAAGAAACATGAATTCTTATTGAATTAAAAAAGTTATTCAACTAATTAGTCGTATTGCAATAAAATATGTATATTGCTTCATCGAATATGAATAGAATAGTCCGGATAAAATAATATTTCAGATGGTAAACGCCTATACTACATTCGCATTTATATTTTTTCATGCAAATTTGAGTACGAACAGAAGAGAAAATATTAATCGAATAGGAAAATCTATATTATATTCGTATCTTATCGAATACGGTAGCCGAATAATACAAAAAATTCGTATCATTTCTGCCGTGATGCATGTAGCCTACAGTGACTTTCAGGGTATGGGCTCGTCCCCCTTAATTTCTCAACGTGCATGCAAGTAGAGATGGATATCGAGCCAAGTCATCGTCTTACCAAGTTTTTTCTTAAACTAGCATAGTTTGATTTCATATCATCTTATGTATAGCTTGAAAGTATTTTCATAAGCAAGCTAACGAGCCAAGCTGAGTCGAGCTAAAGCAAAATCCAAATTCATTTAAAATTAACTTATTTTAATATTTAACCAATTAACAAGTATAATTAATTTAATTTTAAACCAAGCTAATGAGCCCCACTAACAAGGTTTTTTCTCACCCTTGCATGCAGATGTACCAAGCAACTTCTTCCACATGCATGTACCAACTTGTATTGTACACTTTCCAATATGATGAACAGTACATGTAGCTCGTCATGCAGCTGGGTCCGCGCCGGCATGGCTGTTTAGAAAAAACTTTAAATGGTGAACCTAACGTGTCCTCATGTTACGAATAGTGTGCATGTTATTTTTTTATTTTGATTTATAGTTTTTGATTGTGCCTTATGACTTTTAGATTGTTCATAAAAGAGGGTACGGAGTAACAGAAACTCGTGTACGGTTTTGACCGATATAAATGAAATCGCTATAGTGTGTACTATAATTAACGTATAGATCATACCTTGAAAAAACACTCTGTCTGAAAGCTGGTTACTATAAAAAAAAGTTGAAAAATAGCTTTTAGAGGTTGAAAAGAAGATATTCTATGATTAGCTAAAATGAAAGAACAACCAATGACCACACAAAGACCCTCTCTTTCTCTCTGTGTGTGTGTGTGTGTGTATATATATATATATATATATATATATATATATATATATATATATATATATATATATATATATATATATATATATATATAAAGACAAGGATATGCAAGTTACAGAAAAACTGTGTGTTTATAATTCCACACGGCTAGAGTATACTACGGTCGGCAACAAAATCTTTTTCTCGTATATATATATAAAGACAAGGATATGCAAGTTACAGAAAAACTGTGTGTTTATAATTCCACACCGCTAGAGTATACTACGGTCGGCAACAAAATCTTTTTCTCGATCTACTATGGATGACACATACGGAAATTAAGAGGGCATTATCTCTTTTACAACTTCGTATCTATGCATAGAACGTTTCCCATGTACTTGTATGGGGATAAAAGAAAATTCTCATGCATGCCCCTGTGAGTCAAGATGCAGACGCATAGATATACGTTTCGTTTCAGGGGTCCCTAAAAATACTAGCCTGTGGCCCTACCGTACCGTATCCTTGACTTTCAAGCGGTTGCCGTGGTAGCCACAAGTGTTATTGCAACATGCGACAACGTTGCAACATAGTTGGTCCAAATGTCAACTGCGTGACACGACACACAAATAGGGCCCTGCAAAAAAAAGTCAATTCGGGGCTAAATTTAAGACGACTTTTCGGTAAAAGGCTAGAGAGAGATTAAGGCGTGTATAATAATTTATCTTTTAATGTTATTTTTAAGAGCATCTATAATAGTTTATCTCTTAGAGTTGTCTCTAAAACTTCTACCTCACCTAAAAACAGCACTAGAGACAACTTCTCCAATAATAAATTATTCATCTACTATTTTATATTATTTTTACCATAACTTCTTGTCTCGCACTTTCTCACTATTTGCGTTAGTTTGCAGGCTCGAGTCGTCTCTTGTATAATAGATAACATATTATCTTTCTTCACCTTCTCTCTCTTTACGTAGGATTTTATTCATTTAGTATAACTAAGAGACAATTGAAATAGCACTATTGGAGATGCCCTAAGACTTTCACCTTATCTAAAGACAGTACTAAAGATAACTTTTCTAACAGTAAATCATCTATCCAACTATTTTATATTATTTTCATCATAACTTTTTGTCTCACGCACTCTCTATTTGTACTAGTTTGCGGACTTAACTCGTCTCTTGCATAAGAAACAACACATTATCTCTCCTCACCTGCTATTTACTCTATATAAGATTTTATTTATTTAATATAACTAAAAAACAACTGAGATGGCTTATTAAAGATGCTCTTACGGAGCTACTGCTATGCTCCCAACAAGATCAGTAGTCCATTCTAACTTGAAAATTTGACATTTCTAGCCTATAAGCGTGATTGGTTTAATGAATCCCATGGTGTTTTGCTTAGATAGTCTACTTTGTTTCTCGAGGGAAAATACGAATTTGGTGTAAATTTTATTTTATTTTTAATTTAGAAGTTTCTAAAAATTCTCAAAAAAACCAAGTGCAGTGAGGGTTACGTTATATGTCATCAAATTTCAAGATCAAACTCGGTTGGATTCGTGTAAAAAGACATATACTTACTGAAATAGTGTTTTGAAATAGTGCTTAAACAGTAAAAACACTGATTTGACAAAAGTATCTTATCCTCTCCAAAAAGAGAAGACTTTCATAGCTACTCATTTGTAAAAAGTAATGTTGCATCAAACTAGTGTTCACTCTTGGTGATGCACATGCGTAACTAACTGTGTCTGTAATCAGAAATTGCACGTTTCTTGCAACTACAGTGACTTCAAGGTACAAACAGTATTGTCAGGCACATGGAGTATGATAATCAATTGTAACGTCCTTTTAGTTGATTTGTCCAATTAACTTGCTATTCTAACCACTATAATACTATTTAGATTGAATATATGGGAAAAAATAGCATATATAAATTTATCTTGAGAAGAACTTTCATAAAAACATAATTTTATTAGGTTTATAAATCTATTATAATAAAAACTAGTAATCAAAGTTATGTCTTGAAGACTATATCCACGTTTAAAACAATATTCTTCCGTAAAGAGAGAGTATATAATAAAGAATAGTTGGTTTAACTCGTAGGTGTCATCTTACGATCATTAACCATGCATCTGCATGCATGAACAATGCAATTAAGTAGTACTAGTTGGAACACGAAGAAAACAGTAATATATATACGTACTTTACTCTAGCGTCAGCTAACGGCTGGCAGTGAGAGAGAATCGATGCATGCATTTCGTGAAGAATGAAGAAGACAGGGAGACGGCAAAATTTAGGTGAAAATATATATAACCAAAAAGGTCTTTTGGTCTGTTCATGACGTGCGGAGTTGGAGAAAGGCCGGTGTGTTTGGCCGATGTTGGTCTCTGACTCTCTGTCGATTCAGCCATACAGGCAAGTCACACTGACGACAGACTTAACGATCGAGTTACTTCTTAATCCTGCCTTTTGCACGGCTTAAAGGGGATCGTTTTCTTTTGCAGCGAACGCCGCGCATGCGTGCAATAGCGTACCTGCACGGCTCTGAGAGCACGCAGCTTAAGAGGCGTTCATATTGATTTTATAGTGATAGTGTTTTGATTTTAGCTAATAAATAGTAATAGTTTATAAAGATAGTGATATTTGTGTGTGATTTTGATCGATATACATGAAGTTATTACAGTATCTACTACAATCGATTAGTAGATCTCGTCTTGAAAAGATATTCTGTTTAAAAATTAGGTACTGTAAAAAATTATTTACTATAAAAAATGGTTTTTAAAAATTAATACGAACATGTCTAATTAAGATCGTGGCCGCATATTGGGAGAGTCCGGCAACTATTAGATAGACTCGATAAACAGAACTGAAAAATAAACTATTTTGATATGGTTGTTGTATTCAATCAGCAACAGGGAGTGTTGTAAAGTTCTAATATCGCAAAAATTTGAGATGTTTATTCGTAATATCGCGAAAATTTGAGATGTTTATAAATATCATCTTCAGATAAACTCTGCAATTGATCCTGTTCCACAGTAACACATGCCCAGGCTGAGTCGTTGCTTGGACTTCAAGAACTTGCATGGATTCCTACACCAACAGAGGGGTGGCATCTCCCCCTCGGGTGGCTGTTGCAGTAAACGCTCGGTTAGAACGTTTAGGATGGGGTTGCTGTTATAGGGGGCGTCATTGTGGGGAGGTGCCCTCCTGACACGCTTCGCTTGTTCACCGCGGGCCATCGTGGCCCTTGCTTGTTCGTCGCGGGCTGTAGCAGATCTTGTTAGATCGCGAGTTTTCTCCCATTGCTTCATCATCTTGTTCCATAGTTTCTTCGTCCTCTTGTCCATCCCTACATGGTGAACCAAGCTCTGGTGTAGTGTTGGGTTTGCTTGTGTAGTATTTTCTCTCAAATCTCTTCCACCTCATTTTATAAGCCAAAGAGTTGGCACGATGTAGAGAGCTGTCACATCGTACTTTGCAGAGTCATGTCTTTTCAGTCTGAAAAGCTGAGGAGGTGTAGTGTTGTCATATCGATCTAAAAGGCTAGCGAGGCCAAGTGTTGTCAATGTATAAAGCTGCCCCCATTAGTCTTATCATTACATAAAGCTGCCCTCTTTGGTCTTGTAACTGTGCAAAGCTGGCTCGTGGTCTTGTCAGTGCATAAAGCTGCACCCTTCGGTTTTGTCACTGCGCAAAATTACACCGTCTGGTACTGTCACTGCGCAAAGCTACTCCATCTGGTCTTATCACTGCATAAAGCTTCCTCCTCTGGTCTTGGCATTGCGCAAAGCTGCCCCATCTGGTCTTGTCACTACGCAAAGATGGCCCGTCTGGTGTTATCACTACGCAAAGCTGCCTTGTCTAGTCTTGTCACTGTGCAAAGCTACACATCTTTTGTCTTGTCACATCCTGCTTTACAGAGGTCTATCTTTTTGGTGTGAGAAGCTGAGGGTGTAGTGTTGCCAATTCTCTCTGGGGCAAAACTGCACAAAACTAGCACATGATCCGATTTGTCATAAAGCACGCAGTTTCCCCCGACGGACTATAAAATGCACACCCACCCCCTTATGAATAGGAGCACTCAACACAGTGAACTATATGAAGAAGTATCTTGTCCATCCTAGAGTAATCTACCATGGCAGACGCCGAGGAGCCAGTCGAACATGGATCACCAAAGCTAGACCTTTCCCTGGAAACAATGCAGGACTTTGTCCCTAACTACTGCTTGATGCCAAACAGGCATCCACAATCGGTGTGGCCAAAATGCAGACACACGAAGGACACGGTCGTGTAGGTCGTGGAAGGCCATTTGGATGGCGGATGACGTTTCTTCTGATGCCTACACTCTGGGGTACGAATAGGCAATCGTTTATTTTGTATTATTGCTAATACAGTTTCGATGGTAACACTCCTTTGTAGTAAATGGCGAAATGCAACTTTGCCCGCTGAATTGATCCTCCCTATGAACGCTATATTGTGAGGTACGTTGATACATTGTGAGAGCGAATCTTCAACTTGGAGGTGTGGATTGAAAGTCTGAAAGAGGACAACGATGACCTCCGTCAGTAAATGTAGCGTGAGAGGGGAAATGAGGAGGTCGTCAACATAGGAAGTTTGTATGATATGACAACAATGGCCAGCCTCGTCCGAGGCGCCCCCCTGTTCAACACTTCATGTGGGTAGCGCGAGGCACATTGTACTAGTAGGCATGCACAGACAAGATTGTACCATAGTACTCTCCCCTGTTGTTCACGGTTATGTTCATTGTCGTAAAGCATGTAGTCGAATGTATTACGCGTCATTGCGGTTGCTGTTTATTGAGTAGACTGTTCCAACGGTGCGTCGCGTGCATTGAACTAGAGGCGACGAGATGGATCGAACAAACGGACATCGTAAAAAAAAGGAGTACAAATAAGAACACAACAGTATTGCAAACATCACATAGTAAGTAAAAATGTAAGTAATAAAGGAAGAACAAAAGTAAAGCTAGCACAGGTAGAAGGCCCATACTAAACCCACAATAGCACCCCCAGCACCCTCTCCGTCGCCACCCTGGCCCACTCCAGCTCCGCATCCGCATCCTCCCCTACGACCGAGTTTGGTATGGTCCTTTGGCACGCATCGCACAAGCCATGATAGGTCACGGCATATGTGGCCGAATCCCAACTGATGTGGGGGGCCTCCCCATCGGCGATGGCCCTAGTGTAAGAGACGAGGCATGCGTCGACGCTATCGCCGTGGCTGTTAGTGAAGAGCATCTAACCAAAGAGCCACAGTAAGTAGGCCTCTAGGTGCCACGACATCTGGTCCTCGTCTGTGGCCGGGCCCATTCGCTCGACCCAAGTACAAGCAAAAAGTTGGTAAGACCGTAGTGTGCAAAGTAGAGCACAGTGGTCCGAATGCGAAGGGTGTCGAACACGTACCTGGAACTGCAAGAGTCACCTCAAGAACAAGTCGTGAATCTGAGTAGGCGGGAAGACGTAGTACCTCTCCGTGGCCCCAGGATGAAGGACTCCCTGGGACCTGGCTAGCAGGTCCTTGCGCCAGCCAGCCGGGGCTTTCGGTAAAAAGGCAGCAGTTCCCACGATAGGAAGGCCGAGCAGCAGCGAGATGTCCTACAGAGTAGGGGCCATCTCCCTAAATAGGAGGTGGAAAGTGTGTGTCTCCAGCCGCCACTGGTCCACCAAAGCTATTAATAGGGAGCGGTCGAACGGGAAGAGTCGCAACCACTCCTGGCCGTCGTCCCCGAGCGCAGCTGGTGCCAGAGTGTCCTCGTCTGTGGCTTGCACCATCCGGACGAGAAGTAGTAGTCCAGCATCGCTGAGCCTATGAAGCAAAAAAAGTTTTTTACGCAACCTACCATGGCAAGAAGATAGTGCCGCCAACGTGCAGACCTATCTGTCCAGCGTGGGTCTAGCCTTCAAGCCACTCGAGGTGTGTGCGTGCGGATCACCCCAAGTTAGTTGCCTCGGTTGCGCTCCCACGAGGTGAGACACGGCGCGACGCACGATGTAGCCTGTCCACGCGCTCATCCAGGAGGCCGTGAGGCCAGTCCAATCTGCGAAATTCACGAGCCATACCTGCAAAGTGACTTGAAGTTAGCAGTTATGCGAAACAAGAAACATCGAATGTAAAGCAGCAGTAAATATAATTTGTAAATAAACAAACAAAACAGTACTGGCTACCAGGACAATACTTAAAAGAATACTTAAAAGGGGGAAATAGCACAGCATTGTATAAACATAAAAATTAGCAACGTACGGTACAGTTACAACGGCATTACGTACATCAAATGTGGCAACTAACAAAATATAGATGATAGCGTACAATGATTTGTAATGTTCAAGCAACTTTGCACACTCCAACAAATGGTACTGGAAACATGCCGGTGTGCCTACTCATTAGCAGGTGCCTTACATCGTCTGGCTGTGTGGCCTTCTTGACCGCAGCATCTACCTGGTGCCCCGGTTTGTGCTTCGTCCATATCATTCGTAATACGACGGTTTGGTCGATGACTCTTCCCACCCTTCAGTATGTTAATATTTGGAATCCAAGTCCTCCTTGTAATGTTTAAGGTGGTGAAGTTATCCACAGAGCAAACGATGGCTGCTCGACGCAGGCACCGAGTCGTACTCTTTAGGAGCTTTGGGCAGGACCAAAGGTGATACCCATGTGAAGGACATGACAATGGAGAACAATTAATAGTAGTAGTAGGCCTAGTGCAACCGCAAATAACTTGTCAAAACATATGGTGTTACGTGAAAATGATCGTCTTGACCTAGTGTTTTATGCAACTCAAATGTAACATGCAATTTACTCTAAAAAAATTCGTCCAAACCTCATCTAAGAAAATTCTTTTCGCCTTGCACCACAACAATATACAGTTTCCCGGGACAAAAAGAATCGCAACACCCTCACAAACAGGTCCATGTTCAAACAGCTTTAAAATTAAAGGTTACAATTTGTCACATCTAGGACAGAAGTACAGAACAGAACAAGTGCTCCACTCATTTCGGCTTCTAGCTTTTTTTTACTATTCTTAAATTTCGTCTTTTTCTGGCCTTTTTTTTAGCTTTTTGCCAGTTTTTTTTCCGTATTTGTTTGTATTGTCCGTGATGGGCTAACTCGTTTGTTCTATTTTTATTTTTTTAATTTAATTATGTCAAATAAATCACTATTAACTACAGTGTAATTTTAACTAGTTATAATACAATTTTAATCATAAACCGTATTTTTTTAGCTTAAATGAGCGGGCTCAAGGAAGAAGCAAGGCAGCTTCTAATAAGGCTGTGCTGATGTACATAATTTGTATTGTTGTGACCTGCGAGTCTGTGATCTCCAATGGAATCAGTCAGTCAGTCAGTCATGCATCCATCAGCTTTTTCCCGGAGTCAAAGTCATGTATACAGTAGACTTGGACTTGTCCCAAGTTGCAGAACAAAAAAGAGAAAAAGGTAGAGAATCCTACAGTAGTATAGTGCAGAACCAATAAATATACTAGTAATTTCACATGCAGTTGAATATGCAGAACACGCCATAGCCTTGACACCACCCTAGTTTCCCCGGAGATGCACACCGTACTGTATTGTATGCTATTATGCACACATACAATTAAATTATTATGAGGTAACGTGAAGGCGTTATGGGCGAGTGGTGACCTAGAAACCGAGACTTCGACGAGAGAGAGAGAGAGAGAGAGAGAGAATCTTCCAAATTGCTCGCATGCATTTGAATACTTCGTGCCCAAGATGCATGGTCGATGCCTGTCAAACTTCAACGTCCACGAAATCGGTGGCGTTAAAGACTAGTTTTTTTATTTTACAAAAAGCGAGACAGATGGACCTAGCTAGGAGCATGCATGATGGTGAGTAAACATGGTCTGCCACGTCAGCGCAAAATCAGGCTTATAGGGCATATTGTAAATTTTAAATACTATTACTATAGTCATATACTTTTATGGAAAGGCATCAAAAGGTAACTCAGGCTTTTCTCTTAAATGAAAGTGGAGTAACTCAAACCTTGAGAGAAGCAAAAGAACATTGAGAAATTACAGAGTAGTTTGCTTTGATTTTCGGAGGAAGTAAAAAGTCAGGAATTCTAGATTGATACAAAGTCAGCAATTCTATATTGCACTATCTTTGCAACCAAGTCCTTAGAAAAAAATACCTTTTACACCCAGATGTAATTATACCCGCCTCTAATATACCATCTAATCAAACTTGAAATACTTCTTTATCACTTTAGATATACTCGTATACTAATTATAACATACTCCAATATGAACCACAAACAAATTGCAAGCGAGTCCATAGATTTTAGCGTATTTGTAAATACCTTCATATACATACATAAAAAGAAGTATGTCAAAAAAAATACATACTACATCTGAAAAATTATTCATACCACCTAGATGGTCTTCAATACGTGAAATACTTTCTACGTTGTGAGATACGACATAGTATAATTACACCCAAGAGTAGAGGCTTATATATATATGAAGCCTTTTCCGTACTCACGGGAGTACATACTCTCACTTCTAATATATCACTTTAACAAATATTTTATAACTCTTTATCAATTTTGATATACTTAAATACTAATTCTAAGATACTCCAATATGACTTGGTTGAAAAAATTTCGACGGAGTCCTTTATATTTGCCATATAGACATTTTTACATATAAAAGGAGTACATACATAAATTATGATATAAAAAGTGGATTTTGATAAACTTTTTTATGGAACTCACTTTGGAGTATCTTATAATCATTATTAGAATATACTCAAATGGTAAAGACGTATAACAATACCATTAAATTGGTATATTAGAAGTGTAAGTACGTACTCATATATATATATATATATATATATATATATAAAACTAAATTTAATTATAAGTCATATTTTATCCATTGGATCAACATTAAAAACAGCACTTCAGTTCTCATACAAATCTACGAAATTGAGTCATGTTTAAGTAAATATTAAACAACTTAGAAGAAAAAAGAACTTTGGGTAGCAGTATATCGCGGTAATTAATACACGATAGTGGACTGGAGTTTTGGCATATTTTGAATTCGTATTTACAAAATAGTGATAGTCATGTGAAAATGGCAAAAATGGTACTTTCGTCGTCCGATCACCAGGCGGCGGCAGTGTGGAGCAGACACGTGGGTAGTGGATCCTTGTGGTCGTGCGGCTCCCTGCCTGCCGCCCTGCCATAGATGGCAGGTAATTAAGCCGACCAATTAGCCTGCTTAATTATCTGCCTTAATTAGTAGTTTCGGTCGCAGCCACTTTCTCAACCTTCGACCACTGATCACGTTATCCTGACCACGGTTGTTCACGACCACAGCCACTCCGACCGCTCTCGAGTCTCGGTCACTCTTTGCACTCTGTAGCTTTCGATCACCTACAGCCTATCGACTAGCTACTGTATCTCCGATTATTGTAGATTCGACCACCACGTCCATTCGACCACTTCAGTTGTCCGACCACAGCCATTCGACTACTTCAGCCGTCCGACCACAGCTATTCGACCACTCCAGCCGTCTGACCATGGCTATTCGACCACTTTAGCCCTCAACCACGGCTATTCGACCACTTCAGCCATTAACTCATTAAGGCAGGTAATTAAGCCGGCTAATTAGCTAGCTTAATTACCTACTGTTTGGTGACAGGGTGATAAGCAGGGAGCCGCACGATGGCCAGGTGGCAGGCCCACGCGTCGGCTCCATGCCGCTGCCGCCTAGTGACCAGGCAACTGAAGTGTCATTTTATTATTTTCGTGCGACTACAACTATTTTTATAAATATAGATTTAAAATGTGTTAAAAGTGCAAAAAATACAGAGGACCGAGAGGAGAGGAATTCCCAATGCATACGGTGGGCCTGGTTTTGTCAATGCTCTGCATGCGAACACGTGTGCACAAACAGTGCTCGTCGGGGCCCACGAGCTGTGGACCCAGAGCAACCCGTCCGAGCTGGCAACGCTGCGTGCACCCGTGGAAGCAAGGAAGACGACAGCGTAATTGTGGCCCCTGTCCGACGTGTACGGTCCACGACCATGAAGCCCAAGCTAAAACTTAAATAGAGACCGCTACATAATTATGAATTTAACTATATGTATGTATTTTTATACTAAGGACCTGTTTGGGACTGCTCTGTTCCAGTTTTTTTAGCTCTGCTTCACCAACTCCACCATGGAGCAGCTCGCCTTCGCTCGGTCCTCGTCCTTTAAAGCAGTTGGTTGCGTATCATCTGACCCTGTGCGCTTTCTGCTGTTCATGTTTGAGTTGTAAACGTTAACCATATTATCAACTGCTCCTGCGTTTAGGACTAAGAATAAATAAAGTTTTTCTCCAAAAATTTAAAAGGTTATTACTATCTGCCTCGTAAAAGAATCTTAATATTAAAAATTCATTACTTTCAAACTGGATGATTGTTTTCTGAATTCTGATGGTAAAAGTCATCAGCTGCACGTACACTTCCCCTTAATTATGATGGGTTTTTTTTTTGTATGGCATTTCAATAAAGGTGAATTATATTAGCAAAACAAAGTAATATGTTTTCCAAATTTTGGATCTCATGCTCTGTATATTCTCCTAGACCTGATTGGAATATATCAAATTATTGCAGTAATATTGCAATTTTTGTCATATCTAAGAGATTTGATATGGAAATTAACCAAATACCCACCAATCCACTGGTTGTACAAACCAAAAGGCTCCATATCCAGATAAAGAACCAACAAAGGCACCCCATATCCCAAAAGTTTCCAAGGCACATATGTAGCTTTGCTCCAAATAACTTTTGTTTTGACTTCTAGAATATATCGGCTTTTTAATTTCGTCTTTATTTTGATTTTTTGTTTATCTTTTTCTTCTTATTTCTTTTGTATTATCTGTGATGATGTAACATTTTTTATTTTTTTTTAAAAATCTATTCAGAAAAAATTAATAGTCGTTACCGTGCATTTTCAGCCGGAAACCAGAAAAGCTTTTGAGCAGCACCACATACCTCTGTAACAGTAACTCTCAACCGCCCAATGGAGAAACCCAATGCAGAACCCTCCCCCAACAACTATAAATACCCTCCACCACCTCCCAAAGGCCCAAACACCCCACACAAGCAAACATCTTGTAGTAGTAGAGCCATCCTTCGCTCCCTCCCTCCTCGAGCCATCGAATCACCAAAATCTCATCTATTTCTCCATCTCTTTACACCACCTGAGCACCTCCTTTTCTTTGCGATTTTCCACTCCGTAATCACCATCACAATCTCCTAGCGTTCTTGGCGAGTTTGGACGGTCGATCGAACTTGGTTGCCGTTTGAGGCATTGGCCATGACGAAGCACGGCGTCGTGGTTGTCCCCGAGGACACCGTCGTGGCGGCCGGGCGGCATTTCTCCTTCCCGCCGCCGAGGACCGGCGACTCCTGCAAGAAGCTGGCCGCGCAGATCGACCTCGGCGCCGCCGCCGGGGTCGCCATGATGGGGTCGTGGCTCGACTCCATGAAGGCCTCCTCGCCGAGGCACGAGCTCATGGCGCCCGTGGTCGCCGCCACTGGCGACGCGGAGCACGACGAGTGGATGGTACGCGTGTCCTTGTCTCTTCTTGGCCTCCGGCTTGGACGTCCTTGGCTGGCGCTGAAGCAGGTGGCCTTTTCGTGTGTGTATCGTACGCAGGAGAAGCACCCGTCGGCATTGGGCAGGTTCGAGACGGTGGCGGCGGCGGCCAAGGGGAAGCAGATCGTCATGTTCCTGGACTACGACGGCACGCTGTCCCCGATCGTGGAGGACCCCGACCTCGCCGTCATGACGGACGAGGTACACAGAAAGCAGAGCATGCTCTGCTCCCTGGTTTCTTGGACCTCTCCCTTCCTTCCAACCTAGCTCAACTCCTCCCCTCTGCTGGTTGGCATGCACGCAGATGAGAGACGCGGTGCGCGGCGTGGCGGAGCACTTCCCGACGGCGATCGTCAGCGGCCGGTGCCGAGACAAGGTACATTCATCAACCTTCTAGAATCCAGACGCCCTGCTCTTGATTGCCTCGTCGAAAAGTAAAAGACCCTTTCTTTCCTTTCCTTTGCTTGTACTCTCACGGCCACACACGCAGTAAGTACAATTACATGGCATGCAAAGCAGCAAGTGCTCTCTGCTCACGAGTGACTCACCAATGAAACAAAGAAAAGAAAGAAAGAAAAGGAGGGAGGTGTGCCAGGGAGAGGCACAAGACAAGCGACCTAAGCTCCTCCACTTGGCAGGAGCTTCATTGGTTAACCGGTCCACTTTCTCCTCGCAGCGAAATGGCCCAGATTAATTTCTTGTATATCCTTGCTTGTTGCTGTGGTTTGTGATGGCGATGTGAGAGAGCTCAGCAGAGCTGAAGAGGAGGATACATCATCCATGTGCTGTGCCCTGCCTGCAGGTGTTCAACTTTGTGAGACTGACGGAGCTGTACTACGCCGGCAGCCACGGGATGGACATCACAGGGCCCACCGCCGACTCCAGCCACCACCACCACCTCACGCCCAACAAGGTTAATACCCGTCGCTGACACTCTAGTCCACATCTCCGTATACCTCAATTGCTTCGTATTCCCCCCCCCCCCCCCCCCCTTTCCTTTGGATCACAAGCCACAAGATCTCTCGTGAAAGGGACTAGCTTTCCCTGCTCTGTATATACGTGTCATGGTTTGCTTAATCCAGTGCTCCATCTAATGCGATCGAGTTGTGTTTTGTTTTACTGATGAACCTCTCTCTGTCTTGACTCCTGATCAGGCCGAGTCAGTGCTGTGCCAGCCTGCAAGCGAGTTCCTGCCGATGATTGGGGAGGTGAGGGAGTGGCTCATCTGGTGTAACACTACCTTCTTCTTGCCTGCCCGTTCCTCCTGCTGTGTTGACGAATTTTTTTTCCTTCTTTTGATTGCTTGCTGTCTAGGTTTGCGACGCGCTGACGGCGAAGATGGAGTCGATCCCGGGGGCCAAGGTGGAGAACAACAAGTTCTGCTTGTCCGTCCACTTCCGATGCGTCGACGAGAAGGTAGATGCGTAGCTAAAAAGCAGTGTCGTAGAATTCTCTGTCAAGACAATTCAGGCGTGTTTTCGTCATGCTGCTTTTTTTTCCCCTTTCCTTGCGTTGGTCAGAGATGGGGCGCGCTGGCAGAGCAAGTTAGGTCAGTGCTCAAGGAGTACCCCAGGCTGCGCCTCACCCAGGGGAGGAAGGTGCGTTCCTGTCTGTGGTGTGTGTGGGGGCACCTACACTGCACACACGTTTGATCAATTTAATTAAGAACAGTTGCGTCGCACATTGCTAGGTGCTTACAAGGTTAATGCAGTGCTAATGCTCCCTCGGTTGATCCTTCTGTTCTGACAGGTGCTGGAGGTCCGCCCCATGATCAAATGGGACAAGGGGAAGGCCCTCGAGTTCTTGCTCGAGTCCCTCGGTCAGTAAGAAAAACAGCCCGAACGGCATGCGCAGCAGCAGCTCGCATTCTTGGTCGAGCCTGACACAAAAATATCTCTCTGATTTGAGCAGGGTATGCGGAGTGCAGCGACGTCTTCCCGATATACATCGGCGACGACCGCACCGACGAGGACGCGTTCAAGGTATGGAAACCGAACGCCATGCGTCAGATCATCGGATCTTTGCGCATGCACAGCTCTGAAATATTCCAGTAGGGAGTATATTTTGTTGCTGACTGTTCTACTCTCCGGTCGGCCAGGTGCTGCGCAGCAGGGGGCAGGGCGCTGGAATTCTTGTGTCCAAGATCCCCAAGGAGACCAACGCCTCCTTCTCCGTCCGCGAGCCAACTGAGGTATACAACAGTACAGCACTGTATATCAAGTGTCCAAATCAATTTACAAGGTGATTAGTCTGAATCTTTTATGCTGGAACAGGTCAAGGAGTTCTTGCACAAGCTGGTCAAGTCCAAGAGCTGAGAACTAGTCTATATCGAGATCCAAGTGACCAGCTCTAACTCGGCCATCCCTCTCGTGATCTTTTTCCTCGTCTCTGTGGAGAGAGGCAGAAGAGTTCTTTTATCTTGGCGTAGGAGAACATAGGGTCTACCATTTCCATTTTGTTTTTTTATCCAATCCTTTTTTTTTTGTTTCTGCTGTTTTAGTATCATCATGATCCATCTCTGGCCTCAGCTCTGAAGGTTTCTATTATCGTACCCTTCTCGCGAGGTTTTGTGATTCGTTGGCCCTTTGTATCATGGAAATGGGAGGGATAGAATCCATTTTCAGTTTCAATGCGCCTACTCATGGCCTTCTGAACATGACCTCTACGATGATTCCATGGAAATTTTTCCTAGTGTAGATTGCAATCAATCAAGTTTTGCAACTTTTTTCTGAATACTTATTGCAACTACTTTGGTACTTGTTAATGGAAAACGGCAAGAGACCGAAAAAAAGAGAGGTCCAGAACACGGCACAATGCATACATAACATACAGCAGTTGTCCATAGATGCAACAATGCCATTGTTACGAGCTGAATGCTGTAGGCAGGAATGTGTAGCTCTCTGATAGATTTAACAAAAAAAAAAACTAATGCTAATTCACCGATAGAAATTCCCGTAGTCCGGTTAATATGGGATATATTCTGTGGTAACTTCTGTGCTTCTGTATTCCCTGGAGAGAAAATTGCATTTGTGCATTTTTTGTCTTTTTTTTATTTTTAGTTTGTCGTTATCAACAGCACCATAGGAATGCAGCATGCACTTGTCACAGTACTCTGCGAATGCAACATGAATTGGCCAGAATATTACCAGTTGCTGACCTTTTCCCCTAGATTCATCGTAACGTTGCAGGATTGATCTAAAGGCAAAGATGCTCTCTCTTAGTATTCGTGTGTAGGATCGAATGGGCAACAGAGTCGGATAAATGGAACCGTCTAAATTTTTTCCAAGTATTCTTGACCCTTGACTCAAGTAACTACAGAGTTATCAAGCATAGAATCAATAGCCAAAATCCTAAATAAAAAAACTCAAGGAATCAAAATCTAGAAGGGACCAAACTCTAGAGGTCTGGCCGATCTGACCAAACCCTTGGTGACCTGGCTGCTATAAACAGTGATTTTAGGCAAGTGAATAGTAAATTCAGCATTGTTGTGAATCCAACAATATATATAACTTTTGATCATATGATCCAAATATCGTGAAACTTTGCACACACTTTGCCCAAGGTCTCAGGAATATATTACATCCATGAATCACAAAAATCCATGTCAAAGTTCAAACATTTTTTATATTGAAGTAAGATTGCGTCAAAACTAGCCAAAATACGAAAACGATGAATATGGCTTGCTCATAGGCAGAGGATGGCCAAGGTGGTTCTAGATGTATTTTCACATGTCATAACAAACAAGAATACCAAAGAAATCAAGCAAAAAAAATCCTCGGATCAAAAAATTTCTCATTGAGACTAAAATAAAGCAAAATCGGGTTTATTCATGAACTTACCATCAAAGTGCTTAGATGGGTAGAGACCGATTTTCAGATGATATCTTTATCTCTTATATGTTTTTGGCACTGCAAGATCAAAAAGAGGAAAGAGAGGAGGAAAACCAATTAAGATGAGCAAATCAATCAACACAGAAGAGATTGATGGAGATGAACAAAAATTGATGTATTACTATTAGGAGATAAATGTTTTATAGTCATTCCACCTAAAGAATAAGACAACACACCACATCATTGAACTCATCCCAAACCCTAACCCTAACACATGTGAACACTTAAGGGCCCGTTCATACTGGCTTTTGCTGACGACTTTTAGCTTTTCCTCATGAATAGTAGCAACTTGTAGAGAGCCGTACGAAGAGAGAGAAACTCGCGTGCGATTTTGGCTGCTATATAAATGAAGTCACTACAGTATATATTACAATTGACTAGTAGACCGCGCCTTGAAAATACACTCTGTTTGAAAGCAAACTACTGTAGGAAAGCAGCTTTTAGAAGCCAATATGAATAGGACCTTAGTCTCAAGAGACGATGTTTGGATGGCTAAGTTTTCGTCCTAACCCATTAAATAGACGGGCTAGCCAATCCTACCTAATCTTTAGTGAATATTATCCACTTAGTATGATGGTGAAAATCCAATAACCCCACACACACGGGTTTTAACTCGCATATTACTCTTATGCACGCTTTTCAAAGCATATAAGTCCAAATCCGCTAAGTCATTAATCTTGATCCAAGTTAATTTTATTAGCTCCTCATTGACTTAAACCACTCTCCCAAGTGCTGCTCACGGTTTTGCTCCAAGATAGTTTCCAGTATTTTGGTCAAACTACCAGAACACTCTTTCTTGAACAGGTCACTTCCTTCCATTGCAAGCAATCACTTTGCTTACCACGTGTAGGTGCACCACTGACTTGCCACGCGTCGGTAAGTCTCTCTTATTCCGATTCCACCGGACCATGCCTCACTTAGACCGCCCAAATCACATGATGCAACCTGTCGTTCGAACTTCACCTCAACATTTTTCATCTTTCTCGTGCTATACTTGAGCTCAGCCATCTCACACGACATCCTTGATTGTTCTGGGCCTCGGCTTCTCTATAAGCATAGCCCCGATCCCCATCGTTGACCATGATTGACTCCAAGCAATCCTGCATATCCATAGACAAAGAAACTATTTTCGGACATAAGTTATTCATAACTTGACCCACATTAGCAATAACATATCTCATGCAACCTATACTTATGACTCAAATTTCTCAAAATCATCCATTTCTGCAAGCTATCCAGAAAAATCTGCAAATTCCAAAATTTCACTCCTCCAAAATGACAACGGTTCACAATAACAAAATTATATACCTTCTCACATGGCCCTTTAAGGTGTAATATTCATCATCAGTAATATGAGTACTAGTTGATTATCCGTGCATTACTACGGATCGTTTTTGAAAAATATCATATTTTGTGTTCTAAAACCACAAAACAAAGCTATCACCGCAGTCGGCTTATCGAATCATTCTACCATTAATTTTCAGTCGCTGTCAGAGAGTTGTTTATGATCTTATAAATTGTAGTCAAAATTTAGGACGTACGATGCAGATCCAACTATCTAGATTAAAACCTACCTTCCTCTCCATCTCCAACCCTAACCTCTCTCTCCTTGTGCTGATCCATCCAGCATGGCCGCCGTGGCTGGATACCTCCTCAGGACACGACCCACATGGCGCCTCGCTAGCACCAACTAGGCACACTAGAGCTATGTCATTGCCATCTCCTCATCCTCTATTCAAGCCTCCTACATGCTCATCGGCACTGCCTCCTCCAATGCCTTCCCGAAGCCATGGCTTCCTCCTCTTCGTCTTAGGTGTCCTTCCCTATGCCATGGCTTTTAAATGTCAATTTAGAAGACATGATCAAATGGATGGCTTGCCTGAGTGTTGTTCTACTACCACCAATCTGGAAAAAATTAGAAATGAGTTCTACATGTCCTAATCCATCCTCGAAATCGACTCCTAATGATAATTTTGAATTTTAAAAATAAAGCTTTCCTAAATATGATACAAAAATCCTAATTAGGCATGTTGTTCAATTTTTCCTAAGTTGTTTCAAGATTTTTTTCCTTTTTGTCTAAGTCATTTATTTATTTTATGTTGAATTAATTTGGGGTGTAATGTATTAGAGAATTACTCGTTGAATAAATAAATAAAGCTTGAAAACAAGAAAGAAGAGAAAAGAAAGGAAATTTTTCATCCTATTTTGGCTACTTGGCCGGTCCATTCAACCCAGATGTAGCTGGCCTCAAACCCCTAACCCTAATTTTATCTTCTAACCCTAATTTTATCTTCTCCCTAACTCCTTCCTCTCTCTCCCCATTTCCTCTCCATTCGACAGCCACTCTCCTTTCTGATGAGGACATCCCGATTGGTCCAATTACACGAGCATAAGCTAAAAAGATTAATCAATAGGTGAACTCACTCCTAATTAAATTTAGCTTTGATTTACATAAGAACTGACTACTACTTAATGCTAGTATCTTAATTGGTCTTAGGTTTGTGCATGAGGAGACGTTGGGATGCCGAAGCCAAAAGAAATTAGCACGTGCATGCAAGAAACTCATGGTGGGCCGTAAGGAGTTGGTGGTTTCTTTAGTTGGTGAGCACAGTAAGAACAAAAGGCCAACTCATATGGCCTAAAAGCCCATAACCGTGCATCAAGTCTAGTCGAAGCTATGAGATTAAGCACCTTGATTAGGCTATGTGTTTGGACTATGTGTTTTTGTTTTAGCATTGCTGGTTTCGGTTTTGAGTCCGTATAGGATTGTGTTTTGGATATCTTGGCCGAACAAGATGCAAGTCGGCATTAGGCCTATAAGCTATTAATCTGTGGGTACGTGAGTTAAATACCAAGGTTCTTCTTTTGAAACGATAGACCACCATAAACGAATCTATTATTTTCAGAGAGCTATACGCTTGTTCTTCCTAGGTTTGGCATATACTGCAACCTAGAGGGGAATTGGGCATTCTCTACCCCGTTGTTCTTGTGATTCCTTGTGATTTGCAGGAGCAACGACACGTCTACTTGTGTGGTCGGGTAGACGGGATCACGAGCGTGTAGTTGGGCGAATTCTTTTGTCACGGGTTGCTGTTCTAACAGTGGTTGGTGACATCGGTTCGTCAGGTTGCATAGATTCAAGTTATTATCATCGATCCTACGTCGTGAAGATCAGACACCCCATATCATCTTGGTATCAGAGCACAGTTGACACGGTAGGATCAATTTACCTATAGTTAGATTTACTTTTTTCTATACACAAAAAGCAAAAAATCTTAACCCTAGTTTTCCGAAGGCAAACATTGATTACCTCTTGCAGCAAATATTGACTACCAAATCTTTCGAAGGCTCCGTCCAAGCAGTCAGACAGAGGGATATACTATCCACCGCCCTAGGAAACAAGGAGCACCTAGGTCGCACGTGAGTTCTAGGAGTTTACATATCTTGGAGGCATGGATTCCCAAATGACTTCGAGGTGTATAAGAGTTGGAAGAGATCCAAGGCCAAGTATGAGGAATATATGAAACATGACTTTGATGCAAAACTTGAGGACATAACTACGCACTTCGAGGAGAGATAGATCCATTGCACACTGAATTAAGAGAAGTCTGCAACTAGTCACAAGCCACCCCATTATTGCAGTACCCAGTCGCCCTCAACATCGGAGTAGCTGCGCGTTCACGCCACTTTCTAAATATAGCGGTACCCACTTACCTATCAATGACATCCAAGTAATGTGCATCTCTAGAATGCTAGATAGATAGACCTAGTGGATACCTTAGCTCATCGTGTATCGTTATATAGGAGGCCACGTCGTGCATCCTCAGAATCATGGTTGTTGGCTCTATTCCGTTGACGCTGGGTAGGGGTTGGCATATCCATACCTGCTAGGGACGTTGGTGCACAGTGCCCAGCTAGGGGCTGTTTTCATGAAGGTCCAGGTGGACTAGATTAATAACGTTTTCAGGGTTGTCCCGCTGTAGAGGCCCCTAAACAGAGAAATTATGACACTAGGAGATGTCGTCCACACATTCGTCCAGTGACCCAAGAGGGACATCACCTTGGACCCTTACGTGTTATGGTCTCCACACGACCATGTCTATCAAATATAACACACTATGACTCCACCTCAAGCTCCTCTTCAGAAGGCCAACGCATTGGCTCCCGTGAAGGCAATGCCAAAAATGTATCGCAAGCGAGATGCCAAGGCCGAATTGAAGAAGATTAAGGCACCTTCCAGGGAATGGAAGTTCATGCTCAGAGTGTTGTTGGTCCCCGAGTCACAATTACCTAGTCTTGAACTGGTTTGTAGAACTTTACATACCTGATACATGTAAAGTTCCAACATGAAGCTAAATTGGCACAGTGGATTCAATGTGAGATACATAGAGGTGCATTTCCTCCATGACTCGGGTTACTTTATCGTGACCTTCGAAGACTTATTCTTACTATTGAATCTCAACGAACTCGACGCCTCACTTCTATGATGAAGAACATTGTAAGTGTATTGTACAATCAAGTTCTACATTTACGTAACACCGATAAATGTAATAACTCATTGTTTATGTATAGATCCATGATCCAACAAATCCGGCGACGGCGAAAACTAGTGGGTTTCCTTGATCCACACTTGGTCTCTGAGCAACCCATCAATGATAACGGATACTTCATCCAAGATTATATAACGAGGGGATTGCTTGCTTACAATGACAAGGTCTACATCATGGTACCCTTCAATCAGGGGTAGGTGCTTCATTAGTTGCCAAACAAGTTTCATTTGTACTTTACACATAACATGAGCTTAGGATTAATCACTATGGTGACATACATGACTAGGGGTCACTGGATTTCGATTGTGATTGTATCAAAGTGGAGTAAAGTAATATACCTTAATTCTCTACTTAGGAGCAACTACGACTTCACTCGTGTGCAACAAACAATTGACAGGTAAACTCATTTCCTCCATATATAACTCTATTGTAGTCTTTCATTTGTTTGCAATGGCCGGGGCTAACTTTTTGAAATCACGTAGGTCGTTCCGCGCTTACGTTGCCCAGGGAGGGAGACACAAAGAATCCAGCGCCACACTACGACACAGGACGTGATTTTCGGTACTCGCTACAACATAACAATACTACATCACACTTTGTTATAGTGCATCTAGAACTGATAATACCTATGTATGTAATTCTATTTTTATAGTGCCACTAGTAGCTACATGGCAACATATGTGGTTTCTACGTTTGCCGCCATATGGAGGAAATCGTGGACACTAAGACAATGATCCAGAGGTTTGTCAACCTGCCAAAAATTATTTTGTGATTATTAATTTATATATACACAAACACACTAATGACTTAACACTACTCCTAGCAATAGTATGTGGAATTCGACAAAAGTGCAATCGATCTTGACAAACTCGCTGAAACTTGAGGAAAGCTCTCCCGGTTCTTGATAGCGGAGGTCATAAATAAGACTGGAAAGTTCTACCCCGACAATGATTAGATGTTAAAACATTTGATACAATTGTAATCACTCAATTGTGCTTAATCAAATAATTCATTCAAATGTACATTATTTAGTTGAGATCTGTGTAATGATTGTCGTGTGCTATATATATGATTTGTTTGCTTGTTTTCAGAGGACATGGCCAGCATTTCCTGAGGCTACCTAAAACACAAAAAAAATATAGGTATTTAAATAGCTATCACAGATAGTTTTTAGTATTAGTCATCTATGATATCTAAGATATCACAAATGGCTATGTCCGAGAACCGTATATGATATATGATATATCACAAATAGTTTTTGGTATTACCCGTCTGTGATACTTGATATATCATAGATAATTTTTAGAAAAAAAACCGTCTATGATACTTGATATATAATAGACGACTATATTAAAAAAACAGTCTGTGGTACTTGATATATCACAGATGGTTTTTTGAAAAACCGTGTGTGTTGTAATTATCACAAATGGCTTGAGAGCCATATGTGATAACCACCTATTATCATAGATACATAAATTCAGATGATTTAGAAACCGTCTGTGATGACGGTTCAGAACTGTCTATAATGAGCCTTTCTATAGTAGTACCTCCTCCTCTCTATCTCACCCTCCTAGCCCCTTCCCTTACATCGCCGGCTCAATCTATCGGTGTTGGTGACCTCCACCATCGTTGGCCTTCTTCTCAGCCCCCGGGACCTTGCCACTATCTCTATTGACGACAGCCGACACAGGCTCACTAACCCCTCCCTCGGCTGCCAGAGGCATTGAGTTACGGTGCCTATCAGCACATGTGGAATAGGGAGGTGGAGGAAGACGAACTACCACCGAATCAAGAGTGGGGGCGCACCCACGCATGTGGTGGGCTAACTCACAAACTCCCTCTAGATAGTATTGTGGATAATCATCTCTAATTTTAATTAGTACTTTTCTATGGAGAGAATAGATGATGACCACCAACTCCTTTTTTTATAATAGTAAAGATATATCTTTCCTATACCTTTCCCATTTTTTCAGTGGATAAAAAAGATGGAAAGAAACCGGGAATACCATAATACAATTTTTTATAGGAAATTTCTTTTTTCTGAGAACACGCAAAAGACTTACGTGACATTGCTTCTATAGGAAATTTCTTCGAGCTGTTTTCAGTCAGCGGATGGATCCCAGACAAAATGACACACTGAAGCAAAGACATATTTTATCGCATAACTATGACTGCAGATTCCTACATGAAATAGTGCACATGATCCCTACCAAGTAGTTCACTATCACTCAGCATCAGAGACATATTCAACAAGGTAGGCCATGCCTCCACCTCCATCACCATTAACAAGAACATGCAGAGCAGAGGAGCATCGTAGGTAGCTACCAGAGACATTCCTCTTTCCCTTTTCTCTTTCCCCCAGCTTTCCCCCAGCATTCTAGCCATACTTGACACTAAAAGCACGCGAGACAAGAATAATAGCCTCGGTCGCCCCACGATAGAGCCTTGTGCCAAAAACAACACTTGATCTTCAGCAGCAAGCTTCGACACACCAGAGGTCAATCAAGGAGAGCCGATCACCAGTAGTTAACTAACATTGCAAGACGACCAGCACATGCTCCATTGCGATCGGGGCCAATGCTAAAAGGAGTGGTCTCATGCTATCGATTGTGCAATGGTGTGGAATTAGAGGGGAGGACATCAGGAGAAAGGAGGCTTCAATTTCACCTAGGGATGAATGCAAGAGGGGGCTAAGGTAGGCTAGAGCACACCCTACCTCCGGTCAAACCGTGGGTAACTCCCCTTGCACTCTCGCCGTCCATGTCTCCATACGGTGCCATGGTTGCAGGTAGAAGAAGCTGATTATGGTAGAAGTTAAAGATTTGACAAATTTGGGCTTTAATTACCTTGCATGGGCCATAACAACTCTAAGTCTGATGTCGTTTACATGGTAGGCCAACCACACCAGCCAAGCCAATCAAACCCACATATCTCTCTCTTTCTTCCCAATCCTACCAGACAACCACAAGTAGTAACCCTAGCAGAGCGACAAGCATGAAACAACCCTAGCGCGATGATGGTCGATGGGCATGCAACGGCAATGTGTCGGACACGTAGTAGGCATGCGGCAACATCATGTCTTATGCATGCCGTGTGTGGTGGGTGGCTCGTGCGGGTGGCTAGCATGTGGATTGTGAAGGCAAGCGATAGAGACGTAGTGGCAGAAGCTAGTTGTATTATTATTTCTTTCATTTATCTCAATTTTTTATTGTCTTATTAGCATCTCTTCAATTTTAGTCAAGAAATGCTACAAAATACTGTAGCATCATATTGTTTTCTAACGGCATAGGCCTAAGCCATTGGATAGAAACAACCCTATGATCACAATTCATCCACTGTTCTTAACTGACGTGAGCCTTATCTCGATGTCCACCACTCATTTGTTTTCTTTAGTCTTTCCCCATCGCATCTCTCTCTGCACACGTTCGTTGTGAGCTCCAAGCACCACCAGGGACCAGATCCTCCACTCTCTTCCTACTCAATCTCACGCCGTGCAGTGGGCTAGTGCTAAGGTATGGAGGGTGGACACAGGTGCTCGAGAAGGTGGAGCCGCGGTTGGGGGCACGCGACGACATGAGGAGCTGGCACAATTGCAGACGGCGTAGCTACGATTGCGGTCATGCATGGAGGTTTGTCGGTCGCACGCGTGTGGAGGCGAGCTTATGAAGTGACGTTTGGGCCCACTGGTGATGCGCATGACAGGGGTGCACTAGTGTTGAGCAAGCATTTTGCCGCTATGAGCTAAGTGCGGTAGCGAGCCTGAGAAAATGTGGTAGCAATGGTGCTAAAACACACACGGCGATGACATGCTATCAGAGTGCGTCGGCGAACCCGAGTAGGGGCATCGGCAGAATGGGCTAGGGCACATGGATCCAACAATGGTGCAGTAAATGATGACGATGTGAGCTAGCTGTGGTCCTTGGTCGGTACGGCGAGCGAAGTGCAAGAGCTTACCACAGTAGGCATAGTTGTGGTGGCCGTGGAGGACAAGCCAGTGCGAGGTCTCTGGCATGGCGAGCAGCGCGGTGGATTTATGAAGTTGAACTATAAGTTTCATGAAGTTTCATAAAGTTTCATGAGGTTCCATGACTAAATTTTATAGTGTTTTATTAAGTTTCATTCAGCTTCAGGTGGTTTTATGCTTAAGCTAACTAAGTTTTATAAGGTTTTATATCTAAGTTTCATGACATTTTATAAAGTTTTAGGAGGTTTCATATCTAAGTTGACCAACTTTCATAAAGCATATTTGAAACTCTACGAAATCTTGTGAAACCCAATGAAACTTGCCTATAGGTTTTATAAAATTTCATGAGATTTCATGACTACGTTTCATAAAGTTTCATGCGCTTTCGTGACTAAGTTTCATGGTGTTTCATTAAGTTTCAGAAGGTTTTATGTCTAAGCTAAGTTTTATAAGGTTTTATGTGTAATTTTATGTTTCATAAAGTTTTAGAATGTTTCATATCTAAGTTGACTAATTTTCATAAAGCATATTTGAAACTCTATAATACCTCGTGAAACCCGATGAAATTTGTCTGTAATGTTAGAAACCCTTCTAATAATATACCGTGCGCTAGCCCTCCTCGACTAAGAAAACTTGCCAATACCATCATGCATAAAACTTGCCTAAAAAAACTCGAAACATGCTCGAAACTTGAAATTAGGAACATGGAATTTAACGAACCTAGCATGAAACCTTCTTTTTGCATCGGTTCATGAAACTTGCATGAAAAATGATTTCAAACTAGAAGGTTGCTAAAAACTTAAAATTTTCAAACACCAAAGTGGACCAAGTTATCTTGAAACCTCCATTCGCATCAGTCAACAAAACTTACTCAAAACTTAAAACATGTAACTTGAACAAAACCAACCTGAAATTTTCATCTTCATGGGCTAATTTGAAACTTGAATTCTCGAAACTTGAAGGAGGATGACATTCAGAGGAGAGGAGGAAGGTGAGGCTCTGTACATGTACTCTAGTGGCGCAGAGTAACAGGAGGTGAGCTCGACGAGGATGCACGAAAGAAGGCAAATATTAGGAGACTAATTCATCCAATCAGATACGATCTAAAGGTTTAGATCAATACCATCAGATACTGGTAGGACGGTATATCATCCTCTAGGCGCGTCCATTTAAGTCGTGGTCCGTCACTAACGAAGCCCGGCCTAAGTCAGAGAATGCGACGTTGCGTCTGAATATATGCAGCGGGACGCGAATCCTCTTTTTTTCATTTCAGTTCGCTCTTCAGTGCTCCGCTTTTGACCAGAAAGGTAGTTGTAAACCATAGCAAGAAAGGAAGGCACATTTTTACAGAATTCGGGCAGGAAGGCACATTTTTGCAGAATTCGGCCGTGCGATGCGACAATATCATACACAAGATTCTCTCCGTAGCTGCAAAATGCAGGAATTGATCAATCACATGAGCAGGAATCCTCGTCAATAATATATCTGAACGAGAGGTCGTCTCCCTGGCCACGTCTCGCCATGCCAATGATCTGTCCTGCGACGAGCTAGCAATGAGCACTGATTGGTTCCTCGACTCCATGACTGAATCTTTCGTACAGGGATGACATCACGGTCCAATGCGTAAGCTTCTCTCTTCCCCTCTTCCTTTGGAGCTTTGACCAAAGCAGGAAACTTCTGCCTACCACAATTAGTAGAGCTAGTTGTTAGGTGCAGGGAACAAGGACGTAACGCAGGCAGCGCGCATTATTGCACGCTACTGCCGAATCCAGCTTCCTTCGCCGGTGCAAAACCCCTACAATTATTGACGCCCCTCGATCGAGCGAGTGAATTAGCAGACTGTAGTATCTAGCCAGTTTCTCGTTACATTGATTTTTTTAAAAAAATAACATAGTTTAATTTAATATTATTTTATTGATAGTTTAGAAGTATTTTTAGAATTGAGCTAACGAGGCGAGCTGAACCAAAACAAAATTTAATTTTATCCAAAATCGACCTATTCAATGTTTAATCAATTAACGAGTGCAATTGAAGCAATTTTGAACCGAGCCAACGAGTCTCACTAACGAGTTTTTTTTCCACCCATGTATGTAGCATCAGACGAACAAAGGGGCAAAACTACAGCTAGTGTGTGACTATATGAAGGTTATCTCATAGTATGATGAGTATTTGACTTGGTTGTGCAGATATTATTGAAGTCTGAGTTTGATTTTGAGAGTTGCAATTTTCAAAGTTGCTGACTGGCCAAGTTTGGCGATATGATTGCCGGTCCGATGTGATAGAATTTTGGTTGGCAGTCTGATCGCCAGTGCGGTGTGATCGGTATCTAGTTGATGGTTGCTTTTTTCATAGGGCATATTTTGAAGTTGGGCACATGTGATTTGACCGACCATTGGTTGGCGATCACACCAATGGGCTGGTCATACCAGCTGTTGGCTGGCGGTCTAACCGGTGCAGCCCGACCTACATGGGGAGAGCGATCATATTGGCCTTTCGAGGGTAGACATGTCTAGGGTATTGATGAGAATGGATATGAACATGATTGAGTTGGTTGCCAAGAGGGTTGTGTCTACATATTGTGAGGTGCATATGGAGGCTATGTGTGACATGATTGGGTGAACCATGATAGTCTTGAGTGGTTTGTGTGTGCACAACATGTGTAGTGTTGCCTGGTTATGTTGTGTTGTATGATGTATTATTTTGATTAATGTGATTTAAGTACATATAACTTGTGCTCGAGATGGTTACTTGATATTTAAATGTGCAGGTGGCTTAGAAAATGTTAGCGGTCAACAACAAGGGACCGTGACTAGGTGGGAGAGCTGAGGCCCATGCAGTCGGATAAGTTCAGGTGGGACTACATGACTCAAACAAGAAGAAGAAAGAAGACATCAATCATGAATAGACAAGTTGGTGCATGTGGTGCACTAAATAGCAAGGCCGATGCATGTAGAGATGGTTCAAGGAAGTCCGAATGCGGGAAAATGCGATGGCTAGTCATTGGGTACTATGAGCTACGTGTCAAAAACATGCAAAGATGCTTTGATGTAAAGATAAGTATTCTTGGCTCATTAATTGTGTTAATTGATGATTTTATGTTGTGCGATACTACGTGACAGTTTGCTTGTTGGTGTTAGTTATAAGACTCCAGAACTAAGTTATGGTAAGGTGAACGGGACCGGGACTAAGTTAGGAGAGCTTAGATCCAGAGCGGTCAAAGGATAAGGACCAAGCTAGAGGAGCTGAGGTCTAGAACGATCAAGGTGTTATCGGAAGATAATTGAGGAGAGTGAAGTGGTTACAAGCCAGGAGGACAAAGAACCAGACCGGAAGCTATCAATGGTGGACATGACGGGCAACGATAAGGTGGATCGGGACTAAACTAAGGGAGGAGCAGAGATCCAGAACAATCACAAAAGCCAAGTGTCGTCATGGTGCATGGAGAGACATGTGATGCGCCAAGTGACTTTGGCTTATTTGCAAGCGATAACGGTTCGGTAGATCCGAACCATGAGATCCTTGGTGACGAGTCATTGGGGCCACATAGAGTCAAAGATGAAGAGCGGGATTGCTTTAAGATGAAGAAAGTATGAAATTTCGTGGAAAGTGATTTGGGGGCAAAATGTTCTTTTTGCCCCCAAATCGAAAAGTTAAGATTTAACCAAACCATGGCGCGAGGAGGCACAAAAGGGGGTGGTTTAGGTCAAAGATGTATTGAAAATATTAAGTAGATTAAGTGTTGATTCACTAACGGGTTAATGGTTGTGTGCACTTTGATAAGTACGCATATGTGTGTAAAACCTGGTATGGCATTGAGTTAACAAGTTAGCTTATGTAAGTAGATGAAACCCAATTAGAAATACTAGTTATGGTTTCTTCTGAGCCTGCACTATATTAGAAGGGGTGAGTTGAGAGAGTTAGGGTTCGCTCTCTAGAAAGCCAAGAAGATGAAAGTTAGGATTCCTAAGAGAATTTATGATAGATGGAGTGAGGCTTTTGTATGTGAGATTTTTATCATCCTTAGGCTTATGTGTGGCTAGAGAGTGGTTATAAATATTTATCTACAAGTATCAATAGATATCCAAAATTCGTCCAATCTTTCTCCTCTTTGATCAAGGTCTTGATTTCTTGATTTGGCTTGATTTTTGGTGTTTTTTCTTCTCTTGATTTTGCTTTGTACCAAAGACGTGCAAGTGATAAAGATGTCTCTTGGAGACTAAAATCCCATCTACTAGACACTTTTCATAGCAAGTTCTTGTGATTGCTAAGCTTGTCTTTAGGCCAGTCAGACCATCCAGGGCTGATCAGATCGCTCTTTGCACTCTAGTTTGACTATTCAGACATATCCTGACCCATTTAGCTCGTTTTTAAAGGTTTTTTGTGAGTGATTAAGATTTGTTCTTCATAACTTCTTATAGCTATTATAGCGTGAGAACCATGATATCTTTTTTTTAAGAAAAAGATCTGTAAAATACTTTACTTGTGTTGGCACCTATCACCCTAATCGTCATTTACTTTTCTTTTCTTTTCTTTTTTTGCTATGGCTTATGACTTAAATATTTGAATTCTGGTTGTTCGCGAGAGCAGTACGTAGAGGAAAACAGTCGCATACGATTTTAGCCGGTATAGCTGAACTCAATATATTTTTATTATAATCTTTTTATTGATCCCACTTAAAAAATACATATTTAAAATTTAGTTAGTGTGGTATAAAATATAAGTCATTAGTTATAAGTAGGAAAGAAGACACCGTTAGATTCTACAGCTAGCTAGCCGTGCCGCTGGTCCAGAGATCGGCGTAGGCTGGCGCAAGACGACGACGCGATCGCCTTTAAAGATCAGGCCTAGCTAGAAACTATATAGAATCAGCATCAGCAGATCATCAAGTGCAGGCAGCTAGTGCCTAATGGCAACTGCATGCATGCAATGCCTGCCTTAGGGCAGAAGAACACAGGAGACAGCAAAGTGTAAAGGCAGCTAGGGATGCAGGCAGCGCCTGTTCCCTTGCAGGACTAGAGTAGGAGTTGTACTCCACTGGATCATGCATGCTGCATCTGAAGGAAAGGAAAGAAAGGAGGAGGAAAAGACAAAGCAAGTGGTAAAATTGCTCTTTTCTGTTTGGGGCCTAATTGTTTTGTTGCTATGTGTGTTGAGGGACCTTTGCCTCTTCGTACGCATGTCTTTGGTGTCTTATTTTTTAATTTTTTTCTACAGTAACTAGGTTTCAAATGAAATATTTTTGCAATATGGGGTCTACAAATTGATTATAGTATACATTATAACAACTTCATTTATATTAGACAAAACTGCACACGAATTTCTATTACTTTATACTCTCTCTCACGAACAGACCAAAAATCATAAATCGTAGCCATAAACCAAAGCAAAAAAAAAGCCCCAATATTATGCAAGCCCATGCTTTAATTAACGACTCCCTGCCCAATGGAACTTGCATATGTCCATACATGCATGTATAACTAAAAATTTTAGCTAGCCAACAGATACACACACATACATACACTATATATGAGTTTATCAAATAGGTATGTTCTTTTTAGCTCTGGCATATGGTTTTTGGGTTGTTCATAAGAGAAAGTATGGAGTAACAGAAACTCACGTGCAGTTTTAGCCTATATAAATAAAGTTACTACAATGTGTATTACAGTCAACTTATAAAATGCATCTTAAAAACACACTCTGTTTAAAAGTTAGTTACTGTAGAAAAGCTGAAAAGCATCTTTTAAAAGTTGAAAAGAAGAGACCTAATAGAGGCGAAATGTATGGCTCTTGCAGGCCAACTACTTAACCTCAAATTAAGTTGGAGGACCGAGCGTAGCTCGGTTGGTGTGACTGCCAGGTGCACCGTCGACCCACCTAGGATTAATCTCGCGGTTGCCCATTTTCGGGGGTACTATTTATATAAACAGTACTCTCCGGGGAGTACTGTTCATGTGAATAATACCCCTCATAGTACACGTGCACGTATGTGCGTTCAGTGATCGAAGCGCATGCCCACACACCGTGAGACTCTAAGGTCTTCATCTTATCTTAGCATGTGCATTAGATGCACCTACGTGAATGAGTGAGTATATGTATAATGTCGTATGTGTGTGGGAATACGTCTTTATTGTACTCATTTCAAGAAAAAAAACCCAAATTAACCTGCAGGTCGGGAAAGCAATACCACTTTTGCAGGGTGCGTGATCGGTAGAATACATAGATGCAGATAAAACAAATGATTGGTCTGATCTCGGGGGCATTGTATAAGTCAGCAAATAATCTCCCTTTTCCTCTTGTTTAATGTAAGAATCGGCAAACTAAACCGGAACATCTTTCTCACTCATCAAGGCTACAAGGGGTGATCACATGCTAGTCATTTCACAAGTAGATCATCAGTGTTTTGCATGAGTGGTATTAAGCCCCATTCAATCCGGCCTTAATTTGTCAGCAGCTCCTGATTTTCAATTATTAGTTTTTGGTTAAAATTACAATATAGCGACTCTTAATCTTTTCTAAGTTATTCAATTAAAAAATAAAAAAAGAGAAAAAACCGTAATATATCCATAAACAAGGAGGAAAGAAAAGAGAGAAAGAGAAAAAACTAAAATTAAGAAGCTAGAGACGGAAACCGAAATTGATAGGGCTAAAAGCTAGCGGGCCGGAGCTTTTGAGCATGCCAATGGCAAAGCTAGCCGTGCACATAACTAAAAGGCTCCTTTGCGCGCGGTGGTCCTATGGCGAGTGCGGTGGCGTGGCCCGGCGATCCAGCCGGCTGCGCGGCCGGCGTAGTGGCCACGGCGGAAAAGCGGACGAAAGGGAGAAAGAAATGGCTAGCTTGGCGAGAAAGGAGGGAAAAGGACCAAGTGAGAGGGAAATGGTCGCCTTTTGGTTCACACGTGTGAGCTTCTTTCTCGGTGTGATTCGGAATGATCGCAGCCATGCGTCGACGGTCAGGGTATGTAGGTAATTAAAGGGGTTTTTGGTGGTGCTGTGACACACTAGTGACACATTAATCGATATTAACGTGTGGAGAGAGCTTCCTGAGATGTTACTTGTTGAGCTGAGATGCTACTTGATGCGGGTCTGTTCATATCGGTTTTTGCTGATAATTTTTAGCTGTGATTGATGAATAATAGTGGTTGATAAATAATAATAGATGGTAGAATGGCTTATAAAAGTTGGGACGTTTGTATTGACGTATGGCTTTTGGCTTTTTGCAAGAAAGAAATAGTGCAAACGGACGGTACAACGAAATTCACTACAACATTCGGACTATCATACATCTTACGGAATTATGACATAATAAAATATAAAGTGTGTTACAATAAGAGAAAGCCCAAAGTAGTCGTCGATGAATAGTAGTGGTTCATAGAAGCGGTTTATAAAAATTAAGGTATTTATATTGACCTTGGCTTCTCTAGATGACAGCGTTCCGTAAAACTGTAAGCTTAGAGAGCTCATTAGAAAATGTGCACCCTGCATCCACTTATGCAATTGAAACATTAAAAACTCGGTTAATTCGGGAACAAGTTTAGCTCCAACGAACTTGCGAAACATGCATGTTTGTGGGTCTATTCTTTTTTACTGAGACTTATGGTTTTTAGTTGTGGCTTGTTGCTTTGGGCTGTTCGTGCGAGAGATTGCAAAGTAACAGAAACTCACATGTGATTTTTGCCAATATAAATAAAGTTGGTATAGTATGTACTATAATTAACTAGTAGATCTCATCTTGAAAAGATACTCCGTTTAAAAATTAGCTACCGTAGAAAAATTAAAGGCAAAAACTAAAAGCTGAAAAAAAAACAGGATGTGTGACGGCCAATAGTCTTTATGGATATCTCAATCTGTAGGTAGTGATCAGTATAGATGATGGCCAGTAGTGAGTGGTTGGAACGCTTCGAATGATGGCCAGTAGTGAGTGGTTGGAACGCTTCGAACTTCATTTGGCTTTATGCAAAGTGCGAAGGAAAGTATGAAACTGACTATCCTGGATCAGACCAATAACTTGCGACTCTTTCCCTGAATTTTCCCCTTTTCCTAGATGGAACTTCAATTCCTGACAGAAGTCTGTTGAAGCGCAGCTTTCAGTAAAAGATATAGCACTGAGCAAGTATCAAGCATGAAAATGCTAATTGGGATTTTCACTTGTATAACGATTTTGTTGACCAAAAGTACTAGCACCCAATCCAATATAAGCTTGTAAAAAGCCGAACAACATAAGCTCCCAATCTCATGCATGGATTATATATGACTTGCATGTGCCACTTGGTGCCTATCTAAGGCCCTGATCAATATGGTTTCAGCTTATTTTTGCACTATTCATAAATTTCGTTTTATTTTGAACTTTTGACTTTTTTGAGTTTTTTTTACCGGTTCTTTTTTTCCTCGTATTTGTTTTACATTATACGTGATGGGCTAATATGTTTTTTCTATTTTTAAATTTTTTAAATTTAATTATGGTAAATAAGCCTCTGTCAGCTACAGTGCTTTTTTCAGCCAGCTACAGTGTTTTCAGCCATAAGCCATGAGGCTTTCAGCCGAACCGATCGCCACCTTAGAATGATCTGTAGGAGTTTCGCAAAAAAAAAATCATAGAAAAACAAGGCAACTCTTGCAAAAATCCCTACCAAAACTACTTCACTAGCGCGTGTGCTCCTCTTCACTCCTCTCTATGGTGTGTTGTGTGGCAATGGAGTAACTTCTATACATGACCAGGCCTAGGCCCATATGTGAAGTCAAAGACCGGATACACAGCCTGGCTTTCTACTCTCACACCGAGAAAAAAAATAGGCCGGTTTTTTTGGACAGTGGCTGATAGCTTTTAGTTATAATTTACAAGTCTGATAAATAATATCAGCCGAAGCAAAAAAAATGATTGAAAAGCTAAAAAGAAGGGATCATAGCCCAAACTCTGAAAATACGGTAGTACGCTGCTAGGTGAAGTGGGCCAGAATCCCGTAGATGGTGCTAAGCATGAGGTGCTTAAAACAAGAAGGAATCCATACTAATAGTCCATTGCAACGGACATATATAAAATGACACTTTCGACGCATTTGTAAACTAATTAGATTAGATCCTCTCTTAAATACAATACAAATTCTGGGTCCCAATTAAGGATATAAATATTACGATACCTAAAAACATATTCAATTGTAGATAGCAATTGCCACCAGCCCAAGGTGAGCTTGTCAACCTATCCCAAGCCTAGTCCAAACCAATCCCAGCAATAGACCAATCCAGGCCCAACCCGACCAGTCTATAAGTACTCAAGAAAATGATGGATGGTAATGGCGCAATGATTGATCTCGGTTTGTACTCAAATTTAGATAAAAAGATGAAGATACATGACAGCCACCGTGCTCTCATAGGCAATGGCCTAAAGCTGCGAATAGTACTAATCACTAAATCAGTATGTCACAACAGACGCTTAACAGACAATTAGATCTGGGCGAAAGCTGCTCATGGGCCATGCCATCTGCAACTGCATTATGCAGCAGTGCCGGCCTTCGAAACAAATTTGGCCTCACTGGACGCATCCAATAAGCAAGTTGTCAGAACAATTCAGTTTGTGAAGCATAGGGCATCTTTCGTATTTATGCTACAATTGAATGAAGATCTCTTCAACAGATCTGTGGAGCCATAGCGGTATTCAGAAAAGGAGAAGAGAACAAGATACCTGATGCAAGGGAGGCCAATTCCTTGCTGATTGAACACTTCGCTCTTTTAACAATTCAGATTCCAAGTCAATTTTGGTGCGGGTCGACTGGCGCGAACCATTTGAAGTTTCAGCTGTTGTCGCAAACCGGTCTTGATCTTTCAACAGTGAAAGCGTGCAGTGTTCACGCAATGAATTGATTAATAAATCAAGGGTTACATATATAGGCCTCTTCCATCTATATTTGAATAACCGATTTATAAAAACAATACTCGGGAGATAAGGAAGAAAGAGATCTGAAAACATACATGTGATCCGTGGCACGTAACGACCACAGCAGATCAACATGGTAGGTCGACCATACAACTGGTGCATTATAGCTACAACCGGTTTACTGTACACCTACCGTGGTTGATGGTCGTATGCAAATATCTAACACTCCCCACAATCGGAACGGTAGAAGAACGAATATTCAAACTGGATCGAAACTCAATGAATACGGACATAGGCAAACCTTTGGTGAAGATATCCGTGTACTGCGATGATGTTGGGACATTATGAACACGCACATCACTGAGAGCAACATGCTCCCGAATGAAATGTAGGTCAATCTCTACATGTTTGGTACGCTGATACTGAACTGGATTGGTGGAGAGGTAGACCGCACTAACATTGTCGCAGTAGACTAGGGTGACACAGCGAAGTGGACTGTGTAGCTCCACAAGCAATTGGCACAACCAATAGGCTTTAGCGATGTCATTTGCCACGGTGCGGTACTCGGCCTCTGTACTTGACTGGGAGACAGTGTGTTGCCGCTTTGACGACCAAGAGACGAGGTTGTCACTGAGGAAGACACCGTAACCCGAGGTGGACTTGCGTGTGTCGACACAGCCCGCCCAAACAGCATCGGAGTATACAATTAGTTCGGCAGGTGAAGTGCGGTGAATGAACAGACCATGCTCAATAGTCCCCTGAAGGTACCACAGGATATGCTTCACCAAAGCAAGATGTGGCTCACATAGATCATGCATATAAAGCACACCTGCTGCACAGCGTAGGAAATATCAGGGCGAGTGAAAGTCAAATACTGCAAAGCATTGGAAAAACTGCGGTAGTGAGTCAGATCATCAACTGGAGTGCCTTCACAAGAGAGCTTGGAGTGCATGTCAACAGGTGTATTGCAAGGCTTGCAGGCGGACATCTTAGTGAGCTCTAGGGTGTCTAAAATATACTGGCGCTGGGAAAGAAAGAGAGTACCTTCCTGACGGTGGACTAACATCCCCAAAGAAAGGGAAGTTGATCAAGATCCTTCATGGGAAATTCTTGCTAGAGAGCTAAGATCGTCTAGCGAAGAAGACCATCAGAGGAGGCAGTCAAGACTATGTCATCCACATAGAGTAGTAAGTACATCATGTCAGCACCCCAATGGAACACAAAGAATGATGTGTCCGACTTGGCCTCCACAAAGCCAAGGGATAGGAGATATGAGGCGAAGTGACTATACCATACACAAGGAGCTTGCTTCAAACCATACAGAGATTTATTGAGTCGACAAACATGGTCGGGTCAAGCAGGGTCAACAAATCTAGAGGGCTACACACAGTAGACTATCTCAGATAGAGTGCCATACAGAAAGGCGTTCTTGACATTAAGCTGATGAATCGATCAGTCTCGAGATAGTGCCAATGTGAGCACAATGTAGATTGTAGCAGGCTTAACCATGGGACTGAAGGTCTCATCAAAATTAATGTCAGGACGCTGTGTTAAACCATGAAGAACCCAATGAGCCTTGTACTGATCAAGAGAACCATCTGAGAGAAATTTGTGCCAAAAAATCTATTTTCCTGTTACCACATTAACTCTAGGTGGATGCAGAATGATGTCCCATGTGTTGTTGGCTTGAAGAGTGTTGTATTCCTCAGTCATAGCATGGTGCCAATTAGGATCAGCTAAGGCATCCTGGTGTGTTTTGGGCACATGGGAGAGCATTGTGGCCTGAAGATTAAGCCATTGAACTGGAAGACGAAATCCTGACTTTCTGAGCATAACCATGTGATGATAATTGACTGTTGGTGTAATGGGGACGACTGTCAGTGGGTAGGACACGGTGTTGGCTCCGCTGGCATCAACCTGAGGCATGGAGCTAGCAGGGGCAGTAGGGCTGGCAGTGTCACCCACAACGGTAGATGAGAGCATGGGTGCCGAGGGTGACACACAACCGGCGCCAGGTGAGCAGGCGGTCGTCGTGCCAGGAGGAGCCAACAAGCCGACTGAGCATGACCACAGCCTAGTCTGAGCCGCATGAGCTATCAAAACAACTTGCTCGGTCTGAGCCACCTGGTCGACAGAGAGGTCAGTGGAGCCGACCATAGGAGAGGGAGAGGGATATATCGGCCGAATGATGGAGGTCGACGGCTAGGGTTTGCGAAAATGTGCGGTCGCAGGAGTGATCGCGTCTGATACCATGAAAGCACATAGTGTTTTGGAGAAATCACGAAATGAATTGATTAATGAATCAAGGGTTACATATATAGGCCTTTTCCTTCTATATATGAACAACTAGTTTATAAAAACAATACCCAGGAGATAAAGAAGGAAGAGCCCTGAAAAGATACGTGTGATCCTTGGTACGTAACGACCACAGCAGATCGACCTTACGACCGGTTAACTGTAGTTACGGCCGATTTACTGTATACTTGCCGTGGTCGATGGTCATATGCAGTCAGATTGATTGGCAGACTCTGCAAGAGACAATAATAAAGATCATGAGAAGCCAAGTAGTAGAAAATAAGAATAATGACAAAAAAAGTTTATTAGACTAAACACAACAGCTTCCAGAAATTGAGTGCACAGATTGCATGCAACTCTGTCCGTGCACAAGCTCCTGGCTACTTTAGCTAGCAGGTTGGATGGAATGGATGACAGCCGTTCACAGTAAACATTTTTTTAGAGGAACGTACGGCAGGAGCTCTGCTAATTAATTAAATAGAGGAATAGAGTTTAAATGTTATAAGACTCGTCAATGGACTCAGCAAGAATGAAACACGCCAGCCACAGTTGACATTACAGCTCAAAATATGGAAGTGAGAAATAGAATTGTTCCCTCATTGGAATACTTGGGTCCGGTTCACATCTTTACAAATGATTCTGATGTACTCACAATTCGAGCAGAACTTACCTTCTTTGTGTAATTTTTCATTACTTGGCAGGCATATACACCTTAATTAGCACTAAATCAACCTAACTAATTAGATATTACCAAATTACTATTCACAATCATGTTCCTTTGGTTTGCATTTCATTGTTTTATTTTAACCCTATAATACAACAGGATTTAGTTAAAATTTGAACTAAACCCCAACCAATTCCTTAACTAATCCCAACCAAACCGCCCTCATCCAAGCATAATGTCCATTCTATATAAAGATCCTTTCAACCTTCCAAGCAACAACAATTCTGTACAAACAATAGTTGGCTCATAGCAATCCCAATCCAGCAACTTTTGGGCATGTTCTTTACCTCACTAGCTGGCGGCTTTTGGCTTTTGCTACAGTACCTAACTTTCAAACGGAATATTTTCTCAAGACGGGGTCTATAAGTTAAACGATCTACACGTTAAAAGCCCAACATTTGTACCAGCCAAAATCGCAAGTGAGTATCTGTCTCTCCGTAATCTGTACCGTAAACAGCCAAAATTCAAAAAATTTAGCCAAAAGCCGCAGCCGAAAAGAACAGGCCCTTTTTTTGGAATCATGAATAGTTCTTGTCTTTTTTGAACGGGTAGGAGCACTGCCTTATACGTTAAAGCCAGAATGAGAGTTTATATACAAGGTAGAGGGCGGCAAGCATAAAAGGGCCGCACCTAAAAAGATGAAATTAAGGCATTACAGAGGAAGGTAAGAGCTCTGCTAGCTTCTTCGCCGCGGCTAAGATCCAAATTTGACTCTTCCTTAATTTTGGCAAGAAGGGATGTGGGGGATGACTCTACGGAACGAAAAAAATACAAGAATTACACTCTTTCTAGATCTCCCAAGTGACGATTATCATTAACGAGGCTAGAGGTTTGCAAGGCACATCTAACTTCAGAATGGCGAACTCCCACCAGTGCCGGATGGAGGCGGCGGTGTGCCAAGAAGCTGGGTCTATGGAGTCTGAGGTAATCCAATGGTCGGTGAGGATCCAAATTCTTTTCGTGTAGAAATATTTGGCGAAGAGGTGGATGGATGTTTTTGAGGAAATCCTGCAGAGGGTGTAAATTGATTGGTTTGGCCACCCCTTCAAGGAAAGGTTGCGGTCCACAGCCTGTTTTGTATCGCCAGCCATGCGAAGATTTTACATTTTTGGGGGCTCAAGTCTTCCAGATTAGGGGATTCATGGAGGAGTTTTTTGGCCCAAGGAACTGCACTTTGTATGCTGGGACCGTTGTGTAGCTTCCATGCGGAGTGAGCTTCCATGTTATACTATCGTGTACCCCTTCCTGAAGGTTCAAGGATGTAGTGCAGTTAGGCAATCCAACCAGTTGAGATCTTGTAGCCATTTATTTTTCAGTTAGAGCCGCATGCAGGGAATGGTTTTTTCTTTTGGAGGCAGCAAAAAGACGCAGATGTCATGTATATGTCTCCCCTGAGCCCAAGCCGAGTTCCAAAAGCTCGCTATTTTCTCGTCACCGATTGTAATGGAGGTGGCTGCTATACAAAGGAGTCTATCATGCTCATCGCAAGGTGTTTGCATCCCTTTCCACGGCTTGTTTGAAGCTATCCACTCATTCCATAGCCATCTGATTCACAAGGCTCGCGCAAAACGTTGGAGGTCCAGGAGGCCAAGACCCCCTAGGTGTGTGGGTTTCACACCTTGTCTCAATTGATCTTGCATTTACCTCCCGTAAGTTGTTTAGAACTGACCCAAAGAAATTGTCTTGTTCATCTATTTAGAAATTGGAGCACTCCAGTTGGTGGTTTTATAACTATGAGGAGGTATGTTGCTTGGGCATTTAGGACTGACTTTGACAAAACTTTCCTTCCTGCGAGAGTTAATAATTTCCCACACTAGCTCGATAAGCAATTGGACACTTTGCCTGGTAACCTTTGGAAGTGTAGGTGACGTAGCCTACGAATTGCAAGGGTAAGTCCCAAGTATTGCAAAAGGAAGGAAGCTAGGATGGCCGGTAAGTCACGTGGCACAGTTTGTAGATCAGTCTCTTCACAATGAATCGAAGCCACTCGGCTTTTTTGTAAGTTTGTGTGTAGTCCCGTAGCTTCGCCAAATTTCTTTAGAATGTAGACAATGGAGGTAACATCTGCCTGGGAAGGGTGTAAGAAGATGGACATGTCATCCTCATAGAGGGAGGCTCGCAAGATTGTTGCTCATCCACTGAAAGCATCTAGGCCACTAAAAATAGTTTTGGTAATTAATGATATTATGTGAATATGAGACTAACATGTTTATTGAGTGTTTGAAAGGTTTAGTCCTAATGACAAATATGAGATGAATGCTAAGGGTCAACATAAAGATCAATGTGGCTTAAGACAAAGGTATAAGTAGTTTAGAATTCCATTTTGGTTTTACCAGTCTGAGAAGAAAAGATGAAAAATTAGATTATAGGTTAAATGCCATACTATTAAGAGAGATTACCACTAGCAGCTTGCAAGCACGTTCTTATGTCATTTGGATCAATTTAGAATTATGTATGTACTTAAAACTAAAATTGATAGCCAACTATGCACTGTTAAGAAAATCGGTAGTACCCAAGTTTACACGACGGTACTTTCGCAATCCGGAAGTTCCCAAGTAAAACTGGCGGTACATATTTTCTAGGGAGCACCCTTTGAATTACATTTGTTTCTGTGAAAAATGAAAGTACCAAAATTTGAATGGCGGAACTACCGCAGAGCAGTAGGACCGCAACTTCTTAGTGGTACTACCGGAACTCAGAAGCTTCAAAAATCTGGGTGGTACGTTTTTTCTAGAGAGCGACAAGATTTGGCCCCCAAGACAAATGGAAGTACCGCACCAAACATCGGAACTACCGAAGAATAGAACTAGATTATAATGGCGATAGTACAGCACCGCATTTCAACGGCTAGTTCAGAAGCTTTGAAAATAGCCATTACTGTTGTGTCAGAATATGTGCGGTAGTACCGAACTTTGTACTGCGGTACTTCCGCTCGCCTTGATAATTTTAGGAAACTCCTTGTAATGGCTATATTTGGTTGGTGGGGGTATAAATATCTCCTCACCTACTCAAGGATAGTATTAGACACTTCATTGTAACATTCTTGAGCATGGAGCATTCACTCCGCACCTCCTTTACTCTTGTTCCATTCATTTGAGATAGTTGAGCCAAAATCAAGTGCATTCATCTTAGATTAATCCTTTAGCACTTGATCACCATCAAGTAAAGCTTTGGTTTATTACTCTTGGTGCTTGTCAGCACCAAGACAGCTTGGTAGGAGATTACGAGGTGACCTCTTCAAGGAGATTGTGAAGAGGCCCAGCGCCAACTTTTGAGTGGTTTGGTGCTCATCATCTTCGGAGCGAAGGAAGAGCAACCACTAGTAGATTGAGGAGTTGAGGCTTAATTTGTGGAGCCAGTCCAAATCGCTTGGGCTTTCCTCAACATGGACTAGTGAAGACCGGCAAGTCTTTGACACCATGGGAAAAACTTCCTTTGTCATTTTGGTCATTTCTTTACCTCTACTTTTCACACTTATATTTCTAGCATATTGTGATTATTGAGATTATCATATTTAGTTGTGCTAGATATATACTTGTAGAGACTTATGCTTGTGATGCCTTAGCTATACTAGAATTGTGTAGGTTTGAATTACTCTGAAATCTTGCCTAGCTAAATTGTGGTAATTAGTTTTAGAAGGCAAGGATTTTTAGAACCTCCTATTTACCCCCTCTAGTCAGTTATCCTTGATCCTACATCCATGCAAAGGTTGCAAGAGACCTCGTTTCGTTCATAGTAGGAGTTCCTCTATAGCCTCAAAGATGAGAAGAGAAGCATTTGGCCTCCAATTATTCAGCCTCGTAGTCACACAGGGCACTTGCTGATCAGGCTACCCAACTCCTGGAGTTCTCCAGGTCAAGAATGGAGATGTCATATGACCAACAAGACAGCAAGGTGCATATAAATTCGCACATCGCGATAAACATAAGCCCTCAAGATGGATTGAAGGAGGTAGACAAGGTCAGCAAACTTCCTGGGTAGCCAGGCTATGTCACGGTTAATGCAACATCTGGGAAGGCTCTATTTTACCACTTTGCTAAGGCTGGTGAAGATCCTTCCACTAAGTCATTGGTGTTGTGGCTAAATGGAGGTATCCTACCTTACTAATTGATATGTTGCTCAATTGCCTTTTTATCAGATGAATGCTTTTTTGTGCTCTGGTTGTCTCCTACTTTATGCTCGTTGTATTTTATCTTGTTGCAGTATGCCTGTTGGGCTATGTAAGAGTCTTGGGCTCAAGGCCTATATGTGTGTATATGTAATACCGATAGCAAGGAAAATGAATTGAGAAGGATTGAAACTCTGGAATTGAATTCCACATGGTACCAGAGCCGATGGGTGAGGCAATCGTGAAACCCTAGTTGGGTTCCGACGAGGCGGCACCACCGGCGCCAAATCTTGGTGGTGCTAGCTGGCAGTGACACAGCACAGTGGGGGCCGAAGGCATTACAGCGATGGTCGGCAGCAGCGTGGGCACCAGTGGTGGTTCCTGTTGAGCATCGTGCGAGGGTGGAGAAAGGATGACGGGATCCGGTTAGAGGTGGTCAAATCTGGTGGCTCGTGGCTAGATCCGGGTCTACTTGGCTATGGAGAGAAGAGAGGTAGGGGATGTGAAATCCTACTGCAGAAGCAAGTGGAGGGTGGCGCCAGCGGTTCTCCAGGTTGGTGGTGACTGTGTTGATGAAGGTGTTGTTGGAGAGGCGGGCGCAGATGCTCCAGTGAGGAGGTTCATGAGGAATGTTGTGTTGCATATTCTTGTAGAAGCACGAGGTCGAGTGGTCTCCTGTCGGTGGTCATTGTCATGTGGTCTCCTGTTGTTGAGAAGAAAAGGAAGAAAGAGAGAGAAGGATAGGAGGCATGCAATTGGAGGAGTAAAGGAAGAGAAGAAAGAAGTAGGAAATAGAGAGAGTTATTGGAGGCACCCTGTTCGGCAACGCAACATCTTCAACAGCGTGTGGCTAAGATTACGGGCACATGTAGCGGCAAGGAGACGGTCCTGGAGTAGCTGGTGAGCTAGACTTCTTGGCTTAGGTTAGTGAAGCTCCTACACACACAATAGGGAAGTCAAGGTATTGAGCAGGTGCTCGAGAAGCTGACTCAATTGCTCACTACGAAGGCGAGTGAGACGACATCAAGCCAAGCCATTGTTGCACATGCAGAGTCAATCCAAAAGGTGGAATTGATGTCGAATGACATCAAATTGGAGGGTATAAAAAATATCTTGAGTTGGTCTCATAGGGCATTGCTAATCTTGAAGACAAAGGAACTAGAAAAGCTTATGGAAGGGAAGGCAACGGAGCTAGTCGACAAGTCGAGTGTTGAATGGAAGGCATGGAGCACTACCAATTCACTGGTGGTGGCCTGGTTGTTGAGATCTTTGTCTTCGACAATTGTTGCAATGGTAGAGACCATCTCAAGTGCCGTTGAGGTATAGAAACTTTATCAAAGTTGTACTCAGGAAAGGGGAATTGATGCTGATGGTTGAGATACAAGAAAGGCATAGTTGTCCTAACTATCCATCAAAAGTATTTTGCTTCCATCCAGTCACAGTTTCAAAGTTTAGAATTGAATTACAGTTTTGGAGTTTGGTACGAATCAATGGTCCATTATGACAATAAGAGTTGTACCATTATAACTTACAAGCCTGTTAGATATTTCAGCTCCTGATCTAAGTAGTACATAGTTTAACCTTTAGAAGATTTGTTCCTGAAAATTACTAGGATTCACGATTCTGTCATATAACAAAGGGAAATGATATTTTTTCTTGAATTAGACAAAATGATACCTTGAAATTTCAGGGTCTGGATGTTCTTCTCACAAATTTTAACCAAGTTGCTTCTCCCCGACTCATGAGATGGTTTTGCAGGTAACCAACACTGACCCCTGTGCCCGTTACTACATCCAATCATATCTGAATCGCCCCGAGGTCCAGAAAGCACTTCATGCTAACACCACAGGATTGAAGCAGCCATGGTCGGATTGCAGGTGTAAAGAACATCCCCAAGCCTTTTCCAGTATGTCATACTAAATTTTAGGCTTCGAGTAGATGTTAACCAAGTATTGTATAATTTGTGAGAACCAGTGATATTATCACTCCTGATAATTGGAAAGATGCACCAGTCTCTATGCTACCATCAATCCAGCAATTGATTTCAAGTGAAGTAAGCATATGGTTGTACAGGTGAGTCCACAAACATTCCTAAAAGTTTATCTAAACTCTGCCTGGTTAGATCACACTACTAAGAAATTATTCCTTTTACCTTTCAGCGGTGATATTGATGCAGTCTGCCCAGTAACTTCGACACTGTACTCACTAGACAATCTCTGGCTACCGACAAACTCATCTTGGTGGTCATGGTACTCCGATGATGATGAGGTATGAAGTATGAACTAGGCACAAAAACATTTAAAAAAACATAGTCCAAACATTTGTTTGCGTGTAGGGTCCTGAAACTGGTTTTGTTTCTTTGCGAGATGTCAGGTTGGCGGCTATGTTGTCGGGTACGGATGTCTGGTATTTGCAACAGTCAGAGGAGCTAGACATATGGTTCCTATGTACCAACCTCAAAGGGCATTCACCTTGTTCTCCTCATTCCTGCAAGGGAAGCTGCCCCCTGAATGACCAGAATTTTGCAATCTTCTAGTTCTTTTGTTGTTTTTTTCAGTGAAAGATAGAACGTGTTCATCAGAAATATAATTGAAATAAAGTAACCAGTTGGTATCACAGATGAATTGCTTTCATCAAAGGAAATACAGGAAAACATGTAACAGGAATAACAAATTCTAAATGCTAACTGAAACAGGTTTTAGACAAATTTCCATGCCTTTTTTAAGAGAGAACATACATGCCTTTGGGTTGAATTAGCCAATTCCTACCAAAAGTCTAAGCCTAAACAAATCTGGTGAACTATACACAACTCTTAGGATGCTTAGATATTTTTAGCTCCACATTTAATACAACAGAATTGTATTTTTTTAGGAAATAGAGGTATAAGGTGCACATTGCAGCAATTTTCCACACGTAATTTCAATACATTTCAGTCAGATGAAATGTAAACTTTCTTTTTTTAAAAAAGGTGTAATGTAAACTTTTTTGCTAAAATGTACAATTAGCTCCCTAACCACCATGGTGGGCATGAGTTGAATAGCTTCCTAAACTTCATAGTGTAGGAAGGGCTCCCTCAGTGTTGTATTTTTCAATGGACCACAAGACAATCTTCAAAGTTTCTCTAGGCAACATCTCAACTCTTCACCCAAGCCATCCATCAAGCAGAGGCCTTCTTTTGCACGAGAAAAATGTAGGAAGGTTCCTGCCCAATTTGCATCCTATAGAAGTCAAACAGACATAAAAGGTAATGGCTGAAATGCCCCAATGAGCATTGGAGAATCCTTTTTGCATGGCCACCAGAGTCATTTTGATAGTTTTCTGTACTAAGTAAAACTTGACTTGACCACAAGAGTTGTTCTTTATTCATAATGCTAAACATATGAATTTGCAAGGAACCGGAGTACCAGCAGAAAGAAATATTCATTGCTGCCTTTGTAATCCTTGTAGTATGCACTAATGCACATCTTCCTTGCTCCTGCTCACTTCTCTTTGCCAGTATGAGTTGTCTTGGAAGGTATTCTGCATATATGCACTACTAAAAAGTGAGATTCCCGTCCAAAGTTGATGCTTCCTGTCCCAACAACTTGTTTTTCAACTCTAACACCAAAGTGGCACCCATTCAGTGCATAACCACCGACTGAAAAACAAAGAAAAAGAGATTAAATACACTAACACAATGGTTACATATAGCCCCTATAGAAGTACAGCTAACTTAACGATCTATTCAAAGCTAGCATACGAAACTTGTGAAACGTACACAACTGAAAGAAGAACATTTCACAAGAAAGAAGTAACCAGGAGACATCTTTTTCTAAAATAATGTTATTTTCCAGGTTTCCTTTTTCTCTGAGCAGAGGGGGCTATTGTCAACAGTCAATGGTACAAATAACTGTTGGTGAAAATATTGTTTTATGCTCACTGGTTAAGTTTAGCATATACTTTTCCACAGAAAAAGGTTCAGATTGAAAGGGCAGGTTGCTTGAAAGCCACACCTCAAGAACGAGATGGAATATGCTCACATACTCCAAAGGTGGATCCATAAGTCATATTTAACTGCCAGCACTGCTCTAAGCAATACTTCTCAAGAAGATGCATGAGAAGGAAGCAGCACTCTAGTTCATGGAAATGGAATTCACAAGGTGATAAAGCATCGGTACAGTAATGGAGTCACTCTAAGTCGTTAGATGCTGTCAACCCTATCACCTCTTTTGAGTAGTGGAGAACAGCTGGTTTTCTTGACTTCAGGGTAAAGTCAATGCTGAAAATGTAATAATATTGGATTTGGCCGTATATATCCTTCAAACCACAAGTAAAAGTTGTGGCTAAATTCCATGCTTTTTCTGGTTAACAAAAGTAGAGCCTCAAGAAAAGAGAGCAGCAAGTCTAGCCACACAGAAATTAGGGAGCGATATACTGTCTCTATGATGATGATATAATGTCTCTACGATGATGACCAGTTGCACTAAGCCAGAACTGGATGAAGTGCACAAGACAGTAACGTATGTCATCCAGTTTTGTGGGATAATTAAGCAACCAGAAAGAATGGCCTTCTCTTTAAATGTGCTTTGCTGTTTACAGTACCCACATTGAAAGGCAATCAGAAGAAGCAATGGATGCAGTTCAAATATGCAATCCCTTGGGTTAGAATACAGAACACAGCAGAAAAGCGAATTAAAGGTAAAGGTCCCTGGGAATCTTGGCAGAATACAGTTGAGTGTACAAGAAGTTTACGAGGATGTATGGTACCAAAGAAATTGAGAAGGTCAAATGCCAGCAGGATGTGGACAGTGCACTTAATCAATACATTGTAATGGATGAAACACTCCCAATCTGATTTGCAAACATTGTTTCCTTTTCTTCCCCACATAAAGACCAGAACTGAGCCAGACATAGCTGTTGCGGGAATCATGCTGATTTTGTTATATCACACTCATAAAAGGAACTAACAAATTTAATTGAACAATGAACGCCATTGACAATACAAATGTAGATGCCACGAGAAAGAGAGAATATTAAGAGCATTTTAAGTCCAACTTGGAGGGAAAAAGTCAAAGAATCAATCATATTATGGTTTCCTTGGAGGACTCCAACAACTGTAATGCAAACAGAATGTCTCCCCTATAAATAAAGATTGACCAATGGCAACATAGCACAAGACACCAAGCACCCATACACACTCTTCATATCAAGATGAAAAGAGGCCTACTAGTACTTTGGTCCTTGCTCTGCCTCAGTGTGGCAAACACAGCTGCTAGCAACAAGGCCAACCACCCTCTTGAGTTTCATCAACTGAAAATAGCCAGGAAATATGGTCCAGAAAAACAACATGCATCAGTGAACAATGGCGCTAGTCCTTCGGTGCGCACTGACCCACAAGATTATTTGCGGGAGAAGGATAAGATCACAGCACTGCCAGGGCAGATGGAGGAAGCAGAATTTGACCAATATGCAGGATATGTCACGGTGGATGCAAAGGCTGGAAGGGCTTTGTTCTACTATTTTGTTGAGGCTCCTCAAGATTCTTTGAAGAAACCGCTGGTCCTATGGCTGAACGGAGGTATGTCATGTCTGGTTTTGTTATCTATAAACTCACAGTGCATTGGTGAGACTAGCAACGATGCAGGTGTGCATTTGAGAATGAATATGGGCACCCCATATGTATGGTTGTCACGGCATCGCCTAGGTGTCGCCTAGGCGACGCCAAGTCATCTTGGCGGCCAAAGGGGGATGCCGAGGCTCGTCGCTTAGAGCTGAGGAGTTAGGCGGCGGCCCTCCTCATCGTCGGCGCGATGGTGGGCTGCGGAAGAGGAGGCCGCGATGCCCAAGTGGCCGCGGTGTCAAAGGCGGTGTAAGAGGTGTCAATGCCTCCCTCTCTAGCCTGCTCCCGGCGGCGGCTTCCCTCTCCAGCAAGGCAGAGGAAAGGTGGAGGGCGGGGCCGAGGAAGGAAGGGTGAGGTGGAGAGCGGGCTGAGGAAGGAGGTGGCAAGGTGGAGGGTGTGGCAGAGGAAGGAGGTGGCGAGGTGGAGGGTGGGGCCGAGGAAGGAGGCAGGCGGCGAGGTGGTGCTTCGGTGTTGGAGGCAGGGCAGAGGAGAGGAGAAGGAGGCGGCACGCTGGGAGGGATTGGGGCGGCGGCGCTTGGTGGTTGGGTGGGTGGGAGTTGTAGGATGGGTTTATATGGAATGAGGGGAATGATCTGGATGGTTGGATTTGGATCTAAGGGTTAGGATGGGTTTATATGGAATGAGAGGAATGATCTGGATGATTGGATCTGGATCTAAGGGTTAGGATGGGTTTATATGGAATGAGAGGAATGATCTGGATGATTGGATCTGGATCTAAGGGTTAGGATGGGTTTATATGGAACGAGAAAATAATCTGGATGGTTGGATCTAGATCTAAGGTTTAAAATGTGTTTATATGGAATGAGGGAAATGATCTGGATGGTTGGATCTAGATCTAAGGACTAAGAAAATGACTGAAAGTTAAGAAATTTTAAGGCAACTGTCGTCTAACTGTCGCCATAGCGGGCGCTTAGTCGACTAGGCGTCCAGACGTCCTGGTCTCGCCGTGACTTACCAGAGTGCCGTGACAACCTTGCCCATATGTTAGTAGAGCTCTTTTTAAACATGCTGTAAGAAATTGCCTATTCATAGTCAGGGTCAAATAAGAACAGGGAAAAGGTCAAGTTCAGAATAGAAAACATATTTTCTTTATAATATTTTCAATTATATAGTAAGAAGGTTCCAAACCTAAGGTTCAGGCCCTAGTTTCTCTTCTTTAGGAGAAAGAAACCTAGTTTTCTCAGATTAACATGAAGCACCAATTGTATTTGCAGGCCCTGGTTGTTCATCCTTTGGAGCTGGAGCCATGCTAGAACTTGGACCATTCTCTGTCCGTAGTGACAACAAGACACTATACAAGAAAAGTCATGCATGGAACATAGGTAAATCACTCCAACCTTGCTCACAATTAATAGTTAAATAAGTAGTCACATTGATGCCCAGATGGATGTACCACTGCTCATCTACAAATGCAGTGGCCAATATGCTGTTCGTTGAGATCCCAGCTGGTGTTGGGTACTCATACTCCAACACTACATCAGATTATTACAACACTGGTGACAAAAGAACCACAGATGATGCATACACCTTCCTCATCAACTGGCTGGAGAGATTTCCTGAGTACCGGGACCGTGATTTCTTCATAACTGGTGAGAGCTACGCCAGCCACTATATACTGGAGCTAGCTAATCTGATTGTTTCTAACGACAGAGCTAGCAATGCAACTAATGTCAAGATTAAAGGTGTTGCAGTAAGTGCTCAACAATAACTGTTTTGAAGTTTCTAAGATCAGTAATATTCTAATGAAATATACAACTCTGAGATTTCATCAGATTGGCAATGCAGACTTGCATGACAATGTGACCCTAAGAGCGGCATTTGACTACTATTGGATGCACGCTATGATTTCTGAAAAAGCTTACAGAGCCATCCAGGCTAACTGTGGCTTGAACGAGACAAACACTAAAGATTGCCAGACTGCTATGCTCTTAGCTTACCAGGAAAAAGGAAATGTTGATGACTACAACATCTATGCACCACAATGTCATGATGCCTCGAATCCTTCCAGATCGAGCAACTCGGTATACACACCCAAACATATCAATTGACATATGTTGCTTCTCTTGCTATATATAGATATATGCTCCTTAGGATACTAAATATTTGGCTTACCATGTCAGGTGGTGTTTGGTGATCCTTGCACAAACCATTATGTCTCCTCTTATCTAAATCTTCCTGAGGTCCAAAGGGCCCTCCATGCAAACATAACAGGGTTGAGCTACCGTTGGGTGGATTGCAGGTATATAAATTGGAATATCCAAACAGGTCTTTTTACATTTCCCTCCAATTTTAAGTGCAAATTTTATCCCATGCATAATCCCTATTATGATCCGTTCTTTTTGCTTTCTTAGAGTTATCTGAAAAGGTAATCGATACTTTACCCTAACTAGCACACAAGTCAAAATACTTATATGTCTCCATCACTCAGTTCTCATTTGCTTTGATGCCAAAAAGGTACCTATAATCTCTAGGGGCCATAAAAAAATCTAGGATATGTGAAGTTGTGAACCACAGTCCACAGTAGTTATTCTTTTAGCAAGTCAGAATTTTTTATGCAAAAGGTATCAGTAAGTCAACTTAAAGAAGGCATAATGGCATCATATGATTCTGCAGGCTATGTATAGCCTATAGATCTGCTTGTCCAGCTGCCATCAATCTGAAATCATAAAGATTTTAACCCACTCATACATAGAAAATTTTCATTGCTGAGATTTTGTTCAGTCTCAAAGTAACCTCTTCCTACATAGGCATCAGGGAGAATCAACATTACAATATGTTTTTTATTTATTCAATGTTTTCCCTCAAACAGCTACCTTATATTCGATAATTGGAAAGATTCACCGGGGACCATGCTGCCGTCAATCAAGACACTCATTTCAAGTGGCACAAGGATATGGCTATACAGGTATATATATTCAGCAAATCCTTGATCTGAGTACTGAACTATTCAAATATTAATGTAATATTACCCCCCTAACTTCAACTATACCCTTGCATACCAGTGGTGATTTGGATGCCGTGTGTTCGGTCACCTCCACGCAATATGTGCTAGACATTCTTGGGCTGCCTATAGAAACATCTTGGCGCCCATGGCGCATTGACAATGAGGTACAGAACCCACCATGATCAGATGATTAACACTGAGCATCAGAATGCATAACTTCCTATAGCTACACGGGTAAACCTGTGGAACTAACAACTGTTTCTCTATTCATTCACGAAACGCCAGGTTGCTGGCTATGTGGTTGGGTACAGAGGCCTGGTCTTCGCGACGGTCAGAGGAGCTGGGCACATGGTCCCTTACTACCAGCCTCGCAGGGCGCTAGCACTACTCTCATCCTTCCTCAAAGGAAGGCTTCCTCCGCAATGATATCTAATAAACTATCAGGCTCCACAATTACCATGTTCAGTATCCCCCCACAATTTCTATGGAATGATAGTGCCATTCATAAGGCCTAGTATATACTAGTTTGGCTTTAGTTTAGCTTTCCTGCACAATCCCGCTCTGAAGCAAGCGCTTTCAAGTGTATCGGAGGGTCGGCTTAGCTCTCCTATGTACTAGCTAACATAAACTCAGGTGGTAATGTGGTGCTACTATAACTAAATCTTGAACAAAATTTAATTCCTTGCCCATCTCCTGGATTGAACACGCATGCGAGTACTGCACACGGCGTGCCAAATTCTTAAAGAATCGTCAGATTATTCCTATGCGAATCCACCCAATCGAACAGTTGCTGCATCTAATTAGTAAGTACCAACCAACAAACGCGCGCGCGCATAAGCGGGGAGGATCAGAGTTCGGAGACGCGCCACGCATGAACTAATAACAAGATTCGCATGGAGAATCACACGGCATTCAGATAGGGAAGAAGGGGGAGGAGGGGATCGGCGAAGGGAGGCCGCGTCGTGGGAGGGAAGGGAAGGAGGCAGCGAACCTTGGCGCGGGCGCCGCACGGGTTCGCGAGGAGGAGCGCGTGGATGAGTGACGCGGTGGTGTTCGGGTGGTGGCGCAGGAATCGGCCCTTCGTCTCGGCGTCCGGCGTTTCTTTTCCCCATGCGCGTCGCCCCGCGCCGTCTCGTCTGCTGATCTGAATCGCCGGACCGGACATTTTTTTTTGTGCACAGTTTTCCGCTAGCGAATGACCACAATGAGTCAATGAACTGTTCAGTGGCACTCTCTTCTTTAAAAAAAAATGTTTTCCCTACTAATTAAGCCCATTCGAAATATGGGATTTTTTTCTGATTCACGTGAAAATACACCCATAAATACGTTAATTTGCTTGATATTCAATGCAACAAATCTCTATGAGAAAACAAGCGCGTGTTGAGATGGAATGAGAACACTTTTGTTGATAATCTTAATATTTTGTAGCTGTCCCACTACGACGTCTTCAGAGCGCACGATCCCCAATATGCGGGAGACCGTCTCTCTGCGTCATTTCACCTTTGCTGTTATCATCATGCCTCGAGCTTGATCTACCGCCACTGCTATATCCCAAGCTCCAATGACGCCATGTGCCAACTTCTAACCATCTACTTAGATGTGCATGGTAAAGATGCGTTGACTCAGGGATCCATGCCACCTGACATATCCCTAGATCTAAACAATGTGCACACCAACGTTGGGGTAGGAGGATGGTGTCATCGGCTTGGAGGGCGACAGCGACAAAAGATATACACTACCTGCTTTATGGAACCATGTAAGTTCTCCTCTCATATATTGACATCAGTGTTTACCTTGTTATCAATATCATTATCATAGTGCGCTTGTGCAATTTGATGTTACAGTTGAAAAGCTACTATGCATCTTATCTTCGACATACCACCGGTGTGGATCTACACCGTTGTCTCGCTACCGTTGTGCACATCAAGGATAACAGTTATATAGCGCAGAGCTAGGTACCCCGACTTTTTAGTGAAGGTGGCTTGTCAGCTAGATGGAAAGGAGAGCTGTAGTATAAAAAGAGAGATGCAACAAATGAAATGTTCCTTCATGCGGTGATGTTCCTTAAATTCAAATCCGATATTTGGAATCGAAGAAGAATTCAGGAGCACCAAAGCCTACATGATAGCAATATGTTCTCCTCTAGGTAGGGAAGGCACAATACTTCGCCATTGGTTGGTCACTGTCCTTTAGATACACAAGATCGAGGGCAGCATCAAAGGCTACAGTGACTGCTGCAGTTACTGTAATTACATAAAAAATCTACAGTTAACGGATGCATCTCGTGCGTCCTTTCTTGATCCAACTGCTGAAAGTAAAGACGCTCAGTACTCAATGGCAAAGGATACGTTTCCTGCAGACGGTAAGACGGGAAGGTGGTGAGAGATCGAAGGCACGAACACAAATCTCGCTAGCCAAAGGAAGAAGCGGAGTTCTTTGTAGCACAAATCTCTCTCCCGACTCTCATCCCCCTCTCGCCGCCGCCGCCGCCGCCTGTTTCTCCTTCTGCACCACCACTGCCACTCCCACTCTCCTACCACTTCCCCGTCCTGACCCTAAGCCCCTGTAAACCCCCTACAAACCCTAAATTCCGCAGACCCCAACCATGCCGAAGGTCTACGGCACCGGCCTCTTCGAGTTCCGGCACCCTCGCGCCGCCGAGTACCCGCTCCCTGCCGAGGTAGGCCCACGCCTCCACCGGCGCCTCCATCACGCTCCTCGACATCCAGCAGGACCGCCTCGCCCGCGTCGCCGCTGAGCACTGGGGCGCCCCCGCCCCCGCCGCCGTCTCCGCCTTCGACGCCGGCCTCGTCAGGGAGATCTACGCCACCGAGCTCCGCGTCGAGGGCCGCGGCCGCAAGACCGTCCTGCTCCACCGCGTCATGATCCTCGAGGTCAGCCAGTACCTCGAGAACTACCTCTGGCCGCACTTCAACCCGGACGACGCGTCCTTCGAGCACGTCATGTCCATGATCCTCATGGTCAACGAGAAGGTGAAAACCGCCTTGCTCGAATTGGAGCAATTACTAGTAGCTTACTTGCTTGAGCGATTTCTTGGGTTTCTGACGTGTTTGGGATTTTGTGTGCAGTTTCGAGAGAATGTGGCGGCGTGGACATGCTTCCATGACCGGAAGGATGCGTTCAAGGGATTCCTGTGGCTGGTTCTCAAGCTAAAGGAAGAGGTTTGTGTTGATTTTGCTGCACTTATCCATTTGCTCGCCAGATGCTTAGCCTGCAAATCTATCTTTGTAAAATTGAGTCTCTGTAGGCTGGAGCAGCATAATTGGCAATACAATGAAATTTAGTTTTGGTTATTTATGCACCTACTTTCAAGTAGTTTTTGGAGGAACTTGGTCAATGAAGGTGGTGCCCCCATCAATGCAACTTCATCAGATCACTTTGGGGTGAGCATGATTTGTTTTGCAGCTCGGTTGTTGCTGGCAAACCATTAAGAGGCTCAGAGCCACAAAACTTGTATTTTGTGTGCTGCAGCTACTGGAGTTGTGATTTTTTTTTTCACTTCAGCCAAAATGTAAAGAGAAAATGAGATGTAGTCGCTAGCCACAATAGTTGTTGTTGGTGCTCTTGGGAATACGATATATGATGACAAAAGCATGAGAAGGTTGGAAGTTGGGAACTTGGGATTGATTCTGTTAGGCTGATGATGATTCCCCAATTTGTCTTTTGAGCATCAGTTGAGGAGCTTTGTGGAGCAGAAGTTCTTTCTTAGATGTTTGGGTGGTGATCCCACTAGCCACAATAGTTGTTGTTGGTGCTCTTGGGAATACGAGATATGATGACAAAAGCATGAGAAGGTTGGAAGTTGAGAACTTGGGATTGATTCTGTTAGGCTGATGATGATTCCCCAATTTGTCTTTTGAGCATCAGTTGAAGAGCTTGTGTGGAGCAGAAGTTCTTTCTTAGATGTTTGGGTGGTGATTCTTTGAAAAGATTGAGTACTCTAGTCTAGGTGAGCTTCGATGGTATTTTGTGCATGATTCTAGAGTTAAGAGAAATAATGGAATAATTGGTTTTGGTTGTGTTTTGTGTACTTTTTTGTTACATATTTGAGCTGTTTGTAAGATAAACAGTTTGGTTGCATGTTCAGTTTCATTCTGAACTTTTGTGTTCATTCAATTGGTATCTTTGTCTTCTGGATGTTTGCCTTATGCGAATATTAAATAGATGACTTCTCATGTTTTTTTTCTTCTGAATTTGTCTTATTCTTATGTTATCTTGCAGGATAGGGCCCTTAATATGGCAGAGAAAACAAATTACCTCTTGTTCATGATAAATGCGTTTCAGGTACTTATTACATGTTCCACATTAGAGTACTTGAATGAGATGTAGATTCTCCATTTTCTCGGATGTATTCTGTTTTAATTATTTCTGTTCAATCACCAGATAATGCTCCCTTTTGTGAGTGAAATTGAACCTTCTATTCAGGGGCAATTAGGAGTATTTTTTTTTTCAAATACCGGAATCTGGGATGCTATGTTGTTGGGCCTGAATTTATATATAATTTTTTAATTGAATTGATCTATGCACTGCTCATTTTCCTTTTTAGATGTTAAGGTTATAGCTTATGAGTCCTTGCCCTAATGACTTTTATGACTAGCAATGCAAAGGCTGCTCATTTATCTACTTTTGTGTTTGTTACTCCATGTGGGTTGTGGCAAAGGCCGTGTTCTTTTCAGCTTATGACTTCCTTCAAACAAACCAATAGGACGGATTCTCCGCCGCTGTTTCAAAGACTTATTGTGGCAATGTGCCATGCTCGGCTGGCCTTGTATGTGTTCTGCTGCCATTCACTCTTTGAACGGTGCTACAAATTGCAGCCAACATTTCAGCTTCTACTCCGAAGGTCCGATAAGCTTGCCTTGAATCTTGAAGAGCGCTGGGGGAACTGGAAATATTCATTATATTACTGGTATTGAAGATTTTGGACACCTAGTGAATTTCAGACTGGATCATCTTCGTCAGGTATGTTATACCACATTGTCCAGTACTAACCTCTGTTTGGTAAAATTTAATTCTGTTGCTATTTTATCTTTTCAAAACTGACAACCGCAACCACCATCTCTCTCTGCAACAGATGCAATACATGCAATATTATGCACCTCATGCAAGTGCTGATGCAACCCCTCCTGAAAATGGCAATGCTGGTAGTTTTCTGCATAAGGCAAAGGAGGGCATGGAGGAAGAAAATGGTGAGGCAAGTGATGTGGCGAATAATAATAAGATGAAGACACTGTTGAGGTAAAGGGTGACATGATGCAGGAAGGAAGTAAGATGGATGAAGGAAATGGTGAGGCAAATGATGTGGTTATCGAGGACAAGATGGAGGAAGAAAATTCCGAGGCAAAAGACAAGATGGAGGAAGAAAATGCGGAGTCAAAGGACAAGATGGAGGAAGAAAATTCTGAGGCAAAAGACAAGATGGAGGAAGAAAATGCTGAGTCGAAGGACATGGAGCAAGAGTGAGCTAACCTAGTTGTTGTATGGTTGGAATAGAGGCTAGCATCTCTATTTTCACATACTTCCCCACAAATCTTGATTTGGAACAACAAATATTCAATTGTGTGATCGCATAAAGGGCTGATGGCTCCTGAAATGTGTGCGGAAGGTGGAACCAAGCGTTGACAAGTGACAAACCAATGGCCCTACCGTTACGAGAACATGCCAAGGCGAAGGTCCTTTGTTCGAGCTTTTTCGTCAGGCTACGCAGGAGACATGCTCCTTTTTCTTCCAGCCTACGGTGTCATTCCTGTGAATTGTCGGCTATTATTGTGAGGACTATTCGGGGCAGCAACTAAGCATGTACAAAAGTTTCTCCTAGGATAACTCTCCATTAAGGTCCTTAACTGTTTAACATAGCTATTTGAGAGAACAGCTGCAACATTGATGTTGTGCTATTTTTGTATACTCGATTGTTTTGTAAGTTGGGCACGAGATGATGAGCATTAGTTTTTGCAGCTTCCAGGGTAGCCTACTGTTACTGCTGTATTATGGCAACGCATATAAATTGGGTCAACTGTGAGAGGCTTTTCCAAGGTTTGAGCTTCGTTAGGTGTTCCAAAAGTGTTTTGGAGCTAACAGTTTTTCTTTGATTTTGATCAGTGCATGTCTTCTACAGGCAGTTTGGTGATGGTGTGACACTGCATGGTGGGTCCAGGTGTATGAGTGCACTCGTTTAATTGACTTTCAGTTATGTTTTTATTGTAGATACACAGAAGACATGGAGCTTGATGATGCCATCCATACTGCAATTTTGACTCTGAAAGAAGGGTATCTGATTCCTCCTTTTGTTGCCTTGTTACTATGTTTATTCCAAAACATCCTGATTGAATTCGTGACTTGCAAATACGAAGGGCAAATCTCTTCCAACAACAATGAAATTGGGATAATCCAATCCTCTTCCAACAACAATGAAATTGGGATAATCCAATCTGACTGTGAATTCAAGATGTCATACAGAATTAAGTTGTTTTTGCTGACACATGTTTATCAGATGCCATGTTCCTTTTGCCTATGCCAAAGAGCTAAATCTTTCATTTTCCCCTAATTTGTGAACGTTGCCATAATTAGTTCTAGATATTTTCCTTGCAAAAAAAGTTCTAGATATTTGCCAGCTGTTCTGTGTTTTATGTGCTGCAGTACATGCTTGTTCTTCTACTCCCGTTATCTGAATACAGGCGCATAATAGGGCAAACTTTTTGTCTGGAGACATCAATCCTACGTTTATTATTTCCCTTGCATCTGATGATCTGAATTGACTTGGTATACTCTCAATTTACTGGTGTTGCATTTGTCTCTGGTAGCTGACGATACGTTGCTTATGGGAGCTGTTTGATGAGCGTACATGTTCCATTGTCGCATTCAATGGTTTACTGACAGATTATATTTTCCATGCAAAATGCAGAGTTCTGAGCCCCGCAGAGATCAAGGATTTCTTGGAAGAGGTGGAGTAAGTTGTCACGTGACAATTTACTGTTTCGAACCAGCGAGGCGCCTGAACAGCTGCTACCCAAAGTTGATCGCATTCTTTTTTGGGCCTTTTTTTAGCTTTTAAAACCTGCTTTTCGGTTTTTTACAATAATTAGTTTTCAAATAGAATATCTTTTCAAGATAGGATTTACAAGTTGATTGTAGTATAAATTGTAGCGGCTTTATTTATATCAGCTAAAATCGCATGAGAGTTTTTATATTACTCCGTACCTTTTTACGAACAACCTAAAAACAATAAGCTATAAACTAAAGCTAAAAAGGACCGCCCAAATACCATTTCCCAAATCCCATTTGTATACTGATTGGTTGCACTGACATGAGAGGAACACAAACTTATATTCGAACCCTCGTGAACGCATATTGCAGGCGTGGAAGATGCTTTCAATTTAGCAGTAGGTACATGCTGTGGCCACACTGCCTTGTAGAACTGTTTGGCCATCCAACATATCATCTAATGCCTATCCTGGTGTACCCTCGTGAAAGTTCTGCAACTGTTTGACACCTTTTCTTTGTTCTGTTTGTGAGCGCAAAGGCACGTAAGCTAGGCGTGTGTTGGATCGCTGGATTGTAGGAAACCCGTTCAGCTGTTGTAGCAGTTGGTTTTGACTCTGGTTATTATCGGACTAAACTGACGTTATTTTGGATCCTCTACCTTATGGCTGTTTGGTAGGTTTGGTTCTCCTCCATCGCAGGCTATTTTGCTGCTGCACCGGATGACACTGGCTCTTTGTGACTCAAGGACTTGTCTGAATTTTACCTCTTCTGCTACGGATAAATAATAAGCAAAGTCTGATTAGTCATACCTCCAAGGTCTCACACATCAGAAACATCATCATGCTCTGAATTGGGTTAAATAGCTGGGATTTGTCAATCCGAGGCCTCCATTTCCGATCTCCCCCTAGCTATTTCATCATATTGAACATCTAATGGCATGTTTCTACATCCAGAACTAAGTATTCCTTTTAGAAGTGGAACAAATTCAAGAGCATACTCTTGCGACATGCGTATTTTCCTTCTCCGGAAGGCCGTTAACCCTAAAGTAAACTATCTTAACAACTGGATGAGGGGAGTAAAGTAACCTTCCAATACATCATCATGTGACATGTTTTTCCTCTTTTGATACTAATGTCAGCTGGCCTTGAGTGTGTTGAGAATAAGGCACTGTTTGGTTTGTACTTTGTACCCACATTTCTCAACTTTAGGCCCCATTTGTAACACATTATTTTTTTTCCAATTTCTACCGGAATTGAATTGTTTTCTATGAAATTTCTAGGTTCTAAATGTTAGAAAAATAAGGCTCGGGTTTTTACTATTCACAATTGTACAGCTTATTCATTTGTTGAGAGGTATACATAGACATTGTTACATGGGCCTCGTGGGCTACATGGCCAGAGAGGGAGAGAGAAAATGTATACCGCTCTTAACACCCCCTTCAAACTCGAGGTGGATCAAGAGGATCTGATGCACTGAGTTTGAGTAGATGAAGCTGATGCCATTCTGAGCTTTATGAAGAAATCTGCAACTTGAAACTTTGAGGGAACATACTTGAGGGCAATGGTCAATTGCTGACAATGAGATCTGTGAAGGATGCATCAACACCAATGTGCTTTGTCAGCTCATGCTTACTGGATCACTAGTAATCTGAATGACACTTGTATTGTCACAAAAGAGGTATATGATTGTCACAATGGACACCAAGATCAATCAAGAGCCATCGAAGCCAAATGATTTCTGAGGTGGTAGCAGCAAGATCTCGAAGCTCAGCCTCTACACTAGAGCGTGACACGGGAATCCATTTTTTGGACTTCCAGGCGATTAGCAAAGTGCCAAGAGAGGTACAGTAACTAGTGATAGATCGACGATCAGCATGATTACTCACCCAAGTGGAGTTAGAGTAAGCGTGGAGCTGAAGCTGACTCAACTCGCATAGAATAGATGTCTGGACGCAATCCCGCTCAAGTATCTCAACACACAAAGAACATGACCATAGTGAACAGAGGTGGGAGCACTGACAAACTGGTTGAGCATATGAACAACATGAGCAAAATCTGGCCTAGTGACAGTGAGATAAACAAGGCTCCCAACGAGCGGATGATAGCGAGAAGGATCTATCAGTGGTACACCGTCTGTAGGTCTAAGCTGTAGATGAAGCTCCATGGGTGTGACAGCAATGCGTGTATCAGTCATGCCCGAGCGAGCAAGCTGATCCTGAACATAGCGATGTTGAGAAAGATAGTAGCCATCATTATCAAAATGAACCTTAATTCTTAGAAAATATCTCAATGGTCCCAAGTCGAACATCATAAACTATTCACTCAATTTCCTCTTCACAAAAGCCACATAATCCATGTCATGTCCTGTGATCAGTATATCATCGACATATAGTGAAGCAAAGTATGACCTTGCTGAGAAGTGTGAACAAACAAGGCAGGGTCATGCTCACTTGGAGTGAAGCCAACAACTCAAATCACGAAATTGAAATGCTCAAACCAAGCACGAGGAATCTGCTTGAGACCATATAGAGCATGCCTAAGGTGACAAACATAGCTTGTAGGAGCCTCAACACCTGGGAGTGGAATTTATGGAAGAAGAAGTGGGATGTGTAGAAGGGTGATAAAAGAAGGGTCGATCCTCATCAAAGGTCACATCATGAGAAATGCAAATGCGACATGCTGAGGGATCATAGCAACGAACTGGAACTATAACCCATGAAGACACACTCAACTTACTGAGCACTTAGCTTTGTGCGCTCATGAGGTGCTAGAAGAACAGAGAAGACACAACCAAACACACCAACATGAGCATAGCGAGAAGGTGCTTTATAAAAGACCTCACCAGGAGACTTGCCCTAAAGCTTGGAAGAGGGCTGACGGTTGATGAGATAGGCTACTGTAGAGATTGCTTCCACCCAGAAGTGAGAGAGGACAAAAGAGGAGAAGAAAAAAGTACGAGTAGTCTCAATGATGTGGTGGTACTTGCACTCAGCAACACCATTATGAGCATGAGCACCATAACACAAAAGCAGAGGAAGAGTACCCTCAGAAGAAAGGAACCAACGAAAGGCTGATGAAAGATACTCCCCTAGAGTTGGAACAAACAACAATAATGGAAGAAGAAAACTGTGTATGAACCATCTTTGCAAAAAACTGATAAATGAAAATCAACCGAGAACAATATTTCATAAAATAGATCCAAGTATATCGAGGGCGATCATCAACAAGTATGACATACTAACTATGACCACACTTCGAAGCAAAAGGAGATGGACTCCATACATTTGAATGCACCAAATCAAAAGGACAAGAGGATAGAGAGGTACTACTAGAATATGGAAGTTGTAGCTATTTCCCCAGCTTACAATCGGTACAATGAAAACTAGACTTAACGGTGACATGACCTAAGAAACCCTAGTGAACTAGAGTGGTAAGTCGAGCTCCACAAGAAGAATCACCAAATCCAATGAAACCGTTCATATCAGTAAGTTGACCAACAAAAAAACAATTTATAGATAGCTGAGGAACAAAAGACACATCAGGAACAAAGAAGCGAGATGTCAAGAGAATGCCCTAATGGGTGATAGAGCAAGGTGTACCATTAGCAGTGTGCACATATGCAACATCAGTCATGGGCCTACAAGCAACAAACTGAGAGCTATCCGATGTAACATAAAAGGAAGCACCTGAGTCCAGAACCTAAGGATGAGCAGTGCTAGGAGCAGAAGGTGAAACTAAGGTCATAGTTGACACTGATCCAGAAGTCATAGTAGATGTTGATGTGGCAGCAGTGACTGCTCCAGTAAGTGCTATGGGAGGCCCTGTAGGTGCTCCACGATGGCGATCAGATGGATGTCTAGCACAATAAGCAACAAGCTGATCTGGATTTAACTTGAAGCACTTGTCAATATGATGACCACTCCTCTTACAATGAGAACATACCAGCACTCTTGTGGGTGTAGCTCTAGTAGATCTAGACTACGATGGAAAACCTAGACTGCATGCGGTGAGGATCTTGAAGTAGGCATAAGCGAATAAAGACGAGTCTCCTTTGCAATCAAATTAGAGAGCACCTCAGTCAAAGTTAGTGGAGTTAGGATAGTTGAGCAACTGAGTATGAATATGCTCAAACTCTGATCAAAGCCGTACCACTATAGGAAGCAATATCTCTCTAGAGGAGTACAGCAAGCAAACAGAGGGATCTTACTACTGTTGCAGAGCAGAGGAGATCAGCACATCTTACTGCTGTTGCAGAGCAGAGGAGCTACTATTGCAGAGCAGAGGAGATACTCCACTTGGACCGAAGGAGAGGCGGCCACGAGCGGCGATGAGATGAAGACAAGGTGGCTCGGGCGGTGATGAGATGAAGATCACGAGGCGGCATGGATGTGACGGCACGGATCTAGAAGAGGCGGCTCAAAGGAGAGGCGGCGATGAATGGCAATGAGGTGAAGACGAGGCAACTCGGGCGGTGACGAGGCGACTCGGATCCACACGAGAGGTGACCACTCGAGCAGCGGGCGACGCAGATCTGGAGGAGCAGAGGTGACGTCTTGGGCGGCAGTGAGGAGCCTGTTGGCCCGCGGTGGTGGCCTTCGGGAGAGATGGAATAGGGATTATGGTTTTTATGAAAAGGGGATTAGGGTTGAAGATTGCTCTAATACCATGTTATAAAAATAAGGCTAGGGTTTTTACTATCCACAACTATGCAACTTATTTATTTATTGAGAGGTACATATAGACATTGCTACATGGACCTTATGGGCTACATGGGCCAAAGAGGGAGAGAAAATATACAACACTCTTAACACTAAACAAGGCAAATAAAACTGTAGCACAGCAGCACTAGTTTTATATATAACCATTGACAAAGCATGTGAAATGTTGTATGGACAAGTACTCATCTATGTTTTTGGTCGTACGTTGATTCTACTCCAGCAGTCCAGCTCCAGCTCAGCTTGATCTCCAGTATATATACCTGGACTTCCTAAAAACCCTGTAACTTGGAGACCCACAATAGAAAGAAAGAAAACAACGGCACGCATGGCCAAGTCTAAAATTGATGCCGGGTTGCACAAAACAAAACATGGATCAAATCAAACCATCTAGAGACGATGGGAATTCTGTCTAATTGTCAACTGTTAGTCCGAATTGAAGTTGTGTATGAGAAGGAGATCGATGCTGTCACCTGTCAGAGACTATTCACTTGTAGAAGTAGAAATGGCCAACTTCCTATGCAACCTGAGGGGTACGTACGTACCAGGTTGTCTGCCAGAAGTTTTGAGATGGAGGTTCGAGTATATATAGGATCGAATATGAGCCTAAACTACTACTGTTAATCTTAATTTCAGAAATATTTGGGGGTGGTTCAATTGAACCCCCATGATATACGCTAAATCCGCCCAGACACAGGAAGAACCCATAATTTGGTTAGGGAAATTGGCTGGGACACTGCAAAATTTATGTATTGTTAAAAGGAATAGGATATGAGGTTGATAGATGAGGCTAGGCCGACATCTCAGTGAGAAACTAGATGGTGCCCTACAGCAAATAAACGCAATTTATTTTCTTTGGTTTTGCAGTCTTCTTTTGCCCATTAATTAGGGTACCTATGTACTAGACTTCTTGACAACTAGGAAGTTTCCTGTGTAATACTCGTTGCATATGCTTGTGTCACTGAGCTGAACATTCCTATCAATAGCGACACTGAGGTGCTACACAACTGTTGCAAAATAACACAAAGTTTCCTTAGTACCATACTGATTAATTGCAGCATTACTGTTCGAATTTGACAAACATGCATATTTCGGTCAAACTTTTGCAATCAGTGACCTTGCACTTATCGGTCAGAAGTGGAAGATTCTGCTATAGGATTCTTCATTGTTGAAACATGCGCACAACTATATATAACCTCTTAGGAAGAAATGAGATTGGTCAGCGACGCATAACTCAAAATTACACAACTAGGTAAGAATGAAGCCAATATAGCCAGAACCACAACTGTGACCAAAGCCAATTCACAGGGTTTTTCTTAAAATTACCCGTGAGATGCAGAAGAAATACATGCAAGATCATCATTAGAACCATCATACTTATTGACTATAGATGAATTGATCAGATTAACCGACCAAAGTTGGCCACGGTCTTATGTATTGAACCGAGGAAAAAGCCTCTCTCTTTTAAAAAACATTCGTGGTGCAACCACAAATGCATTAGCTGTTTCTGACATGTGGGCTCTTATGCCTCTAAGTATGAGATATGCAAAATTCTTACAGAAGGCATTAATTTGGTACCTGTAGCGCTATGCTCTGACCAATGTTGCAAGGAAATTACCTTCTGCATCCTCCAACAGCAACTGTTCATGGAGAGATGCATGGTTCTCAGCAAAATTGATTGGGGAATTAATTCGCAGTTCGTGACCATCAACTTATATAATTAGTTAGCAGGTTAGGTTGTCGTAGCTCGTTCCATCTATTCCACAACCAACGAAGCGGTAGTACTAGCGCTTAGTTGTTGTCATGGGCTTCTGGCCGGTGACAGTTTCAGGCTGCTGTCTTTGTCGAAGGGATGTGTACATGGTCGACCACGGCGACTAGAGCAAGGGTGAACCTTTGATTTAGGACAAAAACGAGACTGAAAACTAAAATTTGTTGCTTAGTTACTCGATTGATTCCATCAGCAGGTGCGTAATCCTGCGTGCTTTCCGGTTTCCACTGATATTAATTTGCATGTTAGTTGATGCAAGAGAGTACGTGCTTCCCTATGATGAATTCACGCAAGCTGCAATGATATTGGAAATGGGGGAAAAAGTGTAATGGTACGGTCAAGGAAATATGAAGCTTGCAGACCCATATGTGTCCGACATAGAAAACATATTTATTGTAATGGAATTAATTATTGTATTAGGCCTAAATTCATAGCAATATATATGTGTTGCAATGAAATTAAATTTTTTTTACCAACCATTGCAATAAACACTATGTCAATAATACATTGCAACAATTTTTTTTGTTGCAATAGACAGGAATACTTGTAGTGCTCACTAGGGCTACCGACCTTAACTATATGATAGGACGGTGAGGCAATATTGGGCAATAATTCGGTCAATTTTTGGCCGAATTTTCCCTATTTAAATTTAGTCTAAATTTTATTTAAATTTTGATTAAATTTTACCAAAAATTATGAAATTTTCGTCCGAATTTATGAATGAAACGGACGAAATTTCGTCTTTCGCTGGTTTCGGTGACTGCCGAATTTTTTGGGAAGCTGAAAGATTAAACCCTGGTATGGAGTAGTTTGAGAACATATGATTTGTGTAGATAGGAGATGGAGAAGGGGGTTGTTGGCGGGAACATATGGTGTGTGGTATTCCTTTCATTCTATAGAAGTGCTTGTGTTATGGTAGTCCTAAAATTTAACATTATGCCTATATTCTCTTCCAAATGTCTTTATAGATAATTTTTGTCTAGATAAGTGGGAGTTGAGTACACTACTGCAAAAGCCTTATATTAAACGCTTCATCACAGACGGTTCAGCAAAATTGTCAATGTTAAGTGCAATCACAGACGGTTTAGGTTTAGAGACTGTCTGTATTGTTGCCAATGTTAAAACCGTCTGTGAAGAGGTAATATCATAGACGGTTCATGATGAGAACCATTTGTGAAGTATCACAAATGGTTTTTACCAAAAACCGTCTGTGATATTGTCAAATATCACAGACGGTTTTTATTTAAATTGTTTATGATAATGAAGTTATCATAGACGATTTATATTAAAAACCATCTGTGATATGCTTTCCGCCTCACAATCCCTCAAATTTTCATAATCTCCTGCCTGAGTTCGAGTAGGATTTCGTTCCGAGACACCTTAAGTAAAATGAGCATAACTTTTGCATATGGTGTCCGTTTTTGACATTCTTATATTTGTTGGAAAGCTAACGATGAGCCCAATCCAAAAAATGATCCGTTTGTGTTAGTTACTCTCTAAGATCCCCAAAACTGGCTATCTTTGGCCCTAAATTTGTGAGAGACCATGTGGAGGTGTCCCCATGTTTGTGATGAGTTATTGACACTTGGTTTGGAAAGATTGAGTTTGATTTGAGCGTTTCCTGCTAAGTCGTAGCCTTAAAAATGTTCGGAATCGCTTTCTGTGCAAAGTCGTAGCTTCTGGCCGTGGTCGTAGACTCGTTCGACCACTTTGGTCGTGGTCGGAAGCCTGCCGGGCAAGTTACGACCACGTTGTCGTCAATCGAAAGCCAGACGAGTCATTTACGACCACACAGTCGAAGGTCAGAAGTCTCCCGACCCCTTTACGACCACATTGGCCGTGGTCGAAGGCCAGTACGACCATGTTGGTCGTGGTCGAAGCAGGTTACGACCACGGTTTGGCCGTGGTTTGTGGTTGAGAGTCGTGCTACGATCATGTTGTGTAGTCGGTAAGTTACGACCACGTTACCGCGAGAGGTAGTCGGAGGTCGAGACTTCGACCACTATGGTCGGTAGTCGACAGAACTCGACTTCGACCACGTGGGAAGTCGAAGAGACTTCGACCACATTGTGAAGTGGTCGTATGCGGTCGGCTGCGGGCGTAGGACAGTTGGCCGTGGTCGGATGTGCTCTCAAGCGCCCGGGTGTGGTCGGAAAGGGTCTCGACCACTGTAAAAGTCGTTGTACGTGGTCGGAAGGTGTTTCGATCATGAGCTAAACGGTCGGAAGTCCCCGGGAGGGTTGAACGTGGTCGTAGACATCTAGTAACCGGTCGTATGACCTCCAGGATCGGTCGTTTCACCTGAGAATCGGTCGTATCAACTCCTGGGCTAGTCGTCTTGACCTGGAGAGCGGTCGTAGGTCATGTGCATGAATGTTTAAGTGTTTTTACCGGTCGTAATGGGTGTACGACTTTGTGGAACATGCTTTGAGTTCTGCTTTTCTTATGCAAATGTTTATACACAGTGTTTTGTGCGGTGCTATGAATGTATGCTTATCTGTGATGGTTTGCTGGACTTGGAGACTAGTTGTGGTGAGGCATGGATGGTCGAGACTAAGCACGGGGGTGCTGAGGTCGTGAGCGGCTGGGAGATGCCAAAGACGACGAGGTCTGTGAGGTGGTTGCAAGCGTGATCGGCAAGGCAGGAGGAAGCTTCCGGGAAGGCAGCGGAGTGGCATTTTGGAGAAATGCGGAAAGCTGCAAAGGGAAGCTGTGTCTCTGCAAAGCATCGAGTTGTTGGCACTAACGGGCAAAGCAGTGGAGCCGTTGGGTTTAACGGGTAAAGCACTGGAAGCTCGTGGGTAAAGTGAGTTGAAAACCCGGTGTTAGGTGGGGGTTAACGGGTTCTCCCCTGGAAGCTTGAGGCTATAAATAGAGAGGTAGAGCTCGGGTGATCGGCGAGGTTGTTCCCGAGTCACTCTGAATTTTTCGTCTCTATTTGTGTGAGTTGTCTCTGGGTAGAGCACGGTTGCTCTTGTACCTCCGATGGAGTGGCTGTAGAAACCTCCATGATCAATCATTCATCTCTCTTCCTCAAGTTGATTTCTATTGTTATGAGATGTTGTGATTGTTTTGTTTGCTATCTGTTTTGAGAGCTTGTTCTTCATGCTATTCTTTTCTCTCTTCTCTTCTTCGTGAGTCTGCTTTAGTTTTGGTGTGTTTCGACTTGCTCAGAACTGGAAATCTGTCTCAAGGCCACTTGGCCAGTTCATTTCTGAGAGCAAGAGTCGATTCAGAGAAGTTCTCTTTACTGAATGGTCGTACGCCTCAAGTCCTCTGTTTTGAGTTCGACCTTGTCGCTCTAGCGGACCGTAGCTAAGACTTTGGGTTTTCTTGGTAATTTCTCTTCCAGAGGTTGGATTCTTTCAGTGCCTCAAGTTTGAGGACCAAAAGACCAGAGAGTCTTAGTTACTTGGAATCTGGCTTTGTGAGTCCTTCCGCTATCAACCTCCCAGTATTCATTATTCTCTTTCTTTTGTCGGTTCGGGTAAGCTCTTGACTGGGGTCGGTCTCCCAGTAAGCTTTTCAACTCGAGACTTCATAGCTCAGTGGCTATTGGAGAAGTAGGGTTGTCTGAATTTTTGGGAAATTTTTCAAAGGGCTCCGTTCACCCCCCCTCTGTTGCCATTTCCGATCCAACAATTGGTATCAGAGCCGGTTAGCTCTAATCCATAGATCTTAACCGGTCTCAAGAGCCATGGCGACGGACAAGTACTCGACCAAGCCGCCTGTCTTCGATGGCATTGACTACCCCTTCTGGAAGAGCCGAATGGAAACGTACATCCAGACTCAGGGGTACGCCATCTGGCGCAAGGTCAAGGTCTGGTTTGTTGTTCCTGCCGATGAGAACATCAATGCTGGAAACATGCATGATGTTGAGGCAAACGCTAAGGCAAGGAACATCATAATCCGGGGCCTGAGTCGTAGCGAGTTCGATCGCATCTCCCACCTGTCGTCCGCCTACGATATCTGGGTGACCCTCGACGCATACCATGAGGGCACCACCCAGATCAAGACGGTTCGACAGGACCAGTTCAAGCGAGAATACAACAAATTCGAGATGCTTGCTGGTGAGTCCCTAGATGAGTGCTTCGCACATTTTCACAAGATCTTGAGCAACCTCCGAGCGGTCGGTCTCACATACCCCGACTCGGACAACGCTCGTCAGATGCTTGTGGCACTCGATCTGCGTGTATGGGAGATGAAAGTGACCACCATCAAAGACACGACAGACCTCTCGACCTTGACTCTTGACGCGCTGTACTCACGCCTCAAGACTCACGAGATTGACGTTGTCTCTCGTAGGTCGAAGTCACAGTCGATGGCTTTGGTCACTGATCCCAGTTCAGCTTCTGGTCTCTCTTCTGAGTCCTCTTGCGGTTTCTCCCTTGCTGCTCTCTGTGACATAACTGGTGATCAGTTAGAGCAGCTTGCGGATGAGCAGCTTGCCCTCCTTGCTCGAAGATTCTCCCACGCTTACAAAGGGAGGAGGGACAGAAAGAGAGGAGGACCCGTGATTTGCTTCGAGTGTGGTGGCCCCAACCACATCCGAGCAAACTGCCCCAAGCTTGGGAAGGGCAAAGGTGACTATGGCGGTTCGGGCAAGAACGACTACACCGACAAAAACCGCAACACGAAGCCCTCAGCACCTGCTCAAGGCAAGAAGAAGTTCCGCAACTTCGGCAAAGCCAAGAAGCTCTTCCACCGCGTCCTCACCACCTTCGACGACCTCGACCTCAGCGAGGTGGAGGGATGGAGCGACGACGACGGGACGGGTGATCAAGAGCCCAAGGATGGCGGCGACGACTTCTCCGGCATGTGCTTCATGGCCCTCGAGGGCGAACTCAGCGACAGCGAGCTGTACTCCGACTCGGACGAGGTATGTCCCACCTACGACCAGCTCAATCATGTTTTTCTTAAGCTAGGAGGTTTTTATGCTAGAGCTAAGGCTAGGTGTGCTGAGTTAGAGAAGGAAATAGATAGACTGTCACTAGAGATTATTGCTCTTACATCTGCTCTCTCTAGTGATGATTGTGATACATGCTCTGCTTTGCTGGTTGATATAGAGAAATTAAGGACCTCGCATGATAGTTTGTCCTCTGAGCTCGATATTGTTAAGGTGGAGAATGTTAGTCTACTTGCTGAGCTTGAGATGAGTAGAGTAGCACCTATTTTATCTACTGTTGTTGAGACTGCTTCTTGCACCTCATGTGAGGATAAGGACAATACTTTTAGAGGTCATTATACCATGCTCCTTGATCTGCTTGAATCATGTGAAAATTGCAATAATTTGAAGTTGAATCTAAAGAAGGCAGATCATAAAATTTTTGAGTTGTATGCTTGGTTGTGTGATCCAATTGCTTCGTGTTCAAACTGTCCTAAATTAACTGCTGAACTTGAATCTGTCTCAAAACAGTTTCAAGAACTAGTTGATGACAACAATAGATTGGCTCAATCTGCTTCAAAGGACCCTGTTAGCTCACCATGCTTTAATTGTAACAAACTAAAATCTGACTTGATTACATTAGAAGAAAAATGTGTGAAGCTAACTAAGGATTTACTAGAGAAACCATCAACTCATTGTGATGTGATTGTTGAGGAGGGGGAGAAGCCTCAGGGTAAGGTAGAGACGCCTAGCGACGTGAACCAACTGGCTAGCAGTAGGACTGTCCATTTAGAGTCGGCTGTGCGTGCACAAGCCATTCTTTCCTCTGCGTTGGTTCTTCCTCTGCTCCCTTACCTTCTGCTGTCTCTTCTTCCCCCTGCTCTTCTTACACCTCTCTCTTTCGGGAGTGTCGGTACCTTATGAACACTCTTGAGAGATTTGTAGGCGGCAAAACGAAGCTTAATCTTATTCTAGACCAATCCAAGATTTGTAAGTTCAATCAGGTCTAGGATATGATTTCTATGAGGATATGAGGAAGCATCCTCCTGCTATTCTCAGACCCATAGTGGAGGTGTGATCGAGGCCAAGCCCAAATCTGATGAGGTCAAATTCAAATCAGCGAGCTTTGTCCAAGAGATCTCTGACAGTAAGGTGATTCCACCTGTTGGTTCGGTCTCTCAGAAGGCGAAGCCTCTTCGTGCTACTTCCACCTCTCAGAAGGTGAAGTACCACTGCACCTTCTGTCAGAAGGATGGGCACTCGATCGAGCGATGCTTCAGGCGCGCCAGGATTACGCGTAGAGACCGTGCAGAGGCACTTAGACGTATTCAGGGTTAGCCCCAGATCCTGAGTGCACCTAAGACTAGCACGAGGTCCAGGTTTGCTTCTGACAGGTTTGGGCAGCATCGAGGACTTGGTTTTTCTGAGTCTTCTGATTTTCGTCCTCATGCTGCTCTGGGTCGTGACTTCCGCCGTCCTAAGGGTACATCTCGCTTCCCCCGTCGAGACAGTTACCCACGGCGTGATCTGCGTGTTGCCGGTGTTCCGACTCGCTCTCTCGTAGCAGTCGGACCCCGCAACAGCTTCAGGTCTGCTCACAGACCTTCTGCTTCTTTGAGTCACGGAGAGCGTAGGGTAGATAGAGGTAAGTTGTGCATGACTACTTCATCTGCTCCACGTGTTACTCAGTATTGGGTGCCAAAATCACTATTGATTTACCCCAGTACTGAGACTTTACTCTCTGTTTGACTCAGGTTCGCCGGGTAGGGAAGGAGAAGGTTTGGCTTGTAGACTCCGGTTGTTCTCGTCATATGACCGGAGACTCCCGTTGGTTCTCCTCCCTAGCCCGCGCTCCAGGTGATGAGACAATCACCTTCGGAGACGCTTCGTCTGGGCGCGTCATCGCCAAAGGTACTGTGCGTATTAATGCTTCTTTTATTCTTAAGGATGTTGCCTTGGTTAGTAAGCTGCAGTACAATTTTCTTTCCGTTTCTCAGCTTACCGATGACGGTTTCGAGGTGAGCTTCAAGAAAAACGCTTGCAAAATTCTTGACTCTACGGGTAGTCTGGTTTGCGGGATTTCTCGTTATGGGAGGATCTTTCGTGCTATTTTTCTGATTCTTCTGGTGATCCTCTCCGGTGTTTGGTTGCCTCAGAGTCCCGTGATTTGACCTTCTGGCATAGGAGACTTGGTCATATTGGATTTGACCATTTGACCCGAGTTAGCGGCCACGACCTCATTCGTGGTCTGCCGAAGCTCAAAATGGTCAAAGATCTTGTTTGCGCTCAATGCCGGCACGGCAAGATGGTTGCCGCTTCACATCCTCCAGTCACTGTGACCATGACTGATGCACCGGGATAGCTGCTCCATATGGACACTGTTGGACCAGCTCGAGTGCAGTCAGCCGGAGGGAAGTGGTATGTTCTTGTTTGTCGTCGATGACTATTCGAGATTTTCTTGGGTGTTTTTCTCAGCCTCGAAGGATGAGACATTTTCACATTTCCGAGGTCTTTTCGGTAGGCTTTCTGTTGAGCTCCCGGGTGCCTTACGAGCGATCCGCAGTGACAATGGCACGGAGTTCAAGAATTCTTACTTTGAGTTTCTGTGGTGAGACAGGTGTAGAGCACCAGTTCTCTTCTCCGCACGTCCCACAACAAAATGGCGTTGTGGAGAGGAAGAACCGTATCTTGGTCGAGATGGCCAGGACGATACTTGATGAGTACTCTACACCGCGGAAGTTTTGGGCTGAGCCTATAGCTACCGTGTGCCATGTCTCAAATCGAGTATTTCTTAGGGCACACTTGCACCGCACTTCTTATGAGTTGAGATACGGGCGAAAGCCCAGCGTCTCTCATTTTCGTGTTTTTGGTTGCAAGTGCTTTATTCTGAAGTCCGGGAACCTAGACAAGTTCGAGTCACGTTCTTGTGATGGTATCTTTCTAGGTTACTCACCTTCTTCGCGGGCTTATAGGGTTTGGAACTGCGAGTCTAGTAAATTGGTAGAGACCTGTGAGGTGACCTTCGACGAGGCCAGTCCGGGGACTAGGCCCGATATCTCAGGTTTTTTAGAGCAGTCCGAGCCCATCTTCGTGGATGATGAGGATGATGGAGATGAGGGTTGTCTACTTGATCCAGTCCCTCATCTGTCCCTTGAGGTGCCATCTTCCACCGCACCTCGAGGTGATCAGCCTCTGCCTTTCGCTTCTTCTGGAGCGAGTGGCTCTGTTCCTACACCTGCTGCTTATGAGGTAGAGGCCACTTCTTCATCTCATCCAGGACCTCCTAGACACGTTCAGAAAGCTCATCCTTCAGAGCAGATTATTGGAGACCTTTTCGAGCGTGTGACTCGCTCAAAATCTGGCTTATCTCAATTCTGTCTCCATTCTGCTTTCATTGCCTCATTTGAGCCCAAAGATGTTTCTCATGCTCTTTCCGATGAGTCTTGGGTCAATGCCATGCATGAGGAGCTAGAAAACTTTGAGAGAAACAAGGTCTGGTCGCTTGTTGAGCCCCCGCGAGGTCACAATATCATTGGAACCAAGTGGGTGTTCAAAAACAAGCAGAGTGAGGATGGGGTAGTCATTCGAAAAAAGGCTAGACTGGTAGCTCAGGGGTTTTCCCAGGTTGAGGGTCTAGACTTCGAAGATACCTTTGCCCCTGTAGCTCGACTTGAAGCCATTAGAATCCTGCTTGCCTTTGCAGCTTCTAAGGGTTTCAAGCTTTACCAGATGGACGTGAAGAGTGCTTTCCTCAATGGCCTTATTGAGGAGGAAGTCTACGTCCGACAACCTCCAGGTTTCGAGAACCCCAAATACCCTAACCATGTCTTCAAGCTTTCAAAAGCGTTGTATGAACTCAAGCAGGCCCCCAGAGCTTGGTATGAGAGGCTTAAGTCTTACTTGTTGAGTCATGGGTTTGAAATGGGTAAAGTAGACAAGACCTTGTTTATCCGTAGACTTGGTAGTGACCTTTTGCTCGTCCAGATCTATGTCGATGACATTATCTTTGGCGGCTCTTCCCATGCTCTGGTTTCACAGTTCTCAGATGTCATGAGCACCGAGTTTGAGATGAGCATGATGGGCGAGTTGACCTTCTTCCTTGGCTTCCAAATCAAGCAGACTCGGGAGGGTACCTTCTTGCATCAAGGCAAGTACACTCGTGACCTCCTGAGACGCTTCGACATGAGTGATGGTAAGCCCGTGTCGACTCCCATGGCTTCTACAGCCTATCTTGATCCAGATGAGGATGGCGAGCCAGTTGATCAGAAGGAGTTTCGCAGCATGATTGGCTCCCTCTTGTACCTCACTACCTCGAGACCAGACATACATTTTTCTGTGTGTCTGTGCGCTCGTTTTCAGGCTTCTCCTCGCGTTTCTCACCGCCAGGCGGTGAAGCGCATCTTTCGGTACCTACGAGCTACCATTGACTACGGTATCTGGTGCTCTTCCTCATCCTGTCTTTCCTTGAGAGCCTTCTCGGATGCAGACTTCGCTGGCTGTAGGATAGATAGGAAGAGCACTTCTGGCACCTGCCAATTTATTGGCACTTCTCTTGTTTCCTGGTCTTCAAGGAAGCAGTTCGGTGTTGCACAGTCCACCGCAGAGGCCGAGTACGTTGCTGCAGCCAGTTGCTGTAGCCAAGTGCTCTGGATGGCTTCAACCCTGCGGGACTTTGGGTTAGCTATCGATAGTGTTCCACTCTTTTGTGATAACACTTCTGTGATTAACATTGCTAAGAACCCAGTGCAACACTCTCGGACCAAGCACATCGATATCCGTTATCACTTCCTTAGAGACCATGTAGAGAAGGGTGATATAGTGCTCCAGTTTGTGGAGAGCGACCACCAGTTGGCTGATATCTTCACCAAGCCATTGGATAGCTCGAGGTTTTCAGCTCTGCGGGGAGAGCTTGCGGTGGTTTGTCCTTATGGACTGTAGTGAGGGGGAGCTTTGGGCTTTACTGCTTTACTATATTAATTATGCTCTTACTCCTTGCTGTTGCATTGCATTGTGAGTACATTTGGGATTAGTCCTCCTAGCATAGATTAGAGTGCTTCTCTTGTCTAGTTGCTTAGACTTCTTACTCTTATCTTGTGCTTCCAGGATGCTACTTATTAGCTGTTTCCTATCTCACTAGGTTGAGCTCACTCACTGCTTGTAGGTTCTAGCGAGGGTTGGGCCACCCTCGGGTAGACAGGGTACGTGTTTGCTCTCTAGTGTGTGTTTGACGGTCAGCTGTTAGTCCTGGAGTCATATGGGGTAGATGAGAGTCTGTCTGAGCCATAGCATCTTCTCTATCTCATCTATGCTTTAAGGACTACCCGTTCGGATTTTCTTTGCCAGCTTCTCGTTTCTATTGCTTTGGTTCAGGGGGAGTTCATTTGGGAGCTTCTGGAGCTTAATATTGACATAACTCAACTTGAACTAAAAGTTGCATCTAATGTTGAGGGGAGCTGGATTTTCTACATTTTCGCATTTCTGCATTGTAATATAACTACATTGAGCCTTGATTATTATCCTGTTATGACATGCTTACAATGCTTTACACCTTGCCATGACTTGTGCCTATTTGCTAGATTTATCATGACTTCATATGTGTAGACTAGCTTTTGCCATGATAAGTTACTTAAAATTGCTCAACTGAAATTAACACTTGTCATGCTAGCATTTGAGTTTAGTCTATCTTTAGCTATCCTTGTATGATTCATGCCATGTCAAATAGGTTAAGTTGAGTCTTGAATCTAGATTGAATCTTAGATTGAGCTATTTTAGTATTTTGATACATAATGAGTTAGCACAATCTGTTAAAAGCAAAAATGATCTCTTTTTATGTGCGAAAAAACTGATTTCACCAATTCTTTCTCATGAGACGGCTTGGCATTGCACTAGGCATGAACTCAGGGGGAGTTTTGGATGACCTAGACTATCTTCTTAAGCTTATTGCTTGGAGTAGTCGCATAAGGCTTGAGATCTAGCACATAAATAAAAAATTGGGTTGGAAACGACCATATGCTTTCAAAAGAAAATGTTTAATGTGCTCAAATTTGCTTAATCTACAAAAAGAACCAAGTACTTGCACCAATGTTTCATTCTTGAGCATAGCACTCTAGTTGGTCTCAATATTAGCTTCTTGGTTCCGCTTAGCTTAATTGACATGGCCCGTATCATCATTGGATATCTCTAGTTAGATTTTACTTCTTGATGACTTGACACTCTCACTTAATGCACTATATTTTGTCATCTATGTGTTCTAGCTAGCTTATACATGTCATGTCATGTTATGATCTAGATAGCTTCTTCTAGAGTTATGGCTTGGTGTAACTCCTTCTGGTCATTATGGATAATTCTCATGGCTCAAAATGCTTAGAAATAATCAAACTTCAGCCATATACATCCATTGACATGTCATATTTTCTCCTTTGCATTCTTGATGTGTTTATTGCCAAAAGGGGGAGAATAGAGTAGAAAAAGTCATTTGGGGAACTTTTTAGAGCTTTGGAGAAAAATTTGCTCTTTTAGCTTGTTGCTCTAGTGTTTCCTTGTGTCGACATGGTCATTGGCTTCATAGTCCTTCTTTGGACCATGTTGGATTCTTCAAACTCAAACTCAACTTCGTGTTTTCCTTGGGTTTGTCAATATACTCATCAAGGGGGAGATTGAGAGACCATGTGGAGGTGTCCCCATGTTTGCGATGAGTTATTGACACTTGGTTTGGAAAGATTGAGTTTGATTTGAGCATTTCCTGCTAAGTCGTAGCCTTAAAAATGTTCGGAATCGCTTTCTGTGCAAAGTCGTAGCTTCTAGCCGTGGTCGTAGACTCGTTCGACCACTTTGGTCGTGGTCGGAAGCCTGCCGGGCAAGTTACGACCACGTTGTCGTCAATCGAAAGCCAGGTGAGTCATTTACGACCACACAGTCGAAGGTCGGAAGTCTCCCGACCCCTTTACGACCACATTGGCCGTGGTCGAAGGCCAGTACGACCATGTTGGTCGTGGTCGTAGCAGGTTACGACCACGGTTTCGCCGTGGTTTGTGGTTGAGAGTCGTGCTACGATCATGTTGTGTAGTCGGTAAGTTACGACCACGTTACCGCGAGAGGTAGTCGGAGGTCGAGACTTCGACCACTATGGTCGGTAGTTGGCAGAACTCGACTTCGATCACGTGGGAAGTCGAAGAGACTTCGACCACATTGTGAAGCGGTTGTATGCGGTCGGCTGCGGGCGTAGGACAGTTGGCCGTGGTCGGATGTGCTCTCAAGCGCCCGGGTGTGGTCGGAAATGGTCTCGACCACTGTAAAACTCGTTGTACGTGGTCGGAAGGTGTTTCGGTCATGAGCTAAACGGTCGGAAGTCCCCGGGAGGGTTGAACGTGGTCGTAGACATCTAGTAACCGGTCGTATGACCTCCAGGATCGGTCGTTTCACCTGAGAATCGGTCGTATCAACTCCTGGGCTAGTCGTCTTGACCTGGAGAGCGGTCGTAGGTCATGTGCATGAATGTTTAAGTGTTTTTGACCGGTCGTAATGGGTGTACGACTTTGTGGAACATGCTTTGAGTTCTGCTTTTCTTATGCAAATGTTTATACACAGTGTTTTGTGCGGTGCTATGAATGTATGCTTGTCTGTGATGGTTTGCAGGACTTGGAGACTAGTTGTGGTGAGGCATGGATGGTCGAGACTAAGCACGGGGGTGCTGAGGTCGTGAGCGGCCGGGAGATGCCAAAGACGACGAGGTCTGTGAGGTGGTTGCAAGCGTGATCGGCAAGGCAGGAGGAAGCTTCCGGGAAGGCAGCGGAGTGGCATTTTGGAGAAATGCGGAAAGCTGCAAAGGGAAGCTGTGTCTCTGCAAAGCACCGAGTTGTTGGCACTAACGGGCAAAGCAGTGGAGCCGTTGGGTTTTACGGGTAAAGCACTGGAAGCTCGTGGGTAAAGTGAGTTGAAAACCCGGTGTTAGGTGGGGGTTAACGGGTTCTCCCCTGGAAGCTTGAGGCTATAAATAGAGAGGTAGAGCTCGGGTGATCGGCGAGGTTGTTCCCGAGTCACTCTGAATTTTTTGTCTCTATTTGTGTGAGTTGTCTCTGGGTAGAGCACGGTTGTTCTTGTACCTCCGATGAAGTGGCTGTAGAAACCTCCATGATCAATCATTCATCTCTCTTCCTCAAGTTGATTTCTATCGTTATGAGATGTTGTGATTGTTTTGTTTGCTATCTGTTTTGAGAGCTTGTTCTTCATGCTATCCTTTTCTCTCTTCTCTTCTTTGTGAGTCTGCTTTAGTTTTGGTGTGTTTCGACTTGCTCAGAACTGGGAATCTGTCTCAAGGCCACTTGGCCAGTTCATTTCTGAGAGCAAGAGTCGATTCAGAGAAGTTCTCTTTACTGAATGGTCGTACGCCTCAAGTTCTCTGTTTCGAGTTCGACCTTGTCGCTCTAGCCGACCGTAGCTAAGACTTTAGGTTTTCTTGGTAATTTCTCTTCCAGAGGTTGGATTCTTTCAGTGCCTCAAGTTTGAGGACCAAAAGACCACAGAGTCTTAGTTACTCGGAATCTGGCTTTGTGAGTCCTTCCGCTGTCAACCTCCCAGTATTCATTATTCTCTTTCTTTTGTCGATTCGGGTAAGCTCTTGACTGGGGTCGGTCTCCCAGTAAGCTTTTCAACTCGAGACTTCATAGCTCAATGGCTATTGGAGAAGTAGGGTTGTCTGAATTTTTGGGAAATTTTTCAAAGGGCTCCATTCACCCCCCCCTCTGTCGCCATTTCCGATCCAACAATTTGCATCGTAAGTTTTTAGTTTTTGTTTTTGCCATTTTTCTTGGTTTTCCCTTCGGAATTTGGGTTTCACCTTAACTTTCACCTCAATTGCAAAGTCGTAGATCTCGTCGAAACATTTCAAACAAGCATATATAAGCCAAACAAAACTTTGCTCTTTTATCTTTTGAGACTAGTTGTTTACATTGCACCGATGTATTATCTTTGTGATCTACTGTCTGGCCATTATCACAAACGGTTTTTAATAAGAACTGTCTATGATATCTCTCGTTATCATAGAATATTTTTGTTAAGAACCGTTTGTGATATCTGTATCATAGATATTTTGTAATCTGAACCATCTGTGATGCCCCGCCACGTCACCGATCTGCGGCATCTCCCCAGGATCCCGATCTTACCCGTCCATTCTCTCTGCATCGAACGCAGGCACCGGTCTCCTCCCCACCTTTTGCCTCTTATTAACCCCCTCTCCCTACTACTCTAACTCGTTTGTGTGCGGCAAAGGTGCGAAGGGGTTCGACAAGGGTAGCTGAAATTTCACTTGAAGCAAGATGGAAAGGAAGAAGGCAATGGCAGATCTGTACTATTCCAATCACCGGCACCAGCAAGGGACTTGTGTTTGTTACATCCTAAAAAAATGGCATTCTGTTGATTTTGGCATAGAAGCTGAAAATGGTGTTCGTTGCCTTTTTGTTTCTGCTACTTGAAATTTTTCCCGCACTACTTTTTTTAGATTGTAATTTAATGATGGATGTGTAAGTCTAGCTTGCATTAACCTGAAGTTTTTTGTATTGTAAGTATCTTTCCGAATTTGTAACCGTGAATCTTATATTTATAAAATTGTAAGTGTCCTCTTATGTATGCAGTGCTATATGTAATTTAGATATGGAATTCAAATTCAAATATGCCATTTTGCTTTCATAGGGCATGGTTAGTATTTTCTGAGGCTAGCTAAAAACAATAAAATTTTTAGATATGCTAGCTAGTTTTTTTTGTATTGAAAGAACTATCACAGACACTTCTTGTTCTGAACCGTCTGTGATATATCTTCATTACAGACGGTTTGTGGTTAGAACTGTCTATGATAGTATACCTTCACAGGCATTTCTTGTTTTGAACTGTCTGTGATAGTATACCTTCACAGACAGTTCTAATTCCGAACAGTATGTGATAGTATACCTTCATAGACGGTTCTAATTCCAAACTGTCTGTGATATGGTTTTCACAGATGGTTCAAAACCCATATGTGATAATCCCTATTATCACTTATCACTAATCCATTGATTCAGATGGTTTAAGGAACCATTTGTGATAACGGTTCTGAACCGTCTGTGATGAACTTTTATACAGTAGTGGTACTATTTCAAGAATTTTGACCTATACAATGGAGCTAGATTTGCAATTTTGATTTCATTAGAAATATTCCTTTAAAATCAGTGGTATCCTTGATTCCCATCTCTCCCTTGCCCATGTTGTCAACTTCACCTTTACCTCTCCCTCTCCTCCTTCCCCTCATCCTTGCATGCCCTAACATTGTCTCGGATCCTCCTACCCCTCCCTCACCAGTTGGCGTGTTGCCACTATCCTTGCCCATGTCCACCTTGCTATCGTGGCCCCTATTTCTTCTATGCTGCCATGGCTACCCATAGGCCATCCTTGCTTTATCGCCTCTCCTCACTATTTTGCATCCTGATTACCATTTTGTACCTTAGCTGCTACGGCTTCCTGTTGCCTCCATCTTCCACCCTTTCTCGTGTGACATCTATTAATCCTCCTCTTAACCCCCTTCCAACACTGTTAGAGTTGAGTAGAGATCCACGTGGACATTGGTTGAATTTTTAGTGATTAAGTTTCAACGTAAATTGATTTTACTGTTCACTAATTTATTCTGCGATGTGAGAAATCAAATCCGAAAACCTTCATTTCCTTCCTTGCAAAAATTGGTTTCCTTTTATGTTTTGGTTCATTTGGAAATCAAAATGGTTATTCACCAGAGTTTAGATATTTTGAAAGAAGTATTGAAGATACATTTTATGGTTGTAGTGTCCAAATCTTGCCACCTATAAAGTTAATCCGATATGCATTGCAATCTATAAATGAAGTCATCATGCCTCAATGTATTTCTAATAGAGGAGAACAAAAGGTAGCATAACCACCAAGTATTGAGTGCTTTATTTTTATTTTAATACTGGTTTGTAGTCATGTAACAAAATATTGTGAGACTTCTTATCCCTTTAAGTTGTACACATGTTTGCTTAAAAATTGTTGTACATGTTCCTTTACTTTAGTTAAGTTTTTTACAAGGACTTTTTACTTAATTTATGTAATACAAATATTAAGTTTACATTATTTAGTTGGATATTAGCTTTGTTCTTATGTAGATTTATAATTTTGACAGTAGATAGAATAAAAACCGGTTGTTTTCTCCCTTCTCCAAAGTTGTTGACAGGCCGCATTTGCATAATGCCTCTAGTCCTATAGGACCTCTAAAATAGACATAGCTTCTTTGTCATAGATTGATTGATTTGCAACTTGAAAACTAATGTTTTGCCGAAATATGCTATATATTTGGTTGTTTGCATCAACACTACTTTAACCTTGATGCCCAATGTTTTGCTGAAATATGCTATAGATTTGGTTGTTTGCATCAACACTACTTTTGGTTGGTTGCATCAACACTGCTCCTATCCTAGTGTCACATGCATCTATTTCTAAGATAAAGGAATTGGAAAAATATGGCAATGCTAACACAAGACAAGTAGTCATGATTCTTTTAAGAGTGTCAAAAAAATTTCAACCCATTCAAATGAGTCTTTCTTTAAAACATCATATAAGGGTTTGCAAATTTGTCCATAGCCCATTACAAATCTTCTGTAATATAACCTCAGGAATCCTCAATTAATGATAATTATTGGTTTTAGCTATTATACAATGTATATAATTTTCTTAGGATTAGTAGCTAACTCCATCCTCAGTAATGAGATGTGCCAAATACACCACTTGTATTGTATCGAAAACACACCTACCTAGTTTAGCTGCAAATTGATGTTTCTTCATAATAGAGCACTACGTAGATGTTGTTGGTACTCCTGTAATGATTTACTATATATAATTATATCATCAAAGAAAACTAATACGAACTGTCTTAGTTGTTTTGCAAAACTCATGTTCATTGATGATTGGAAAGTGACTGGGGCATCAATTAGACCAAAAGATATCATAATATACTCACAGTGACCAAAATGAGTTCTGATTGCAGTTTTGGAATGTTAATTTCCCTCACCTTGATCTGATGGTAGCCAGCCATCATATCTAATTTGGAGAACACCTTAACGCCATTTAGTTCATCGAGCACATCCTCAATCACAACACGGAAAACTTATCCTTAATTGTTTGTGCATTCAACTACCTATATTCAACACACATTATCTAGGATCTATCATTTTCCATTACCACCACAATAGATGAATAAGGAGTAATGCTATGCTTGATTTCTTCAATCTGAATAAGTTATTTGACAATTGCTTCCATAGCACTCTTCTAGTAATGGGAAATCCTATATGGGCTAATGTTTTTTTGGAGGTTTACTTCCAATTTTAAAGTCAATTGAGTGATCACAATCCCTATGAGGTGTTAAAAACATGAGGTTTCTTGAATATACCAACATATTGTTATAAGATTTCTTCTATCCCTATACGAACAATATTTTGCTGAAAATTGTTTGATTGTCGAATAAACTACTTGGATTACACAACCATTACACACTTATTAATGAATAACCAAATGCAACTTCTCTGCAATGACCATACACTTTTTTTATTGGGGGAGGTGTAGTATATGAAGTTAATTAGTTTACCATATTTGTTAATAGATAGTCCTATTTTCAAATCCAGCTCTATCGATAACAAGAGGCAAAATATTATGACTCATTTAGAATATTAGACAAAATTGATAGAGTGGCATATAAACTACATTTGCTAAGTGTTGTTGTAATACATACAGTCTTCCACATTAGTTACCATAAGAAACACTGTGGAGAAAATATTGTTCCCATTATTACCTTTGGTTGGGCCAGATAGCAAAGTGAAGACTAAATCCATTGCAATAATAAGAATTTTGCCAATGAGGAATACAACAGTAGCTCAATGACATGCTACTTGGGAGGATGCATCATTCATTCAATAGACTTTTTTAGAGTTCAAACCTTGAGGACAGGGATCCACTTTAGAAGGGGATTTTTCAAGCAACTAAAAATCATATCCTAGTCCAATTGAAGTTGGTGCTGGAAGTAATGGTTTAGTGACTTCAAGTTAAGTGCGCCTGGGGAGCTAAGCATAGTATAAAGGGTTATGAACATCGAACGACCAAAATAATTTTCCGTAATCACTGTTAAACACTATTGATGTCACACATTGTCACTTTGTTGTGCATTAACTTTAGTTATCTATTAGTGCTATTGATTTTATTACCACTATAATTCAGCTACTGAAAATTGTGATGACTTGGCATAAATACCCAAGTGTTGGTGGAATGTAAGGCAAGAAAGCCAATTTAGTGTCTCCTATTAGTTACAATAGTGTAGAGCCCTAGGTTGCTTTCCTCTTCATCTCTCCAACCCACAAATTCAATTAGGACATAGACAAAGGTACCAATGGTTACACTCCCTACTTCATAGTTATTACCACTTCACACAACTTGACGTGCCACTATCATCATCACTACCATCACATCCAAGACACAACCACCCCTTTAAACTTTGTGAAATATTCTTTCTTGTGATTTTGTGATATTTTGTTGAGGTAATGATATATTAGTCGCATTAAAGTAATCAAAATGCTACATCTAATTTTATTTTTTAAAAAATACTTCAATCCATTATATTTAAAAATGAAATCTAAACATTCAATTTTTCAATTATTTTAGTTATGAATTTGAAGCTTATATTGTTTAGTGTTTCCCATGATTTTGGATCAAATATTTGTGTGTTTTGCCATTGCATTGAATTTGCACCACTAGGGAGCAGTCGGAGCAACTATTTTTAAGTAACTACTTAAACCTTGTTTAAGGTCTGAATTATGTGTTGAATTATGGGCATGACTAATACAGCTTTGAGAGTTAGGCTACCAAAAAAGAAGTGTTTCAATAGACCTTAATACTTGATTTTGGTGTTGTTGCAATGCAAGACAAATAATTGCTTTGGACCTTTCTTCCATTCTTTGTATTTCCTTATCTAGTCTTACATAGAGAAGGAAGGGTAAAGAGTGGTCTATAAAAATAAAAGCATCAGAAAAGGGACTTGAGCACGAAGAGGTTGAACTAGTTTTAGTTGCCTTTGAAACCAATTCTCTCTTTCAATAGCACACACTGAGTTGACCTAAGCAAGGAAATATTATTCGATGTGATTGGACATGTAAGGGTTTTGTCCAAATTATAACAAGGCATGCAAGGTACATTTTTGAGATATCTGGGATTATTTTATAAGGGAATAAGGAAGAAAATTATGTGTAAGATTAGGGACTTTTGGGCTGACACCATCAGAAATAAAAACTTTTTGATTTTGTATTTTTTTGTCTAATTAGTCAGGTGCCACCAGATACAAAAAAACTTCTTATTTTGCTTCTCTAATTAACCAAATGAAAATGATTGTCTTGACCTTTCATATTTACAAAATTTCCAACTAAATGCCATTATTCTTTCTTCTTGTATTAATGTGCATTTCATTGAATGACTGTTGGGCAACTTGCCTACATTGCACCATGTGCTCCACACCATACTCCCCATGGCCATCTGTTGTCATATTTTAGAAAGGAGCACTTGCAACCAAATGTCTTAGATGCAACCATAGATAAGGAATTTTCATTTTCCTGAAGTGCTTTGTTGAGAATATCAATTTTAGTTGAGAGACTAGAGCAATTTTCACAAGTTTTAGTCGTAGAATGAAAGCATTTTATTCATCTCTACCAACTTAAGTTTGCTATCCTCACAATGAGAGTAAATATGATTAGAATTGAACTTGAGCAATTCGTTAGTGGCACTATCAAGTTTCAATTCAAGCAAAGCATAATTTGAGCAAGATGAAACAATATCATCTAAAGCGATAGCATCCATGCAACTATTTACTTCAAAGCTATTAGCTTATCCAGAGCATCTTTAAGTTGGTTGATAGTAGAAGAATGGGCAATTTTAAGTTCAACCAATTGACCATGCAAAGATAAGTAAGATTCGTAGTTTTTATCATCAGGAGTTATGGATTTGAGCCTAACCATTTCTAGATTCAAGTTGTCAATCATAAGATCATGACTTGATATCTTAGCTTGTTTCTTCAAATTTTGTTCAGTTGCAACAAGAGCACACTTCATTTCTTTGGAAGAGGTGCATACCTCATTGGGATCATTGTAGGGTTCATCTTCATCCGAGATGTCGATGTTGGTGACACTGCCTTGGCCATAATGCACATGTCGGTGAAGTCCTGGGACTTATTCTTGCTCCTAGAGTCATCCTCAGTCATTGAGTCCACATCTCTCATGTTGATATTCTCAAGAACAGTAAGGACCTAATTGATGAACTTGCGATAATTGGGCTTTTTGGTCTTCACATCATGAGCTTGAGGATGTCTAAGGGAATCCTCCTTGCCCTTCAGCTTGGAGCACTTGACCTGAATGTGGTTTGACTCACCACACTCAAAGTGACAGGACTACTCCACATCTTGTTCTTCACTTTATGATATGCGCTTGTAAATTTAGTAGATAGGAGTGCTAAGTCTGTTAGGCAATTTGGAAATTTTACTCAATTCTTGAATTAAAGAAAAGGAAAATAATTTTGGAGCTAGGCCCACTTGTAAGAGAGGGATTGAGAGGGGATGAGGCCGGCGTGCCGTCTCAGATTGTGCACACTCTCCTCATCTCCCTCTTCTCCTTGGTCTCAGGCAGAAGGAACGAGTGGCCTTTTGGGCGGCGCTGACTCCTCACCAGATCTTTGTGGAGAGAATTTGTGACCGCTTAGAGACACATTAAGGTGCGGATGACAATCAATGAATTGCCGGCCACTGTTAATGTGGAGTGTGCCAGGGCCAGCGATGATAAGAAGTCCCATGCCCAAGCCCACCAGGTGGAAGTCATGAAGAAGAAGAAGGTGATCTTTACCTGTTACGTGTACGGCAAAGAAGGCCATAAGGCCAGCGAGAGCCATGATCGTAAAGGTAAGGGACCATCTCCAAATCAGCATAAGAGTAAGGCAGAAGCCAATGTGGCTATAGCCAGTCCTGTCTCAGATGGGTATGTATCTCTGGCTTTTGTGGCAAATTCATCAATTGATTGGTGGATTGATACAGATGCAACTAGACATATATATACTGATCATTCATGTTTCTCTTCATTTCAGGATGACGCTGGTGGCTCCATCCTAATGGGAAACGACGCAGTAAGCTCACTTTCGATAAGACGCTCATCCTTGGAGACGAACTATATGTGCCTACAATGTACTGTAATCTTATCAGCGGCTCCATGCTTTGTAGGCAAAGAATAAAGCTTGTTCTGTTAACTCATTTTAGTACTTTTGTGTGGAAAGGCTATGAAAGCGGAGGCATATTTTGCTTATCCATTCATGATTTCAATAATCCAAACATTTTTAATGTTATTCATTGCAATAAAGTTCATAATATTTGGCATTCTCATTTATGTCATGTTAATTATGAAGCCATAGAGTGGTTAAGCAAAATCAATTTAATTCTAAGTTATAAGTATGAGAAGGGTTCAAAGTGTGAAGTGTGTGTGTGTGTGTGTGTGCAAGCAAAGTAGCCTCAAAAACCTTTCCATAGTGTTGAGAGGCGAGACACTTCTCTACTTGAGCTAATACATTCCGATCTTTGTGAGATGAATGGCATTTAACTAAAGGTGGCAAGCGTTATTTATTTACTCTCATTGATGATGCGACTAAGTACTATCATATTTACTTAAGTCGAAAGATGAAGCACTAAAATATTTTAAAATATATAAGGCTGAGGTGGAAAACCAACTAGAAAAGAAAATCAAACAGTTGAGATCAGATCAAGGAGGTGAATACATCTCTAAAGAATTCTCTCAATTCTCTGAAGAAGATGGAATAATTCATAAAGTTACTCCACCGAATTATCCCCAATCAAATGGAATAGCCGAACAGACTAGACTCTTTGTGACTTGGTGAATACCATGTTACAGAGTTCAGGTATGTAGGACTCATGGTAGGGTGAGGCAGTTCTCACAGCTAATTATGTCCTGAATAGGGTGCCTCTCTGCAATAGTGAAGAAACACCTTATGAAGGATAGAAGGGGAGGAAACCGAACATGTCCTTTCTTCGTACTTAGGGCTGTCTTACAAAATTGCACGTGCATTTGCCAAAGAAAAGGAAACTTGGTCCTAAGACAGATACGCCCATCACAGCATATCATACAAATTTCTCGTGTTCAAAACCGAGGTTAGCGATATCGCTAACAATGTCCTTGTGGAATCTCGTGATGCGGCTTTCTTTGAGAATGTGTTTCCTATGAGAGCAAATGAAATCATTGTTCCTGATAGTTCTTATGAACACTCTATTTCTCCTAATGTGGATGACACAGCTCCTGAATTGGAATTGAGGAGGAGTAAGAGATAGAGGACTAAAAAGTCCTTAGGCAATGACTTCGTCACCTACCTTGTGGATTATGAACCATGTACCCTTTCAGAGGCATTCACATCTCAGATGTGGAGTACTAGAAAGATGCAGCCCATTGTGAGATAGATTCCATCATAGCTAACAGAACTTAGGAGATTACTGATCTTCCAAATGGATATAAGCTAGTGGGCTATAAATGGATCTTCAAAAGAAAGCGAAGACTCGATAGTACTATTGAAAAGTATAAAGCCCGACTAGTGGCTATGGGTTTTACGCAAAAAGAGGGTGAAGACTATTTTGACACATACTCGCCTGTGGCTCGATTACCTACAATTAGAGTGCTTTTGGCACTAGCTGCTGTATGCAAACTCCATGGATATTAAGACCTTTTTCCTAAATGGAGAGTTGGATGAGGAGATTTACATGCAATAGCCTGATGGTTTTGTGGCTAAAGGGCAAGAGAGGAAAGTATGTCGCTTGATTAAATCCCTGTACGGTCTAAAACAAGCTCCCAAGCAATGGCATAAGAAATTTGATAATGTGTTGACTTTGATCAATTTTTGTGTAAGCAAAGCTGATAAGTTTGTATATTATCGATTTAATGGGAGTGAAGGTGTCATCCTCTGTCTTTACATGGATGACATACTATTGTTCAGGACCGACATGGATGTAATCAATAAAACTAAGTTATTACTCTCCCAGAACTTTGATATGAAGGACCTGGGTAAAGCTGGTGTTATTCTAAACATCAAGCTATTAAAGGGTGAGAATGAGATTACTTTAATACAATCTCATTATGTGGATAAGATACTGAATCGTTTTGGATTCATGGATGCTAAGCCTGTAGCCACACCCTATGATCCAAATATTAAGCTACATAAAAACACTAGACATGAAAAAGACCACCTTAAATACTCTCAAATAATTGGGTCCTTGATGTATTTAACTAGTGCAACGAGGCCTAACATCTCATATGCCGTAAATTGATTGAGCTGATACACAGCCAATCCAGGAGATGATCATTGGATATCACTAGAAAGGGTACTTAGGTATCTAAAAGGAACCATGAATTTGGGGGATATATTATTCTGGCCATCCGGCAGTCCTCGAATGATTTAGTGACTCTAACTAGATCAGTGACTCGAATGATATGGAGGCTATGATTGGCTATGTATTCACTCTAGTAGGTAGGGCTGTTGCATGGAAGTCTTTTAAACAAACTATCCTTACACGGTCTACCATGGAGGCTGAGATAGTAGCACTTGACTCAGTAGTAGTAGAGGCGGAATGGCTCAAAGAGTTTCTTTTTGATCTACCAATACTGGAAAAGCTAATACTGGTTGTCTTAACCTACTGCGATAACCAAACCGTTTTGGTTAAGGTCAAGAGTAGGAAAGACAACATAAAGTTCTCAAAACATATTAAGAGGCGACCTAAGTTAGTTTGGCATGCTAGAGAGACTGGTGTAATCACTACAGAATACATCCAGTCTGAAAGAAATCTAGTAGATCCTTTCACTAAAGGAATAACGTACAAGGTCATTCTGGCATCATCAAAGGGAATGGGACTCATACCCATTTGATGGTCTTAAACGGTGGTAACCTAACCTAGAAGAGTGTAGATCCCATAAACCAGGCTCTAAGAAAACAAACTATGAAAAACTAAGAGTACAACTTAGGGTCTCATGAGTTGTTGTACTATAAACTATATGGCAAGTTGAGCAATATATAGCTCTTAATGAATTCGATGTCTTATATGGCAATGGGAACTATCCTAAGAGTTCCTTGGAGAATTCACCTAAGTGAGTATGATCGTGGGATCGTGATCAAAAGAGAGTATGGGTATGCTTTCTTAATTACTCATGAAAAGACACAGGAACATGACCGGAATGTTCCAACCCGAGAGGTGTGGTTTAGCTATCCTGTATAGAGTGCAGCATAAGTGAAAGATCTTACACCAAGACATTGGATCAACGCGTAGTCCTCCATTGTTTGTGCAGAGTCATAGCTTTTTGGTGCTAGGCATTGGGTTCAAACCTGAAAGATACCCTCATTGAATGACTATATATCAAACAAAGCTACTTCAATCCTATTCGAGATGTCACAAATTGAGAAAAATTGGTGGGGATTGTTGGGCAATTTGGGAATTCCCTCAATTCCTGAATTAAAGAAAAGGAAAAGAATTAGAGCTAGGCCCACTTGTAAGAGAGGGACTAAGATGGGATTAGTCCAGCGTGCCATCTCATATCGTGCACACTCTCCTCAGCTCCCTCTTCTCCCTGGTCTTCGAGCGAAAGAAATGGGTGGCCACTATGGGTGGCACCGACTCCTCCCAAATCTCTCATCTCTCTTATCCCTCTTTATAACAAGCCATAGCAGAGTTCTCGAGAAGAGAGCAAGCTAGAGAGTAGACCCAGATCCAAGTGCAAGTGATGGTGATTTCTCTTTGATCTCCTATGCGGTTTGCTCAGGTGAACTCACTAGAGTCTTGGTGATCTCTACTCTGGCTTGTCTCTGCAGATCCATTGGGGTGTTGGTCTCTTGGTTGCTGCTATGAGAGCCGAGTTCTTCTCAAGGCTCATGCGCATTTGGTTCCTCGGTTGCTTCATCCAACTAGAGATTGTGTTAGCTTTGTAAGGCATCAGCTCCTCGGCTTCATAATTTGGTAAGTATTGATTTGTGAAGTTGGACATTGTATCTTCGTTAACCTCTTCGGCGACATCCAGGCATACGTCAGTGATTGGTTTTTTGGGACATCATTCTTGCAACGAGCCTTGACCCTATGGCCTTCTCGGTGGCTTAGATTGCCATCACATAGTGAGCTCTTGTTTGCATTCTCAATTTGCCATAGTCGTAATCTGCCATGGTCGTAAGCCATGTCATAAGCCATTGTGGTCATACATTGTTGTGTTTGTAAAGGACTTTGCACAGTTTAAGGTGGGCTTGTCTCAATGAGGAAAACCTGTCAAATGTGAGATTAGTGTGACTATCTAGAAATATTATACTAGTTTTGATCTATCAATTGTTAGTTCATGCTGTTGTTCAATATTCTCAAATGATGTACTGTTTTGGTTATTGCTGAAACCTATTGATCCTGCAATAATACTTTTTTATTACCTTTACCTGTATAGAGTGTGGATTAGATACTGCCACTATTCTAAGGTTTAATAGTTAAACTAGCAGAATATCTGAGAGACACATTGATCATAGATTCATTGACACGAGTTGTAGAAGGCTAAGATTTATATTTTGAGCAACTCCTCAACTGAGAGCAAATCAAACTTTTAAATCAGTGCACTATGCAGTCATTTAATGCCCACTTTAATGTTAAGTTAAGCATATTGTTTTATTTAAATGACCTGAATGATATATCTATGTTGAGAGATGTTTGTTTAATTTTCTTATCATTTATTTATTGCCGGGCATATGCTATACTATTATTGCTTAAATCTATAATTAATCTAAAAAAGTTGCTAAAATCGCTTAATTTCCATCAAAGTCATCCTCAGGAAGCCTTTTTAACTGTTCATCACTCGAGGAATGCAAAGTAGATAGCAAAAATCCATAAGAAAAATAGTCCAAAGGAATAGAAGAGCTACTTTGAGTAGGGTCAATTACTAGAGCCATCGACTCTGTTTCGGGAAGACATGAGATGAAGTTAATCTCATTTATCTTCAACCTCCAGTGGAGCTTATCCGTGGTAAGTTCGCTCATAAAAGTGTTGTAATTAATGAAAGTAATTTTATCCCCAAACTTTCACATCAAGATTACTTAACAGTTGGTGTGCATTCTCAGAGTCAGAATAACACATACTAATAGCATTCAAATCATAAATGATATTATTAAAACTTCCCCACAACTCATCCAAATATTCATCAGGCTTTTGCTGAATCTTGGAGTATTATTTCTTAAGTTAATTTTGTCTTACTTCCTTGATCGCGATCGATCCCTCATAGTAATTTGAAAGGGTCTTCCAGATCTCATGAGCATATGCCAAATGAGCTACTTGCTCATACTCAAATTGACTAAGCCCTTGAATCAAAAAATTTTGAGCCTTATTGTTTGCCTCTACATCAGGGGTGTTTCCCAAATTGACCTTGGTAGGGACAACAAAAGGATTCTGAACTTTGAACCAAATAGAATGCCCTTGGGCTTGGATGCATCGTGAGTTGATGCATATCAAGACGATGACCTAAGACAAAGGTATAACTAGCTAGGGCTAAGAATGTGTTTCTAGTCTTTTACCAATCTTGGTGTTTGGTTGGAAGATCGGATTGCTAGTATAGGTTGCCGTACAATTAAGAGGGGTCATGTCTAGTAGTTTGAGTTTCATCATGTGTTAATAGCTCAACCTCACCTCCAATAGCTCATCTTGGTATGAGACTTGTATTTGCGAATGTGTTTTTGTAAATAGTTGAAACTCATGCGTTAAATTCTTGTAACATGGGACTATGTATTGCAAATGTGTTTTGCAAGTGCTTGAAGTCCATATTTCCATTCTTTGTGATATGAGGTTTATATTTGCAAATGGTTGAAGCTCATATATAATCCTTGTAGCATGTGACTTAGGTTTGCGAATATGTTTTGTAAATGTGAGGAATCCATATACCTATTCTTTGTGTCATAATTTCAAAAGTGTGGAAATGTGTTTTGCAACATGTTGGGAATTATGTTTGATCCTTGTGTGCATGATACTATAGTTTGCAAATGTGTTTGACAAAATCTGTTGAGATATATGCACCTGTTAGGAAAATCAGAATTACTGCTGTGTGTGTAGTGGTACTACCAAAGGTCGGAAGTACCGGCTCTGTGTGAGCGTACTATCGGACATCAGAAGTACCAGCATGTGTTGTGTGGTACTACCAAATGTGAGTAGTCTGAATGGCTATGTGTGAGCGGCTCGTCCGGCAGTTAGAAGTACCAGCTCAATGTGAGCAGTACTACCGTAAGGCGGAAGCGCCGGCGTGTGTTGCGCGATACTACTGGACTTTGGAAGCTCTGGATTTTTCTATGGCACGTTTTTTCCGGAGAGACACCTGTGTGGTGGTCTTTACCTCCCCACGAAAATACGTAGTTCCGCATGTGTGGAGCGGAACTTCCAATGATCGGAAATACCGAAAAATGTACGGCGGAACTTCCGATTTTGAGTGCAACGACTAGTTTTCTGATGATTGGCATGGCGAGCGGAAGTACTGGCTTTTGGCTGACGGTACTTCTGATTTCCTTGATTTTTAGGGGTTTTGCTCCAACAGCTAGTTTTCTTGTGTGGGGTATAAATACCCCCTTGTGGCCGGTTGGAGAAGTTGCTAATTGACTCATTTCTGTACTCCTAAGCTAGTGTGAGACTCTCTACTGAATTATGCATGTGTTGCACTTTATGAGCAAGGAGAGATGATCTAGATTGTATATGTTGCATCTAGAGGTGGACTTAGTGTTCATTTGAGCTTGTGTATTAGTTGGATGTGGTGAGAGTCATGCGAGAGGCTTGACTTGTTACTCTTGGAGTTTGCCGACTCATAGATGGCATTGTAGGTGTCGTGCGCGGTGATCTTCTCAAAGAAGGTTGTGAGAAGATCCGGCAAAATGTGAAGGTTGGAGCTCACCTACCCGGAGCGAAAAAGAGCTACCACTAGTGGATTTGAGGTGGAAGGCTTAATTCATGGAGCCGGTCCAATTAGTTTGGGCTTACCTCAACATGGACTAAGGGAGATCGGTAAATCTCTGAGCACCATGATAAAAAGAGAGTGTGTCTATTATAGTTTGTTTTCTTGTTCTCTATTTACCTCTAAGCAATTTACTTTCGTAGAATTAAATTGATTGCTTGTCATAGCCGTAGATTGATGGTGTACTTAGGTGAACTTATTTGATATAGGCATTGTTTGTGCTAAACTAAATTGATTTAAGCTTCCGTATTTTTTACTTGGTTTAGACAAATAAAATAGGTCTTTAAATTGATACTAATTAGAAGAGATTTTTAAGACCACCTATTCACTCTCCCTCTAGTCGGCCTCCTCGATCTTACAATCTTGCCTCAAAAATTTTCATAGATGGAGTAACACTGGTAAGGTGGAGAGAGATGGTGGGATTCCATTCATAATATATGAAGTGATGGAGAATATGACAAGAAGTTATGCATAGAGTGCTAGAGAAGATGGTAGGAAGTGAAGGAGAGAGGGGCAAAATAGTCATCATTTAAAAAAAAGTGAAAAATGGCATTGATGCGTTTGAAATGGCACATCATTTTTGTAGTTTATTGCATTCATACATTGATTTCATTATTAACTGCTTGGATTACTATTAACTAATTGCCAAATGCGCAAGGTATGTTTTGGTTGATGTTATCTGCAGGATCTGAAGGAAATCACACACTTTTAGAAACAGAAATGGAAAGTAGACATCATTAGGAAGGAAACCAATTTTGGATCACTATGAACTGACCCTCCAAAGAAGAAGACAGCGAATGATATGGTGCCAGCGACCTTATCGGTCGACCATATCACCCTCCGGCGTGATTGCCACATCAAATGGATCATGATTCACTCAAACCCCTTAGTAATGCTGAAACCCTAGCATCTGCTATGTAAAACAGATCGATTGCATCTACAAACAAAGTGGCAAGAAGAGAGAACCACTACACCATCCATCACATCCAGTTGACCATCAGCTCCATATTTTCCACCATAGTTCATCCCCCATTCATCCGTCCTTGTAATCATTCATCAATTGGTGTAACCAGAACATTGGCAATATCTTTATTAATATATCTTTGTTATTCTCATATTGTTGTCATCATGTTCTTCATTATTTATCCATTGTTCTTGGTTCCTATGGATATGAGTGAGTAATTCCCCAAGGGCTAGGGGTTAAGTAATCAAGAGGATGATCTAACTTTCATGTATGCTTTATGTGTTATCATTGCTATCAGTGTTTATATATCTTTCCTTGATACTAGGATTCGATGGGCCCTGATGCTCCACAGGTCGACACAAGGAAAGGTGACAACAGGTGGTGTGCAGAAGATTGACTAGTAGAGTCGATGATAATGAAAGTGGCATAGATCAGCTTTTGGAATCAATCCACTTGAGGGAACATGGTGTAACCACAACACTTAATGTGCTGGTTCGGTTGTAAGTCAGTTGGTCTATATGATAATTCCTTAATTGCGAGCATGGCGTGCTGCCGTGCGCAAGTGATCAAGACAATTGATTCTCCTAAGTGATATTTGTCCTAGGGAGATGCATATAGGATGTGTCGCCTACATGAGTACATGGTTATCATAGTTGCTTTGTGTAGGACCACAATGACAATAGAGGCGGTTATTGGTGCCTCAAAAATTTTCCTCTAAATGTTCTCAAAACCTTCACTCCAATAGCTACAGAGTTATAAAGATTAGAATTGAAAGCCAAAAGCAAAGCAATAATCTCATAAACCAAATACCTAGGTTTTGCACTAGAGTGGTCTGACCGACGACTGATATGATCGAGCTAAGAAGTGGTCTGACCGCTCTCCTCTTCCCAGAACAAAAAATTAGCCCAAGTCTAAATCACTTTTGTTGTAACTCCCAAAATCCATAACCAAATGAGATAAAACTTTACACACACCTTGCTTAAGGTCTCAAGAGCCTATTCGATCCAAGGATTGCTTTAATCCTTACTAAAGCTCTGACCTTTCTCAAGAATAAGCAAAGTTGAACCAAAACCGAGCAAAACCCAAAAACTCATAGTATGACTTGCTCGTGGGTAAAGAATGGCCAAGAAGGCTCAAGATGTATTCCAACATGTTACCACAAGCAAAAACTCCTAAGGATTCAAAGGAAAAACCGTGGGATCAAGAAATCCTAAGATAAGGTCAAATCCAAGTAAAATCGGGCAACTTCAAAATCTTGCAAGATTTGATGCCCAGACGGAAGAGCCCGAATCAGCAAAGTCTTCATCTATCAATCCACTTGATCTTCTTAGCATCTACTTGATCTAAACCACTTTTCCAAGCGCCGCGGTTTTTATCTAACGCAATTTCCGATATTTGGTGAACTTACCAAAATACCCTTTCTTGACCCGATTTTCCTCTTTCTTTGCAAGCAATCAGTATGCCTGCCACATGTAGGTGCATCAATGGCTTGCCACCTATCGATAAGTCTCTCTCGTTCTAGTTTCATCGGACAACACCTCACTTTGACCAACCAAGTCGCTTGGTGCAACCCGTTGCTCGAACCTTCCCTTCAACATTTCCCACCTTTCTTTCGTCATGCTTGAGCTCAACTATCTCACCCGATATCCTTGACCGTTCTAGGCATTAGATCCTCCATTAGCATAGCCCCGATCCTCGTCGCTGACCATAATTGACTCTAAGCTTTCTTGCACATCCGAAGATAAAGAAATCATTCCATGCACAAGCTCTTCACAACTTGATCTGCGTTAGTTAAAACATGCTTCATGCAATATTAATACATTGACCAAACATATATTAAATTATCCTAAAACCAAATTCCCAAAATCCAAGAGATAAACTACATGGCTGGTCTAACCACTAACTAGAGACCGATCATACCGGTTGAACACAGTGCAACCGAGCCTCTACGGAATAATTTAACCAACATTAAAAGTCAAGTCATACCACTCGGCAATCCAAACGCCACGATCATAACACTTGGTGCAGTCTGACCGACAACAAGCTAGGGGTCAGACCGGTTTTCTGACAGCAAACCCGATAAAATGCAAACTTTGCAAAATTCGAATTCCAACTCCACAAACTTGGTAATAGTTTAGCACAATATTATCCTAGACCCTCTCACACGGTCTCTCACTTTGATTTATTACATCATTATCATTCGAAAAAAATCCACATAACACCGCGAACTTTGCTCGAAAGTCTATCCAACACCTCGAACTATGAAATTGTACATTTGACCCGCTGAACTTTGTAATTCATTTCAAATAACTCCCTAACCCAGTTTTGGGTGGTGGTATTGCCCATGTGGCATGATGGGTGGATGGTTTTACCACGTAGGATTACATGCTGGTCAAGTTTAGGTGAATGACAGATGGGGCCTATAGGGCCTTCTTTCCTTAATTGAAACAAAGAGGGAGGGAACTGCAGGGGGCGGTGGCCATGGAAGTATGACTAGGAGCTCAGTAGGGAGAAGCCCTTGTAAGCCCCACATGCATTAACTCAACTTGGCCAGCATGTCATCCTACATGGCAAAATCGCTCACTCATCACGCCACGCGTGCAATACCACCATGCGAAACTGGGTCTAGGTGTTATTTGAACCAGATTGTAAAGTTCAAGGGGTCAAATATCTAGTTTCATAGTTCGGGGTGCTGGACGGACTTTCAAGCAAAATTTAGGGTGCTATATGGACTTATTCCTTATCATTATCATCCCCGAGATTTACTAACATTGTAGGTGATCCTAATACACTAGGCCATATTTACTAACATTGCAAGCGATCCTAATACCCTAGGCCATATTCTCCATTACAAGAATCACAATATCTTCAATATTACAATTATTATTGCTTTTATTCGTAAATTAATTTTCATTATTATCATCATAATTACCTCATTCACAGTTATTTTAATTATAGTTAAATTAATAGTTGTTCGAACATAATAGATTAATCAACATGTCCACAGAGGATCGATATAAACCTTGGAATACTCTTAGGAAAACTATTGCGAATGACACTGTGCACTTTCGGGTCACCAGGCCTCTTGTGATAGAAGTTTTCTGAAACAATGACATGGAATTATCAACCCAAAAAGTAGTGTCAAAATCCAAAAATCAATATTTCTCCATGGTGTCAGGCCAAATGTCCCATAAAAATTATTATTGCCAAATTAAGCAAGAAAAATTAAATTCCAGGTACTACCAGGAAAAACAATTGTCCCGAGTCCACATTAACCGGTTCAACCCAAGCCAAGCCCTGGTCGACAGTGGTGCTCAGTTTGGCGATGGCTTATAGCTTTTTTACTGTAGCTGGCTTATTTTTTACTATATCTAATGGCGGCTTATTTGGCACAATTAAATTTAAAAAATAAAAATAAAAAACATGTTAGCTCATCGCGGACAATACGAAGGAATACGAGAAAAAAAACAAAAAAAACCCAAAAAGCCAAAAGATAAAATAAAGAAATAATGAATTAGAAACTAGATGCCAGAAGCTAAAATTAGCGGGTCCAGACCTTGCCCGCCCAAGCCCGGGCTAGCCAAAGCCCACAGCCATGCCAAACTCTAACCCGGTCCAGCTCAGAAAAATGTTTAGGCCAGAACACGATAAAATGTGCACGGTTAAATGATGGTTATGATCACTTGGCCAGTCAAATACTGCTTGTCGTCGATTTGATTAATTGTGGAGCAGTATGGAAACTCCATTGGGTTGCGCTCAACTTTAGCTTAATTAAGAGACAGTGATTTCCTTATAACAAAGAGACAATGAATCCGATGGGCATCATGTCGCTGACAGGTGGGCTACAGTACTTAATTTGGGCCCGAGACCGATCGAGGACACGCCATTAATAATTGCCCCGTATATATATAACATAAGAAGCGATGAATCCGATGGGGGGGCGACGGAATCATTTCTACCTGGCAGAGCCACATGGCAGATCGGGTCCGACGGAAACGTAACCCCGCTCTGCGCGGCTCGAGAGCATGATTAACAATCTCTCGAGAGCAGCGGAGACGACCGGACAGGCTCGTCTGCTGCGTAAAGAGATGCGCCAAGGACACCGCAAAATCATTCCTCCCAGGACCGAACGCACGGCGATTATTGGGCGTATCAACAGCAGTACAGTACCATCCTTTGCAGATCTAGGCCCTATTTGGCACAGCTCTAGCTCTGAGATCTATGCTGGATCTGTAGTTTGTTGACTAAATTAAAGTGATTTAAATATTTTTATTTAATATATAATATAAATGAAATGAGTCATGTAAATACACTTAACATGCCTGCAACTCTAGATCCAGAATTTCCTAGAGCTACAGATGACCAGCTCTACCAAACGGGGCCCTAGTGAAATCTCAAATCTTCCTTGAAGATGCCAAAAGCTTGCAGCTGTTAACCGGTGATCGATCGGTGCATGCATGGGGGTAATTAGTGCACGTACAATAATCTGTTTTTTCAGTTTGTTTTTAAATTTTTCATTTTATTTAAAGATAGCACCAGAAATAACCTCTAACAATACATTATTTCTATAGTTATTTTATACTATTTTTATCATAATTTTTCGTCTTACACTCTCACTATCTGTATTAGTTTGCGGGCTCAAATTGTCTCTTGTATAAGAGACCGTACATTATCTCTCCACGCTTTCTCTCTCCTCTATATAGATTTTTTTATTGAAGTATGCCAACCGTATTTGCAAAAATATCACTTTTGCCGTCCGGTGGGCGAGCGGCAGCGCGGAAGAGGCGACACACAGAGGGGCCGCCGGCGGAAGGGCCGGCTTAATCACCTGCCTAATTTTTTTCGTTTAATATTTTTTGAATTCTTTTAAATATATAGAATGAGCTCTAAAAATTATAAAAATTTATGTACACACTACCAACACAACTTATCTCGCACTGTAATTTTTGGGTAATTTTATCCACTGCGAATATTGCTAAAAAATTTATACAATTTCGATATATTTATGAGTTTTTACATATAGCAAACGAGCTCAAAAAAATTATAAAATTTTATATGAAACCTTCTTACACAGTCATAGTTATTGTGTATTTTTTTAGGAATTTTATGCGGTCCAAATTTACCATGTTTATTCGGATTAACTTAATTATGAATTTACAAATATTTCACTTTTTTATAATTTTATACATTAGAAATTTGTACAATTAAAAGTAATTATAGTAGTACAAAACATGTATCACACTAGATACGATATGGCTCACTCATCTGAGCCACTACTATCTTCTCGCCTCGTCTGCCTCCCCGTACGTGGCCTTGTCTTCTGTCGTGCATGAGTATGTCCTGTTGGGTACGTCAGTCAGTCCGAGGTTGCATCTCGGGTCGGAGGAGGTATGGAGACTGTTCTGTCTACTCAGTGGGCGGCGGTGATCCAGTAGGCTGATGTATAGTAGGCTGGGTCTGGTAAAGGTCGAAGTCGTCCAACTGAGACATGTTGAACTACAAGCTGCCCACAATAATGTCGTGTACGAAGGAATCTACAAATCCCCCTCGTGGTGCGAAGGAGCTCTCGCCCTGACGTACGACGTAGCAACGAATCCGGAGGAGCTCTGCCCACCGAAGTGTCCAAACCTTGAATATGCTGAGAGTGCTGAGCTCTGCACTGCATACACTGTAAACCCTGCGCACTGTGTACTGCTCTCTGGAAGCATCCGGGAGGCCTATGTCGTCATCGGTGGACTCGTCGTCACCCCCATGTTGAATTGGAGGCTGAAAGATAAAACAATATTAGTCACAATAAATATTCCGGATGTACAATGTGAATCTCATACCTCCCAAATGTGCAGCGAAGATGAACAACGGGGAGCAGTAGTCTGTGCAGGTGGTGCGGACGGCAAAAGAGATGCATCTCGACGATGGACCTGCAGCGGGAGAACGTCATGATGTTAGTGGAACACAAAGCGTAATAGAAAAGCAAAATGTAGGTTCGTATGTAAGTTACCTCCTCGTTGATACGACGAACGAATGATCGGCGGCTAGTACTACGACACCATGTAAACTCAATAGATTGCGATGGCCGGCCAGACTCACTAGGTCGTGATGACTTGGTGGGTGAGCATGGTGCCCCCATTGGGTGCCTCATGTGCGCATTGTGATCCGTGGAACAGTCGTAGCTTAGGCTGTGCACTATTTTTTGGCCTGCTTTAGGATGAACTTCATAGTCTTCTGCTGTGCCAGTGGTGTCTCCGGGGTACTAATGGCAGCCTCTGATGCGCTTGTGATGCGCTGGGCCTGCTCCAACTGAAGTGACATACGAAACAGGTTTAGTAACGAGTAGTATGAATTTCTTGAATGGAACGATAAAATATTTGAACTGTCTTACGCTGTCATATCGCCGCAAACGCCGTGGGGATCAATGAAGCGTTGCAGACATTCCTCGTGCGTGGTCTGCTCGGGGCGATCTGGTGGAAGAATGGTGAGTCTGCTACGTGATCGGGGTATGTACCACTCTAGGTACTTGTCGTACATCTAGACATCATATGGACACTGCTCCATGATGATATTGAGGTGTGCCCTTTCCATCCATGCCGTCGTCTACTGCTGCTGCATTGGCCGCCAGTCTGTACCATACCGACCAGCCCTTAATTGCGTGCATTTCCATAATCATTGATGTTACACAGCAAGATATACAAAGTGTACGCAATAGTAGTAACCTGTTGCCCAGAGGGGGTATAGTTTGGTGCAAACCCAATTGTCGCACCACGCGCTGTGGCACGTAAGCCTCCACCATGTACGAGAACACCAAATGGTGTGTCATCGTCCGGAGTCCATATGATGTTGCTGTCGTGCAATGACTCAAACTCGTTGTGCCACAGCAAGTAGCACCTCGACGTTTTGCCCTTCGCCCACCGTAGACGGGAAGCAGTCCACCGGATGCCCATAGTGGGCCCGTTTATCAAGTCGGCGAACTTGCCGAACAAGTGCACTGGTATCATGATGGTCAGACGTCCGATAGGGAAGTGCTCCTAGCTCCATAGTTGCAGGAGCATGTAGCAGATAGCCAGATTAGGGGTACCAGCAGTGGCACGCTGGCAAACGTCACATAACCCCTGATACGTGGCGCACAGATCCACTGATCCTCAGCTGTACCGAGGCATCACCCCAAACTCTGCGTCCACCAAAGACTCGGCGATACCGATGAATTCGGTGTTACAAATATCGCTGTGTGTGGCTAGAAACATGCTCCAACTAAAGAGCTGGATAAGGAATGCGATGAGGTGCGTCCTGACGACCTCTGGCTGTGCAACCTGTGGGCACACACTGAAATTATTTAGCCAAGTGCAAGGACGCCACGAGCACTCTCTAGGATAGGCCGATAGAACCGGTCCACCAGCCTCTCCTTTCAGTCGGCTAGTGAAGGGCTAGAACAAGTGTGTCACCCCCAAGAGGGAGACCGAACATAACGTCCTTCAGAGTGACCGTCATCTCACCCCATCGAAAATGGAATGTGTGTGTCGTTGGGCCTCCACCTGTCTACCAGTGCCGCAAGCAGACTGCTGTCGATGGTGAACTCGTGGCTGGTGGAGACCAGCCTCGCAAAGGGCAATAAGCCCGTGGCCCGTAGGGTTGGAACATAGCGCTCGTCCAGGGCCCACGGATCCCCCCCGAAGATTGAACGGTGAAGGGCCAACCGCATCACCAGTCATCCATGCATGGCAACGATGTTTCTCATCGTACGAGTGTTCTAGAAGCTCTGGTAAAACCACACCTACCAATATATATGATAGACCAAATATTAGTACGAAGATTAATAATGACAATAAAACTTATTTTATAATACAAAATACATTACTTATGACTAAGCAAATAATAGTAATTACGACTATGACTACGGGAATAACGTCGAAAGCATGCTATAAAAAATTACCTGCCTTTCGGGAGAAGTAATCGACACTGTCGCGTCCTCAATGACTTATGCTCTGCCTTCTCCAAATAATTAGCTACGCACTATTAATTTTGAGATTACCTTGCAACAAATAGGACAGATAAAATATTAGTGCGAAGATTGATAATGACAGCAACATACTACAAGTCATGATTACATGCGTGCATGTTACTACATACGAATACTTCACTACTTACCGATAATTTGATTACTAATCCAAAAAAATAACGAACCATTCATTACCGTTGTCCTTAGCGCTACCTCATTACTTACCCTGAACTAACAAATTATGGGTACCGTACCTACACAAAAATAGTACAAACTATGTATAAATTACTACAATATACTTACTTCGCATGACTAACTAAATAACACTAATTGACTAGGATTTTGGGAATAACATCCAAAGCATACGATAAAAAATTACCTGTTTTTCCAGAGAAGAAATTAGCACCGCTAATTTTGAGCTATGTATTGACTTCTCGAACTAATGAGCTGCGCACTCCCAATTTTCAGCGACGACCGTGACAATCACCTTCTTCGATGAGCGACTAGGATGAGCAACGACGAACTGCCAGAGGTTCATATTTATGGCCGAGCGAAAGGTGAATCCGGTGCACTCACTCTATATATTGAGGACCCATTATCATAAGCAACGCTTCTTGTGAGGGGGGATGGCATCGTAACACTGACAAATGTGCAAATGAGGGAGCGGACGAGGGGGACGACACGAAAATAATGACATTAGTACAAATGAGAGAGCGCGTGAGGAGGGCACATACACAGGGAGTAACAATTGTGCAAATTAGATAGCGGCAAATAATATATAGCACGATTGGCCGACACATGCCACTTCGAAAGATGCTTGATGATCATTAAATTTATGATTATGTTAACCCAAATAAACGTCATAAATTTAGGCCACATAAAATTCTCAAAAAAAATTACATAATTACTATGACTGTATTGGGAGGCTTCACATAAAATTTTATAATTTTTGGAGCTCGTTTGCTATATATAAAAACTCATAAAAATATCAAAATTGTATGAATTTTTAAGCAACATTCGCAGCGGATAAAATTACACTATGAGCTACATTATATCGGCAAACTGTACATAAATTTTTGCAATTTTTAGAACTCATTTCATATATTTTAAAAAATTCAAAAATCACTAAATAAAAATGGACAGATAATTAAACCGGCTAATTAGCCAGCTTAATCTCCAGTCGTCTCCTCACCAGACGGCAGGCAAGCCTGCTATCTGCCCATCAGCCAGTAGGCTGCCTGCTGTCTTGTGAGAGGGCGGTAGGCGCATGCCGCCGATAGCCCCGCCGTGTGTCGCCTCCTTCGCGCTGCCGCCCGCCCACCGAACGGTAAAAATGGAATTTTTACGAATATGATCGGTATATTATCTCTATCTCTACTACTTAAAAGTTTGAGTTAGTGGTAGTAGATTCATTCTCCTTCCTGTCTTCTCAACCGTTCTAAACATTGAAATCTTGACCATCTATCTAACATCCCTATCCTCCCTCTCATATCTAACTGCCCCTCCTCTCCACTTCCACCAGCAGTTGCCATCACCCACCTATATTTGTTTCACCGTTATTATTGTCTTAACACACATTGCAGTAGCCCCAGGTTTCTAGAATTGTTTCTGAGGAATCAGAGCATTGCATTGAAGTTATATTTATATACCCATGATAAATGTATGTAGCATGGATATTAATTAGTTGTAAAATTTGATTTTTCGTTGTAACGCATAGACATATGCACTAGTTATTTTTATAAATACGATGTGAAATAATGCTAAATCTACGTTTTGACTCTTGGCTATGCATGCATGCATCGGTCGTAGGCGCAACCAACGCAAAGTACGTCGTTCAACCAACCTACACCTTCCGAAGCCCAAAGGAGCTGAGGTGGTGAGAATACACTGTCTAGCCCATCCACCATTTTCATTAACTGTATTATTTTAGACTTTTAGTGAATGGACTAGTGATCAACAAGCTAAGAGCATGCATGCATGCATGTAAGCAGTATAAATATATAGGCTGTTGAGATTCGGGCCTTGGAGCGTGACGGAATGAAAATGATGCTACGTCCTACCAAAAATATAGTGTATTTGGTCTTGCACATAGATCAAAAAGCCAATGACAATGATTAGTTTATATCAAATTATTATATCTAAATATTATATTTAATATATGCACGTAGGGAATACAAAGTAAAACTATATATTTATTAGAGATACATCATAAATAACATGTTAATTTTACATTAAAATATGAAATACGTTTTATATTTATGAACAAGACTATTTAGCAAATACGTCATATGTTTTTCAATGGAGTATATGAATAGGAAAAATATAGGAAAACCACGTAGGGATTTAAAATGAATGAGAAAGAAATAAGGAATATGTGTTTAGAGGGAGTAGTACATGAATAGGAAAATATAGGAAAACCACAAAGGGATTTAAAATGCATGAGAAAGAATTAAGGAATATGTGTTCGGATCAAATGCAAGAAAGAATTAAGGAATTAAGCCAATACTACCAAAACAAGGGGAACAAAACAGAAGACCGGAAAGCAATGAGACTAATGGACTATTTGACAAATCTTATTCTTAATTCGTAATTATTTGTATGTAAACTGATTCTTAGTTGCATTCACTTATCCCTTATCTGCATTATTCTCCAATCAGATTTTATGCAAATGTTGTACACAAAAAACAGAGCAAGAATATGCTTAAGCCAAATCATATTGGCATCATGAAAAATGGAGGGGGTGCATATGTAGTCTCGGCGTGCGTCTTTAGCTTAATTCCTTTTTATCTTTGAAATTTCTCAGCTAAAGGGAATGACGTTTGTTAGTGACACGTTGAGGCAACCAGCTTCGTCGTCGGTATCAACCTTTTTGATACACAACTTTACTTTGCCCTTTTCTTACAGCGGTTTTACATTGAGTTAGAGATCAAGCGCCAAGAAAAAAAAATGCTCTATATATCTTCAATACTAATAGTAACTGATTTTTTACGAAGCCCTCACGGGAAGGTCCCGCAACTGAGGTTTAAAAGCTTTTACTCTAAAAATCTTTTAGGCAAGTAAATTGGGTACCAATCTGTTTGAATTACTACATTTTATGATTTGTTATGTTTAAGACGACGTAGAAAATGCCAACCAACAATATTTAGGAGATCATTTCTGTTTTATTTTTACAATTTTGCTCATAGTTCAGTTATGTAAAAAAAATTTCTTGCTAGGTCCTTGGTTGTTATGAAGGAATCTAGCTAGCCAGCTAGCCGGTCCTTGTTATAATTAAACCTTTTAGTAAAGTACACCATAAATATCATGGATATGCACATCCAAAACACATTTATTCAATCAGAAAACCATAAAAAGGATTTGAAAAGAAGAACATAAATTTACATTTTTCCAGCAGTCATGCATGACTAAGGTCTCCTTGTATCGTGTAGTACTAACATTTTATTCAGACATATATAAACTTTCCAAGAATCATGCCATGCCAGCTCAAAAATCCCTGCCTGCAATTTACAAGTGATGACATGTATATGCCGTAAAGTCAGTGTAATAAATTTTGGACCGTATTTTCATACTTGATAGCTATAGTTGCCGGACGTAATGCCCGTACGTAGGGCACATATTTGTTGACGACTCAATGAAGTACAGAACAGTTCCAAACAAATAAGACTTTTAAAAGGGTAAAAATATGGAGGAAAATTTTCTTGCAAAAAGAAAAGGGAGGCGGCTAGACCTAATAAGCTAGCTGGGTGTGTGCTGCTGCCGTGCTGCAAAGCAGCCAAGCTAATTAGCTATAGGGCATGTTCTTTTTAGCTGCGGCTTGTGGTTTTTGACTGCGGCTTTTGACTTTTAGGCTGTTTGTACGAGATATTATAAAGTAACAGAAACTCACGTGTGGCTTTTGCCGATATAAATGAAGTAAGTAAAGTATGTACTACAATTAACTAGTAGACCCTATTTTGAAAAAAAAATACTCTGTTTAAAAGCTAGTTACTGTAAAAAAATCGAAAAGCAGCTTTTAGAAGCTGAAAAGAAAAGGGCCATAGATAGTATTCTCAACGTCACAATTATGCTTGCTCCATCACCCTTTTGAGTTATGATCATCTCCAATGTAGAGCATGTTGACTTTTTTACATGCCTAAACACAGACATTTTCTCTATCAATTATGCACGGTTTGATAATTAATTAGCCACAAAAATGGTTGTGTACAAATTACAAAGAGTTAAAATTGCTAGTAATTAATTGAGAAGGGAAATCATCTTGTCCTCAGCATGATAGTCGTCATGTCATGGCCGCGAGCATGGAATGTGTGTATAGGTGAATGTTAGTTCAAATTTGTCAGTCTATTTCTCGAAATCAAAGTGGCGGATGCATGCAAAATCTGCAGGTCAATTGATCTTACAATTATTTGCATAAAAGCTCCCAACTTTGACATTCTAGATCTACATCACCAAATTAATCAGCAGATATATGATCGATGTATGGCTAGTTAGATTGCCAAACACACATCACCGGCCCGGTCCACACAGACATCCATGCCACAAATATTATTACTTCCACAAAAATAACCACGTTCCCTTAATAAAAAGGAAAGAGCGTTTACCACTACACTAGCATTTGTCTCTCAAAAAATCACCACAAAACAACTCAAGAAAAAGCAAAGAAAAGTAGATGGAAGAAAAGGAAAAAGAAAAGTTGGCAGCTTCTTCCCCTCACCACCACGCACTCCCCATATTTCCAGTCCTCATCAGTCATCAACCTCCTCTCTCTCTCTCTCTCTCTCTACCTTCTTGTTCATCAGCTCATATCAAGATCTCCTTATCCCTCTCTCTACAGCTTCCACAGCAAACCCTACACATCCGTCCATTACACCTCTTCCTCTTCCTCCCCTAACCTCCATCGAGCCTTCCATCGATCCATGGCGTCCACCACCAGCGACAGCCTCCCTTCCTCCCCCTCCCTCCCAACCACCGTCGCCCTCGACGCCGCCGCCGACCAAGAATTCTCCTCCCACCACCACCACCACCATAGCCTCTTCCTCCCCTCCTCCTCCTCCCCCGCCAGCCTATACCTCGACTCTTTCCATGGTCTCCTCCCCGCCTCCTCCTCCACCCACATGTCCCCATCCCATCAGGCGCCGCCTCTCCCTCCCCCGCCGGCGCCGTCCAAGCCTCCCAAGAAGCGCCCCAGAGCCTCCCGCCGGCCGCCCACCACCGTGCTCACCACCGACACCTCCAACTTCCGTGCCATGGTGCAGGAGTTCACTGGCTTCCCGGCGCCGCCCTTCGCCGCCGCGCCGCCCCCCTCCGTCCGCCCGCGCCTCCTCGGCAGCGCCTCCACCGTCGGCCCGCCATACTTGCTGCGCCCATCTCCCCTCAAGTACCCGCACAACCCTGTTCTTCTGCCCCCCACTTGCACCACCACCGCCCTAGCCAATACCACTATTACTAGCAGCAATAATATCACCAGTACGAGCTCCCTAGTGGACGCGCTCGCGCTGTTCGCCAAGAGCAACGTGATGCCAAGCACTGCTGCTGCTGCTGCGGCGGCGGCGGCGGCCGGTGGATCGAGTGCTGATCACTACGGCCACGGCATGGGAGCATTCAACCCGTTTGATGACTTCGAGGTGGCGACGGAAGGCGACAAGGCGAACGCCGCCGACCATGGCTTCTTCTCTTCCTTGGGCGGCGCCGGCGACAAGTATGACCGGCACTAGTACGTACGCACGTAACGTATCTCTCTCGATCTCTCTGCGTGCGTGCGTGGTTTGTGTTGGAGATCCATGGAGGAGAGACGAAGCTAATTAAGTGTGGTTAGCTTCTGCCACTTGGACTACTATACTATTGGCATTTCGCAAGCTGCTTAATTGTGAGTTTTCCCTTGGTTTTGGTATGACGCATGTACATAAATTTGGGCCTTTCGATTTTCCTCATGTTGAATGTTTGGTGCAAATGGAAGGAATGCATGCATTTCCCTGATCGATGATTCGTAGAATATGTACACTTGTAAAGGGCCGGGGCGTGTCCATTTTGTTCGGTTTCCATCGCTAGCCAGCAAAGTGTCCTTGTCGAGATGAGAAGAGATGACCCAACTCCTCTTGTTTTCCCTTCCCTTTCGGTTCTGGATGTGTGCCGTACTGTGGAATATATGGTTGCTCTTTTATGTGTCTTTAATTTGCTGTTTGGATCTCAAGGTTGGCTTAACTCATGTATAAACACTGTTGGTGCAAGTGAGATGGTAATAATGAGTTATTTCTCTTCTTTGGTAAAATGGTAGTTGTGCGTCCATATGAATGCATGCTTGATCACCTGTGTTTAATTTGTTAGTTGAATTTTTAGTCTTGTTTGCCGTATCTTGTTAGTTTTTGAAATTCAATGTCCATTGATGGAGGGGTTTTCTTTCTAGAAAATATTGATGGAGGAGTACACAAGTAATATAAGTGAGAACAATGTATGTAAATATTTTAGATAAACATATATTAATGTCTTAACTCTTATCCAATGGCACACGCGATTGATCTAGTATGAAGAGAGCCAATTGTTAAACCATTAAACCAAGCGCATTACGAAGTTGTACCGAAAATTTTCTTGATAATGAAGTTTCTTTGATCCTAGATCAAGTATGTAGGTATCAACTTTTTTTCGAGAGAGAGAGCGCATCACAGTTGATCAGTGAAAGTTGTTCCACGCATGCATGCATGCTGCAATTAATATTTTTCTTCAGCCTTGAGTAAATTATTTATCTTTGTTCAATATTAATTATTTATCACTTATCTATTTCCAGGATAATTACAAGATAATAGTTTCTCGCACGAATTCCGTTTGTATAAAACTCCTACCTGTTTTGCATTTAAGCACCTTGAAGCTGTTTTGTTAATTACTTCAATACTACGCAAATCAACAATCCTTTCTGAGCTGCTAGGAGTAGCTGTTACTAGCTAGCTCTCCATTCTTCTGTTTTTGGCACTTTTTTAACCGTGTCTTAACCATTGATGCAATGCAACCAATAATTGCTCAATCTCTATGCAAGCATAATTAATCAAGAAAGTATGGTGATGGTAGACACCCCTTTAATGATCATTGTTATATTTTGTACTTGAAAGATCTTAAATATTGACATACTGTTTGCCTATTGAAATATTTGCTACTGCGTACTTGTGCCATCACGTGTGCATACGTAAAATTATTTAAGAGTTGATGTACACATACATAGTACTAGCCTTTTCTTTTTCCTCTTTCTTTTTGATCACATACGTACATAATACTCCTAACTAGAAATCAAAAGGCTTATGTAAGACAAAGGAACCAAAAAGATTCTATCTCTATTAGAGAGTGTGGTATAAAAACGATTTTGATACCTATATATTTTGAACTTTCTACACAAGCTTCAGTTTCATAGTTTATATATAAAGCTGCTCGGATCATATAGTACTAGCTACTTCCCTGCGTGCGTTGCAACGAGCCAAATGGATGAAATGATCTTCGTCGTACTCTGAAATGATGAAACTGTTGTCTTCTTCAGAACAATGGGAGAGCACAAGGGCCAAGTGGATGATTTGCCTACATTTTTTCATAGAAAATTAATATATATGTATGAGCATTCATGCATGCATGTATGATAAAAAAAATGAATATTAGTGCACGGCAATTGGTGTTATAAAAGCATAACTGTAGACACGCATATGCAAGTTCCCAAAGACAACTTAACATAATTACTAAGCTTTGCTTAAAACATATGCTTAACTGTCATTTCAACTTGCATCCAATATTGACTTGATTTAGAATATAGACTTGAGTATACCGGGCAATAACTCGACGTTTAAGACCGCTCATAGGGAGGTTATAGTTTTGACTCCTGCCATGGTGTAATATTGGTTTAATTTGAATGTCTCAAAGAAAATATTGGTTTAAATGGTTTTGAAAAAGAGCTAACTTGTCTTACTCAAATTTCTAAATAAAAACAGCTACAAAGAGGCCAGCCGTATTGATATCATCGCTGGAGCAACCACAAGCAAACTTTGCCAATAACTTAATTTAGAGATAAATCATGCATCGCTATGAACATATATAGAGTATCACCACATAGAAGTGTGACTAATGAAGCATGGTTTTAGCTTTTTGACAGCATTTCTTCGGTACCTGTCATTTTCTTATGTCATATCTTAGTCGATGGTTATGAGCAAGAATGTGTTGTGGCGTACATTTACCTCTCTTTGCTTGGCTCTAATCAGCTAGCTTTTCCTGAGTTATCATACATGCATATTGTCATGGAACTGTAAGTCTGGAAAGTCGTCATCTAGATCATCTATACAGAAGATATGTATGATGGCATCATCTAGCATTGTTTGCCATACATAGTTGTCTGCTATGGTCTTCCCTACCTGATCTACTCAAAAAGGGAAAAGAACCACCAAAATATTGCTGGAGTTTTGACGTACCGGTGGCGCTTAATTAAGTAACTGAATTTCACCTACCACAGAAGGATCGATGTTACAAGCTTTTCACACAAAAAACAGATTAACATAAAATTAAGCCGCAACATCATGCTATACATGTTTAGAGGAGAATTTTACAAGTACGCATGCAATGCATGGGGGGGGGGGGGGGTACTTAGGAGCGATTGCTGAGGTAGGGATGATCAATGGATCAATGTATGGAACCTAGCTAACCAAAACCCTAATGTCTGTGTGTGACAGAGAGAGAGAGAGAGGTATATTACGCAGTAGCGCCCATGGTTTACACGTTGGTAAGGATGCAGATCCAACAACTAGAGAGATGCATGTCAGGCAGGACAACAAGATCGGAAAGCAGCGCACCTAAAAACCCTTTAGAAAGGCAGGCGCCTTTTCCACAAGGGTTACACCAACTAAGGACTCTCTCTCTCTCTCTCTCTCTCTCTCTCTCTCTCTCTCTCTCTCCCCCTCTGCTAGTGGAGGAACAAATCGATTGCGAAGAGCAAAGAGGGGGCTTCCTGACACCAATCTCTCTCTCTCTCTCTCTCTCTCTCTCTCTCTCTCTAGAGGTGTTCGTGTGATGATGGCCTACTCCTGAAGAGCCCTGAATCCCCCACTACACTAGGCTACTGCCAGCTAGCATCTTTCGCTTCTCATCTCATATAGACATAGTCATATGTGCATCTCCGTAGATAGAAATGATGGTGCCCCATGCGCCTTGGCATATTTGCGCCATCATTCGCCCATTTGGCACCAACCTGCATGATTGTGCCTCCAACTCCTATCACTGCCGGCCCTGCCTGCCTGCCTGCAAGCTCAACCATCAATCTAGGCTTGGGCTTTCATTATGTGGCCCAACAACCTCGCCAACACCAATATATACCAGTGCAGTTTTACCATGCAAATTAATCATTGTATCGAAAATTAGGTGTCAGAGGCAGCGGCAAAGCCAGAATGCAAGATACAGGAGGTGCTCTTGGATGAAAGCTTACATGAGACAAGTCTTGTGGAATTTAAATTCATACATAAATAGATAAGAAACAACACGAAAATGCAATCCAACTAAGGTCCAGTTCGTGCAGCAGCTCATCTTCAACCTCCAGACAGTGCTGCTCTCTTCCCTAATGTCCCTAAGACCTCAACTAATCTCCCTTTTCCAGAGGCCGGTCTGTGGGAAGGGTAGAGTTAGCTATACCCATGGTGGTGAACTCCATGCTATTAATTTGAGACACGTGAATACATAGAAAAACATAGAAGCACACCTCTAACTTTGGAAGAAAGACAATTCCAAATCCGTGTGTTTACGAAACGAGGAGGCTATAATTAAGTAATGCAACTGGTGAATATATATTCATGGTGAGTTCGATCCTAGCTCGTGATGAACTATGGCGGGATAGATCAACCACCGTGGAAAAATAGGAAGCACGTTCTGATCTGTTAGCTGGGCATGATCTGAATCGTCAATCGCTCAATCGGACAATCTAAAGTATGTAAACTTTGATTGTTGCAGTTCCTATGTAGAAGTCGAATAGCACCTTGCTAACGCTAGCTAGTCCTACATGCAAATGGTAAGGTTCTAAAAAGGTTATCCTACTATTTTATGACTTATGATTTATAATTTTTTAAATAAATAAACTAAACAACTTTTTTATTGTTATTTCGATGCGGTTTATAGAAACATTTTTTTTGAAACATTTTACCGTTATTTAATTTATTCATATATAAACTTATATTAAAGTTGAAACCATGAACCGTGTCCAGCTGCAAAGCCCGCACACTATGAAAAGATCGCACCCTATGATATGCGCTATATGTATGCATTGCCATGCAGGCCACCAGGGCTAGCAAAAGCTCAAAAAGGAGTTTAGCTTCATGTCCCTGTACAAGGTTGCAGCAGCTTTGGTGCGGTCGAAAACCAAGTGCCGGCAGTGGTTGATAGGTGGGCCCGGATGTATGTTCAATATTTGCTTGTCAGCCACTTCGGGCACAGGATTGGTGACACATGTGGCCGCCCTAATCTAAGCCCCACACGCCTGCAAGCTCTTTATTCCATATAGCTATTGCTTCTTTCAGCAAAAGGGGCAGTCCAAAGGACACGGTCGGCTAGATTTTTAGCTTCTCGAAGACTACATGGGGTTAAATGTTGCACCTTGAATTTAAAACTAAGGTTCTATGTAATTCTATCGTACTTTATTTTACACCAATAGATAGTATATATAAATACATTGTTAAATACAAAATACATATTTCATCAAAGTAAAACTAATATAATAGTAGGCTTACACATGAGTTGATCAAGCTAAAACCTTTAAACAGCAGCAGCGGAAACGAAACAATACACAGGTAAGACCTTTAGCTTATGCCCATAGGTAATCAATTAAGGCTCGGGACTTTTCTTAACCCCTTCATCTTCTTGTCTTGTCAACACCTTAGATGACCGCAAGATTTGTCTTTCTCCTTACTAGACGATAGTAATTGAACAACAGCGAGTATGAACGTATTCATAAGCTATCACACAGAATGCAATTATAATAGATGCAAGCTAAGGCTGACAAAGGGAAGCTTGATGTTCTTTTATTTACAGAGAAACACAATTGAAATACAATAAGTGGAAAGTCAGAGATTTAGCATTTTAACTAAACCATTTTTTTAAAAAAATGTAGCACGAGAATAATCTTAGTGAAGGATCCATCCACCATTTACAGAGCATGGTTCCATCACTATATGCTATTTTTACTTCTCGGATTCTATCCATCCTTTATATTTATTGGGTTCTATCCACCTAGGGGAAATCAAAGCCAAGGTTCTAACCACCCATTGTTTTTCTGTTCATCCACCAATAAATGGTTTTTATAAAACAAAGACTAACTCGAGTAAGTTCCCATGCCCGCCCTTGACCGTGGGTACAACTATTCAAACAGTTTTCACTCTGCAAGGATCACACACTTTACCTACAAGAGATGTCAAACTTATTTCGCCGCCACGCTACCTTTGGCATGAGGCTCAAATGGTCACCACAAGGCCTTTATAATGTATCTTCCCAGTGTGGCTACACCTGCTAAGGTTTCCACTACTGTGGGGTTTCAACTACCCGCTCCAGAGGCCCCCTCTTGCGCCATCACGTCAAAGGCTTCTATCCAGCTCACTTGTTCATGTTCTACCAGATGGCGTATCCAGCACTAGATCGATGCAAATTAATTGGTTAGGTCATACCATTATAGACTTGTGGTTGTATTATTTTACCTTACGAGGTCATCACAAGATTCAGCCTTTAAGGTTACCTGGGCAGTTCTACCATAAGCCATACTCCCGTGCTCCAACCGCACCAACCCCACTTACCATTTGGCTAGGTATGAAGCAAGTTTAGAGTTTTGAATTCCAAAATATCCTTTTAGTTCAAATACCAGCCACTTCCTACTAGTGGCTGTCCAAACCAGATTTTTATGTTTGGAATGATGTAAGGATAACTTAATGGCCATATGTGTCTAAGGAAGGCAAAGCTTGGCACTTAGATATAGATTTATCAACTAGTAAGTATACCATTTATTTTAGGATGACAAGGGATTATGTCCAAAGTCAAGAAAATAAAATTTAATACTACGTGTAGCATTAAGACATTAACTACAATCTAATGACAATATAATTTTAACCAAAGTAAGGTATGCAATTTGATAATTTTAAATAAAATAATTTCCATTCAAAAAGTAGGTGCGGTATGATCAAACTGATGACTTGCATCGCTCATTTTACTGTGGGTCTTGTTCTTGCTCAAAGTCTTTGTCTTCGTCTTTCTCTGGATGTTGATCTCGCTTGAACCGTTGCTTCTTCAAGACTTTAAATTCTAATTACATGAAAAACAACCAAATCCATGTAACTCCAAAAATCCAAATAAATCTAATGAACTCAATTAAATTTTATTACGATGAGGTTGGTGATATGAAACAAGGTTTAGTAAGTGCAGGATGTAGACATGGTCAATCAAAGTTTAAGTGGAGAGGAAATGGTATGGAGAAAACCTGCTAGGAAGAATATCAAGGAAGGGTCAAGGAGGATGAAAGCATATAAGCCCCTAAAAATGGTTTTGGTAATTAATGAATTTATGTGAATATGGGACTGACATGTTTATTGAGTGTTTAAAAGGTTTAGTCCCTAAAATGATGACAAGGCACATGCTAAAGATCAACATGAAGATCAAAGTGGCTTAAGGCAAAAGCTTAGTCTCATTGTTAGACTTAACCGTCTAGAGAGAAAAGATGGCTAGCGAGGGGATTTCTATAGGAAAGTCACCTTTCTTTGATGTTTCAAATTACTCTTATTGAAAAATTAGAATATCCATATATCTTAAGGCCATGAGTCCAAACATTTGAAAAATCGTAAATGAAGGCTATGTCATGTCTCTTGTTCCATTGCACCCTACGGAACAAGATGGGCGTAACTCTCATTTAGATGCCTAAGCCATGAATGCATTATTGGAGCTTTAAATGCGGACGAGTTCAATAGGGTGAGCAACTTAGAAATTGCTCATGCTATTTGGACAACCCTCTCTAAAATTCATGAAGAGACGTTCACGGTTAAAGAAGCCAAATTGCATAGGCTTCGGATTAAATATGAGACTTTTATAATGTTGCCTCATGAGGATATAAATGAAATGTACTCATAACTCAACAACATTGTAAATGAGCTCAAGAGCCTTGGTACTAATCTAACCGATGTTGATGTTATAAGGAAAATGCTTAGGGCCTTGCCGGAAGAGTATACAACATTGGTAACTCTTTTTCTCAACTCACCCGAGTTGACAAGAATGACACCAACGCAACTCTTGGGCAATCTCATCACAAATGAGTTGTACAAGAAAGACAAGGAGGAGCTCTTGGAGCAATCCTCCTCAAAGGGCAAGAAGATCACCATTTTCAAGGCTAAAACGGTGAAGTGAGGAGTCCAAAGATGATGAGGACGACTCCGAGGAGGAGTTGACTCTTCTAGTAAGAAGAATGAATAAGTTTATGAGGAGACGCTCAAACTGAAGTGCTAGTCATGATAAAGCAAAAAAGGGGCACTCCTCCACCAACAAATGCTATAGCAATATTCATTGCTATGAGTGTGATGAGAATGGGCATATTGCCTCTCAATGCAATATAAAGAAGGATGACAAGGAGAAGTTATCCAAAAAGAAGAACTACAATGGCAAGAAGAAGCTTCAACAAAATGGCAAAAATGAAGTCCACATTGGAGAGTTGGATTCTGATGAGGAGTACTCCGGCTCCGAGTCGAGCGAAGATGAGTCTACTAAGAAAAAGGGACTTATCGGTATTGTCATCAAGGAGGCTTCATCACTCTTCTAATCTCCAACATGCCTCATGATAAAAGGAGAGAAGGTAAAAATCCTTGATGACGATGAACCCTCCTATGATGATCTTATAGATATGCTAGTTGAATTAAATGAATTTCTTAGAAAAGAGAAGTCCAAATTTAAAGTCTTGAAGAGAGAGCATATTTCTTTAAAAGAATCTTATTGAAGAGAGAGCATATTTCTTTAAAAGAATCTTATGAGGAGCTAAAGGAAACTCATGACTTGCTTATCTAAGAAAATTTGAGAAAATCTTGCACTAGCATTGGCATTACTTGTGATATCCAAAATGAAATACCTAGTGTAGAAATTTCAAAAGCTAGCATATCTACTTCTTGTGATGACTTACTTGCTATGCCATGTTCTTTAAATATTGATTCTAAAAATGCAATAGCCATATCATATGATGATAAACTTGTTAATGAAAATAAAAATCTAAAGGAACAAGTGATAAAATTAAACAAAAGTTTGGAAAAATACTTCAAGGGTAAGGCTACCCTTGACAAGTTATTGAGTGAGCAAAGGTGTTTATTCAACAAGGAAGGTCTTGGATACATACCCAAGAAAGGCAAGAAATTGGCAAGCAAGCTCACAAAATTTGTGAGGGAAAACGGTAGGTATTGTAAAAATGCCGAAAATTAGGGCATAAACAATAAAATTGTCCTAAGGATAAGGCTCAATCTATTGGTTTATATGATTCATGTTACATGCTTAAAAAAAATCTAAGAATGGTAATGTTATTGCGAAATTTATTGGCACTTTAGTTTTAGGTGCTAAAAGGAATGCCATTTGGGTGCCCAAAGCCTTGGCTACTGACCTCCAAGGACTCAAACAAATTTGGGTACCTAAAAGAACTTGATTTCTTTTTGTAGGTGAACTACAGGACCGGTGGACGGCATTGGGTGCTTGATAGTGGGTGCACTCAACATATGACTGGAGACCGGAAGATGTTCACCACATTTGAAAGTGGGAGTAATGAAAGAATTATATTTGGGGACAATAGAAAAAAGGTACTTAGATTAGGTAAAATTGCTATCTCTAATGACCTTTTAATATCAAATGTATCTCTAGTAGAAACATTAAATTTTAAATTGCTATCCGTTGCTCAATTATGTGATTTAGGTTTCATTTGCTCCTTCACTAAAAAAGATGTAACCATTTCAAAAGAAAACAGAAATGAACTTGTTTTCAAATATTTTAGATTTGAAAATCTTTATTTAGTTGATTTTTCTTCTAGTGGTTCGTGTTTAAAAACTTGTTTAATGGCAAAAACTTCTTTGGGTTGGTTGTGTATGGAAGACTAGATCATGTGGGTATGATTCAACTTAAAAAACATTTCAAACATGACTTAGTTGTTGACTTGAAAGATGTGATGTTTGAGAAAAATAGACTATGTAGTGCTTGCCAAACCGGTAAGCAAGTTGCAAACTCTCATACATCTAAAAGTATCATGTCAACTTCTAGGCCATTGGAGTTCTTACATATGGATTTGTTTGGGCCAACAATCTATAAGAGAATCAGGGTTAATAGTTATTGTTTAGTCATTGTAGATAATTACTCAAGATATACATCGGTATTCTTCTTGAATGACAAAAGCGAAGCCTCTGGCATTTTCAAAAGTTTTGCAAAAAGGGTTCAAGATGAATTTGATTTTAAAATTAAGAAAATTAGAAGTGACAATGGTTTCGAGTTTAAAAGCACTAAAATTGAAGATTTTTGTAATGAACTTGGAATAAAGCATGAACTTTCTACTACCTATGCTCCCGAGCAAAATGAATTTGTAGAAAGGAAAAATCGAATATTAATTGAAATGGATACGACAATACTTGATGAATATAATATTTTCGATAAATTTTGGGCGGAAGCTATTAACACCGCTTGTCATGCCATAAATTGTCTTTATTTACATCGTCTTTTGAAAAAGACTTCCTATGATATTCTCGTTGGAAAAAACCGAACATATTCTATTTTAGAGTATTTGATTGCAAATGCTATATCTTGAGAAAGGGTGTTTGGCTCTCTAAATTCGAAAGTCGATGTGACGAAAGATTTTTATTAGGTTATTCTTCAAATAGTAAAGCATATAGAGTCTTTAACAAAAACTCCGATTTAGTTGAAGAATCTTGTGATATTCAATTTGATGAAACTAATGGCTCTCAAGAAGAGTAAGAGAAATTGGATGATGTAGGAAGTGACGGATTACGACGAGCCATGGAGAACATGCAAATTGGAGATATCAAGCCAAAGGATGATCCAAGTTCACCTACTTCATGAAGACAAGTTGAAGCCCCCATTTCCTCCACAACAAGCAACATACAAGCTATAGATGATGAAGCAAAGGAGCAACAACCTCCAACTTTCAAGATCCACAACACAATCGCAAAAGATCATCCAGTAGACCAAATATTTGGCGATGTGAGTAAGGGTGTTAAAACTAGATGTAGAGTAGTTTCTTTTTGCGAACATTACTCGTTTGTGTCTTTTCTTGATCCAAAATTTGTAGATGAAGCTCTAGATGGGCTGCATTGAGTAAATGCAATACGTGAAGAATTGAACAACTTTGCCCAAAATAATGTTTGAACTTTGGTGGAAAGGCTCAAGGAGCACAATGTAATTGGTACAATATATGTCTTTCGCAACAAGCAAGATGAGAATAGAGTTATGGTAAGAAACAAAGCAAGGTTAATCGCTCAAGCTTATACTCAAGTTGAGAGTTTAGATTATGATGAAACTTTTGCACCCGTATCTAGACTTGAGTCAATTAGAATTCTACTTGTCTTTACATCTAGTTTGGATAGTAAACTATTTCAAATGGATGTTAAAAGTGCATTTTTAAATGGAACAATCTCTGAACTAGTTTATGTTAAACAACTTCTAGGGTTCGAACATTCTAAATATCCTAATCATGTTTATAAACTCTCAAAGGCGCTATATGGCTTAAAACAAGCTCCTAGAGCATGATATGTGCGTCTTCAAGATTTTCTTCTTTCAAAAGGATTTCAAATTGGAAAAATAGATACAAATCTATTCACAAAAATTATTGGTGATGATTTCCTTATGTGCCAAATTTATATTGATGATATGTTCTACTAACCAAGATTTTTGCAAAGAATTTGGTGAGATGATGTCTAGGGAATTTGAGATGTCCATGATAGGAGAATTAAGCTATTTCGTAGGACTTCAAATCAAGCAACATAAAGATGGGACTTTTATAAACCAAACAACGTACGCAAAAGATCTATTTAAGAAGTTTGGCATGGAACATGCAAAATCCATTATGACACCTATGGCTACAAATGGGCATCTCGACCTCAACGAAGGAGGTAAGTCCGTAGATACAAAGCTTTATAAATCTATGATTGGTAGTTTGCTTTATCTTACCGCATTTAGGCCCGTTATCGTGTTTAGTATTTACATGTGTGCTCGCTTTCAAGCTTTTTCAAAAGAGTGTCATTTGATGGCCGTAAAAAGTATTCTAAGGTATTTAGAATATTCCTCTAACATAGGGCTTTGGTATCCTAAAGGTGCAAAATTTGAATTAATTAGATATTCAGATTCCAATTATGCAGATTGTAAAATGGATAGAAAAAGCACCTCAGGAAGTTGTCAATTGCTAGGGAGGTCATTAGTATCTTGGTCTTCTAAGAAATAAAATTCCATAGAACTTTCAACCGCCGAAGCTGAATATGTTTCTGCCAGAAGTTGTTGTGCTCAATTGCTATGGATGAGACAAACCTTGATGGATTATGAAATTAAATTTGATATAATGTCTATTTTGTATGATAATGATAGTGCAGTTAAAATATCAAATAATCTAGTTCAACACTCAAGAACCAAACATATAGGCATTCGTCACCACTTCTTGTGAGATCATGTGAGCAAAGGAGATATCACAATTAGCCACATTCAGACCGAAGACCAATTAGCAGATATTTTCACCAAGCGTCTAGATGAAAGCCATTTTTACAAATTGAGAAATGAATTAAATGTCATAAACTACTCCAACATTGCTTAAACTCACGGCTCATTTCTTTTATGCTCATTTGGAGTTGCTTGAGGCACTTTTGTGAAAAGGATTTTTCTCATATCTTTGCCAAAATATCTATATGTATATTGCCATTATTAAAAGATATATTTAGTGCATAATGTTCCTGAATGATTTTATTTGAGTGAAAAAACTAGGGATCATTTGCATATATTTTTATTCCAAACCCTTCTCTCTGAAGTTCTAGAATTATCGGAACTGCCGCTATTGTTTTTGTGGTACTTCCGCTCTCCGGAACTACCATTGTTGTCCTTGTGGCACTTCCGCTTTCCGGAACAACCGACAGCAAAACTGTGGTACTTCCGCATTTGCTTTTGGGGCAGTAACTGACGAAAATTAGGGTTTTAACCCACGGGCCCTTCTCTCTCCTCTGGACCCTCCGCCCGCACTACCGCTCGCAGCTGTACTCCTCTCTCTCCTCTCCTCCACAACTCCAAAATCGCCCCCTCAAATCTTTAAATCTAGCAAGGATTTCTTTGGTTTCTCGTGATTTCTTGCATCCTAAGGGTTCATGTCCTCCTATCCTCAAGTTAATCTAGATCAAATCCTCCTTTTTGCCTTGTTCTAGAGCCCTAGGTTTAAAATCGATTTGATTGAAAATATGAATGATTTTAGGTTGTTTGTTTCGAGCAAATTGTTAGTTTTGGTGTCTAATGGTGTTTGCACACCCATTCCATGGATTCAATCCAAGAAAAACACCAAAACGTTCACACATTTGCTTGCCCTAGAAACGGTTACGGAGACCAGAACTACCGCTCGACGGGTGCGGTACTACCGTGCCTTGAACAGCGGTACTTCCGATCTTCTTGATAAAATAGCAATTTTATTCCATTTCTTTTCAATCCATCTTGTTTAATTCCTACACACCCTCTAATATCTTTTCTCCTTGTTCTTAGATGCCTAAGACAAGGAATGCCACTCGCCGAGTTTACTCTTCATCAGCTGTTTCAGGAGAATCATCAGAAACTCCAGCAACAAATACCCTTCCTCCTGCAGCTCCATCCTCCTCTGAGGCTTCATTAAAAGCCCAAGAAGATAAAGGAAAGGCCATAGCTTCTGATTCTGAGACAGAATCAGAACAACAGGAGAGCTCACCCATGGAAGAATCCGAGGATGACTTGCTTGATCGCGAAGATCCTCAGTTGACTTGAGGAAAATCTCAGCTGATGAATATGCTCGCCTTTGCCACAGGAACCAATTTGTGCTACCTAGCAACTCTATCCACCCAAGGTTCCACACTAAGTTCCAAGAGCAAGTGTATGAGCAGCTATATGGTTCATCTAGATTATTTGCTAATCACAAGTACATCGATTGAGACCACTTGGACTCAATTGACAAATATGATGAGACCTATAGACTATTTCAGAGTGCTGGGATACAAAATTTGGTGGCATTAAAATCAGACTATAATGAGGACATCATCAGACAGTTTTATGCCACAGTCTATATCTCTCCTAATTTCCAGCACCTCTCATAGATGACAGGCTGCAAACCACTTGACTCAAATAAGTATGAATTTGAGCTGGTCTTGAGGACTGAGTCTGGTGCCTATGAAAAGGTATATGACAGGGCGGCACTTGAACTTTCTACCCTCTCTCAGTACTATGATCAAATCTCAAGATTCATTCCAGGCAAACTAGTTGGACTTCTTCCCATCCCCAACCTGGTCAACAGAATTATCAACCACACCATTCTTCTAAAGAGTGAAAACTATGATGCAATCAAAGGCCATGCATAGAATCTTATTAATTATGTCATGAAAGGCCGCAATTTGATGTGGTTGATCTCATAATTAGGGAGATTGCCTCTTCAAAGAGTGACCAGATTAAGCGCATTAATTATGCTCCTTACATTATGGCATTGATCCAGAAGAAGATTGAGTTTCATGGAGTGTTAGGTGGAGTCCCTAGAGCTGATCCTCCATTTCTTCCAGCTGCCCGCCCTCAAGTCCCTCAGCAAGCAGAACCTGCAGTAGCAGCACAGCCAGAGGAAGAAGGCCAGGTCTCCCTCTCTCAAATTTATTTAGCCATTCTTCAGCTCCGTGGCTCCTGCCATCAGCTCTGTGACTCCCAGGCTGAGGGGTTCACCTCCCTTTCCTCCCGGATGGACTCACTTGATGGGAGAGTCGCATCAATTGAGCAGGACTTGGCTCATCCTCCTTCTCCTATTTGCTATGGTCGTCGTCGTCATCATCATCACCCTTCTCCTCAGGGACCCAGAAGTAGCCTTTTTGGTTATTTGATGCCAAAGGGGGAGAAGAACAGAAGATGGGAGCTTGGGCGAGGAAACGAAGAAGAAAATTTTAGCTTAAATTTATCTATATTTATGTAATGAACTATTTTTTAATGACTTTATGTGGTGTGATGAACTTTCGTGTCTTTATGTTGTAATGAACTTTTGTACACTTTATCTCTACATATGTTTATGCCTTGATAAATTTGAAGTTATATGCATCTTGTGCTAAAATTGCCATTTCATGTGCTTGAAATAAATTCTTATTTATATGCATATATTTAGGGGAGCTTTCCCTATGTTGACTTTAAAAAGGAAATAATTCCCTGAAACTCATGAAAAATCATTGCAAGAATTATTCTCTTCTAAAGTCACAAAAGAATATACAACTAGTTGTTCAAACAAGTGGTATATTCAAAACTTTATTTCTCACATAAAATTTGTGTTGTCATCAATTACACTACAACAAACCTCTTAATCCATGACGGATTCTCCATGACGTATTTAGAAACCATCACTAACAGTGAACCATCTGTGACGATCATCTATTTTTCATCATGGATCTGCACTGGTGGATACCCAGCCCACAAACTCGTAACATTTTATCATAGACCGTCACAATCTAGTAGGAATTTAAATTCGTCAAAGTCCTAAGCCCAAAACACTAGGCCCGCTATCATGTATTTGCTGTGGAGGGAAAAATTAAAAAAATGTGATGCAAAGAGGAATCGAACTCAAGAGCCCATAAAAGAACTGAACATGCCTTACCACTTAGCTACTCTTTCATTTGTGATAGGATTAAAAACTAAATATTTTTGTTTCTTTATTGCCTGTATATGGCGCGGAGGGAAAATAAAAAATATTCTGAAGCACAGAGGAATCGTTGTTGCTAGTGTTTGCCGTGCCTATGTTAGGTGCCCAGTTTAAATAATAATAATAAATAGGGGAAAAAGTGCCAAATCTAAGATTCGAACCCAGCATCAAGCGATTGACAGCAGTATGCCTTACCATTGTGCTACTTGTTCAGTTGTGTCAAATATGGTTATTTTATGCTTTTGTTCTGTACGCGTAGCTTTTTCTCAATTAGCATGGCGAGAGTTCATGGGACTGGAAAGACTTCGCCTCTCACATGCCTCTCACAGCGCCGCCGACTGCGAGATTGCGTAGGAGCCTCTCCGGCTCTCCCTCGTCCAGTCGTCTGTCTCTCAGATCCGGCGCCCGGGCGCCGACGGCTGGCGCGCCGCGCGCTCCTTCCTTAGCTCAGGCTCGGCCGCTCAGTCCGCCCCCGCCAGGCCAGTCGCCCAGTCCGGCAATCAGCTCATCTCCCTACGCCTTGAGACGCCGCCGCTGCACACCTCCCCCGGGCCCTGGCTGCTCCGCCTTCGTCACTCCCCTTCAGCCCTGCTCCCCGCCGTCCCCAGTGCTGAGGTAATCCATCCCCTCCCCTTCCTTCAGATCTGCTACATTGGTTGTTGGTTAGCTTCCCTCCGCACTAGTTAATTTGATCTGTGTGTTGGATAATGGATAACCTGAGAAAGTAGTTAATCTCTACTTTGATCTGTGTTGCCTCATTTGCTGTGCTTTATGTATGAGTAGATTTTGTATGAGATGAGTAGAAATGGCATAATACATGTTAAGATCATATAGATGTTTTGCATTTCTCAGAATCTCAGTTTCTGCAGTAGTCCAATATGGTTATGCGATTGTGAATTGACAACATATTTCTCATTTACAACCTTCTATTCATCTATTGACTTAGACATAAGAACACACACTTCTGTTCTCCCTAAATCTGAGAATGATATCTATATGCAAGTTAAGGATGATGATATTATATGTTGCAGTCTGTTGATTGTGGTTTATTTGCAATGGTTGATTAGATGGATCGAAGTTGGGTGCATGGCAGACTGTTTTCCCCTGAATACATTGATGGTGTCAAAGAATTTATGAGTTTCATTCAAGGGAAATTCAATGAGAATGTTGAAATTCTATGCCCATGTAGCAGATGCCTTAATCAGAAGTACCTAAGGCAGGCTGTTGTGAAGAAGCACATATTGATGAATGGCATGGAAACTACTTATACTCGGTGGATTCATCATGGAGAGAACTTCGATGTCAATGTTATTGAGCATCCAGTTGATTTGTATGACAATGATGATGGTTCCACACATGGGTTAGGTGTGACAGAGGATGACAACTACGGTGATCGTTTGGAAGGAATTTTAGGAGACCTGTAGACTGCAGCGGCACAAGCTAGACAGGATGGAGAAAATCAGGTTGGTGATGAAGAACCTCGTGATAAAGAGTCATTTTTCAAAATTGTCATGAAAGAGGCAAAGCGTCAGCTTTATCCCGGCTGTACCAAATTTTCTAGGTTCTCGTTTGTGGTAAAGCTTCTTCATATGAAGTCGTTATATAGGACCAGCAATTTTGCTTTTTCCGCAGTATTGAAGCTATTGGCTGAAGCTTTCCCAGAATGCAATACACTCCCAAAATCATATAATGAAGCAAAGAGTCTTCTAAAGGAACTAGGTCTTGGATATGAATCAATACATGTGTGCTACAATAATTGTGTGCTGTTCAGAAAGCTATATGCCAAGCATGACAATTGCCCGGTTTGTGGTCTCTCGAGATGGAAAGACGCAGAAAGAAGGGAGATTCCGCAGAAAGTGTTGCGGCATTTTCCATTGGCACCTAGGCTAAAGAGGATGTTTGCGACCAAAGAAGCATCAGAAGCGGCACAATGGCACAAGTTAAAGCGGCAGCCCATTGAGAATAATATGAGCCACCCAGCTGACGGCGAGGCATGGCAAGATTTCAACCGTGATTATCCAGACTTTGCACAAGATGCAAGAAACCTTAGACTTGGCCTGGCTACTGATGGGTTCAATCCTTTTTCAGAAAAGAACACAAAATACAGCATGTGGCCTGTGTTTGTTGTGCCATACAACCTTCCTCCTTGGGAATGCATGGAGGAGTCAAACTTTATGATGGCTTTGCTTATTCCAGGTCCTAAATCACCCGGGAAAGACTTTGATGTATTTTTAGAGCCTCTTGTAGAGGATTTACTTCAGCTTTGGAAAGGCGTGGATGCTTATGATGCTATTACTGGCAAAACATTTAAACTTTGTGCTGTAGTTTTATGGTGCATCCATGATTACCCAGCTTTCAGCACTCTTTCAGGGCGTACCACGAAGGGCTATTTTGCATGTACTCATTGTGACAAGCATCCTCTTTCATATGGCCTAAGGAGCAAAATTGGGTATTTTGGGCACTTCCGTTTCCTTCCAAAGGAACATCCTTTGTGGAGAAACAATGAGTTTGCTAGACTTCACGAAAGCAATGATCCACCAGGTAAATTCTCTACGGAAGAGTTGTTGGCTGAATTGGAGAGAGTTAAAGACGTTAGACCTGGGAAGCCGCAAGGAACTGGGAAAAGGAAGCGTTCCAACTTGGAAGGGGGCCATGTGCAAATTTGGAGTAGGATGGTTAGTTTATGGAAGTTACCATATTGGAAAAAGTTGAAGTTGAGACATAATCTTGACGTCATGCACATTGAGAAGAACATTTGTGAGAACCTGATTGGGACAATTCTCAATATAACTGGGAAGACAAAGGACACACTTAAAGCTAGGCTTGATTTGAAAGATTTGGGAATTAAAAAGGAGCTGCAATTTAGAGAGAATGGAGATTCATGTGAGATGCCTCATGCTAGATATACCTTGTCCACTGAACAAAAGAAGGCCTTTTGTGATTTTTTACGGGAGGTCAAGTTTCCAGATGGATTTGCTTCCAACATCTCAAGATGTTTAAATGTTGAGGGAACCACGGTACAAGGGCTAAAAACACATGATTGCCACATTCTTTTGCAAAGAATCTTGCCAGCTGCCATGAGAGGATTTTTGGACACGGATATTTATGAAGCAATAGCTGAGTTAGGGAAGTTTTTCAGGGAATTGTGCAGCAGAACCCTTAGCAAGGATGTGTTGGCTAAAATGAAGAAAGAAATCCCTATAATTTTGGTGAAGCTTGAGAAAATTTTCCCACCGGCTTTCTTTGATGTGATGGTACACCTTGCTGTACATTTACCCGATGAGGCATTGCTCCGAGGGCCTGTGCAATATGGGTGGATGTACCCCATTGAAAGGTGGCTGTATACTTTGAAGCAATATGTGAGGAATAGGTCACGACCAGAAGGTTCAATTGCCGAGGCATATATTGCTGATGAGTGTCTGACATTTTGCTCTAAATACATGGATGATGTTGAAACAAGATTTAACCGGGAGCCAAGAAATATAGGTTTTTCCGATGAAGGAGCTTATGGTGTTGACGTTTTTGGGCATGGAGTTAATTTTACTTCCACCCCTGAATTTGTATATGATGAAAACGGCATTGATGAAATTGTGTGGTTTGTGCTGAACAACTGTAGTCAAGTTGAGAATTATGTCAAGTATGTTGTATATACTGACTTCTATACTTCTACATGCTATATTTGTATTTCAGATATGCTAATTTCTATTTTTCTGCAGAATGTTCAGAGATGAATTAGAGAAACAAGAGGTGTCTAACATTGAAAGAATGCTTCGGCAAGGATTTCAGACTTGGTTCAGGAACCATGTTAGTGTTTGTTAGCAATTTTTTTAGTATTTTTTTATGGCGCATACATTTTTAAAATAGATTCTGATATATGTCTGTTGCATGCATGTGATAGATCATAAGGTTGCGGAATACTAATCAAGAAGAGGTAGATGATGATCTCTTTTCCTTGGCATGTGGTCCTGATTTCAGAGTGAGGAAATACTCATGCATAGTGAATGGTGTGCGGTTTAACAATGTTGACCATGACAAGAACAAGAGGATACAGAACAGTGGAGTAATGTCACAAGGTACACATAACGGACAGATAATTGATTTTTTTGGAACCTTAAAAGAGATAATTCAGTTAGACTATAACTTAGATGAGAGGTCAGTAGTTTTGTTTAAATGTGACTGGTTTAAACTAAATGGGAAGAGGACTGAACTTAAAGATGATGGATTTTTTAAAAGCATCAACATTGGAAGTCTATGGTACAAGAATGATTGTTTTATTTTGGCCACAATGGCTAGGAAGGTCTTCTATTTGGCAGACACAAGACTGGATAAAAATTGGCAAGTTGTACAGACATTTGACCATAGGCATCTTTACAATGTAAGTCAGACTGAGGCTGCATATCAAGAGGATGAGTGCTGCGATGAGGACGGTGTGCGACAAGCAGTGTCTGACATTACATATGATAAGCCTTTAAACAGAGATGATGAACGAGGCCCTGTTTTTGAAGCTGCTGAAATTGCCCGGTTGATGAAAGAATCTAACAAAGAAGCGCATGACATTGACGATGAAGATGAAGAAGATGACACACTTCTGGAGTACTGCAGTGAAGAAGAAGGAGGTGTCACAATTGAGGTCGATAGTGATGATGAATAACTGTTCTCTTGTCTTCAGCAATTTGACATTTGGCATTTGGCATCACGGAGATTGGGGACCCGTCCAGATCCTCAAACGACGACCACAGCAGGACCAATGAAATCCTGGATCTTTTTTAGCTTGGATGCGTGATGAGACATCTTCTTGAGTCCGTGCACAAAAAGATCACTACAGTGCTGATGGAAATGGATCTTTAGACTATGGAGAATTTGTCACTCTATCTATTCACCTGAGAAAGATCGGCAATGACGAGCATCTGCATAAGGTTGTGAATTCCAGATGAAAATCTTGTGTAGCTTCCCTGGTTCTTTGTTAACAACTATTTCTTCTTTTCATCTCGAGATTCTGTTGCTCTCTATTTTTCGCTTGGTATCCGTATGAAGCATTAGGTGATTGTTGAAGGTTTGTTTGTACTTAAATTGTATGATCCACGCCTCACGGATGGCCCACGCCTTTGGCGAATTTCCGAAATGCACTGTACAAGAGAGAAAATAGTAGGTGGTTGTGCATTTCTTCTCTTTTGTTGATTCTTCTCTTATTCATTCGATTGGTTAGTATGTCCTCAAAACTGAGGCTAAAACTAAACTGGGACGGTTCATATCCTCAAAACTGATTTGCAAGTAGCAACATATGTAATGCGAGCAGTCGTTCTCCGAATGATCTGAAAATTTCACGTTAGATTCCTATCTGTACCGTTCACGTGCCATTAGAATTCGCCGCCAAAGTTCACTTCGTACTGCACATGAGAAATCGTAGAAGGCAGTACGTACACCGTTTGGTTGTATCAACCTATACAAGCGAGAAGTCGTTCTCCGAATGACCTGAAAATTTCACGTTAGACTCCCATCTGTACCGTTCACGTGCCATTAGAATTCGCCGTCAAAGTTCATTTCGTACTGCACATGAGAAATCGTAGAAGGCAGTACGTACACCGTTTGGTTGTATCAACCTATACAAGCAAGCAGTCGTTCTCCGAATGACCTGAAAATTTCACGTTAGACTCCCATCTGTACCGTTCACGTGCCATTAGAATTCGCCGCCAAAGTTCATTTCGTACTGCACATGAGAAATCGTAGAAGGCAGTACGTACACCATTTGGTTGTATCAACCTATACAAACGAGCAGTCGTTCTCCGAATGACCTGAAAATTTCACGTTAGACTCCCATCTGTACCGTTCACGTGCCATTAGAATTCGCCGCCAAAGTTCATTTCGTACTGCACATGAGAAATCGTAGAAGGCAGTACGTACACCGATGTAGGTATTATTTCCTTCATTATCACCTACTGAAGGGCTCCTACTGAAGGAGATCGCCTCGCCTCTGACTCCCCGAAACTCTCTCTCTGCTTCGCTTGGCGTGAGGGAGGAAAGTGGTGCGCGTGCATGATAGTTTTAAGACAGTAAGCACGCAAAATTACTCCTTTACGTAATTCGCTAACACCATCTCTGTGCACCACTCACAAATATCGAAGATGTCAAAATCATAATAATAACCATTGAATGAGCTTTAATGAACGGTTGTATTGAACCATTTCTCTAAAAAAACCCCGCACGAACGCGCGGCCGCTGTTTTCATTTTTCATCAGCGCGCGGCTTTTCCTTCTACTGGCGCCAGGCAAAATGTTTCCCAGATCGAATTGACTCTACTACCCATAGGTGTACACAAAATTAACATATAGCTACACTTCCATCAGCTAACATATCAGGGGTAGCTTGGTATTTATTGTACCGCACTACAATATCTCCCACACCACATATCTGAAGCACCAAACCTAAATCCCCAATTCCCAACTCAGCTGCTGCCACCCTTTCCTCCCGCCGCCACCCACCCCTCTGCCACCACCCATCGACCACATCGGCCACGTGCCGCATCAAGCGCCGCCCGCCTGGGTTCCCGCCGCCGGCGCTGACGGCCACCACCTGTCTCTCGCCGCAGGCGCGCTCCTAATCTCCGCTCCGTCCCTGCCCTCTGCGACTGAGACTCGCCGACTCCGCACTCTGCTCAACGGCGGCTTGAAGGTGCTCTCCGCTGCTGTAAGGACCCTTCCACGACAACACCCATCGCCGCTTCAAGAACACCTCCGCTGCCATCACCGTTGCTGCTGAAGGACCACTCCACCACCACACCCGTCGCCGCTTCAAGAACCCCTCCGCCGCCACCACCGTTGCTTCCTCCACAAACTTGTACCGATGTCGACGAAGGGTGGACCGAAGAAAGCACAAGGACGTCAGATACCAGGTGATTTGTGCAAGTTAGGGGGGATTCTTGAGCAAAATGTCTTTCTCATTATCTCCCTTTTTTTGGTTCGTATCTTGTTTTTGTTGGATATTATCATCGTAGTCCTACAATTAGGAACCGATGGCACTGCACCCTCTGTTAGTTATTCAGGGTCACTTGACTTGGAGTACGTCCTTGTACTTTGTAGCTTATTTGCAGCAACACTAGTTCAGAGGGTTAGCTCTCCAGATTTCTTGCAAAATTCGTATGAAGATAGAGGAAATGAAGTCACCATATAGTCAGGAATAGTGGACTTGACTGGAGGGTTGACGTTTCAAAGACTAAAAGATCGAATGGTTATTAATTTGTTGATGATGTGGGTTGCTAAGCCAGAATACTTGTTTCCTAGTTAATAATAGTAGGAGAGATATATTACAAGTAACTGGTTTCATCTGTTGTTTGTGTGTAATGCTTTACCTGCTAGTTATGTGATTGATGAATTGTGCCAAATATCATGTTCAATTTAAGCTATATTGTTATTGTTTATATGCTTTTTACCCACGAGCTGTGTGCTTCATGTTTCAATTGTTGAGTATATATTTTTGATTCAGTGGTCGTGTTTTCTCTCTATCTTAGAACCGCCAATGCATCCGTATGAAATGTCGCGCCTCAAACAATGCATGAGCAACAGTGCAAGGCTAAAGGAACTTGGGCTGCTTCCTTACAACCCAGTGTATGCAAACAAAGCTGCCATTCATCCTGACAAGAACCAGCCAAATCATATAAATAGTGAAGACTCTGGATCTGAATACGATCCTTTACAGGATCATACTGGTGAAGGAGATTTGATTGATGATGACAATGCTAAGGTGCTAATTCCTCCATCCTGTCATTGCTTAACTTGTTTCCTTCCTAATGCAATATAATTCTCTGCATGCTCTATTGACTAATCCATGCTTCCATTTCTAGCAGGGCACTAAGGAGAAGACTTGGAAGAAAACTAACAAACAAACTTCAAGCATGCATCCTGGTGGAGTCAAATTTCAGCCTCGCAAGAGAGTTTTTGCAGAGCAACCACCTCCTAGAGTTACAAGGTCAAAGAATAGCATTGCCCAGCCAGATGCAAGTTTGACACCAAGTGACATCCGTGTGCCACCTCCAGCGCATCCTAATGTGAGCCAAGCCAGAGAACTTGTTGGCAACTTTGACCACACACGGGCTGCTGTTGAAGGCCAGTTCTACTACCACATCTCTTTCTGTCATTCTATTACCTTTGATTACATGATGAATGCACCCTTACTTACTGCCATTTTTTTAGATGATAGCCTTGCTGTGCTTGATAGCAACACTCACATGACCACTGGAGTTGATGCCATTCCCCGGTCTGATCAGCACAACCATATGGACAATGGAGGTGATGCTTTCTTACTGTCATTCTATTAGTTCTGTTTGTATGATGAATGCATCTTACTGGCTGCCTTTTTTAGATGGCTTTGCCCAGCATGATGACAACACCCTTGTGGCTGACGTAGCTAATGGCATTACCCATCGTGGTGGCCATAACCAGATGACCAACGAAGGTGATAGTTTGTTCATCTATTTTCCATATTGCATATTGCCTCACTGGTTTGGATATTAAATGCAACTGGTTTGTCTGCATAGCTTTGATTGCATGATCAGCTTAGATCAATGTTTGCTTCACCTCACTAACAATTTTAATGTACATTTACATCCAGGGGGAGAGGAGAGAAGGGACCAGGGAGTTAATATGAGACCAAGGGACCGGGGAGTTAATATGGGACATGGTCTCCAAAGGTTGAACCGAGCTCGGCGTGGCAAGCTGCAAGTTGTCATAACTGAAGGGAATATAAGGCCAGTGGTTCCTCTTGTTGCTGCAAAGTTTGCAACTGAATGCAACATTATAGTCAGGAACCATGTGCCTATACTCGTGCACTGGAAGGAATACAAGAACCAACCTGCGTTGATTACTCTGTTCATGGGAAAACTTAGTGTAAGTACATTCTCCAGTCCTTCCCACATAAGAACCATTGTTTGTAAACTGTTTTATACCAAACATTACTGAACTGGTATTCTTTTTTATACATGTTCTTCCATTCGATTAGTCATAGTTTCACATCGACATAGATGACGAGACAATCAAAAAGGCTTGTCTTGAGATGATGAAGTCTGCAGTTCGCCAACAAAGATACAAGATAAAGTAAGAATATTTTGATCCTTTTCCACTACATTTGGTTACAAAAACTTCTCCTGTCAAATGCATGACTAATGAACAGTGGATTCAACTTGTGGAATCATGGAAGAGTCCCAAAAAGATGGTATGTATCTTTCTGAAAACCAAATTGTTGCCCTGTACATGCTAATCTGTCACCTGCCTTACATGTATTTTGTCTTTGATGTAGGAGACATGTCAAAAGAACAAAGACAACCGAGGCAATGTTAAGTACCATCAAACAACTGGCTCCCGTGCCTACATGGTTCATGTTGAAAATTTGGTAAGTGAGCCATGTCCATGTGTAGTTCATTTGTTAGCCCGTGATCTTCTATAGTTCTTACACCTATATTCTGTCATGCTGGACCATCATGTGTGAGCAAGTGATGTCGTCTTCTATAGCTCTTACATCAGCTCAACATTTTCAGTGAACATGATAACATAATAATGCTTCTTTTCTTCTTTTTGTGCCTACATGGTTCATGCTACATTGTGTACAACATTACTACATTAGTTCTTGCTGCACACATATAAATGCCAAATTTGATTGTTGTGGACCAGAAAATGTGTACAACATTACTACATTAGTTCTTGCTGCACACATATAAATGCCAAATATGTGTTAGTGTACATGGTCTTTCTTCAAATTTTTGCAGCTATCAATTTCTTACTGCATATAAATGTTGTTTTCAGGGAGACAAGTACAATGATCAAGAACCTGATGCATTTGATTTATTCAAGGAGTGCCACTACAGCAAGAAAGATAAAGGCTACACCCCTGCTGTACAGGAGGCTATTGTAAGACAGCTTTCAAACTTTGCTCTTTGTAATGCTTATTTTTAATTGTCTCTCATCATCATCAACCATGTTTGCTACTTGCTTGCTAGACTCAAATGGAAAACAAGCTGTCTACACCAACAGAAGGTGAAGAACTCAATTCTGCGACTCAGGTTGTATGTGATGTGCTTGCTGAGAACACCAAGAAGAATCAGTTCTTGCAGAATGTGGGGATCCAGAATGCACGGCCTAGATCTAGTGAGCGGAACACTGAGGCCGAACTGGAAGCAGAGAAGAGGGCAAATGTTGAGCTTCGTGTACAAGTGGCTGATTTGTTAAAGAAAGTGCAAGAATCTGAGCAGGCAAGGATCAGGGACCGAGAGGAGATGAAGAAGAATCAATCTGATATGGAAGCCAAACTTGATCTTGTGCTAAGTCAAGTTCGACCAAGTTAAGCTATACATGGTGGTATGATATCTTTTGCTACTGCAACTTCATGCATTTTGCTGCTGCAGCTGCATGCATTTTTTGGAATCTCTATTTTGTTGTTGGCTTATGTGCCATGGTGGATTGCAAGTTTGATGTGATGCTTGATGAAACTTTGTATGTCAACTGATGTTGGATGAAAACTTATGTGATCTGATGTTGGATGAAAACTTATGTGATCTGATGTTGGATGGAAACATGAGATTTTTTATTTGATGTGCTGCTGGATAAAAGCATGAGTTATTATGTGTGAAAATGGGTTGTAGTATGTTGTATGTGTGAAAATGGGCTGTAGTATGCTGAATGTGTGAAAATGGGCTGTGTATATGGGTTGTATCAGTTTGCTGTATGTGCTGTAATAATGGGCTGAAAAATACGCTAAAAATTGGTGATGGTGATGCAAGCAAATGGGCTGAAAATGGGTTGAAAAATGGCTGAAATTGGGCTGAAAACTGGCCCACCTTTGATTTTGGCCTTTTAATAAATGGGCCGGGATGGTGTTGAAAGCATCCACGTCATCATCCATGTAAGCATCCACGTAAGCATCTATGATGATGTGGCAATTCATCCATGACGGTTATTTTCTGTCACAGGCATTGGGCATGGGTTGGGCTAACTGGGCCTCGGGCTATTCTATGATGGTCTAGAACCGTCACGGATTGCGCTAATCTGTGATGGTTTTCCAACAAACGTCACGTAGGTTAATCTGTGACGCTCAATCCATGATGAAATCTGAAACCATCACAAACATTGCTTTATGACGGTTTTTCGGTGATCTGTGACAGAATTTTTCCATCATGGATTAAGGGGTTTGTTGTAGTGTTACCAAATAGGGGGGATTGAAAGCATCTAGTCCCCTAAAAATGATTTTGGTAATTAATAAATTTATATGAATATGGGACTGGCATGTTTATTGAGTGTTTAAAAGGCTTAGTCTCTAAAATGATGACAAGACGCATTCTAAGGATCAACATGAAGATCAAAGTGGATCAAGGCAAAGGTATATGTAGACTAGGACCCTCTTTTTGATTTTTACTGATCTTAAGAGAAAGGATGAAAGATTAGATTATAGGCTAAATATCGTACCATAAAGAGGGATCATGGCAAGTAGCTTGATAGCATATTCTTGTGCCATTGGATCAATTTAAGATCATGCATTCATTAAAAATTAAAATTGATAGCCAAATCTGTGCTCTATCTAGAAAAACGGAAGTACCGAAGTTTCAACGATGGAACTACCGTAGAGTGGAAGTTCTGCAATATTGAGCGATACTTCCAGCGCTCGGAAGCTCCAAAAAATCGAGCAGAACCTTTTTTCTAGAGAGCACCCCCAAAATAGCTCAGTGTTGTGTCCGAACAACCGGAAGTACTAGCGTACAAATCATGGTACTTCCGCTTCCCGGAAGCTCTGGCTATCCGAGCGGAGCGTTTTTTTCCAGAGAGCACCCTCGGGATGATTCTGAGTTCGCGACAAATGAAAGTACCGGAGTTTCAACGGTGGAACTACCATAGAGCGGTAGTTCCACAGCCTCAAATGGTACTTCTGGAACACAGAAGCTCTAAAAGGTCGGACAGAATCTATTTTCCAAAGAGCACTAACCCTCGGCCTCGGTTCAAACGGAAGTACCGCGCTAACTTTTGAAAACTATCGGCTAACAAAACTACCGGATTTATAACGGTGGTAGTTCTACGCTGACTTTTTACAGCTAGTTTAGAAGCTCTGACATAGCCGTTACTGTCACGTCAGAACAGGTGCAGAAGTATCGGCCTTTGTCCGCAGAACTTCCGCTCGCACTGAATTTTTCTGGAATTCACTTCTAACGGATAATTTTGGTTGGTGAGGGTATAAATACCCATTCACCTGCTCAAGGACAGCAAGAAGAGACCCCATTGAACATCTTTGAGCATTGAGCATTCACTCTACATCTCTCTTTCTCATTGTGTATTTATTTGAGGTGGTTAGGTCAAACAAGTGTATTGCATCCATTAGATTGATCCTTTGGCACTTGATTGTCATCAAGCGAAACTTGTGATCTTTTACTCTTGGTGTTTGCTGGCACCTGAACGACTTGGTGGAGTTTGCATGGTGACTTCTTCAAGAAGGTTGTGAAAAAGGCTGGCATTGACTTGTGAGTGGTTGGAGTCCACCACCTTCAGAGTGAAGGAAGGACTACCACTAGTAAAGGAAGGACTACCACTAGTAGATTGAGGAGTTGATGCTTAATTCATGGAGCCGATCCAATTTATTTGGGCTTTCCTCAACGTGGACTAGGGAAACCGGTAAGTTTCTGATCACCACAGTAAAAACATCGTGTGTACATTGGTTTCCTTTTGTCTTCTTTTGGCTCTTGTATATTTTGCATATTGTGATTATTTAATTGTGCTAGTATTTCTTATAAAGATTCTTTCTTGTAGAGCCACAATCTTACTAGAATTGTGTAGGTTTCAAGTGCTTTAAATCTTTGCTATGTTAAAATTGTAAAAATTAATTAGAAGGAAATAAAATTTTAAAACCTCTTATTCACCCCCTCTAGTCGGTTATCCTTGATCCTACAAGTGGTATTAGAGCTTGGTCTCTCATTATTAGACTTAACCGTCTAGAGAGAAAGAATAGCCAGCGAGGGGATTTCTATAGGAAAGACAACTTTCTTTGATGGTTCAAATTACTCTTATTAGAAAATTAGAATATCTATATATCTTAAGGCCATGAGTTCGAACATTTGAAAAATCGTAAATGAGGGCTATGTCATGCCTCTTGATCCATTGCACCCTACGAAACAAGATGGGTGTAACTCTCATTTAGATGCCCAAGCCATGAATGTATTATTTGGAGGTTTAATAGGGTGAGCAACTTAGAAACTACTCATGCTATTTGGACAACCCTTTCTGAAATCGATGAAGCGACGTCCACGGTTAAAGAAGCCAAATTTCATAAGCTTCGGATTAAATATGAAACTTTACAATGTTGCCTCATGATGATATAAATGAAATGCACTCACCACTCAACAACATTGTAAATGAGCTCAAGGGCCTTGGTACTAATCTAATCAATGTTGATGTTGTAAGGAAAATGCATAGGGCCTTGCCGGAAAAATACGAAACGTTGGTGACTCTTTTTCTCAACTCACCCAAGTTGACAAGAATGACACCAACACAACTCTTGGGCAAGCTCATTACAAATGAGTTGTATAATAAAGACAAGGAGGAGCTCTTGGAGCAATCCTCCTCAAACGGCAAGAAGATCACCGCTTTCAAGACTAAAGTGGTGTCAAGCAAGGAGTCCAAAGATGATGAGGAGGACTCCGAGGAGGAGTTGATTCTTCTAGTACGAAGAATGAATAAGTTTATGAGAAGGCACTCAAAACGAAACGCTAGTCATGATAAAGCAAAGAAGGGGCACTCCTAGTCCACGAACAAACGCTATAGCAACATTCATTGTTATGAGTGTGGTGAGAAGGGGCATATTGCCCCTCAAATCCCTACAAAGAAGGATGACAAGAAGAAGTCATCCAAAAAGAAGAACTACAACGACAAGAAGAAGATTTTCAAGAAGCTTCAAAAGAATGGCAAAAATGAAGCCCACATTAGAGAGTGGGATTCTGATGAGAAGTACTCTGACTTCGAGTCAACCAAAGATGAGTCTCCTAAGAAAAAGGGACTTGTCGGTATTGCCATCAAGGAGGTTCTATCACTCTTCTCATCTCCAACATGCCTCATGGCAAAAGGAGAGAAGGTAAAAATTCTTGACGACGATGAACCCTCCTATTATGATCTTATAGATATGCTAGTTGAATTAAATTAATTTCCTGGAAAAGAGAAGTCTAAATTTAACGTCTTGAAGAGGGAGCATATCGCTCTAAGAGAATCTTGTGAGGAGCTAAATGAAGCTCATGACTTGCTTATCTAAGAAAATTTGAGCAAATCTTGCACTAGCATTGGCATTACTTGTGAAATCCAAAATGAAATACCTAGTGTAGAAATTTTAAAAGCTAGCATATCTACTTCTTGTGATGACTTACTTGCTATACCATGTTCTTCAAATATTGATTCTAAAAATGCAATATCTGTATCATATGATGACAAATTTGTTAATGAAAATAAAAATATAAAGGAACAAGTGATAAAATTAAACAAAAGTTTGGAAAGATGCTTCAAGAGTACAAGTGATACGCCCCACTCCTTTCCTCGAGTCTGCCGCCTCCTCCCCAATACGCCTCCTCCTCCCTGGTGCACCTCCTCCCCAAGCACACCGCCTCCTCCCCAGTGCACCTCCTCCCCCCGAGAATGCCGCCTCCTCCCCAATGCGCCCCCTCCCCCCTCGAGCGTGACGTCTCCTCCCTAAGCACATCGCCTCCTCCCCGAGCACATCACATATAACATTCTTCTTTCCTATTTTACTGCTTGATGCATTCAAGATTTTGTAATGTTTGTTGCATCCCAGATTGTTATCATGCTTGCGTGATGGTTCTGTTTACAATGATAGTTCCACTTCCATTATTATTCTAGTGTTGAACTGATGAGTTGCTTGTTATCACTAATAAGCTAGCCAGCACTTGATGTTCAAAGTAAACGTTGAAGGTAACTTTGCCTATTTCTAGGATAGTTCAACTTGCAACAAAAACTAAGAGCGTACCTCAAAAACTGTTTTGGTAGATTTTGACAATAATATAGAGCTAGTGTTTAGCAGCAGGCAGCAGTTATGCTAATATTGGTTAATTTGGCATCAAAACTTGCACTATATATTTTTGGCAAGGAAGAAATATTATTTCTTAAATTTCTTAGCTAGTTTTGCACCCAAAAAAAGTACACAGACATTTCAAAATTAGTATCATCATGTTTTGACTATCTCTGAGTTGCGACTTCTATGATCTACTAGAAAACAATTATTTTTTGACCAACAAAGGTGTTGAGGAACTTCTCATTTTTTATACTTTCATTGTACTTTTCAGAAATATGATTTATACAAGATTTTCTAAAATTTGCAAAGCATTTTGAGGGAATGAAATGCATAGCGCAGACTTTCACTATAGTGGTTTTGGCAATACTTGTTAGTTACTTGTTATTTGAATTTGAACTTAATTTTGTAATATGTCATTTTAATTTTGTGGTCTGTCATTTTTCCTTTCACTATAGTGGTTTTGGCAATACTTTAGTTGTTATTATATAATTAATTTTGCTGTGAGTGTTTGTATTGAATCATAGTAGCATAATATAAGTAGGTTTGTTTTAAACAAATGCTTGATAAGTTTGATGTAATATTTCAAGTGCATGGTTAGTATTAATTCATTCCTTAATGTATGCTTGGTTCGTGCTTTGTACCACCTTAGATTCATGGTCCGTATTAATTCATTTCTTATTATGTAAGATATACTTGGTGTGTGCTGCGTAAAATCATTTATTCTACTTCAGGTGCACTATTATTCTACAAGTCATGCTTGGTGCATGTTTAGTAAAGCTCTAGGTACCATTTTAGTTACTTGCGCTTTGCATGTTACAAATACTCTGTAGGTGCCATGCATGCTGTACAATTTGAAATAGTTATATTTAATTTGTGGAACATTAGGTTCTGAATCGTGAGTACTAAGATGAGGGTGCTTGCTGCTTCCCAACACTTGCATTCTTTTTTGGGTGTAGACTTCTCACCAATGCATGCTTCCCTTACCAATGAAGAAATGTCAAGAGCTCTCATCTTAGTACTAACTATATAATCTATGTAGCATGTATGGATTTTTTGTGGTAGCTATATACTTAATAAGAAAGTATCCTAATTTCTTCCCTACACATCCCAATTATTTACTAATTGGTGTGTACACCCATACACAGATAATCATATGATAATATGTTCACGCATGTTAGAACTTCTATTTCTTGTGAAGATGTCGTCCACACATTCTCTATCATCGTCGCCTCATGCGTCTGATGTACCATCCTCTAGAAAATTCAAACGCCATGAAAGAAGAATATCAAAAAGGCCCAAGGGCTGATTTACTATCAAGAATATCGATGCATCTGGGACACCTCTCAATCCTCACCGAGTAGCATCTGCATTCCAGAGAATGGTTAGAATAGTTGCACGGGAATGGGTCGAGATCACCTTCAATTTATGGAAGGACTTGATCGAAAATTAGAAAGATGAGCTAGTGATAAAAAGTTTTCAATCGTTCGAGATCCCAGAAGAACACCAGGCCTCCGTGCGACGACATGTGTTGCTAGCGGTGTGCAAAGCGTGGAAGAACTTCAGGAGCACGCTTATCAAGCAATACGTGGAAAAGGATCTGATGCCCTTCTAGAAGTATCCATTTCTAAAACCATGCAGGCTAGACTTCATGACTAAGAAGACAACAGATAATTTTAAAAGTGAAAGTGCAGCACATAGGGCCCTCCAGACAAAAACACGCACCTCCACAGACTCGGTACCATTAGGTATGTGGGTAGAATCTCGTAATGGAGGAAGGAGGATGAGCAGGCAATTCTACGGAAGGCCTCCCCACCATTTGCCAGGATCCCCACTGAGCGCGCCCAAAACAAGATAAGAGCAAAGTCATCTAGTGTGTCTTAAGGGGCCATCTCCTTTTTAAACCCTATAGATGAGGAAGTGACCTAACGTCTGGTAAGATATCAAACTACCTAGTTTGAAATTACTCTATAACTTTATAGAAAATTAAATAACATGTTGGGCTCTTACAGGAAGCAATGAGTGTACAATTTTTCCAGGGCTCATTCTAGACAGTCAAGGAGAGAGATGTACTCTCCATGGCGCTGAATAACAAGAAGCAATGGGTCGCATAAGAGGGCTTGGTCTTATGTTCTATAGAAACAAGAATTCTTAGAGGACTCCGAAGCATACCAGAGTAGGAAGAGAGCTAAAGCCGAGCATGATGCACGGCTGCAAGAGGAGATCACTGATGCCATCAAAGATAAGATGCAATGGTAGATAGAGAGTATTGAGGAAAGGTTTGGGGAAATTAGTTGCAATCCCCCGCCGCTACTATGCTAGCTAGCCCCCCAACCATCGGAGTAGCTACATGTCCAACCCTACCTCGATAAGCGATCATAGATTTCCTATTGATGATATGCTAGTAATAATTATTATCTCTAGAATACTCGATGCATTGATAAGCCTATTGGAGTAGCTAATTTTGTATAGTTATGTAGGTGGCTACGAACTACAAGCTCCAAGTGAGATATGTCTCCATTGCCCTGCACGTTGCTTGGGGATAGGCATATCCATCTGGTGTCGGGGCCTTGGTACACGGTGTAACTCTAGTGTCGGGTTTCGCAAAAGTGAATATGGACGATGTTTGTGCCAACTTCGAGGTCATCCCACTGCAGATGGTTCGAAAACCGTTAGTGATGGTCTCCTGTCATTACTGACCTATAAACTCAGACGGCTCACGAAACCGTCTGCGATGACATTTTTGAACCACCTATAATGACCTTTTTTACAGTAGTGAATGGCATGATAATGATTTTTATTATATTTCTTAATTACATAATGTTTTGTTTTAATGGTGTGTTTAATTGGTATTTGAATTCTAAAATAAATATGAATGACATCCTATATCTACATAATTATATTTCAGCATAACCTTTAATCAAATGAACTCCAAATTTCATGATTTTGCCATTTTAGGAAGAACTTGAATTTAGATGAATTTAAAAATAAATTTCATTCAAGTTGGATTTAACACGAGTGAGAATGTGGCTTCCAAAGTTTAAATATAGGAAAAATCCTAAAGATAAACATAGGAGAGATAATGTTCCTCACTAACAGCTGGGCCCATATTTTTAATTTCTTTTCTAATTTATTTCCTTATTGGAAAATATGCTAGAGGCTGATAGGTGGGGCCAGCTGGGTTTTAAATTTCTTTTTGAATTATTTTCCTTAAGGAAATACCATGAGTGAATGATAGGTGGGGCCAGCCGGGTTTTTAATTTCCTTTTTTATTTATTCTCCTTAAAGGAAAGGCCGATGTGAATTACAGGTGGGCTAGGACTATAGTGAGGTGCCCACATGTCAGTGACTTAAGGTTTAAAGATAATTTTAATTGAGTTTTCTAATGAACTGGCCTACATGTTAGTGAACTACTAACTGAATTTAACATCATTAATCTAATTTAATTATGTTCTAATGATATCATTAATGCTAATTACATCGCTACAGTGCCTTCTCCACGCTTGAATAGGGTACGATGTTGTCGGGCTTGTCGCTGGTGAGGGGAGTGGCAGTGGTTGCTGGCGATGTCCAAATGGGTCGATAAGACAGTGATGTACTCATGGGTAGTGACAACATCGCCGATGGTAAATTGCTGCCGTGGTGGCCGTGTGCAGCCACCATGGCACCCGAGGCTTACAATGGTGTGGGGAGTAAAAGAAGGGCATAGGGAGCATCTAGATGGCAAGGGGTCTCACTGGAGAGGATGACAAGTTCGACGGAAGCTCAAGGTTGTCTAGTGACGATGACCTGAGGCGGCGCAACAAACTTCAACGGTGACGGCGACCTAAATTGGCCAAGGGGATAGTGAGAGGAGGGCATGGGGGTGCCCTAGACAAATAGAATTGGACAGAGGTTCATCGAGGGAAGAATGGTGGTGTGGCAACGGTTTCGGTCGAAGGCGAGGAAGATGATAGCACCAACGAGCTGCAGTGGATGAAAATTCAATTATGTGAGGGAAAATGGAGAAGGAGGCAAGGTAGTCGAGCTAACATGATTGAGAGTGGTCGGGCTCATTGGAGCAACAGGATGGCAAGGAGGTCATGGCAGAGCACGGCGACGAGGGAAGCGGGCTTGGCTCGGGCTTGGCGCAGACAATGGGGAGGTGCGGGAGGTGATTGGGAAGGGTGAGGAAGCAAAGGGGAGGGCTTGGTGGCTTTTATAGCCGAGTGGAGAGGGATGGTCAAGCTTGTACATGAGGCATGGCGTGACAATCGAGGACAACATGGGCGATGCGAGCAACGCGGGTGTAGGGGTATGGGCAATGTGGGCGGCGCGGGTGTGACTAACAAGGTGACAGACTGAGTGGGGCATGCGGCGAGGTGCTAGTGCGAACTATCTGGTAGGTTCTTAGGCTCGGTGTTAGTACAACTGATGTGCTGATGCGACTGCGTGGTAGGGGTATGTGGGTTTCCAGCATGGTACGGGCCAGAGCGAGGTGAGCGTGCGACGCGGGTCAGGCCGTGGCCAGAGTGAGGGAGATTGAGAGAGGGTAAGATGGGCCGACTGGGCTGAGAAAGAATTGGACTAGAAGTTGGGTCAGTGTGGGTCAAGAGGGAAAGAAAGTGAATGGGCCTAGCCTGATTGCATTTCTGGTTTTTTTATTTGTTTTCTTTTTTAATTGAATTTGGATTTCTATTTTGGTTTGCATCTAATGTAACTCTAAATTTTATTCTTCTTATTACTTTCAATTTCCTAGGAAATTTACCCTAGATTTAAATTTTGCTATTCTTTATTATTATTGCTATGTATTATGTATCTTTTAATCCTAGCGTTTGATTTTATTTATTTATATTAATTGTATTGCTTCAAGCACAAACTCCAATCAAGATTCTTGGATAAAACCAGCAAAATTCAAGTGGCACTAGAACACATTTAATAAGTTTTAAAACTTTCATATTTTCAAACATACCATTTTTTGGGATGTTACATTACACATGCAACATGTTGCAATCTTAGGTTTCTGCATAACCTAAGGAAAATATGGTAATCTTTGCTTCCTACATTGTAGCAGTAAGTAGGAGAGATAATTCACAGCAAGAAAATCATTTTGAATAGTTGAGGTTGAATTGCAAACAAGGCTTGAGAATAATGCATGTGGCTTTTAGTTGCATGCCATTTTTAAATTTGTGTTTTAGTGAAATATGTCGCTTCACTAATATGTGGAGCTAATATCTACTTGCCAAACTCACAAGCAGTGGCGAACCAGGAATTCAAGAGATCCAAGGCAAAATTTACTAAGAGTCTAGTGCTAAGACTAAGAGAGTAAACGCTAAATCACTGAGAATCTGAGAGATTTGAGAAGCAGACATGCTTTGTTAGGGACTTGGTGTTGTCAGTATACTTTAAGTCTTCAACTCCTATGAGTACTCAATTGGCCCTCTCGTTACATTAGCTACCAATGTCAGCCCATCTGCTCATGCATGACCCGTCCTGCTCAGCAGTCGTCCTTGCGAAATTGACCTCCACGAGAGCATCCATGGCAGCTGCCGTCCAGAGCAAGCTTCGAGGTAACTAGGGATAGGTCTCTATGTACTTCCAAGTAACGGGGGGCAATTGCTTTGACTCACCCCTATGGTTGTTCTGTCACTGCTCATAGGTGATAGCGAGCAACATTATATTGAAACACAAATTTTAGAATGGCATTCACATTATGGTGCAATTTTTCATTGGTCACAATACAAACGGATAAAGACTTGCTACGCCAAAATGACTATTTGAAACAAAGTAGGTTTTATAGGGCCAATATGAAATGCAGTAATATCATGGGTAACACCTTGTTTAGCTCTATAGAATTGAAATGATTCACTCCATTGGATTACAAATTGTGTTCCAATAGAGATTGAATTTGATTCAAGCCAATTCAAATTCAATTTTTTTTGTTTGGATGTCCATTGGAATTGAAAATTTTCCTTCCAAAAAATAAGAAAGAAAAATCAAGACAAGAACCTCCGATCTCTCTGTTTCACACATCTTAATCGAGCAATTAAAGGCACAGATCGGTACACACCCTAATGAAGCAATCATTACACACACAGATCCATACCAATGGTCACTAAAGACGTCGAGTTTTGTGGCCACCGCTATGCTTGAACCCATTGCCGGCAAACCCCTTGATTCCTTGAGGGGTCACTGTTGTTGACGAGCGTTATTTGCACATATTTACATGTTATTCCCATAATCTTTCTTCAATATTATGACACTAACACGCTAATAAATCACTATATTCTTGAGAAACATGTAATTGTTATGTATTTTGGAGGAAACAAGATTTTTAAGGCTTTTTGGTGCAATTCCACTCAAAGAAAACCAGAGAAAACGGCAATAGAATAAAAAAAAGATAAAAAAGAAGCATTTACTGGGAAATTCACTGTGCAAAAAGTATTTCAAATCCCATTTGGAGTGCATCATGATAAAAGATCTCACTGAACTAATCAAAATGAATATATTATTCACTGGATTTAGAGTCCAAAGATACGAAGCTCCAATTCTCCCCCACATCAACTGGGCCCACCTCGCCACCTAAGCACTGATGTTGGGCCTCTCAAGTGAAGCTTCTCCTACCAGTTTTCCTCCAAGCTGACTAGCTGGCTGGATCCACATGGGCCTGCCTTCCACTAGCGAGACTAGCAGGGCAGCCTCCTAGCATATAAACACAGGACCTGCTTGCCTAGGACTAGTAGTGGTTCTCAGGTTTGAATATACTCAAGTAGAGTCCTTTCTCTTGGCTCGGATAGTTGTCTGTAGTTAACATGTGGCTATGTCTTGATTTATGAGAATATAAGAACATGTGTTATGCCAACATGTTCCAAAGCGATACTTTGGGCAATTAAACTTGTAACACTTTGGCCCAATAGGAACCTTGAATGTCACCAACAACTACAATTTCTTACCAATTTTAACCACTACACATGTACATAATTCCACAAGATGATTTCTTAACACAAATATAACCACAAGATATGAACATTCGATCACATTAAATTAAATGAATTGACTTTAAGACAAACCAAAGGAGCTTTGACAAGCAACAACAACATAATAGCATTATGTTCTAAGGAAAATCATTATTCAAACTAAAGTGGTATGAATAGTATCATTTATTTCTAATTATGAATGATGAGACACTAAGTATCAAAAGAAGCAATAATGATGCAAGATCAATCATGTGCTACTCCTGGCCCATGTATGTCATCCTCAACGATCACCTAAAAATAACAATAAAATGCAAGGGGGAATCCACGACTCAGCAAGCACATAATAGAATAATAGACAATATAAAACATGGTACGAAATATTCATGTCAATTCACAACTATCTCCATTTCACATAATTCTTCTCAGTAATGCCATACACATATTTCCACATCCCATTTATCTATTCATGAATGCAATGTACATGTCTAAACTTCTCTTTGCTTATACCGGTATAACCGAGTGTTACATCCATCGGTCTCCACTCAAGCCTGCCCTTTTTTATGCGGGGACCTCAACTCCACTCTCGCAGAGTACTTACTGAAGTACATCTTTCTCTACCCACTCCTATGGGTCGCCCACACAAACTTAGACTTTAGAGGACCAAACAGGTCACCCCTTTCCATCATAAATACTCAATATGCAAATGCAATGATTCATTTATTCAATATTTACTTAACAACATTAATTATTTAACATCATCATCGTTTAAACCATAATCATGTAGCATTATAAGAAGCAAGTGTAAATATGGGAATCAACATGTTAAGTATTTATTTAACATAAACAACAAGATCAAACCACTCATGTTACTATTCTACCATACACTTGTCTTTTCTAGTTGCGAGAACCAGGTTGATTTGAAGATGACACCAACCTCGAAGCTACTCCTCCTACATTAAACACTCAATTTCAACAATAGGCCATAACAGTACAAGATCAACAAATAAACCACATCGCTCCTACACGCTTTCTGATTCCGCGATACTCCCCCTTTACCGGACAGTCTCCCCTACTATCCTAGTACTAAAAATAGCGTAACTTTTGACTCCCAAGCCCTAACATGGCAAACCATGCTAGTTCTAGAATCTAAACAATATTCCCCGTAATTTCTTAGTTTTTCAAAAACCTTGATTAAACCGTTTAGCCCCTCATTTTTGACCCCGAAGATAACTCTGTTACCTTACTAGACTACAGGCTTAACAATTTCATATCTATTAAATTTTCCATCCAAATACAGCAAAGCATACCACTTTTAGAATCTACAAAAAAATACCTACCCTTAATTAATTATGTTCATAGTTTAATTTGGCCATCTACCAGGTCAAACTCATAGTTTCCCACGACTGCGTTCAGCAGTAATGAAATTCATTCTAGATAGTGGCCTCCCCAACCCATAACTTCTAATCTACCCAACCAAAAATTATGTTATTAGCCTCTGTGGAATCCTTAGACAATTATCTATAACTTTTATGTTATGCCCAAGTTATGAAACAGAATTTAAGAGCCAAAAAATTAGGCCCTAATCTCTGGACATCAACCTCAATGAACCACAACGTCAATAATTCTCCTCAAAATTGATCCTCTATACCAACCAATACTAACATGGCAACCTAATCGATCTACAATACCGTCACAGCAGGGAACAACGTTCGAGGGTTTTACCTACCAGTCGATGAATGGCCAGACCCATCAAAATCATTGGAACTTCACAAATTCATGCACATTACCTACTTTGACATGTTGTCCAAATGCCCTGAAACACATCCCCCATGATCCTCGACACCCCCTGCACCAAGAGACATGATTGGACCTCATGAACAACATATGGGCCAATGGGGAACGTGAGAAGACGACAATGAACTATAGTAGGTGCGCACTAGCATGGCACGGCTCAACGGCTTACCTCGGCGGCGGCTAGGGCAAGGATAGGGGTGGTGGCCTGCTGGCTGGAGGTGGTGCTAGGGGGAAACTAGCAGGGGTGATGCCAAGAGGAAAGGGCAAGGGCAGCGCCAGGAGGAATGGGCAGGGGCAACGCCAAGAGGAGATAGCAGGGGTGGCTCCAGGAGGAGATGCGATCAGCTTCCCCCTCGGTCCCCTTTTATGGTGGTGCATAGCCAGGAGGCATGGACACCGAGTCCGTTTCTCGTTCCAATCGAGTAGGCATCAATCTCATCTAGGTTAGTTCCTCATATCTCTTTATCCCCCTTTTCCATTATCCCTTTCTCTATAATTCCATTTAGGTCCTTGCAAAGGCTAGAACCAAGGTATAACAAAACTGATTATAGTAATTACATTCTATCTTATACCTGTCATTTGTTGTTATTTTAATGGTGTTAGAGTGTGTGGGCTTATCTAAGGAGTGTATTTGACATTTTGTTGTTTGTTGGTAAATTACTACTCAGGCACGAATGAGTAAATGCATGTATATCTATATCCATATATATTTATACATATATATACCTATTTGCTCTTATGTAGGTGTGCATGCATTTATATATCTCTCTAAATATAACTAGGTGTATGTTTGTCCCTTTGTCTCTCCCTCATGTCGTCCCTACCACGGTTGTCTGTGATGCTATCTGTCAAAATCGGTCACCATTGGCCTTGCCGGCTATCACCACTCCTAGGGCCGCCACTCTGGCTCTCCTTCAGCTAAATCCACCCCCATCAATGGTGATTTCCATCTTCAGATGCTAGGATTTGAATCCCCTCACTATCCCTCTCTATCCCCCCTCTGATTTACTTCTTATTTTTCTCTTCTCTTTTGATTTGCTTCCAAGTTAGGGATTCATTTCTTGATCTATTGGTGATTTGGGTGGTGGGTTGGAGTGCTCGAGATTGGCATGCCATGACAGGGCTTGGGGTCTTCTCATGCGCCAGGGAGCATGGTGCAGGCCATCGGGTGTGCATGGGTGGTCAACTATGACTTCATATGGCTCCACCGTTAAATCTCCCACGGTATGTTCCACTCTTTCTAATCCTTTGCTCATCTTTATAGTGGTGAATCCTAATGGTGCTACTGTGGTGACCCTACTGTGGTGAATGATGGTTTGGGAATGCATGCTGGTGATCCTGCCATGGTGATGTGGGTGTGGGTGGGAGTGATAGAAACAGAAATCATATGGGGTACCTTGCTTGATCTGGTCAGGGGTTGGGTGGTTTGGTTAGGATGATGATGTTGATGCCGATGGTCGTGGTTCCTTCACAGGCTCTCCTGGGATTTGGTTAGCCTTCTTCTTGGCTACTTCTGGTTCCAGCTTGGTTCCCCTGGTCCTTTGCTGGTCTGGCCACAGCGAGGTTCGGTGGCTCCTTGCTTTTGGCCTTTAGCTTCTATGGGTTAGATTTGGGTAAGAGTGGATGGACCTGGCGATGGGTTTCTTGTCCTAGGTTGTGCTATGGTTTTGGACGGCAACTACTTTCCCTCTCCCTCTCGATACCTCACTAGTTCTTATCTCTTTAGCTCGTTGTCAAATGGATTGGGCTATGACTCACAACTAAGCAGATACAAATGGATTTCCTTTATTTCGTATCCTATTCCATATTTTCTTGGAATCAAAGTCAAACACGGATAATGCAGAATATCTTTTTCTTTGAATTAGATTAGAATGTTTTTTGGGTGGACAGGCGGTCGAAAACTATTCGCCCCATTTACACCCCTATTCATAGCTGCCGGTGTGTTGTTGTGCACTCTGGTGAACTGGTTTTTACTAGGGTTGGCACATGATGAAAATGAGTTTAGAAATGATTTGGGTTTGTTTCTAATGCCGAATGATGAAACCCTAAGGATGCAAGAGGTGCTGACTGGCCCCAGACAGGTCTGGTATCTCGATGAGCAAATTGTCCGAGTTATTATTCTCTAAAAGGCTTCTGACGGCAAAAATGGTCATTATCAATTAGTTTCTCTTGTTATTTTCTATCTTCAGTTATTATTTCTCCCTGTAGGTAATCCCATGGTCACTGTCATTTGTACCAAACTCCTGTTCTGATGATATCTTTACTTGCAACTATGTTGCGATGCATGACATGTATTCTTATATGCGCATAAAATATATTCTTGCATATGAATGAACATGGATGAATGATTTGGTGTAATTAGTTGTGTTTACTTGAGACTACCATATAATTGAAATTTTGCATTAATTTGTATCATGAAATGAATTTGTATATGTGAATGTATTTATTTATTCTTGTGAGACTTGTTGTATTTGTATTTAGATAACTGTATATTATGTAATTGTATTTCAATTGACCATTTGTTGTAAATTGGACTGTAAAAGGTTTACTTGACATGTGTTGCTTGAAATTGTGTTGCGATGTATTCATATCTATAATTTGTAGTTTGTGAGGTGGCTTGTATTTATCAATTGGACTTGTTCTTTGGAATGATTATATTAATTCAGTTTGTTATGTATTTAAAGTAAATTATTCCCTTATAATTGATTTAGTTAGTTGCTTAATTAATTACATTTAGTCATAATTTGTCAGTTAAAATGAATTAGAAAATCGTGAGTCCTCACAATCATACACACTATTGTGTAGTGTATGCAACACCGAACACATTAATAGACATGTAGCAAGGATAGGAGATGGGTCAGCACTGCGAAAGTTGGGGTCTCGGATAACCATCTGCGATAGTTTGGTATGTGTCCCGACTCCATGTACTTTTCTCACCTGTGCATGAGTATTTTATGTTTACAATATAAAGTGATCACTACCATGCATTCTCTATCATCTTATTAGTAGATTAACATATGACCCATCTAGTAGTATTTAATATATCATGTTAGTGAAGGGTTAGTAGAGTCAAGATGGGGACAAGTATCCTCGATGCATGATCACCCTAAATAATACCAAGGTGCATGCAGACTAGCAAGCTTTGCTACTAGTGTATTTATCTTGATTCGTCACTTTTAATCATATGCACACGGAACATATACTCTTATAACAGTACACAACTATAATGTGTCATCTAGAGCTCCTCGGGACACGTTCAGCTGCATCCCTAAAAGTTGAGCTAAGTTGGTGATAGCACTTAGCCTGGCTTCCGTGAGAGCAGTTATTAGTGTGTTGTGTTTCGCTTCTGCTGTTTGACGATATGTTTCCCATGCCATAGACGCTAGATCACTACATAGGGACCACAATACGCACTACTAGATCTCCTACTGATTACTTTGTCTTTGATTAGCCACATATCTTTGGTTGTGTGAAGTAAGGTTGGATTGGTGTATGGTTGGACCTCAACCAAATTACCTACTTACCCTTCTACTCTAGAAAGTCGGTCAATATTTAGATACAAGTTAATTTGGTATTCCCTAACTCATAATACTTCCCTGAAAAAATACAATACCTTGGAATACTCCATGGTGAAGTGTTAATATGATTATGTGCGCTTGCAGGTAAATTATCAGTATAGTGTAAGGATTACTAACAGTCATCGTCGTGGCTGGCGGAGGGGAGGAGTGGTAGCACACTGGGAGGGAAGGCAACATAGTGAGTGAAGGGAGGTAGCACGGCGGCAAGCCGCCATAGTCAAGCGGCAGAGGGGAGCTACATGAGTCGTCGAGCATGAAGCCATACATAGTTAGCCTTGGATTCGACATGATCGAGAGGGGTGTGATAAGGAATTACTTCTAGTTGTATTCCATGTTTTGAAATTGGCACTAGAATTTTTTAGTCCAATTCCAATGGCAACCTAACAACCCCCTTCATGAAATTAAATTCCAATTTCATGATTTCATAGATAATTCCTAGGAGCCAAACAGGGTATAAGAATCTTATGAAAATGTACAAATCCCTGTATGTATGAATCCGGTATGATTTATATGAAATTCCCATAGGACAAACATGGATTTAATCTCCTACATGTGAAAATTCTTATATTCCAAAGAAAGCCTTACGTTGCTTCATTCCTAGGAGGTGGATATTTCCTATATATTGGGATGATTTTGTCGGTTATTGCATTTGCAATGGTGGTTGGCCAGCTTTCTTTGAGTGTGATCTCTCGTAAATGATAGTCCTATTCTTTTTGGCTTTTCAGCTAATTTTTGGCTTTATCTTCTTTCAGAAATCACTATTTAGTATATTAATAAGCCTCAGCCTAAAAGATAGGCCCTATGTTTCATCATTCATGTAGCCTCTCACTATATGAGTTTACCCCGGTTTGGCTGATACGCCATCAGTAGTTTGGGACAAAAGTCAATAGCAAGCCCTAGCTAGAAACTAGAAACAAGGCTATGTGGCCCCTTGATGCTTCCAAATGTTAAAGTTGCTACACTAACAACATATGACAACTAGTTTCTATTGGCCCATGCACTTAGAAAGAGCGACTTTCAACATTCCAAATCCATAATCTAGCTATGGCAGTACGTACTCCCCTAAAAAGGCCACTTCATTAGATCTATCTCAAAAGAATAATAAAACTACATTTGATCATGCAAGGACTTTCAAAAAAAAATAAAAGAAATGTTAGGGTATGATCATGAACATCAAGAATAAATGATGCAACAAAAACCTTTGGGGCATGTTTGGAACCAGAGTAGATCTCTATAGGCCCTATTCTTTTGGGCTACGACTGATAACTTTTGGTTAGAAATGACTTCGCGAAACCATTTGGAGAAGCCACTCCATTTATTTCAACCTCTGGAGAAACTGAAGCCAAAAATCACAAAAAAAAGCATAAAAGAAAAGGATAATAATCTAACTTAGGCGGCTAGAGTCTCACCTTGGGTTTGGGCCAACAACAAAGTAAATTTAAAATAATTTTACAAATTCACTATTCTAAGGTTACCCTTACCAACGCTATCTCACAAATGCTCAAGAGCTTCCGCCATGTTTTGTCGGGACCCCGGATTACAAACCCGGACCCTCTGTGTATTACTGCACTAGTCCCAGATCATAGCTAGTGCACACAGTTAAACAGAAATGATTCATGACCAACAACGTATTTATTACAATTATAATCGAGATTACAGACCGAAAGGTCTCATTATTACAATTGAGGTTTCAAGACCTCACACCAAAAAGAAAAATTACAGCGGAAGCAAAAAGAAACTAAAGCAAGACCCATCAATACGCCACAGGCAATTGACTGGGGAAACGCAACCTAGTTCTCCGGAAAGCCTTCGACGAATCCATCCACGAAGTAGTCGTAGTTCACCTCTTGAGCTTCGATCTCTTCTGAGAGTTAATTTGAAGTGTAGCACGTGAGTACATGAATGTACTCCGCAAGTCTTGGGAAAAATGCATAGATGCAAGGCTTGACAAAGGAAGGCTATATGGTTCTTTTGCACAAAGCAATATTTTAAAATTCAATTAATACCAATTATTTTCGAAGGCAACATTTTAACCAATTAATTGTTTTAACAAAACTATCATTAACTCTCTAGTGAAGGTTCCGTCTACCAACACTAGCTAACAACTTGAACAAGTTTAATACTGCGGGTTACATCCACCCTCTCTGGCTCCATCCGCCAGGATACCCTTCCGAGAGTTCCCTCCACTCTCGGAATACAAAACTTTAATTTTTAAAAAACCAAAACCAGAAATCTACCATGTGAATGCATTCCTTGCCCGCCCTTGACCGTGGGCACGGCTATTCGAATAGTTTTACACTCTGCAGAGGTTGTACAACTTTACCCACAAGAGATAAATTATCCTAAAAGTCAACACGCTTCCTTTGGCATGAGACCCAGATAAAATATCACAAAGCCTTTACCTTACTCTAATCTAGCTAGATACCACCCGCTGAGGTTTCACCGCAGGTAGGCTAACTGCCCGAACCGAAGCCCCCTCTTGCGCCATATGAGTACAGTAAATCCCTGTCCCTCACTGTGGATAACCAGTCCATCCCTGGCACCCACTTTCCACTGGTGGCACCTAAACTAGACTATCATAAGTTAGTCAGCTAGGTCGTACCCATATAGACTTGTGGTTGTACGGTTAATGCTCAGTCTGGACAAACACAAGCGTCGGTCCTTAATTGACTAGGGTGGAACATACACTTTACAAGATCTCGTGCTAACTGCACCAAGCCAAACCAACCATCCACCCTAATCTAAACCATCTTTCATATTTTTATTTTATTTTAAAGGAAACAGTGGTAACTCCAATCACCACTAACTTTGTAAACACAAGGGTTTCAACAATAAATCATAATTTCCCATTTTCAAAGTTCCAAGGGTATTATTTAGCATGACTAAGCATTATACTACCATACTATCATTATCAAAAATAAATAATAATCTCATTATTGAGACAAAGGAAGTTCTAGGGTGACAAGGGTACATGACAATCAATTCCAATGGAGGGCATAACAAGGTTGGATTAACTACTACCTTAAGATTTGAACTAATGTTTTACGTAAATAGCAATGCACATAATTTAAAATATTTAAAACATTTCAAAAACATGGGTTCAAGATGATCAAAGGAGACTTGCCTTGCTCGGAGACTTGATGTTGCGAATCGTTAAAATCGAACTCTCCGGATTAGTCGTAGTCTACACGCGAAGAACCAAACAAAATAAATTCAAATAAAACCCAATTAAAATCCAAAAATTATAAAATATATATTGACGGATAGATTATGATTTTAGATGAATTTAGGAGAAAGAATCAACAGATTCGGAGTTCGTATGAGGGAGATCCAATATCTGGAAGTTTTGGACATCACATGAAATGATAACAAAATACGAGGATTACTTTTTGAATAGTACAATGTCGGTTGGCTATAAGGTGGCTGGCGAATGGGCAAAATGGAATGTTGGCAATGAGGCGAAGGTGGTGACATGGGTACGGCGACGAGGAACGGCGGCAATCACCCGCAGTGAGTGAAAAACTGCACCGACGGCACAGTAGCGACAACAGCAGGTTGGAGAGAGATAGTACCAGGTATGGAACATGGAGATGTAAGGTGAGCGTGGGGTAGTACATGGCATGGTGAAGTTAGGAAAATTATTGGCTAAGCTGAAAATTAATCGGAGACGATACAATCGACGTTTGAATGACGATAGTGGAGAAACAGGAAAATTTTGATATCTTGGTGCTCGGTAGAGCGAATCCAAAACCATTTGAAAGGTAGCTACCTGGGATGGTTTGGCACGATATGACGCGAACGGATTGGGGAAAACATCACTGGATAGACGGGGACACGAGATGCCATTGGCGGCCATGGCGAGGTGTTGGAGGCGAAATTTTGTGGAGGCTTTTCGGGGAAACGGAAGGAAGCACGGCGTAGAACGCAGTGAGGCAAGTCTAAGAAAAATTACGGCATGGGCTAAGACTTACCGGAGGCGACGAATCGACATCGGGAGTCACAAACGGCCATTTTCGCGGAAAGTTTAATTCCTGACAATTGGCTTCACGAAAAATTAAACAAAATGGTAGAAAAATTTCTTAGAGGCTAGGACACAATATGACGCGAACAAAAATCGAAGCGCTTACCAAAAAGGGGTGTACGCGCCAAGGTACAGTTTTAGTGTCTGCGCCTGACAAGGTCGACGTGGACTCGGGGGATCTTCAGGTGATGGCGATGGAAGCACGATGTAGAACGCGTCGAGGCAAACTCAACGGTGCAAACGGCTCGACCAAAGGATATCGGATGGTGGCGGAACATGGCGAAGAAGACATTCAACGACCGACGGGTTGACATCGGCGTTCCGGGCAAACGGAGAGGAGTTAGCGGGTGAGGTTTGCGGCGAAACGAAGAGGAGAATGTGGGGAACACAATGCTCACCTCGGTTATGGTGGAACATGCACGGTCGGTCGGTGGCGACGCGAGAAACGACGACGCGAATTGTCCCACGGTGGCGATGATGCTCCGGCGATGCTCCGGCGAAGGCGAGGTGAGCACCGCGTAGAACGCGGCGAGGCGAAGCCGGGGATGTGCTCAAACGCGGCGGGGCTCCACCGGACGAGGCGCAAAAGGCCGAAGAACGGCGCTTGAACAACGAAACAAGAACTCCGATTGCGGCCAATAGAGAGGGAGTGGGGACTTGAGATTTTCGGGGTTGAGTGAGGATGAGGAGAGGCTCACGGGGCTCCCTTTTATAGGGGTTGAGGAGGCCCGAGGAGGGAGATCAAGCATCCATGTCTTTGAATGACATGGGTTAAATCCCGCGAAACGGCTCATTAATTTGAGGGGAAACGGTGGGGAATGGAGGAGTCTTACAAAGAGCAATTGATTGCACTTGATTGCACGAAACATAGTGGAGAAATTCATGAGGATTCAAAGCCCCAAAGAAACGGCCATGGCGGCATTGCTCTGGACGTATCGTGAGGAAGATGAAGTGAATTGGAGGAGAGAGAAAATAATTTAATAATAATAATTTTTTCCAAAAAAATAAATAAATTCGAAAAAATCAGAAAAAAAAATTCTATAAAAATCTTTGGAAGCCGAAATTATCAAATAAAATAATTTCGAATTTAATTGAAGTATATTTTAACCATTTAAAATATTTTTACTTTCTAGGCTTTAATTTAAATCAAATAAATTCGAAAATTCCAAAAATTTGAGAAAAGGATAGAAATGGATAGATTGGAATTTTTGATGAATTTAGAAATTTGAATGGGCTCATTCGGAGTTAAAATGAAGAAATACGATATTTTGGAAGTTTAAAAGGAGAGAAAAAGAATAAACTGACTTTCTGGAATTATTTTTGAACTGAAATGACATCATTAAGGGAAATGATTTTCAGAGGAATTATTTTTCTATGGAAAAAGGAATTTATGATGTTAGGGTGACGTCAACAGAGATTTTGATTTTTCTGGACGAATTATTTTTCAACAGGAAAAAGGGTTTTATTTACTGACAGGTGGGACCGGCTTTTGTGGACTGGGTCCGTTGACTGGGGAGAAGGCTGAGATTAAACCGGGCGAGGATGGATTGAATCAGGGAGGATCACGTGATGGCCGAGTAGAGAGGTTGAGGATTAAATTTGATTTAGATTTTGAAATAAAATTTAGATAAATCCAAATAAAGTTCAAATACTTTAAATTAATTAATTTGAAATTAAATTTTTCAGAGAACGAAATTTTGGGATGTTACAAACCTACCCCCCTTAGAAAGAATCTCGTCCCCGAGATTCGGACGGACTAGGAAAAAGAAAGGAGAGAAAAACTCGGCTCTTAGGTCCTCTTCGCACTCCCAAGTTGCTTGACTTCGAATGATTGCTCTACTGTACTTTGTGGAACTTTATGGTCATGCTTCTTGCGCGGCGTTCAGCTTCCTTCATGATTCTATCTTATTGTTCGATGCTCCAAAGTATTCCTTTAATTGAGAAATATGGAAGAGAACAACAAATTGGATTGGTACATCTTTAGTTGCCTGCAAGCTCTAGGTTAACTTCAATTGCCCTTATCATATCGATTAATTCAGTATTCCACCAAAAGGGCTTAACTTCCACAAGTGTTGATCCGAGAAGGACATAATTATTTCAACTCTTCAAAAATTCTTGATTCCAAAATCATATATCACAAATGCACCTTATTGATTTCGACAAGTAATCTCATTAACTTTTACTCTCTCTGCTCTAATTTGAATCGACGCCAAACCATATAATTTTTCTAACAAGAATCCAAAACATTGTAATTTGTGATTTCCACCAATTGTTTTATGATCATTATCTAATCCAACAGATCCATAACTTTGATAAAATAATATAAGATTAATCCAACCTTTTAGTAATCATCAATCAAGTTTAAGATCATCTAAGCCATAATTTAATATTCATTAGTCCTCCAACATCATTCTCTTGATAATCATCATTTTGGTTCCACCAAATTTGAATGATCTCAAATACCTCAATTAATTCTTATCAGACAATCTCTCAACTAATTCTTATTGGACAATCTATCTCCCATAATTAATTTAAATCCTTCAGGTTATCCATTTTAACATCCTTAAATAATCTAGTTAATCCCATTAGTTAAAATCCAATTACCTAGCAATGATCTACTAAATCCCCCAAATTCAACTTGACATACCAATTCAATGTCCACATTGCAATGATAAAGTTAATCCACCAAGATATCTAAGTGTATTATCTTCTAGAATTCCACTAGTATCCACTTATCATCAATAGGTCCACCAAACTCTAATGATCAATTAACTCCACAAAATTCATCTACTCTTCATGATTCAACCAAATCACCCAAAATGGAGTTTATGATAATTCAACATCTTAATCTTTTAATCGCTCCCTTTACTTGATCAATCTCTTAATACCAATTCTCCAATAATCACAAATAATCCCTTCAACAAAAATCTTGTTTTGCATCCAATTGCTCCTTTCAATCCTAGATAATAAATCCAAGGTATCAAATTTAGACACTTCCTATGATCTAATTAGTTCCACCAAGTTTACTACTGTACTCATTCTCCATGATCTATTTAATCCACAAGTATTACTTTCTTCACATTTATTCATAATCAATTGGTATCTACAAATATGCCTTTTATCTCAATCCTCTCAAATATTATTCAATCTTGTCAATTATAAATCCAAAATATATCACCCTAGCAACAATTCTCCAAATTACCTAACTTGACATGCACTGATTATGACAGCTTTCCTGACAAGAGTACTTCCCATAAATTTGTTGTCTTCCATATACTCTAGGTCTACAAGAATTCTCCAAACTTGGACTGCGGTGAAAGAATTGGAGCTTGTACTATTGCGGTAACTTGGGTTAGCAAAAGATAAGAGGAAAGTAGCACAGATAAGAGATCAGGGGAACAACTAAACAACATCCCACACAAGAGAGAACAACTAGGAGAAGCTTAGCTTGAAATAAAAATAGTTTTTTTTGGATGGCTGTACTACAAGTATACAAAGACTTGGTACAGTCCACCTAACACATAAGCAAGTAATATATAAGCGTTCTAAAATCGTAAGACTTTACTTGGGTATTTCAACTAAAGAGCTAGTCCTTGCTCCTTCATGATGATGAGCTTCTCCAAGTGCTTCTTAGACGCAGCCTTACTGAGCCATCTATAGAAATTACAAAGGAAAGGGGGTACAATTACCATTCCAAAAAGTCAATAACCAGATAGATAAGGAAGAATACCATGACGAAGGTAAGGATAGAAAGACAAGAAAAGACAAGAATAGCACAAACTTAAATTTTTATTTTATAAAATAAATTTTGAAGTTTTTCTAATAACGACCATTCTAACTAGGTCACGTCCTACAGTCAAATTGGCTCTGATACCACCTCTGTCGGGACCCCGGATTACAAACCCGGACCCTCTGTGTATTACTGCACTAGTCCCAGATCATAGCTAGTGCACACAGTTAAACAGAAATGATTCATGACCAACAACGTATTTATTACAATTATAATCGAGATTACAGACCGAAAGGTCTCATTATTACAATTGAGGTTTCAAGACCTCACACCAAAAAGAAAAATTACAGCGGAAGCAAAAAGAAACTAAAGCAAGACCCATCAATACGCCACAGGCAATTGACTGGGGAAACGCAACCTAGTTCTCCGGAAAGCCTTCGACGAATCCATCCACGAAGTAGTCGTAGTTCACCTCTTGAGCTTCGATCTCTTCTGAGAGTTAATTTGAAGTGTAGCACGTGAGTACATGAATGTACTCCGCAAGTCTTGGGAAAAATGCATAGATGCAAGGCTTGACAAAGGAAGGCTATATGGTTCTTTTGCACAAAGCAATATTTTAAAATTCAATTAATACCAATTATTTTCGAAGGCAACATTTTAACCAATTAATTGTTTTAACAAAACTATCATTAACTCTCTAGTGAAGGTTCCGTCTACCAACACTAGCTAACAACTTGAACAAGTTTAATACTGCGGGTTACATCCACCCTCTCTGGCTCCATCCGCCAGGATACCCTTCCGAGAGTTCCCTCCACTCTCGGAATACAAAACTTTAATTTTTAAAAAACCAAAACCAGAAATCTACCATGTGAATGCATTCCTTGCCCGCCCTTGACCGTGGGCACGGCTATTCGAATAGTTTTACACTCTGCAGAGGTTGTACAACTTTACCCACAAGAGATAAATTATCCTAAAAGTCAACACGCTTCCTTTGGCATGAGACCCAGATAAAATATCACAAAGCCTTTACCTTACTCTAATCTAGCTAGATACCACCCGCTGAGGTTTCACCGCAGGTAGGCTAACTGCCCGAACCGAAGCCCCCTCTTGCGCCATATGAGTACAGTAAATCCCTGTCCCTCACTGTGGATAACCAGTCCATCCCTGGCACCCACTTTCCACTGGTGGCACCTAAACTAGACTATCATAAGTTAGTCAGCTAGGTCGTACCCATATAGACTTGTGGTTGTACGGTTAATGCTCAGTCTGGACAAACACAAGCGTCGGTCCTTAATTGACTAGGGTGGAACATACACTTTACAAGATCTCGTGCTAACTGCACCAAGCCAAACCAACCATCCACCCTAATCTAAACCATCTTTCATATTTTTATTTTATTTTAAAGGAAACAGTGGTAACTCCAATCACCACTAACTTTGTAAACACAAGGGTTTCAACAATAAATCATAATTTCCCATTTTCAAAGTTCCAAGGGTATTATTTAGCATGACTAAGCATTATACTACCATACTATCATTATCAAAAATAAATAATAATCTCATTATTGAGACAAAGGAAGTTCTAGGGTGACAAGGGTACATGACAATCAATTCCAATGGAGGGCATAACAAGGTTGGATTAACTACTACCTTAAGATTTGAACTAATGTTTTACGTAAATAGCAATGCACATAATTTAAAATATTTAAAACATTTCAAAAACATGGGTTCAAGATGATCAAAGGAGACTTGCCTTGCTCGGAGACTTGATGTTGCGAATCGTTAAAATCGAACTCTCCGGATTAGTCGTAGTCTACACGCGAAGAACCAAACAAAATAAATTCAAATAAAACCCAATTAAAATCCAAAAATTATAAAATATATATTGACGGATAGATTATGATTTTAGATGAATTTAGGAGAAAGAATCAACAGATTCGGAGTTCGTATGAGGGAGATCCAATATCTGGAAGTTTTGGACATCACATGAAATGATAACAAAATACGAGGATTACTTTTTGAATAGTACAATGTCGGTTGGCTATAAGGTGGCTGGCGAATGGGCAAAATGGAATGTTGGCAATGAGGCGAAGGTGGTGACATGGGTACGGCGACGAGGAACGGCGGCAATCACCCGCAGTGAGTGAAAAACTGCACCGACGGCACAGTAGCGACAACAGCAGGTTGGAGAGAGATAGTACCAGGTATGGAACATGGAGATGTAAGGTGAGCGTGGGGTAGTACATGGCATGGTGAAGTTAGGAAAATTATTGGCTAAGCTGAAAATTAATCGGAGACGATACAATCGACGTTTGAATGACGATAGTGGAGAAACAGGAAAATTTTGATATCTTGGTGCTCGGTAGAGCGAATCCAAAACCATTTGAAAGGTAGCTACCTGGGATGGTTTGGCACGATATGACGCGAACGGATTGGGGAAAACATCACTGGATAGACGGGGACACGAGATGCCATTGGCGGCCATGGCGAGGTGTTGGAGGCGAAATTTTGTGGAGGCTTTTCGGGGAAACGGAAGGAAGCACGGCGTAGAACGCAGTGAGGCAAGTCTAAGAAAAATTACGGCATGGGCTAAGACTTACCGGAGGCGACGAATCGACATCGGGAGTCACAAACGGCCATTTTCGCGGAAAGTTTAATTCCTGACAATTGGCTTCACGAAAAATTAAACAAAATGGTAGAAAAATTTCTTAGAGGCTAGGACACAATATGACGCGAACAAAAATCGAAGCGCTTACCAAAAAGGGGTGTACGCGCCAAGGTACAGTTTTAGTGTCTGCGCCTGACAAGGTCGACGTGGACTCGGGGGATCTTCAGGTGATGGCGATGGAAGCACGATGTAGAACGCGTCGAGGCAAACTCAACGGTGCAAACGGCTCGACCAAAGGATATCGGATGGTGGCGGAACATGGCGAAGAAGACATTCAACGACCGACGGGTTGACATCGGCGTTCCGGGCAAACGGAGAGGAGTTAGCGGGTGAGGTTTGCGGCGAAACGAAGAGGAGAATGTGGGGAACACAATGCTCACCTCGGTTATGGTGGAACATGCACGGTCGGTCGGTGGCGACGCGAGAAACGACGACGCGAATTGTCCCACGGTGGCGATGATGCTCCGGCGATGCTCCGGCGAAGGCGAGGTGAGCACCGCGTAGAACGCGGCGAGGCGAAGCCGGGGATGTGCTCAAACGCGGCGGGGCTCCACCGGACGAGGCGCAAAAGGCCGAAGAACGGCGCTTGAACAACGAAACAAGAACTCCGATTGCGGCCAATAGAGAGGGAGTGGGGACTTGAGATTTTCGGGGTTGAGTGAGGATGAGGAGAGGCTCACGGGGCTCCCTTTTATAGGGGTTGAGGAGGCCCGAGGAGGGAGATCAAGCATCCATGTCTTTGAATGACATGGGTTAAATCCCGCGAAACGGCTCATTAATTTGAGGGGAAACGGTGGGGAATGGAGGAGTCTTACAAAGAGCAATTGATTGCACTTGATTGCACGAAACATAGTGGAGAAATTCATGAGGATTCAAAGCCCCAAAGAAACGGCCATGGCGGCATTGCTCTGGACGTATCGTGAGGAAGATGAAGTGAATTGGAGGAGAGAGAAAATAATTTAATAATAATAATTTTTTCCAAAAAAATAAATAAATTCGAAAAAATCAGAAAAAAAAATTCTATAAAAATCTTTGGAAGCCGAAATTATCAAATAAAATAATTTCGAATTTAATTGAAGTATATTTTAACCATTTAAAATATTTTTACTTTCTAGGCTTTAATTTAAATCAAATAAATTCGAAAATTCCAAAAATTTGAGAAAAGGATAGAAATGGATAGATTGGAATTTTTGATGAATTTAGAAATTTGAATGGGCTCATTCGGAGTTAAAATGAAGAAATACGATATTTTGGAAGTTTAAAAGGAGAGAAAAAGAATAAACTGACTTTCTGGAATTATTTTTGAACTGAAATGACATCATTAAGGGAAATGATTTTCAGAGGAATTATTTTTCTATGGAAAAAGGAATTTATGATGTTAGGGTGACGTCAACAGAGATTTTGATTTTTCTGGACGAATTATTTTTCAACAGGAAAAAGGGTTTTATTTACTGACAGGTGGGACCGGCTTTTGTGGACTGGGTCCGTTGACTGGGGAGAAGGCTGAGATTAAACCGGGCGAGGATGGATTGAATCAGGGAGGATCACGTGATGGCCGAGTAGAGAGGTTGAGGATTAAATTTGATTTAGATTTTGAAATAAAATTTAGATAAATCCAAATAAAGTTCAAATACTTTAAATTAATTAATTTGAAATTAAATTTTTCAGAGAACGAAATTTTGGGATGTTACATGTTTCCCCCTAGAGAGCACCTAATTTCGCATCACCCTAAGAGCACTCAGAGACCTAGAGGTATCCAAATGGGCCATGCCTAGCGGGCCGACCCACAGCCTGGTACTGTAGGTACGGCCCACAGCATGGTATGAGACATATCGGGCTAGGCCAGCACGACACAAGGGGGTGGGTTGTGCCTAGGCTATTGCCCTGGCCCAACGTGTCGGCACGACATGTCATGGGCACGGCCCAACATGACATAGCCCATGCGACACGGCGGCCTGGTAGGCACGTTTGGCTTGTAGGCACAATTAGCCCGGTGATCACGACTCATTTGGCATGAAAATGTGACCGTTAGGCACGTTTTAACCAGAAACAGTATGGTGGGCACGACCCATTAAGCACGAGTAACGGTCACATTTTTTAAATTTATAGCTGTTTTGTGGCCATTTGTGAGTTTAAAAATACAAAAAAATTGCAAAAATCTCAAATTTGTTCTATAAATAGGCAGCATACCTCCCCTCATTCAGCCACACTTAAACCAACAATCTCTTTCCAAATTCTCTTGTGAAAATTTTGATACACTTTGTGACAATTTGGCAAATTTCAAAATAATTTTGCCAAAAATATGAAAATTCAAAATCTGGCCTAAAATCAAGAAAAGAAGTAATAATACTAATTCGCATATACTTATATTATTCTTATTTTTCTTTATTGTAATACAAAATATGTAATAGTGTAATTTTCTATTTGCATTTTGTAGTTTTCCACATTTATCCATGGAAAATTTTGATAATTTTCCTATAAGTGAATATGGAATTGATATGAAAGATCTTTCATTCTTCGGGAATGAAACGTTTTTGCCTCCACCTCCACCTCAAATGGCAGAGTAGAGACTAGTTGTACCATCGTCAAGCTCTATGAGTGCCTCTGCGTCAGCAAGCACTGGAGCAAAGAGGTTGAGACCAGCACATTGGAGGTATGGATAAATTCGATAAGGTAGTGAAGTGACATGCGACTGAAGCTCGGGTAAGAGTTGTTTGCAAAATATGTCATTATGAATTATCTGCAAAGTCTTCAGGTGGAACTAGACACTTGCACATACATGCTCTAAGATGTAAAGAAAAACAAGGCATAACCATATGGCAGGCATAGCTACAGTATAACCCCAATGGTACGGTACATAACTGGGATTATAATATCGAGGAAGCTGAAGAATCTTTAGCCCATTTAATTTCCTCACAAGATCTTTCTTTAAATTTTAGTGCGTTAAATGCGTTCAAAAAGTATATTAGAATTGCTCATAATCCTAGATTTACTCATATTTCTAGATAGACAACGACTAGAGATTTAATTAATTACTACAATAATGTCATGAGAAAATTAAAGAACACGTTGGAAACTATACATTTTCAGTGGCCTTGACCTTGGGCATATGGAGTGATCGGTTTAGGGAAGATTATCTTAGTGTAGTCGCTCGTTATGTAAATGATTGCTAGATATTGAAAAAGGGAATCATAGGCTTCAAACTAATTAACATAGCACATATGGGTGAGAATATAGCAGAATATATTATCAAAGTCGTAGAAGATTTTGGTTTTCTAAATAAAAATTTTGCAATTTGCCTAGACAATGCTGCAGCAAACTCCAGGGCAATGGATATTCTCACTCTCTTATTTAATACATGCGTTGAACCTTTCTTGCTATATCAGTGATGCGCCTGCCATATTATTAATATTATAGTTAAATGTGGTTCGAAGAGGTTGGATCCATATTTTCAAGCTTTTCACGACACAATTTATTTTGTAAATAATTTTAACCAATGTATTGTAGCATATAAGACCTACTGTATTGCGATGGGTGTACATCCATGAAAGTTCATTGTGGACATGCCGGTAAGGTGAAACTCAACTTATCTCATGCTACAAAATATTTTACCCTATAAACTCATATTTTCTGTTTTTAACCATATGCACTATCACAGCCATACTGATAACACACTATTGACTAAACAGCACTGGTATGTTGCTGAGAAGCTACTAGTATTTCTAGAACTCTTTTACGAATTCACTGTTGCTTTTATCCAGAGTGTTCTATCCAACATCTCCTACAATTATGCATCATATTCTTGCGATTACTGTTCACTTGAAAGCTAATAAAAATTATGTAGTGTTGTGAGAGGTTGTACACTATGAAAATAAATATTTAAAATATTAGAATGAGATTTCGTACTTATACATATTTGCATTTATTCTAGATCCAAGAACTAAAATTGCAGGATTCACTAATGTTCTTTCAATTATATATGGGTCCAAGAACTAAAATTGCAGAATTCACTTATGTTTTTTTAATATATGTGAGTCTATTGGAATAGGGATAGATTATTCTAACTATTTTATAGTTTTTTGTTCACAATTATCTAAAGTTTATCAGAAATACGAGCATAAGTTTCAGAGAATTCGCTTGCAACAACCTCCACTAGCACCCACCACAGGTAAGAAGACAAATATGTGGGGCAAAATCTTTGGTGCACCAGGATCCTCTGGAAGAACAAACTTTACATCGCCAAGTGCTGTAGCAATCAATACCAAGACCCATGGAGAACTATCAGTCTTTGTGGATAACGATCACGTACAGAGAACTTCAACATTTTGGACTAGGGGTGCAAGCACAAGTTAACATATTTGGTGCTATCCATATTGGCATGGGATGTGTTAATCATCTCTGTCTTGATGGTTTCTTCCGAGTCTACTTTCAGTCTTTCTAGAAGAATATTGGAGGAGAGAAGAACAAGTCTCAAATCAGGATATCGACTTCTTCCTTTCTTTTATGATTGTCTTTCGTTCCCTTGGCAAGGAAGTTCTGATGCAAGCTTAACACTATATGGTGAATACGGAGTTGGAACACGCATTCAACAATCTCTATCTAGACGGTGACAAAGGCAATCAAGACACAAAAGCTTTTTAGAGCATACATATATACATTGTAATTTTTTTGATTTTTTTACATGTAATACTGAGCTATAGGTTGTACTCTTTTTCTTTATCAAGGTTTTCTCATGTTGAGTTTTTATTTGGCAAAGTTTTTAACAAGACAACCATTTAAATATTAATAAAGCCCATTATTAATTTTCTACAATTTATTGTGCCTTTTTCTACAATTTGTTATGTCTTTTTCTATAATTTCTTATGAATTTTTTAAATTTCACAAAAAATTTTGAACTATTACTTTTACAAAAAAAATCGGAGCAAACGGGCTAGCTGTGCCTAGCGGCCCATTTGTCTCAACGGGCACGTGCATAGGCCATCACCTCAGCCCACAAGTCGACACAACTTGACTTGTGACAAGCTAAATGGGCCATGCCTAAAGGGCTTGGACCGAATTGGGCTCGTGCCGGGTGTACCGTGCCTCCCGGATAGGACTACGGAGACCACTTGCTCTACTTCTCTCCCTCAGGTAGGCAGGCACTCACTTCTCCCCACTTAGCTCAGCTCTCCATTTCCCCTCACGCATGCGAGTCTAAGAATGGTGCTTGGTGCCGCCTCCCCCACCTTGCTACTCTGTCGCCACCATCTACTCCCCACCACCCGTCGTCTTCTACCAGAAGCCTCACCTCTAGCGCTCTCTCCTCTCACGTGCAACCCCACAAACCCTAACCATGCCCAATCCCCCATCACCGTCGTGCTGCATACGTAGCCACTTCCTCACCGGCGCTGTGATCCGCCGTTGGCGTGGGCCTTTGCCTCCACGTCCTCTCCTACCACCGTTTAGTCAAGATCGCGATCCTAGATAGAATCATTTTCGTCTAACAGGATCGGATCGTATGATTGGATTGTAGAATCACAATTCTATCAAATTTTTAAAACGTATATATTTATATAAAAATTAAATTATATTTCTAAATATGCAAGTCTATAGTAGATTTTTTTAAAAAATTTAATTTTGTAATTTGAGCACACTTATTCATGTTATATTGAATTAAAGTTGATTTTTGAAACGTATTTTATTATTTTTAATAAACTCATAATGTAAAAATGCAATATGTCAAAGATAATACTTTTTTTTACCTTAGAACAATATGTAAACAACAAAACAAAGTAAATTAAACTAGTGCGACTTAAACTAACAATAGATAATAGCAAATTTTATATACTAATATAGTTTATTGTCAGGATCATGGTTCTACTATGATCTTATCTAATCTTAACAATTCTATAAGTATGATCATAATTTTACTACGACACTATTTTTTTGATTTATATTAGGATTTGTATTATCTTTGACAAAATCGTATGATATGGTAGGTATTGCGATGCTGAAAACCTAGCTTCTCTCCCGCAGGGAAAATTTATGTATTTGCCACCCTTACGACTCGGGTGGCAACAGATTTGCTACTCAGGCCCGTTGTCAGCGACTCAGGTGGCCCCATATGTAAGTGACAGAGTTTCGGTGGCAAAAACATGAATCTCCCTCTCCCGCAGGCAGGCGCTCACTTCTCCCCCCACTAGGCTCAGCTCTCCATTTTCCCTCGCGCACGCGAGTCCAAGAATGGTTCTCGGTGCCGCCTCCCCCGCCTTGCTGCTCTGTCGCCGCCGTCTACTCCCCACCACCCGCCACCTTCTACCAGCAGCCCTCGCCGCTGGCGCTCTCTCCTCTCGCGTGCAACCCCACATCCCCCATCTCCGCCGCGCCGCATACGTGCCCACTTCCTCACCGGCGCTGCGCTCCGCCGCCGGCGTGGGCCTCCGCTTCCACGTCCTCTCCTACCACCGTCTAGCGCCTCCATCGATTTCTCCAAGGAGGGTAGAGGAGGCGGACTGCTCAAGGTGAAGGAGGGAGGCGACGAATCCGTTCTGTTGCAGCACGATTTCACCAAGATTTTTGTTGATTTGTTCGTTTTTGAAGGAGATCAGGGCTAGGGCAGCACCATGGTGTGTTTTTTCGAGCTCATGTTCTCCTGCTCCACAGAATCACACCCGCGCCCCCCCGGGTACTGATTTTACCCCCAAATCGATTTCTCCAGAGAGGGTAGAGGAGGCGGACTGCTCAAGGTGAAGGGGGAGGCGACAAATCCATGCTGTAGAAGCTCGATGTGAGATGATTTTCGCTGATTTGGATATCATTGCAAGGGCTACATGCCTACATGTTGTGGTCATCCGGTCCCTCTCCATTCAATTCTGCATCAGGCCAGTAACTAGGATTACAGATAGTGTGATAATAAATCGATTTTTCTCTGGTTGGGTTCAGCAGTCGCACAAAAAACTAAGAATGTATGAATACAAGGTACACTGCTCTCCATACTCCTTTTTAAGAAGTTCATGGTTCAGCAGTCGCACAGAAAACTAAGAATGTATGAATACAAGGTACATTGCTCTCCATACTCCTTTTTACGAAGTTCATGGCATACCTGTGTTTTGGTTTGATGCGTTTTTGCAACGCATTCTTGATTTTACCGAGGACAATGCACCGGATCCAGACAATACACAGGTTTCTAATGAAAGATGGTACTTGGTTGGGACCAGGACGGCAGGGATTTGTAGTGCTTCTTTTTTCTGCCATCCGACTGCAGCATCTACATGTTCTTTTTAGTTGATTCAGTTTTGTTCTCTCAGCCGCTGAGCTTTGCAGCAGAGCATTGTACTAGAAGTTTTCTATTGAAACTTTGTCCAAAATATACCATCATCCTCTTTTGCTTGAATTATATTTCTTTTTTTCAGTCATCTGTATTAACTCAATGTACAATATTATTTGGGCAAATACAATAGTAATTGATAGACTGACACTCCACAGATATTCAAATTTTTTATCTCTAATCAAATAGGGCTCCGGTTTAACATTTTTCACAAATTTAGAATACATGCCCCATAATGATGAAGTTGATTTCCTTCTTTTTCTGCATGCACAGACGAAGTGATTTGATGCACATAATGAGCGAAGGGATCTAGTGCCCAACTACCGAGTCCTCCCGAAATGGCGTTATCAGAGCTGAGCCAGAAGTGGAAAGGAGCTTGGGATTAATGTTTCCGATAGCTTATTGTCAAGTACAGGCAGGCCTGTCAAGATGAAGGTATGTGTGATTTTCTTCACAGCATCCTTTTCAACATCTTTTCTTGCAGGTCTAAACCAATGTTATTAGGTCCTCGACTAATTGTGGATTAGCCGTCCGGTCGATGAATGCTGACGACTAGGATCCTCGACTCGACTGGAGCGCCTAGTCGGACGACCGGACGACTAATCGACGACCAGCAGCGACTAATCATGCATAGCTAGCTGCATGACTTGATGGACCACGGTCTCTTTACCCTAGCAGACTGAGCCCAATACCTCCCCACGAGGGCCACGACCAGCGGCAACGGCGGTGCAGGCGCCATCGAGGCAGAGGAGCTGCGGCGGCACAGTCCCAGCGAGGCAGAGGAGTGGCGGCGGTGGAAAGGCAAGGGCAACGGCAAGATGAGAGGCAGACGAGAAAACTGGGCCTCTTGCTTGAGAGGCCTGGCCCATCCGGCGCATCACTAATGATTGAAGGGCAGGGGAGAGCAGCTGTTAGGTTTCCATCCCCACCACACAGCTGCCGCACGCAACTGCTGGTGATGGGGGCTTCCGATGGCACTGCCCCATTGTGTGCTCGTTTCTGCCCCCTCTCACCTCTTCGCAGTCAGCAGCAGCAGGAGCACGAGAGGGAGCTGCGCAGGGCTGCTGACGGCGACAGGTGCTGCTGATGGGGTTAATGATGGCGACGGCTCCTTCGTCTTTGACTCCGATCGCCATAGGCAACTGCCACCTGCACCTCTAGGTTCCTCTCCCTTCTCCCTTCGGATCATTTTTTCCTGATCTCCTCCGTTACACTCTGTTTTTGCTGCTCTGTTTTGCTCTCGTGGCAGTAGCAGCAGCAAGTCATAGTAGCAGTAGAAGGCAGCAAGTAGTAGAAGCAGCCAGCATGCAGTAATAGGCTAGTTAGTGACTAGTCGTGACTAGTTGGCAAGTCAGTAGCATGGTGACTTGACTTTACTTTACGACTTAATAAACTTGGTCTAAACACTGAATGTTGTTGTAGAAATTTTTCAGCAATCCATACAACTGCAACAACCTGTAACTTTCTGGTTACAGTCAAAAGTTTTAAATTTTGCAAGTTTAGAATTTGTGGTTTAAAATGAACATCCCAACTAGGGGATGAACAATTTCAACAGGGGAGCTTTTTAATTGCAAAAATTCTGAACTCCAGTTAACAAGATCCCCCTAAATGCCAAACTGGAAAGCCTTTAATCTTATGCAAGTTCCCAATATCTGGTGTAAAGTTTCTTAATCGAAACTCGAAAGTTTTCAATATATTGTTAAAAGTTTTCTAGTTGAAAGGTTTTCCTAACACCTGGTTGAAAGGTACTAGACTTGAAAGGTCTGAGGTTTTACAGCTGCTAGCTGGGATGTTTCAGTTCCTGAATCAAAAATTTTTAAAAATCAAGACTGAAAGTTCCATAATAAAAACTCAGAATCTTTGTTTTTTATTCCCAAGTTGAAAGATCCATTATCCATTTTTTTAAAGGTCCCCATTTTGAAAATTTTCCAGTTAATAGTTTCTGATATATGGTTTTGTAAGTTTTCCTGCTGAAAATTTTCCAATCTGCACTAGAAAGTTTCTTGGATGAAAGTTTCAATCTCTACTTGAGAGTGTTCTCACTTTAAACGTTTTGCACTGCCACTAGAAAGTTCCTTAATTGAAATTCTCAATATGCACTTGAAAGTTTTCGCAGTTCAAACTTGCACTCTCCAATGCAAAGTTTTCCTGCTAAAAGTTTCTGATATATGGTTTGAACGTTTTAATCTCTAGTAGAAAGTTTATCAGTTGAAAATTTTGAACTACCAGTAGAAAGTTTTCTCAGTTCAAACTCTCCAATTGAAAGTGTTCTGTTATCTGATTAAAAGTATCTCAAATGAAAGTTTTTATCTACAGCAGAAAGTTTTATCAGTTGAAATTTGCACTCTGCAGTAGAAAGTTCCGCATTTGAAAGATTCTGATTTGTGGCTGAAAGTTTTGCAGTCAAAAAGTTTTTCATTCACCAGTAGGAAGTTTTCCAATTAAAAAGATTACAATATCTAGTTTTAATAATATCTTTTTCATTGATTTTTTTGTCATAGTTGTGACAGTGGGTTGTTCATGCTGAATAGCATGTTATCATGTCTCCTCTCATTAATTTTTCCTGTTGTCTCTTCATCAGAGAGGATGCCATGCCACATGAGAAACAATTATGATGCAGGCTTTGGTGATGAGTCTTCTTCATCACATCGCGCTTGAATGAGCAACTAGAGGTATGGCAAACTCTATATAATCTTTTTGAATAATCATGTGGATGTCTTACTGCTTGTCATATTTCATAGTTCTAAAAACCTAATTAGTTACCTTTGTAGAGTACAAATAATACTAGGTTTTAATTATGTCTGTGTTACAACTTCCATATAATAGAATTTTCTTGTGGCTGCCAGCAACTTTACTCAATATTTTTAGATACAAAAATTACTTGTATATGAGTGAGATGGATTTTTCATAAGCCAAACTATTCTATTTTAAAGCCCCAACCCATTTTCCAAGAAATAACTTGGTTTTTATGTATGTTTTACAATGGAAACCATTTTTGTGATTTGACTGGATTTTTTTCAGCTTTAATCACCTACATGTTCCGTAGTTGTTCAGCTTCACCTTCTACCTTTTTTTAAAGAGATTTTCTCCTTTGCAGATTTTTTGCACAATTGTCAAAGTTTCAAAAGATTCTGGGGAAATTAAATGGGAAGCATAAAGATTTTGTGTGTGCTGATGGATTTGGATCAATTCTACTGTCATCGTGTTCTCATACTCCCAAGGATGGTAGCTCAATGGCTGGTGAAGAACTTTGATGTCAACTCAAAGAAGTGTCTTGCAAGTTCCCATGTAGAAAGTTCTCACATGAGGTACAAAGTTTCTCAATCAAAAGTTTTTTCAATCTACAGTTTAATTTTTTTTCGATCTGTTTTTAGGATCCCCTGTAGAAAGTTTTCAACAGTTGGGTTGAAAGTTACATCAGAAATGAACTTTTTAATATCTGTTTTTGAAAGTGTCAGTTGTATCAGAAATGAACTTTTTATTATCTGTTTTTGAAAGTCTCAGTTGGGAGCTTTTCAATCCTCTGTTTAGAGTTTGTCAGCTGGAAGTTGCCTCATATTTTGTTCACAGTTTTCTCAGTCGACGATTCTGTCAATTGACAGCTTAAAATCTCTCTACAATCTCTTGTTTAAAGTTTTCCAGCTGAGTTGAAGGTTTTGATCTATCCATTTTAAAAGTTTATCATAACTTTCTTTGCACATATTCTGATTGATTATATGATAGCATTATTATTGAGTATTGACACACTACATCCTGATTGTTTATGAAACATATCGAGGGGGAAATCAAGAAAATGAAACTTAGTTCAATAACATATGTTTCTCTCTTTTTTTATTTGATAGCATTTTTTATACCATATGTGACTTTTTGTTTGGTGGGGGGCGGGGGGGGGGGGGGGGGTCTCTTGTTTTTATGGAAACTATCGGATCTTTATACCACTCTGCCACTCAAAAAGTTTGGTACCTTGTACCAAATTTCTGGAAAAGAAGGTTTCATGCATCGTGTGCAAACAGAACTGTCGAAATTATAAGGAATGAAAGCGAGTCTTTAATCAGGAATTTCCAAAGAGCATTCAGGATTGTATACCCAAGATCGATAAGGGTAAATATCTTGAAATGAAGGGAGAAGTGGCCCACTCTGTCTCAGACTCAAAGAATTAGTTGAGTTCCTTTCTTTTTGCAGTAAACCCATATATCAGTTTTACATTAGATGCATTTCTTTTTTATTCCCATGTGTTTATATTGACTCATCCTTTCATTTCCCTTTTGCTGCCATAGTCGTGACACTGGCATTTTCACGCTGAAGCTCATGCAACAATATGATGGGAATGCACCATTGAACTTTAGAGCTGCTAGTGTCTTTCTCTTTTTTTTATTTGTTTTTTTCCTTCTTTTGCATGTTACTACACCATCAATGATAACTTTGCCAAATTGTGTATTCAGGTAGATGCAAAAGCTTTGCGGGAACATCTCACATACTACATGATTGCTCATAAGTACAATGAGAAGTTGTCAACTATTAATGAAATTCTGGCGACATGTAAGTCCCCCTATAACCCCAAAACGAACCTTCATTCTTGTTTTCTTTTTATTTCATGTAACTACAAATCCCTTTTATTTTTCCCTGCGCCCCGCGGGCGGGGGGGGGGGGGGGGGTAGTGTCAAGATATGGATATGTTTTCTTTATTTGTGTGTTCGCTATTTGAATGTTTGTGTTCATTTTATAAATCATGATGCCTAGTGTTAACCCACCGGAAATAGTATTGACCACTGGAAGCTACCTTTTTTCTCTTAACGTTTTCATGATTTTTTTTATATGCAGCAGTTGCACATGTGAGATAGCATAGTTTTCGCCAAAATTTTGGACACTATTAGCACTGTAGATTAATTAAATTCCAGATTTAGCCCCCGGGTAGATTTATTTCCGTTTTTAGCTCCCTGACCGCGCCATTACTGTTATAGGTGTATCGTGCGGTGCAGAAGCGCACCACTCGAGTGGTGCGGTGGCTGACCGCACCATTCGGCGAGTCATGCGGCGCCCCACCGCACCACTCGGTTGTCTACAGTGCTAGGGTTAGGTTTTCGACACTATTAGCACTGCAGATTAATTAAATTCCAGATTTAGCCCCTCGGGTAGATTTATTTCCGTTTTTAGCCCCTAGCCGACCGCACGATTAACCGGGAGCCGACGCGTGGCAATCGTGCGGCCAGGGAGCGCACGACACGGAGATCATGCGGTCCCAGACCGCACCATCACTGTGCGGTGGAGTGGTGCGCTCGCCCACCGCACGATCAAGCAAATGGTGCGGTCGCGCGCCACACCATTAAGGCAACGGTGCGGTGGCCGACCGCATGATTCAGCGCTGTCACGTCAACCGTCGAAAGCACCTCCGTCCGTCGCTGCTTGCTTTGGCTGCCTGTAAAATCGCTGGCTTTGCGCATGCTGCCATACGCCCGTGCTTTGCCCTTTCAATTTTCTATTGCATGCCATGCACACGTGCCAGCTCTTCGTGTATGGTTTATCCATCCCCTACCAGAATAGTAACCTCAATTCAGCATAAAAGAGGTTGGCCAGCTGCGTTTGATGGTTTGGACGGTAGAAGCTTAGCCAGAGCAAGAAAACTGCAGAGTAAGAGGGGGAGGGAAGTGAAGGAAGAAACGAGCATGAGAACAAGATTTTGAGTCATTTTTCTTTGGAATCAGAAGTTTTGGCAAGTGTGAAAGTTGTAGATCGCCTCGTGAGCTTCAAGAAAAGATAAATATCATCTCCATATGCCTATATTATTATCGTACTAATTAGCTTGTAATTAGCGTAAATGTTCTGTAAACATTCTCCATATGTCTATATTTTTTGTAATTATCGTGTTGTATTTTATATTTTATGTGAAGAAATTATGTGCTGTTGTTCACTGTAATGTAAAATGTTTGTAGTTGTAGTGTATTGCTTTTTTTGATAAAATGTTTGTAGTTGTAGTGTATTGCGTTTTTTATATTTTATGTAAAGAATTTTTGTACTGCTCTTGTGAACAGTAACCTAAAAAAATGTTGACTGGATTGTAACTACATTTCAATGATGTCGTTGTGAAGCACACTGCTAGTCGGAAGGGCCACTTGCGTAGGTACTGTTTGTATTAATATTTACTCATTCTTGTAGCCAAAATCACTGAATGATATTAGATCTTGTTGTGCATGTTTGTGAGAGCTTGCTTCCATAAATGAAAGATTAGGAAAAAATGTAGTTATTTCATTTACATAAGAATTCATAAGTTAAAAATGATGAGAAATGAGTAGTTGGATTGGTGAATTAAGTAGAACAATAATAATACTAATTAAGAGAGATTTGGAGAAATTGTAATTTATTTATCACAGAAATTAGCGAGTAAATTTGATTTATGTAGGAATTTGATTGGACACTCCGTAAATGAATTAAAAATTAGATTTAAAATAAAAAAGTACCATTCATATTTGTATGGGATAAGTAACAATGAAATTGAGATGAAAATATTACGCTTGTATCTACTAGACGGTACTTGCTGTATGATGGTACACTTGTTGCATGTTATATATACTAAGAGGGTTCAGTATGGACTTTATTAGGTACGCCATGGGTGACATTCAAGACTTGTTCGTGTTCTACGGAAGTGGTCTCGTGCGCGACGGGCCGTACGGGGCAGACCTATCTAATTGTGATCGGACCGTGATCCGGGCACCCAATCTGAACACCATGAGCTTGTCTGAGCTACGGAGATGTGTGCGTTCCGCATTCGATTGGGATACCGCAAGGAACAAATTACGGATTGAGGCAGTGTATGCCGCAGTGGTAGGTGCTGCAAGGGAGATAGTGTGGCAACTTATAAAGGTGACGAGCGACGCTTCATGGGCGAACTACATGGAGGTCGTGTGCAACCCTGACGCAGCGATTTATGCCAGGCCAATGGTGTATGTTCAATTCGTGGAGAGGACAGAATCATCCGCCATGCGTGGTTCTAGTGGTGCTGGCGGAGATGTAGAGCCTGCATTACTCTCCGGCGGTCATGAAGATACTGGTGAAGTAGGAGTCAATGAGTCAATGGGAGATGGAGACCTGCGGAGGCGGGTGAAGAATTTTCAGCCGAATGAAGGTGCGGATAGGTGGAGGGCCGCCTGTGTTGACTGTCACGAGTACCTTGCGAACCAGCCGGAGGAAGTGGAAAGCGAGAAGGATGTGGAAACAGACAGTTCTGAAGAGGAGGAAGAAGGGGAACCTACAGCGGGAGGTGTGTCAGGTGGTGTTGTAACCATGGACGGTGCATACGTGCTGTCCACATTGGACGACATCGCAGCGGAATCCCTAGTTCTGCCACGGGCGGAGGAGGCAGAGTGGGGATTCAATGAGGGCACACTCCTTTTAGGGCAGTGTTTCCGTAACAAGAGTGCTGCACAGCAAACTATTACCACATACGCCGTCAACATTAGCCGGACATACCGGGTGCACATGTACAACCCTGACACCTACATTATGAAGTGTGTCGACGGCTCCTGCCCTGGCAAGGTCCGTGCGCAACGGTTCAGGGGCGCTGCCACGGACTTCCGGATAACGGTGCTGAAGGATCACACTTGTGAGTTTGCGGCGCCACCACTAGGCACTGCAACATGACGTCGTCATATGTTGCGGAGCTGATAAGCCATCTTGTGGTGGCAAATGTATTCATTTCTCCGAAGGTTCTCATGGCGGAGGTAGCGAACACGGTGGGGTTTGATGTCAGCTACAAGAAGGTGTGACAAGCGAAACAAAAGGTCCTGCATCATAAGTTCGGGATGTATGAGGAGGCATATAATCTGGTCCCAAGAATGCTGCATCAGATTGCAGAAGCAAACCCAGGCACATACATTAACAAGTACGAGCGGGTTCATGAGACGCAAGGGTCGAATTGTTTTGTGCTTAACAGAGTGTTCTGGGCCTTCCATCAGGCAAATATAAGGCTTCAAGTCGTGCCGTCCAGTGCTAACGATGGACGGCACATTCCTATCTTGCAAGTACAAGGATATTATCCTGACCGCGGTTGCAGCAAACGCAAATGACTAGTTACTCCCAATGGTATTTGCAATTGTGGAGAATGAAAATACGGATAGTTGGTTGTGGTTCCTTGCCAATGTGAAGCAGGCCATAGTACAAGATCGGCTCAATGTGTGTGTCATCTCAGACCGCAATGCAGGCTTGCTGTCTGCAATGCGAACGATGCAGAACGGGACACAGCCCTCCTTCCAGTGGAATGACATAAGAACCGGTGGTGCATGAGGCATCTTGCGGCGAACTTCCACAGAAGGTTCCATAGCAAGGAACTAATGAAGATGTTCAAAAAGCTTTGTATGCAGAACCAGAAGAGAAAGTTCGAGGCCTCTGGAGGCACCTTGATCAGGAGACCAGCAAGCATGTAAGGCGTCGCGAGCAGGCTGAAGCTGGGGCCGTGGAGGGAGTCTCCACGGCAGTTGGGGAGTTCACATAATGGGTTCAGTCCAATGCACCTGACTTGGAGATGTGGTCTCTACTGCATGACACCGGCGGAGCAAGGTATGGAATCATGACGACAAACATGTCCGAGTGTACAATGGTGTTCTAAAGGGCGTGAGATCCCTACCTATCACTGCAATCGTGGAAGAGACTTGGAACCGTTCAGTTGGATACTTTGTCAATAGAGCCATGATGGCGAAGAAGCATTTGAACGAAGGTAAAGATTTCTCCGAGGTAGCGTAGGCCTACATGGACAAAAAGATGGAGAAGGCTCGTTCACATATTGCTCAAACCATGGATGGCTTACGGAGTAAGTTCGAGGTCCGCCTCAGACAGAAGTACATGATGGACCAGACTAGAGGGGATCGTAAGCAGGTGTGTATGATTTATGACAGAGCATCTTGCACCTGCAACAAACCGCAACTTCTACACAAGCCATGCTCCCACGTGTACGCGGCATGCGCGGTATAGCACCAGGCGCCCACGCATTACATCTCAAAGTACTATGACATAAAGCACATGTTTGAAACCTGGAGTACGGAGTTCCATTCCTACGGGGTGGACGTGCATTACAGGAACCTCTAGCCAGGGCAGATGAAGTGGGTGCCAAACAATGCAATTAAACACGTCGGCCGTGGGTGACGACATAGCCGTCGCATTCGTAATGACATGGATGATAGCCAGCGTTGGGATCGGGTTCGGCACCCGAAGTACAGACTATGCAAGACGGTTGGCCATTCATTTAGGCAGTGCCCAAACAGACCGACATCAAGTAACGCTCCATAGTATGAAGCACATAGTTCTTCGTTGTTGACTGCTGGTTCCGTGTTTCTTAACTATTCAGGGCCTTTGTTGTGCCCGTCTTGTGTATGCAAGCACATGATCTTGCAACCTATAACCTATGTTGAATGTATCTTACGGAAATATTTGCGTGTATAATCTGTTTGAGTCATTTCTTGGAAATTATGTTGTGACTTATTCGATATTTCGTTGTCATTTGTTGTCGTTCGCTGCAAATTAGCTTTGCTGGAAATTATCTTGTCATCTGTTGCACACTTTGTTGTAATTCGCTGCAAATTACGTTTGTTGCATATTATGTTGTCATTTATTTCACACTTTATTGTCATTAGCTGTAAATTACGTATGTTGTATATTCTTATGTCACTGTGTACTGACTTGTTTTCATTCATCGACAGAAGATGGCGTACGAGTTGCTTGAGCCCTTTTGGGATGACCAGCACCGATGCATAGCGTGGTCATCTCCTGATGGCCCTCTGAGTTTCATACTTAGGAGCCCCCGAGAGCACTGGCCTCTAAACGATCGGTACATCTCACTTCTGCGAGACACCGGCCTTTTGCCCATTGCTCGCATGTTGGATGTCCCGTATGCGTTGCAGTTCGATGCGGCTCTTTTGTCCGCACTCGTGGATCGTTGGAGACCAGAGACTCACACCTTCCACTTCTGGTGGGGCGAGATGACTGTTACACTTCAGGACGTGTCCATGCTGACAGGTCTACTCCTCTGTGGTGCAGCAGTAGTGCCACCCCCTAGGGTGGCAAACTGGAAGGTCGACCTGGGTGCCTGGTTCGGTCACCCGATCCCAGACAACATGTTTGGTGTGCCACACTCATGGCTACGACATTTCATGATCTGCGCTGTGCACGCTTCTGAGGTCGTGCGGACGCACCTCATGGCATACCTCCTTTTTTTGTTAGGGTGGGTCTTGTTTCCTACGACCACTGGAGTCTCTGTGCATCCTACATACATACACCTTGCGGAGTCCTTGGCGGATGCCTGGCCCGGCGAGGTGTCGTAGTACAGCTGGGGATCTGCAGTCCTTAGCGCCACGTACCGAGGCTTGTGTGATGCCTCGCAGTGTACTGCGGCCAGCGAGCCGGTCTTGGCAATGTGCTACGTGCTCCTACAGTACTGGTCTTGAGAGCACTTCCCGGTTGGGAGGACTTACTTCAAGAGTGTCATGCACCCTTACGAGCTCAGTGAGGAGTTCTACGATCAGGCTGGTGGCGATGACCCCATAAATGGGCCGACTATGGGGACGCGTTGGACACATGGTCAGCTGCGGTGGGCCAGGAAGAGACCGAGGCATGTGTACCCAGAGTTCCATAACCAATTCGAGACTCTTCATGAGAGCGACAGTCTGGTGGCCATGGGATGCAGAGTTCATTCAGAGCATAGCCCCCCACGGGTTGTCATCTCAGTGCCACCTGCCACCTTGTCTTCTCCCACTTCGTCGAGCCATACAACCCGCAGAGAGTCCTGAGGCAATTTGGCCTCCACCAGCACGTGCCACCTCTCCCAAGACGGCCACTACCACCGAAGGCCCACCGGTAAGTCATTGCACGGTAACTGTACGCAATGTAGTAATGTGTTAGTACTAATCGTCCTGGGAGGGGTGGCACGTGCTGGTGGAGGTTAAACTGCCTCAGGACTCTCTGCGGGTTGTATGGCTCGACGAAGTGGGAGAAGACGAGGTGGCAGGTGGCACTGAAATGACAACTCGTGGGGGGGGGCTATGCTCTGAATGAACTTTGCATCCCATGGCCACCAGACTATGTCGCTCTCATGAAGAGTCTCGAACTGGTTATGGAACTCTGGGTACACACGCCTCGGTCTCTCCCTGGCCCACCGCAGCTGACCATGTGTCCAACGCGTCCCCATAGTCGGCCCATTTATGGGGTCATCGCCACCAGCCTGATCGTAGAACTCCTCGCGGAGCTCGTAGGCCTCCCAACTGGGAAGTGCTCCCAAGACCAGTACTGTAGGAGCACGTAGCACACTGCCAAGACCGGCTCGCTGGCCGCAGTACGCTGCGAGGCATCACACAAGCATCGGTACGTGGCGCTAAGGACTGTAGATCCCCAGTTGTACTGCGGCACCTTGCCGGGCCAGGTATCCGCCAAAGACTCCGTAAGGTGTATGTAGGTAAGACGCACGGAGACTCCAGTAGTCGTAGGAAACAAGACCAACCCGAACAAAAAAAGGAGGTATGCCATGAGGTGCGTCCTCAGGAGCGTGCACATGGCAGATCATGAACTGTCGTAGCCATGAGTGTGGCACACCAGACATGTTGCCTGGGTCGGGTGACCGAACCGGGCACTCAAGGCGACCTTCCAGTTTGCCGCCCTGGGGGTGGCACTACTTCTGCACCACAGAGGGGTAGACCTGTCAGCATGGACACGTCCTGAAATGTAACAGTCATCTCGCCCCACCGGAAGTGGAAGGTGTGAGTCTCTGGTCTCCAACGATCCACGAGTGCGGACAGGAGAGCCACATCGAACTGCAACGCATACGGGACATCCAGCATGCGAGCAATGGGCAAAAGGCCGGTGTCTCGCAGCAGTGAGATGTACCGATAGTCTAGAGGCCAGTGCTCTCGGGGGCTCCTAAATATGAAACTCGGAGGGCCGTCAGCAGATGACCACGCTGTGTATCGGTGCTGGTCATCCCAAAAGGGCTCAAGCAACTCATACGCCATCTTCTGCCAATGAATGAAAACAAGTCAGTACGCAGTGACATGAGAATATACAACATATGTAATTTGCAGCTAATGACAATAAAGTGTGAAATAAATGACAACATAATATGCAACAAACGTAATTTGCAACGAATGACAACAAAGTATGCAACAGATAACAAGATAATTTTCAGCAAACCTAATTTGCAGCGAACGACAACAAATGACAACGAAATATCGAATAAGTCACAACATAATTTCCAAGAAATGACTCAAACAGATTGTACACGCAAATATTTCCGTAAGATACATTCAGCATAGGTTAAAGGTTGCAAGATCATGTGCTCGCATACACAAGACGAGCACAACAAAGGCCCTGAATAGTTAAGAAACACGGAACTAGCAGTCAACAACGAAGAACTATGTGCTTCATACTATAGAGCATTACTTGATGTCGGCTTGTTTGGGCATTGCTTAAATGAATGGCCAACCGTCTTGCATAGTCTGCACTTCGGGCACCGAACCCGATACCCACGCTGGCTATCATCCATGTCATTACAAGTACGACGGCTATGTCGTCGCCTACGGCCGACGTGTTTCAGTGCATCGTTCGGCACCCACTTCATCTGCTTTGGCTAAAGGTCCCTGTAATGCATGTCCACCCCGTAGAATGGAACTCCATGCTCCATGTTTCAAACAAGTGCTTTATGTCATAGTACTTTGAGATGTAATGCGTGGGCGCCTGGTGCCATATCGCGCATGCCGTGTACACGTGGGAGCATGGCTTGTGTAGAAGTTGTGGTTTGTTGCAAGTGCAAGATGCTCTGTCATCAATCGTGCACACCTGCTTACGATCCCCTCTAGTCTGGCCCATCATGTACTTCTGTCTGAGGCGGACCTCGAACTTCCTCCGTAAGCCATCCATGGTCTGAGCAATATACGAACGAGCCTTCTCCATCTTCTTGTCCATGTAGGCCTGCGCTACCTCGGAGAAATCTTTGCCTTCGTTCAGATGCTTCTTCGCCATCATGGCTCTATTGACAAAGTATCTAACTGAACGGTTCCAAGTCTCTTCCACGATTGCAGTGATAGGTAGGGATCTCATGCCCTTTAGAACACCATTGTATACCTCGGACATGTTTGTCGTCATGATTCTATACCTTGCTATGCCGGTGTCATGCAGTAGAGACCGCATCTCCAAGTCAGGTGCATTGGACTGAACCCATTGTGTGAACTTCCCAACTGCCGTAGAGCCTCCCTCCACGGCCCCAGCTTCAGCCTGCTTGCGACGCCTTACATGCTTGCTGGTCTCCTGATCGAGGTGCATCCATAAGGCCTCGAACTTCCTCTTCTGGTTCTGCATACAAAGCTTTTTCAACATCTTCATTAGTTCCTTGCTATGGAACCTTCTGTGAAAGTTCGCCGCAAGATGCTGCATGCACCACCGGTTCTTCATGTCATTCCACTGGAAGGGGGGCTGTGTCCTGTTCGTATTGCAGACAGCAAGCTTGCATTGCGGTACGAGATGACACACATCGGGCCGATCTTGTACTGCGGCCTGCTTCACATTGGCAAGGAACCACAACCAGCTATCCGTATTCTCATTCTCTACAATTGCAAAAGCCACTAGGAGTAACTGGTCATTTGCGTCTGCTGCAACCGCGGTCAGGATAGTATCCTTGTACTTGCCAGATAGGAATATGCCGTCCATCGTTAGCACTGGACGGCACCACTTGAAGCCTTCTATTGCCTGATGGAAGGCCCAGAACGCTCTGTCAGGCACAAAACAATTCGGCCCTTGCGTCTCATGAACCCGCTCGTACTTGTTAATGTATGTGTCTGGGTTTGCTTCTGCAATCTGATGCAGCATTCTTGGGACCAGTTCATATGCCTCCTCATACGTCTCGAACTTATGCTGCAGGACCTTCTGTTTCGCCCGTCACACCTTGTAGCTGACGTCAAACCCCATCGTGTTCGCTACCTCCGCCATGAGAACCTTCGGAGAAATGGATACATTTGCCACCACAAGATGGCTTATCTGCTCCGCAACATATGACGACGTCATGTTACGGTGCCTATGTAGTGGCGCCGCAAGCTCATAAGCGTGATCCTTCAGCACCGTTATCCGGAAGTCTGTGGCAGCGCCCCTGAACCGCTGCGCACGGACCTTGCCAGGGCAGGAGCCGTCGACACATTTCACAATGTAGGTGTCAAGGTTGGACCTGTGCATCTGATATGTCCGGCTGATGTTGACGGTGTATATGGCAATAGCTTACCGTGCAGCACTCTTGTTACGGAAGCACTGCCCTAAAAGGAGTGTGCCCTCATTGAATCCCCACTCTGTCTCCTCTGCCCGTGGCAGAACTATGGATTCCGCTGCGATGTCGTCCAATCTGGACGGCACGTACGCACCGTCCGTGGTTACAACACCACACACCTCCCGTTATAGGTTCCCCTTCTTCCTCCTCTCCTGAACTGCCTGTTTCCACATCCTCCTCGCTTTCCACTTCCTCCACCTGGTTCGCAAGGTACTCGTGACAGTCAACACAGGCAGCCTACCACCTATCCACACCTTCATTCGGCTGAAAATTCTCCACCCGCCTTCGCAAGTCTCCATCTCCCATTGACTCCTCCTTTACCAGCATTTTCATGACCGCCGGAGATTAATGCAGGCTCTACATCTCCGCCAGCACCACTAGAGCCACCCATGGCGGATGATTCTGTCCTCTCCACGAATTGAACATACACCATTGGCCTGACATAAATCGCTGCGTCAGGGTTGCACACGACCTCCATGTAGTTCGCCCATGAAGCGTCGCTCGTCACCTTTATAAGTTGCCACACTATCTCCCCTGCAGCACCTACCACTGCGGCATACATTGCCTCGATCCGTAATTTGTTCCTTGCGGTGTCCCGATTGAATGCGGAACGCACGCATCTCCAGAGTTCAGACAGGCTCATGGTGTTCAGATTGGGTGCCCGAATCACGGTCTGGTCAGAATTAGACATGTCTGCCCCGTACAGCCCGTCGCGTATGAGACCACTTCCGTAGAACACGAACTAGTAGTGTGCTTCACAATGACATCATTGAAATGTAGTTACAATCCAGTTAACATTTTTTTTGTTACTGTTCACAAGAGCAGTACAAAAATTCTTCACATAAAAATATAAAATACACTACAACTACAAACATTTTACATTACAGTGAACAACAACAATACATAATTTCTTCACATAAAATATAAAATACAACACGATAATTACAAAAAAAAATATAGACATATGGAGAATGTTTATAGAACGTTTACGCTAATTACAAGTTAATTAGTACGATAATAATATAGGCATATGGAGATGATATTTATGTTTTCTTGAAGCTCGCGAGGCGATCTACAACTTTCACACTTGCCAAAACTTCTGATTCCAAAGAAAAATGACTCAAAATCTTGTTCTCGTGCTCATTTCTTCCTTCACTTCCCTCCCTCTCTTACTTTGCAGTTTTCTTGCTCTGGCTAAGCTTCCACCGTCCAAACCATCAAACGCAGCTGGCCAACCTCTTTTATGCTGAATTGAGGTTACTATTTTGGTAGGGGACGGATAAACCATACACGAAGAGCTGGCACGTGTGCATGGCATGCAATGGAAAATTGAAAGGGCAAAGCACAGGCGTATGGCAGCATGCGCAAAGCCAGCGATTTCATAGGCAGCCAAAGCAAGCAGCGACGGACGGAGGTGCTTTCGGCGGTTGACGTGACAGCGCTGAATCATGCGGTCGGCCACCACACCGTTGCCTTAATCGCGCGACCGCACCATTTGCTTGATCGTGCGGTGGGCGAGCGCACCACTCCACCGCACAATGATGGTGCAGTCGGGGACCGCATGATCTCCGTGTCGTGCGCTCCCCGGCTGCACGATTGCAACGCGTCGGCTCCCGGTTAATCGTGCGGTCGGCTGGGGGCTAAAAACGGAAATAAATCTACCCGGGGGCTAAATCTGGAATTTAATTAATCTACAGTGCTAATAGTGTCCAAAATTCTTTTCGCCAAGATGTTTAATGATCATCTATCTTTCGAGTTCAAAGTGCCTTATGTTCTGAGCGGCTCAGTGTCGATGAAATGTAGGAGGGTGATGCACTGATGTTTGCATAGGTCCTTTTTCCGGGTGTACAGGATAAGTTTGAAGACAATTTTGTCTCCAGATGAAAAGCTGAGTTCAAAACAGAAGTTAATGTAAAGCAAGGAGCTCATCTTTGAATAAAGAAATAAATAGGGATTTTCCTAGAAAGGTGCATGTTTGGATCGTAGGAATGGCTTTAAAATTAATCATGTACAAGATTACTTGGGAATTTTTCTTCTCTCTTCCCACTCTTTCAATTCAAGTGGTGACGTCGTTTCTATCTAAAATTGATGTATTCTTGGTACGAAGTATGCAGACATCTATTTCAGACCATTTTTCCTTGTCATTTCATCACATACGGCATACCATTACCGCATATTTTTTGTCTGCCCTGTTCCTAGTATTTACATTTGCTGTGTCCCAGAGATGGGCCTGAAATGGAGCCTCGACAGGCTGCCAAGTGCCAACGTAAGTGGTAGCGCCCAGAGATGTACCTGAAACGGATCAGCAAGACGTGGGAAGGCTCCGTTTGCCCACGAATGTTATTACAGCGTTGGGCCCTACTATGGGCTTCGCGGAAGCACGCCATAGAAAGAGATCGGTTGGCGCTTGATCCTACGCAGTACGGTACTGTACTGTACACACGCATCTGGATTCTCGAGTCCTGGACCAGCGGCATCCAGACCTAACTAAATGGGCCAACGGTACGGATTCGGATGCAGCATAGCCTGATTCGGTTTGACACAGTGCCTACCGAGTACCGACCTATTTGCGTGCCCTTGGACCCGGTATGGCACGGAGAGAGGTTGAGTTGTACTGGACTGATCTAGGCACATTTAGTCAAACGGGTCATCGATACCCGTTGATTTTTGTGTTAGTCACAGGTAATTTTATTATCATCGAGTTGTAAGTATTTTTATTGTTAGTTATAAGTAATAATTTTATCATTAAGTTATCTGTCCGCGTTTAGAAGAGTAGCTTAGAAGAATACAGTAATCTTAATACAAGTAGTTTTACTATTAATCATAAGTAATATTACTAGACTATCACATGAGAGTCGGTCATACATGTCGAGGTGTCTATCCAAACACTGTATGTTTACTGTTTATATTGTGCTATGTCTACACTAGATGAATAGTTCCGTGCCCCGAACCGATAAAATTGGCGCGTCCTTTTGGCGAGATCTAGCAACGTCCATCACATTGACGTCACGGGCCAGCCTGCCTGCCTGGTCCTAAACTGCACGCTCGGACGTTGACGAGTCACATCGCATTTGCATTTCTTCCGCCCCAATTGAATTGATCCCAGCCGTTGGCCAGCACGAGGACCATGTGCGGTGCACCGCTCTATCGGACCACAGGAATATCATTTCGCGTCCTAGTGTGGTACAGGGCTACGAATTATGATCCTCTCTACCACGTCAAAGGCACGATAGGAAGATACAAATGAATCTAATGCTGATAAATTGTTTCAAAAAATTATCTCTATAATCCATTTCAAAATAATAGTAAATAAATTATTTTATTTATTTATTCAGAGAAAGAAATAAGTCATAAATGGAAAAAATGATGTTAAAGTGAAGCAATCAGGGAATTCAAACATACATAGATGGAGTCTCTTGCAAGGCACTCGAGGGTTTCTCGGACCTTTAAATGTTCGGATCGTGATGGAATAGCCACGTGTTCTGTGAAAATTATGGCACTTATTTGAAACTGGAAATTGTGCGGCGCCATGCGATGGAAAAATAACCATGATTTCGTTAGGACACTAGGAGCATTAGATCTTGTTAGTAAGAGAGCTGCAATCAGTATGCAAGCATGCTTGTTTAGACACACACCTCTCTTTTTTTCCGAATCCAAACACCTATCTCTTGGACTAGCAACATAGTACTTCGTGCGTAGAAGATGAGCCGTTTGGTTCTTCTTCCTCGAAACGAAGCAAAGATTTACAAAAAAAAATCTCTACTCAACATCAACCAGAATCGCCCGTACAGCATCTTCGCAAGTGTCCATAACTTTGTCACCCCTAGATACTACCTATTTGGAATTCAGAAATTTTATATAAATCAGTTTATTTTCGCAAGAGTAAGAAAATGTTTCCCGTGTTGTAAACGGGGCCTAATTTTGTGAAATCCATGTCTCCGATAAATTTGTATACAATAGGTATCCGTGAGAATACACTGGTATAGAATCTCAAGAAAAATTTAGAAATAGCGATTCCCACTGAAAATCAAATAAAGATGCCACTTGGTTAGGCTGGAATAAGCTGGCTTATGACTGAAATTACATTGTAGCTGGCTGAAATTATACTATATCTGATAGTATCTTATTTTGCATAACTAAATTTAAAAAAAATAAAACTGAAAAAACAGGTTAACCCATCATGGTCAATGCAAACGAATACGAAAAAAGAATCAGCAAAAAAAGCTCAAAAGCTAAAAAGTCAGGAAAAAGATAAAATTTAGAAATAGTGAAAAATAAATAAGAAGGCAGAAAGCCAAAATAAGCGGAGCCGAAGCCTACTATTTCGAGAGGAAATAAATAAACAAATATTTAATCTTAAAAAAACCAAACAAACAAGCACGGTGATCTCTACAGCCCAAACACCACACCGCCCGACTCCCGGCCCCGCACGTCAGCACTTCATCGTCGATGTGGACCCAACCTGTCAGTGACTGGTAAGTGGGCGGTGGTGGCCACGCGTAGGGTCTCGAAAGAAAAAGAAGGGAGAAACAGAGACCCGTCACCTTCCTGCCATCCTACTCCACTCCGCCTCACGAGTCTCACACCTCTTGCCCCTTCCTTTTTAGAGAGAGAGAGGGGGAGGGGAGAGAGAAACGCCTAGAGAGAGAGAGAGAGAGAGAGAGAGAGGTGCGGATGGAGAGGGCGGCGCCGGTGAGGAAGTCCCACACTTCGACGGCCGGCCTGCTCGCCTGGCCGCAGCAGGCCGACGGCCCCGCCTCGCCGTCGCCAGCACGCCGCCCCCACCAGGTAACCCCCGCCGTCGCTTCCCCTCATCCGTGGCTGCCTGCCTCTCTTGGTGTGCGTGTGCTGTTCTTGAGCTCTTGCTTGCTTGCTTGGGCGCAGCCGTCGGAGGCCATCAGGAAGGTGGTGTTCGGGGGCCAGGTCAGCGAGGAGGAGGCTGAGAGCCTCAGCAAGAGGTGAGAAAATCGGGAATGGGATGGAATCCATCCCCACCTTGGTCTTGTTCTTGTATCCGTCCTTTTGATCCGGATCAAGCAACTGATTGTCCTCCATTGGTATCTCGTATCTTCAGGAAGCCATGCTCGGCGCCCAAGTGGAAGGAGATGACGGGGAGCGGCATATTCGCGGCCGGGGCCAACGGCGATGCGGAGGAATCCGGCAGCTCCGCTGCCGCTGCGACGCCCGGCCGGGCTGCCTCGCGCAATTACCAGGTGCTGATTTAGGAAAACCATGATTGCAAAAGCTTTGGTATTGATATTGTTACCCTTTTTTGTGGCATTATGTGCTAATTTGTTCTTAGGAAGCACTTAGATTGGCATTCGTGTGATGTACTGCCAAATGGGGGAGCATGTACTAGTTGTGTGTATGATGCGGTGCGGAGAGTTCCTTTTGTTTCATAAGGCTTTGTGGAAGAAACAATGAAGCAGATTTTTCAGATTGAGCGTATCTTTGATGGGTTCGACACTTAATTTATGCCCATTCGTGATAATGCTATAGAGTATACCGGATCTTGGCTGGAAGATTACAGAACTAGATTTGCTGGACGCTAAATTTGCAACATTCGGATTTTTTCAATGGAACAAATTAGAAGTGCAGATTGATGAATTAAACAGAATCTAGAGTCCAAATTGCATCAACTGTTTGATTAAAAAATCAGTTAGCCTTACATGTTGCTCTTGCTTCTTAAAAAATCAAGTACATATGTCTGATTATGATGTAAAATATCTAAAGCATCCTAATGTAGGGTTAATTTGGTGTTCGCGTTTTTAGTAGGCTTTTTACTGTAACAGGCTACTGTTGGTCAGCAATTCTCACTTGAGCATTTCTGGTGTATACTACGTACTTTAGTGACTCCGTGGGTAATAGTGCACTTGATATTGTTATCGAAAAAATACAAGCAAAGAATAATGTTTGACATGAGCTAGATTTTACTGTATTACTTGACAGAAATCAAGAAAAGTAATCATACTGCATGGTATGATTGGAGATTAAATCAGACTTGTTTTAACTACAGGCGATTAGTACTGTAAGCCACATCTCGTTCGCTGAGGACGGTAGTGTTCCTCCCAAAAAGCCAACTTCAGTGGCTGAGGTGGCAAAGCAGCGTGAGCTTAGCGGTACACTGAGTGAGGCAGACAGTAAGATGAAGAGGCAGATATCTAATGCAAAATCCAAGGAGCTCACTGGCCATGACATCTTTGCAGATCCTCCAGATCCCAGGCCTAACAGGGCAAGGAACTCAGAAAATGGCAGCTCTGCTTCACACACACCTGTGAAAAATGCAAATGTACTGCAACCTATCTGGTACTTTATGGGATTTCTGCATGCTGAAATGCTATTTAACTAATGTTATCATCCTTGAACAGGTGAGCAACTTCTTGTTTGGAGAGGCCAACACTGACAGCATGTCGAAAACTGCGAAAAAGATAACTGGCAAGAAATTCACTGATCTCACGGGGAATAACATATTCAAAGGAGATGAGGCACCTGTGTCAGCAGAGAAGCATCTGAGCTCTGCGAAACTGAAAGAAATGACTGGCAGTGACATATTTGCAGATGGGAAGGCCCCAGCCCGAGAGTGCCTAGGTGGAAACCGCAAGCCTCCAGGTGGTGAGAGCAGCATTGCGCTGATTTAGCATCCTGATGGACATTGTCACTGTCCATGTTTTCCTCTTTAGGAGCAATCGTAGGAGTTTGTCTATCGGCAGATTGAACTGTCAGTTTGCCTTCTCGTTTTCATGATTTGGCGTTTGAGTTTCATTTTAATCCTGATGATGTGGATATTATGATGATGATGATTATCTAGCATAGCATTTGGTGTGTTGATGTAGTTTGCTTTGGTTGTGACACACAGTGAAACAACCTAATGTTGTGTTGTCTAATGTCTGTGACTGGAGATGCAGTATCTTGGTGCCTTTCTCTTTTAATTTGTGTACGGTGGATATATATTTGACAAATAATAATTGATTGGGATGGTACCTAAAATTCAGCTATGAATATCTTCAGCAGGCTGTTTCGGAAGTTGTGTTGCATTGATCAGGGTTCAGGAAACAGCATAACTCGTATTCCAGGCTTCAGGTTTCATCCTATTATGCATGTTCAGTTGTAGAGAAGCCTACCCAGGGAAGTTGAAGTAAGGGGATGTCTAATGTTTAGGTGACCGAATTTCTGTTATTTATTGGTCATTTTTTGGGCCATTAAATGAACCAACAATTCAACAACCAACCGCCCTCATTATCCCCAGACCCTAACCCATCCCACCTCCATCCTCCCTCCCAGCCACCACCCCCACACCCCTCCCCATGTGCCACCTCCCCCATTGTCTTCTTGCTTTCTTCCCTCTTGCTGCGCTGCCGCCACCACCCACCGTCGAGCTGCCGCCGGCTCCCTCCCTCTAAAGTTGCGGCCTAGGGGTGTGTTTGGTTCGTGGATGGAGGTTGCATCGTATATCCTGGATGAGTGGATGCAGACTGAGTGGAATCGTATTTCAGAAAAAGAAGATGTTTGGTGAGGCTGTATGAGCGGATACAAAAAAACTGAGATGCTGTTTGGTTGCCTGTATGAGCGGATGCAGTCTACCAAACCTGAGAGGCTGACACGTGGGACCGCATAAGATACACTGCATCCACTCATCCAGGATGGCTAGTGAAGCTCATTTTGAGCGTATCCACCCATCCAGGATGAGGGTGTATTTTTGCATCCGCTCATACAGGCTGTATCCGCTCATACAGGCAACCAAACAGCCTCTTTCTCAGATTATACGGATTCACCCATCCAGGACGAAGGAGATTCAGGCAACCAAACACACCCCTAGTGAATCCAAACTCAATGCCCTGTGAACCTTTACCCTAACTCGTCCCCTCTTTCTAAAGTCGCGGCCTAGTGAGTCCAAACTCAAAAGCCCAGCGAACATGTACCCTAACATGTCGTCGTCAGAGACGAGGAAGGAGCACAAATTTGGGAGAGGATCCAACAGTGAGGAAAATTGTTTGACAGATAATGGATCTTCAGGCAATGAAGAAATAACGAATGCGTTGAAGTAAATCTTAGTAATGCCATAACACTGACATCGGTTGTGGCAGACACCGCGGCCAAGCCTCACCAAAACCTAACTCAACGTGAATGGCCTGAACCTCATCACCGCACGAGATCACGAATCGGACAAGACTGAATGAACATCACAAGGCCCTCCTGCGTGAAGGCTATTTCTGATGCATAGCTGGGTTCACAAGCTGCAAACGTGAGCTCAACAGCCTGAAGCAGGACACCTGAGGGTTAGAGCCTTAAGGCTATCATCAGTCAATGGCGTGCTGAAAACTCTACCTTCAGGCCCTTCACTGAACAGAGGCTCGAGCCGGAGTGAGACGCTTCTGAGGTTGCTGCAGCTCTGGGATAGTGTAATCATGTCACTGTCATTTATACCAACAACATAATAAAGGCAAAGTTTTTCCAATGCTTTGCACTTCCTCGGGAGAAAACGAAGTCCTATTTCTGGCTCGGTTACAGTCAAATCCTTCAAACTCTCGCAGGAGGAAACATATCTGTACTGGTAGTGAACCACGTACGAGGGATCACGAGGTTGAACTACGTTGACAAGTCCCTTGATCTCAAACTCAAAACTTCTGGAGCTTCATCCATCCTGGTCCAAACTTTAGGAGGTCATACTGGCTGATTCCCTTGCAATTCACTACTACAGGTTCTTCCAATGATCCGTCCCTGCCAAGGTACTCCAGCCACTCTACGCTGCCTACTTTCTTGAAGCCGATAAGGTGGGGAGCAGATAAACTCTTGCAACCAACAGCCACCGAGAGAAGACCAGTTGAACTTATTGCTGGTACTGAGTTCAACCTGAGGGATGTCAGCTTCTTGCAGCAAACTAGACAACCAAGACCAGAGTCATCGATGTATGAGCAGAAGCTTAAGGTGAGATCAGTCAGCGAGGGGCAACAAGATGGAAGCATACAGAGACCTTGGTTGTCCAACTGCATCCCATTGTCGGCCGTCCAGCCAGAGTAATTGATTTCCACTTTGCACAGATTGGGGAACCGGAAGCACAGTGATGCCATGGCCAATGTCGCAGGGCAAAGGCCACAGCCAATGCGGATAGCAGCCCTTTGCTCCGCGTCAACGGTGTAGAGCAGCTTCGACACAAGGGAAAGAGAATTAAGATCACATGTCCTGGTAATCCGCTTGACAATCTCTGCAACCAGTGACTGCGGGAGATCCTCCATTGAGCAGCGCTGCTGTGCTGTTTGGGCAATCTCAAGGTTCAGCAGGTATTCAGAGTGCTGGACTGAAATCTGTGAGATCAGAAATTCAGAATGAAGCATATGAAGATAATCCTATCACAGCAGCGAAACTAATCAATGAGCGCATATATGTATTCTAATGAAATGTTGGACTTTTTTTATATCTGTTCAAATTTTGGACCCTTTTTTTCTATATCTGTTAAAAGTTGACCGCATATATATTCTAATGGCCTGTATCTTCACAAGCAACATTAATTAAGGCAGCACCTTATTTAAGTAATCTTCGAATCGCTGAGGAAACAACAAAGAAGCTATAAGCAACACCGTCAAATCAAACCAACACCCCAAGCATCTGGAATTGCTAGAACAATGAAAGAATCTACAGATTACGAATGAACTAGCAATGCAAGCCCAGCAGATACACTCAGCACATGAAAATCACAGCATGTAACGAGGCCGTCTAGTGACTCCTGGGCAAGCTGCGTTAACAGAATCAAAGCTTCTATTTCTCTCCTAGAACAAACTCTACAACTTCGAGGTTCGCTTCCTGAGTTTATGACATTGACGGAACCAAGAATCGAGTAAGGATAGGCACTACTAATTTCCCTGTCGCTCATCTCGATCAAGAATGCAAAGAAAAAGAAAGGAAAGATCAAAGCGAGCACACACACGTCAGAACTCTAAATTCCTGGGATGGTTTCGGAAGGAAAGTTGAACATTTCAGTTATCCAACGGCTGGGATTTGCCAATACCTCTTCATTAAGTCGTAACGTGTGGAGTTTAAGCAATCTACGGGTGTTATGATGATCTGGTGGCCAGAATTGGAAGATGACATTTCGTTAAGATCCAGAGGCTGTGGTTCAAAACAGTCTTTACTATTCATCGTCATGGCGTCATCCCTCTTAACTGTTACTATTCAGGGGTGGTGCGGTCGCGGGCCTTCTCGAGGTTCACCTACTCCAACGGCACCGCCAAGAAGGTCCCTTCACCTCCCACCCCCCGTCCCTTCACCTCCCACCTCCCGTTCGGATCCCTCCTCCTCGCCGTCGCCGGAGCGCGCCACCGGTCCCCGGTGGACGCAACGAGGGCGACGGCAGGGCTTTTTTTCCTTCCCCTGCTCGGTTCGGTGGGGATTGGTGCGCTGGTCGTGAGATCCCCGGCTGCGGCTCCCCTCGCCGGCAGCGGATCCGGTGGCCTGGTGGCCGGATCTGGTGTCCCTCGGCAGGTGGCGCTGCGGTGGGCTCCCGAGCCATGGAGCGGCAAGGCCCGCGTGGAGGAGGACGGTGTGGAGTGCGCTGGGAGGGAGGTGGAGAGGGGCGGCGGGACCCGGTTGCGGATCCCCTCGCCGGCGACGGATCCGGTGGCCTGGTGGCCGGATCTGGCGTCTCTCAGGTGGTGGCGCCGCGGCGGGCTCCCGAGATTTGGTGCGGTGAGGCCTGCGCGGAGGAGGAGGGCGAGGAGCGCGTTGGGGTTGAGAAGCGGCGGGTCCCGGCAGCGGCCCTCCTTGCCGGCGGCGGGTCTGGCGTCCCTCGGTAGGCGGCGCGGCGGCGGGCTCTCGAGCTGTGGAGTGGAGAGGCCCGCGCGGAGGGGGAGGGAGTGGAGCGCGCTGGGAGGGAAGCGGAGGCGCGCGGTAGAGTTGAGGAGCGACGGAAGGCTCGTCGGCGGGGCGGCCGCGGGCGCGCTTCTGGTCGAGCTGGGCTAGCGCATGCGCGGGAGCAGCGGGAGAGGCGACATGGTGCGCCGTGCTGTCGTTTTGCTCTCCGCAGTAGGGTGGTGCGCGCAGGAGCGGTGCTGTCTCAGCGACGGGTTTGCTCGTCGTGGAGTTCAAGGGTGGCTATGCCATGGCCTTGAGGCGTGCAGGGCTCCGATGTGTTGGTGGCGGTCTTTTGTGTGTGTGGGTAGTGCGTGGGGTGCTGTGGAGGTGCTGGCGAAAACCTTGCCGGTGATCTTACCGGTCTCGACAACGATGACGCCTTCGGGAGCCATGGTCCTTCCTGGAGATGTTGTCTTGGCACTCAATAGCCCTCATATTTACTGATCTCCAGGTGAAAACCTTGCCTCGGTGAGGCAGGCGGCGTTGGCGACCCTCATCGCCTCCTTGGAGACGTCGCCTCGGAGGTCCATCTTCACGCAAAGCAGACTAAAGTTTGGATGGCTCAGCCGGATGAAGATAGGGATTTGGTTGAAAGCAAGGACGAAGAAAAGTGCGGAAGCTCAGTCTATCTAGCTATTTTTCATAGTCCTTAAGCTGTTCTTCTTGTTGTTTCATGCTCCTCAGTTTTGAGGATTTGAGTCTAAGAGCTCGTGTAACTTTTGGCTGTATATATCCCTCGCGGATATAGAGGCCGGATTTTATATCTTTTATCTAAAAAAAACTATTACTATTCACCGTTAGCCAGTTACTTTTGTCACCGAGAGAGAGTAGGGTCAAAAGCTGAGAAGTGTTGTGGGCTTCCATATAAGCCACCGCCTTGTAACAATCTGGCTATCAAATGAAAACCCTAATTTTGCTCTCTACTTTACTTTGTTCTTCCTTTCCTTTTCCCCTTTTGGCGATCCCCAAATTATCTCTAAAATCCCCAATCTGAATCGAATTTCAAGCCTAATCGATTTAGGTCCTGACATTTGGTATCAAAGCCACAAGATTCTTGGCCGCGCGCGGATCTAGAGTATTCCGGTGTAGTGAGGGTTAAGGAACAAGTTTCCTAAGTAAAATTCCTAAGCTAGCCCGGGAGATTCAGATTTATGCCGAGAGGTGTAGATCCGATCACTAGCAGTGAAGGTTTGGAAGGATTTAATCTCTTCATGTAAAATTCTGGACTTGCTAGGGAGGCGTGTTGGAAGGAGTTGAGATGTCTGAGGGAAGCAGAGTGGTGGAGGAATAAGGGCATCTGTAGTGTATGAAAACAGGGGGTCTTAAGCCACCTTAAGATCAACCTTATACATTACAGGGGTGACCTTAAGCAGGCCATAAGCAAAAAAGGCTTAAGGCTGATCCTCAAGCTAAAGACCTGGCCACAAGCATTAAAATACATTTTTTCTTTATCTGCCAAGTGGGACCGTCTTAAGGCCCGTTGGGTTATATACACTACGGAGTCGACTTTAAGGTTTAGATGGGACCCACCTTAAGGCCCCTTGGGTTATATACACTACAAATGCCTTAAGGAAAACTAACCCTGGCTAAAGAAGTGGAAGAGATCAAGAAAGATATGGTAAAGCTGCAGCAACAGGTGGAGTTTAATGGTGTGCAAGGACAGATGAATCAACTGCAAAAACAGATCCAGAAGAATTCTACCCAAATGGATCAAGTCCTAGAAACGCTCAAGGCCTTGATGGAAAAATCAAGACCTAATGAAGTGGCTAGCAACATGGCCGTAGTAGAAGGAGAGGAAGGTTTTGCTCGATTGCAAACTCTGGGCAATGGCCATTCAGCCATACATAACCACAGTATGTCAGCCGGATTCACTCCGGCCAAGAACAGAGGTACAAAGAACCTCAAGAGCAGACAGAGACACAAGATGAGCACAGGTATGTTTTTTGTGTGCTTAACTGGCTTAGCACTTTTCTGTTTGCTTCTTTCTCCTTTTATAGCAATTACATACATGTAGCAAGTAAAAACTGATCACTAAGTACTTGAAGAAACTGACTACTAATTGTATTAGAAACTGACCACTAAAAGCATGAGAAACTGACTAATTATTTGACGTAACTGACCCACTACATACTTCATGCAGACAATGAAAATAGAGAGCAATAACACAAGTTTACAGAATATGTTAACACAGTACAGGTAATTCACATAGTGACATTCCACCCTACCATTCATTATGCCACCAACAAATGCCAGATCCACTATAGTTGTACCACCTTCAGGAGCCAATGCTAATATTTAGAATGGAGTAACAGTACCTATTGGGGTTTTTTAGCAACTACTCCTATTGGTACCTTTGGGGTCATCCATCGGTATTTGTGAATGGGACATTTGCACCACAATTCCTTGCCTCAAACCATATATACCACCTTCCATTCCCTTTAGCCACAGGGATACCTGCCTTTTGACAGAGAAAGTCAGCCTTGGGGGTATCCTTTGCCCAGAGCCCCTAGAATGCCACACACCAATACCAAAGGGGGAAATCAGTTACACGTAATTTTAGCAAGGGCCCAAAGTTGGAGTTCCCAAATTTTGATGGACCAAACCCCGATGCTTGGATAAGGAAGGCTGAAAAGTGTTTTGAGCTGGGAAACAGTCTTGAAAATCAGAAGGTACCAATAACCGAGGTGTATTTCACAAGGAGAGCTGATGAATGGATTAGTAGTAACACCATTGACACTAAAGGTTTAAATTGGCAGCAATTCTGTAAAATGATCTGCAAGAGATTTGCCTCAGAGACAAGATATGACGTCACTGAAGCTTTCAGAGGATTGACACAAGCTGGGAGTGTAGAGTCTTACATTGATAAGTTTGAAGGTTTAATGGCACTGGTTAAGAGGAATAACCTAGAACTACAAGAAAGGTATTTCTTGGAATATTTCATTTCTGGCTTGAAGAGTTACATTAAGATACCTCTAAAGTCCTACAATCCACTCACTTTTGCACATGCTAGAAATTATGAAAACAACATTAATTATAAAAGGTTCACAACTTGGAACACTGGAAGTGGCAACAAGATTCCTAGTCAAGGACAAAGGCTAAGCAAGGGGGTTAATCATGGGATTAAAAGGGAGCTAGGAGATAAAACAGCTACTAGCACCAACAGCAAATGGACTGGAGGGAAATGTTTTCGTTGCCAAGAGTCATGGGTACCAGGGCATAACAAAGTGTGCAGACTTCATAAACAAATTCATTTAGTGACTATTGGAAGCCCCATGCATAAAAGGGAATATAGCACACTACTTGGAAGCCTCGTGCATAAAAAGGGAGAAGAAGAGATGCTCCAGATTTCTTTACATGCTGTATCAGGAACCAGTACTGAGGCTACTACTTTTACACTGAAGATAACCATTGGTAAGTTGTGCACAATAGCATTGGTGGATAGTGGAAGTTCAGCTACCCTACCTTCATGACTCCAACGTTAGCTACTAAGGCAAGGTGTAGAACTGGCAATCACCCTCCTACAGTGGCGGATCCAGAATTGGATCACGCCTCGGGCTAAATTTCAATCAAGTAATAATCTAACTATATAGGCTAAATCTTGAAGACTTACTTTATGGATCACATTCAAATCATGAACATAGCAATTAGATGGCATGTGCAACTTCATATGATTGTGGTATATGAGAATTGAAAAGTTACTAACCTTGGTTTTATCAAGTAAAGCAAGGTGAATGCAAATGCCAGGAAGAAGCAGAGTCCACCAACAGTGAGATATGCAAGACCAAGAAAATCATTCTTTCCACCAAACCAGGTTGAGGTAGAAGGCACCAACTTCTTTTTGCCACCAAAGCTATATGTGTTGTTCTCCAATGTAACTGCTATGGTGTCATTCTTCTTGAGGTCAACATATATCCTACCATACAGCTTTCTGAATGTAGGAAGGGCTGCAATTCACATCCAAACAATAAGGTCCTCTTGCTCACTCAACTGCAGAGAACGAAACTAAAATCAGTAACTTCAGGGGCGCAAATTTCTGACTACTGAAAGAACTTTTCTCAATCTATCTCAATGAAAATTCACTGGAAGTCAGTTGATCTTTAAGTTAGATGACCACAATATACTTAAAGCATATAAATGCCCGCCCAGTACACATGCGATGATCGAATGGTACAAAGAAAAATCCATAAACATACCGCTGGTTCACAAGGGCAGCGACTGGTGGACTGCGGCGTCGGGAGTGCGAGAGGTGAGGGCGATGGCCCGCGGACCGCAGTGTTAGAAGCGCAAGGGGCAAGGGCGGCAACCGCCGGCGGGGGCGTGGTCGCGCAGATCGGGGGCTAGCTGCAGCTGCCTGGCCTGTGGGATTGGGGATTTTAGGCCACCCCACCCAGGCCCCGGCGAGAGAGACAGCAGCCGAAGCGGCGGAGCCAAAGGAGGAGGCGAGGCCGCGAGGAGGAAGCGGAGCCGGAGGAGGAGGCGAGGGCGGCGGCTGGCGCTGGGGCTCGACCGCGCGAGGCGAGGGCGGCGGCCGGCGCAGCCGCGCAGGCGAGGGCAGGCGAGCGTGCGCAGGCGAGGGCCGTGCTGGAACAGTGGGATCGGGGATTTTGGGGCTTAGGGTTTCAGTCTTTGGAGGTATAGTAGTGTTAGAAATTTTGCTGCGCCTCGGGCTATAGCCCACCCAGCCCGAGGCTCAGCTCCGCCCCTGCCCTCCTATGAAGGTAACAGTGGCCAATGGCATGACTCTGTAGAGTAGCTCTAAATGTGAGGAATGTGAGTACACCATACAAGGTGAGAAATTTTCTTCTGATTTTAGAGTGTTGGAGCTCAAGGGGTATGATGTTATACTTGGGGCAAACTAGATTAATAACATAGTCCAGTTAGTTTGAACATGAGAACCAGGGAGTTCGGCAGTTGTAAAGATGGAGAGAAGCAAGTTACTTTCATTAATGAAACTTATCCTCAGAAAAACTGTGTGATCAATACTCAAAGGCCTAAAAGTTTAATGAAGAAAGGATGTGTAGGTGCTCTCCTCTATGCCAACACACTATACCCTTAATGTCCAATGCTAAGCCAGTCAATGCTAAGCCTTACCAACTGCCTCATTACAAGGAAGATGCAATGGAAACACTAGTAGAAAGTTTGTTGCGGTCTCAAACCATAAGACTTAGTGTTAGCCCATATTCTTCCCCAGCTATACTTGTGAAAAAGAAGGGTGGAATTGGAGGTTATGCATAGATTACAGACAGCTCAATGCAAACACAATCAAGAACAAGTACCCCATACCAGTAATAGAAGATCTATTGGATGAATTGCATGGAGCAAAATACTTTTCAAAAATAGATCTAAGGTCAAGTTATCACCAAATTAGAATGAGTCCAAGGGATATCTACAAAATAGCCTTTAGCACACATTGTGGTCATTATAAGTATTTAGTAATGCCATTTGGGCTAACAAATAACCCAACTACCTTTCAGGCATTAATGAATCAGATTTTGGCTGCTTTCTTTCGTTTTGGTTGTTTTATGATATTCTAATATATAGTGCCACATTGAAAGAACACAATGAGCATGTTAAGCAAGTCCTAAAGGTGTTGAGGAAGAACAAATTATATGCTAAGAGAAGTAAATGTGTATTTGGTTAGTTGTAGGCGGAATATTTAGGCCATGTCATAAGTGGTATTGGAGTAGCAATTGATTCGAAGAAAAATCAGAGCCATCCAAGAGTGGCCAACTCCTGAGAACATTACTCACCTAAGGGGATTTCTAGGGTCGGTAGGCTATTACAGGAGGTTTATCAAGGGTTTTGGAACTCTATGCAGGCCTATGTTCGATGCTTTAAAAAAATGAATTTCAATGGGGAGATGAACGGAAAATTTATTTATTTGCCACCCTTACGACTCGGGTGGCAACAGATTTGCTACCCGGGCCCATTGTCAGTGACTCAGGTGACCCCACATGTAAGTGACAGAGTTTCGGTGTCAATCTTAAGAGTGGCAAAAAATTGAATCTCCCGAGATGAACAGCATCAGTCCTTCCAGCAGATCAAGGAGGCTCTCACCCATGCTCGAATGTTAGCCCTTCCAGATTTCAAACAACCATTTATATTGGAAACTGATGCAAGTGGGAATGGCTCAGGAGCTATGTCGATGGAAGAGGGAAGACCTATTTCATATATGAGTAAATCTATTGGGGTCAAGTCTGCAGTTTTGTCTACTTATGATAAAGAAGCAATGGCCATATTGCAAACTTTAAGACAATGGAAACATTACTTAGCAGGCTCCACTCTGATTATCAGGACTGATCAACATAGCCTCAGGTATATTACAGAGCAACGGTTGATTGATGGGATTCAACATAAACTACTAATCAAGCTGATGGGATATGATTATAAGGTGGAGTGTAGGAAAGGCAGGGAGAACAAAGCAGCTGATGCCCTATCTAGAAGAAGTGGAGCAGAAGATATCATGGCAACCACAATGGCCATACCCCAATGGATCTCTGAAATAATGCAGAGCTATGTGGGAGGTGTCAGGAGCTAGAAACCAAGCTGAGAATTGATGCTAATAGTGCATCCCCATTTGCACTGAACAATGGTATTTTAAGGTACCATGGCAGAATTTACATTGGCACAAGTACTAACCTTAAGGAGCAGTTGCTGAACTCCTTCCATAATTCAGCATTAGGAGGTCACTCAGGAGAAAGAGCCACTTACCAAAGGTTGAAAATGTTATTTTATTGGCCAGGAATGAAGGCAAGGGTAACTGAATATGTAAAAACATGTGCTATTTGCCAGAAGAACAAAACTGACAATGTGCCATATCCTAGCCTATTGTAGCCTCTCCTAGTTCCAGAAATGTCCTGGGCACACATTACTATGGATTTCATAGAGGGGCTACCCAAGTTTGAGGGGGAAAAATGTGATCATGGTAGTAGTTGATAGGTTCACAAAGTATGCCCACTTTATACCTCTGAGTCATCCATATTCAGTAAAGAATGTAATTGATCTTTTCATGGATAATGTGTACAAGTTACACGGTCTACCAGTGGTAATAGTCTTTCACAGAGATAGGGTTTTCACCAGCAATCTGTGGCAAGAATTATTCCAAGCCCTAGGAGTCAAGTTAAGACTTAGTAGTACTTACCATTCTAAATCAGACGACCAAACAGAGAGAGTCATCAATGCCTAGAAAGCTATTCGAGATGTATGATCTTTACTAATCCTAAAAGGTGGAATTCCTGGATATCTCAGGCTAAATGGTGGTATAACACCACATTTCACACTTCTCTTAAAATGACTCCCTTTGAGGCCTTATATGGTATGAAGCCACCACTGATAACCGAAGCCATGTTACCACATTCTGCAACAGAAGAAAATAGGAACATGCTGCAAAATAGACAAGCCACTTTCGAAGCAATAAAAGCCAACTTGGAAAAGGCTAGCTCTAGGATGAAGTTTTTTTGCTGATAAACACCAAACAGAAAGGAATCTGGAAGTTGGAGACATAGTTTACCTCAAGGTGCAACCTTGGAGACATAGTTTACCTCAAGGTGCAACCTTGGAGACATAGTTTACCTCAAGGTTCAACCTTACAGACATAATGCTTTGGGATTGCACAAGACATTGAAGTTACACTCTAGATTTTATGGGTCGTATAGGATCATGGAAAAGATTAGAACTACAGCTTATAGACTTTTATTACCTGCGAAATGCCAGATCCATTCGGTTTTCCATGTCAGTCAGCTGAAGAAACACCTGGGACCCAAGGTGGTTCCAAGTCTAGAGCTACCCTTGGTGGATGGAGAAGGTCGCAATTTGACTAAATCGGTTGCCATTTTGGAGAGGAGAGTAATACCCAGGAACAAAGAACCAGTGATTCAATGGAATATCCAATGGGAAAATCTACCACCTGAGGCTGCGACATAGGAGGATGCAAATTTCATCAACATAACTTTTTCACAATTTAATCCTTGAGGACAAGGAACTCAAGGGGAGGGCAGTTGTTAGAACTCTGAATTCCTGAGATGCTTTCGGAAGGGAAGTTGAACATTTTAGTTATCCAATGCCTGGGATTTGTCGATACCTCTTCATCAAGTCGTATCATGTGGAGTTCAAGCAATATGTGGGTGTTATGATGATCTGGCGGCTAGAATTGGAACATAATGTTTCGTTAAGATCCAATGGCTGTGGTTCAAAATAGTTTTTACTATTCACCATAATCTCTCTTAATTATTACTATTCACCATTAGGCAGTTACTTTTGTCACCGAGAGAAAGTAGAGTCGAAAGCTAAGAAGTGTTGCGGGCTTCCATATAAGCCGCCTCCTTGTAACAACTGGCTATGAACTGAATACCATAGTTTTGTTCTCTACTTTACTTTGTTCTTCCTTTACTTTTCCCCTTTTGGTGATTCCCAAATTACCCCCAAAATCCCCAATCTGAATTGAATTTCAAGCCTAATCAATTTAGGTCCTGACAACACATACCTCGAATCAGAAGAGGCAGGGGTTTCTTGGGTGTAAGATCGAGGAGGCCGACTAGAGCAGGTGAATAGGTAGCCTTGAAAATTTTCTTTCAATTAATTTTCTTTTCTATTTGGCTAAACCAAGTATATAATGCGGAAACTTAACTCAAATTGGTTTAGCATAAATAACACCTAAATTAATGAAGTTCACCTATGTGGAATTTTTCATGAATAATCTATTTTTTTATTCAAAATAACAGAAATATACCCGACCAAATTTTTTTTACAAAAATAGGCTCCAGTTGCCTAATCGTCGGGCGACTGGAGCCTATCGCCCAACAGCCGCGCGACAAGCAAGCAATCCGCTGGACGTTGGGTGAATTATTGTAGTCGCCGAACGGTCAGACAACTGCTTGCAGTTGCCCATCGGTTAGGCGACTGTGTTTCTAGTCGTCGAATGGTTGGGCGACTAGAAGCGCAGATAAAAGGACCGTGCGGCCGAGCGGCCTCGGCAGCTCAACTGCGCCGTGAACAGAAGCAACAGAAGGAGAGGAAAGGAGACGGAGGAGGAGAGGAGAAGGAGAAGGAGAGGAAAGAAAAGAGAGGAGAGAAGAGGAGAGGGAGTAGACGAGGAGAGGGAGGAGGGGATGAGAGGAAGAAGCGACTCTTGTGAAGTAATTTTTTGTTGTATTTTAAATTTTGTATATGAAGTAGATAGTTTATTTAGTGTTAGTATGAGTAAAAAATTGTAAATATAGACAAAAAAGTTCAACTTTGGTATATAAAATTTAGTTAATGTAGTTTTAGACAATTAGCAGTCGTAGTCGTCTGTAGTTGTGTAAAATTTAGTGAACACAGTTGTAGAAAATTAGTATCCTTAGCAAATTAGCATGCATAAAAAATTATAGTTGTAGAAAATTCAGTCAACGTTACGTAGAAATTAATCGTCTGTAGAAATTTGTAGTTATTAAAATTTTAGTCAATATTTTTTGTAAGAATATCATAATTTGCTTTGTATAAAATAATAATACATAATATTTATGATTAATTACGAATGAATGTAATGTCGTTAGTACGTTGGAAAAACACGCGTACCGTTGTAACTGGTATATAGGCACTTAAATCGATATGTCATGTCAACTCTTAAAACCATTAGGAATTATTTGCAGTAGAGGACAACTCGAGAAGCGAGAAAAGAGCGGCATCGGTGCGTGGCCTGCCAATAGAAAGTTAATGCTACAAGGTTAGTGTAGTTGGTTACGACAGGCGAACGTTCGGTGAAATGTAAACTACAGTACATCAGTACTTTCGTAGTGTGCGATGCAATTTGACTAGTTCTAAAATTAAAAATATATGCAGGTAGACATCAGCAATGCCGATAGCCACTACATTGAAAGTGCATTACGGTGTTGGAACTGTTCGTGAAGGTCTGAATGGTGTGGATTTGAGCAGTTTTACGCAAGCCACTCTGGTACACCCGGATGGCGAGAATGCTCAAATCACAGATGTTATGCATTGGCTTACCCACTGTTTTTCGTTGGACCCGAGGTGTGCAGCGTCGTCATACAAGGGCTTTAAAGCCGGTCTCCCACGGACATCAGATGGGAGTTGAGAATATTGATGCGCATTGTTGTATGGAAGGGGTTTGTGCAAGGGTGGCAGCGCTGTGGATATAAGTGTGTGATGCTTGTGCAACCATGCCTAGTAGAAACTGTGCAAGATCGTGTGATCGGCCATCATCTGAGAGGTACAAGCAGCTCGGGCGGCCCGTATATTGGCGAAGAGAAGATGCTCATGACGAGGCCGATGCGATATATGCGGTACAGCACGGGCCAGCTTTGCACAATGAGAATACTAGACGAGATACATTTGTGCAGCGACAGGACCACATGGACCAGCTTTGCGCAGCAACATGACCACACATGCCAACTTTGCACAGTGACAAGACCAGAGGAGACACCTTCGCGCAGTGACAAGACTACACGTGACAACTTTGCACAGCGACATGACCGCACGAGCCAGCTTTACGCAGTGAGAAGGCCAGGCGAGATACCTTTGCGCAGTGACAGGACCACATGGGCCAGCTTTGCGCGGCGACAAGACCAAAAGGTGCAGCTTTGCACTGTGAGAAGACCTGGCTGAGCAGTTTCACGTACCGACAATACTACACTTGGTAACTTTGCGCAGTGACGAGACCATATGGGCATCTTCATGCAGTGAGAAGGCCACAAGGGACCCTATAAAAGGAGGTCGAAGAGATTTCTGAGAGAACACTACACAAGCAAACTCAACACTACACCGACGCTTGCTTCACCACACCGGGATGAACAAGAGGCAGAAGAAGCAATGGGGCAAGATGATAAAGCAATGGAAGGAGATCCGCGACTTAGCAAGATCAGCTGCAGCCCGTGATAAGAAAGCAAGGGCTGCTGCGGCCCGAGCAGAACAAGCCCAATGTGCTACGATGTCAGCTCCCCGCAATGATGCCACCCGTAGCAACAATCCCATCCCAAACGTTCCTACCAAGCGTTCGCCGCAACACCCACCAGAGGGGGAGACGCCTCCTTTGTTAGTGTCGAGACCCGTACAAGTTCTTCAAGTCTAAACACCACCTCAGCCTAGGTATGCGTTACTGGGATTGAGCAAATTACTCCAATGACTATCCCGACTGCCGTCTAGACACCGCCGTCTATTGGCAGCCAGTAAGGACCAGGTGCACTGTTTTCCCCTACTTTTTTCCTTCAAAGTACGCAATAACAACCTCTCCCGTGTATCCACAGTCCCCGAAACCCCTATATGGCTATCGCAAATTGATTGATCTTGAAATCCACCTAGAGAACCATCCCTGTAGCCACTGAAGACAAGGAAGACGCCAACCAAGAACATGAATCGTCGCACCAATTCAACAGCGAGAAAAGGTGTACTTATTGATAAGAATATTCGAGCAACTTATGATTAGAAATTCAAATAATTTTTTTTAAATGACCCTTTTTTAACAAAAAAATTAAAAATAACATTGCCCTAACTTATTTCCAAAAAAGGTGGCGTGGTAAACAACACTACCGCGCCACCAAACTTATTTCCCAGAATAACCCTTTTGACCACATGGCTGAATAACATTGGCACATCAAAAATGCTTGTTCTACCACACCACCAATGCTGGCATGGCAAAGGGTGTTGCGAGGCAGTGTTGATGGCCACGCTACCGAAAAGGATTATTTTAAAAAATAAGTTAAAGGTGTTATTTTTAAAATATTGTTAAAAAAAGGTCAAATGATAAAAGTAAATTCTTAGCAAAGCAGCATGTATATGTGTGATTATTGCTTGATCCAGGGCCTCAAACTGCCCTGAACGCTGCACTTGTACAAGAAGCATATTGCCCAAGTATATCCTGCAAAATGGATTGCATTCGGCTTCCAACCTGCTAATCCTTCACCCAAGCAACCATACAATTATACCAAGTCCCAAATTTGCAATTTCATGCCAATACATTCTGTTGTATTGTTTGCATTTCTCTTTTGAGAAGAGGTGCAAATCAAGACATTCTAAAATAGAATGAAGGATCAACAAAAGAAGCCTCACTATGCATCTCGCATCAAGAATATAAAAAAACACTTTAGCTGCCATTTGAAACAGAACATATGAAGAATCATGGAAAGGGTCGCTTAATTTCCAGACTACCGATACTTTTGTAGATGTACAAATCATTCTTTTTCAAAATTTGACCATTCATGTATTGACATCAATCACACTTGTCACGAGAAAATAGCAGGTATATATGTCTTCAAAATCACTTCCATAATATTAAAGTTTTATAACATTTGCTTGAAAGAGGGACTGTCAGGATCTGGAAGTACTAACCTGAAATGGGTACCTTGGGGCTAATTTGGGTGGATTTGGACAGGGTAAAGAGTGATGAAAGACGCAAGAAATATATAACTAGATGCAGTACACCAAAGTGGTGGCTAACTGGCTACTATCATGGTTTTCACTATTCAGATGCCTTCCAAAAAATCCAAAGCTCACCATTACACGCTAACATACTCGAGCGGAACACAGCAGTAAAAGGATGAAGCAAAAGCAGGTTCAGAAATATGAAAAATGAAAAAGACAGCCGTCAATGATGTTGAGCCAGCAACAACTTAACCTCTTCAACAGGGGGTTCAAAACTGAACTGAAAATTTTGAGGGGCACTTCATCCTGCCTGACAGTCACACTCTATTTAGACCGGCTAAGCATGGGTAATCATCTTTGTAGCGAACTGGCAGCCCCCTGCACAGCTCTTAGGGAGAGCTGAGAACAGCCTTCAATAATCAGAGACTCCAACTTCCGTGCACGTGCCATCTCGGCCACTCCACCATCAGTAAAACCATCTCACTGCCGCAGTGTGAGGTTAATCAAACATGGGCTACATGCAAGGAAGTGCATCCCGGCATCAGTTATCGCCACGCAATCGATAAGCTCGAGCGTCTCCAGGAATTGTGCAGATGAGAGGGCTTTCATCTCCTCATCATCGAAGCAGTTGGCACCACTTAGCACAAGATCACGAATCGGACAAGACTGAATGAGCATCACAAGGCCCTCCTGTGTGAAGCCTATTTCAGATGGCCAACCAGGATCACATGCCAAAAATCTACGCTCAACAGCCTGAAGCATAGGACACCTGAGGGCTAGAGCCGTAAGGCTGTCATCAGTCAATGGCGTCCTGAAAACTCTACCTTCAGATCCTTCACAGAACAGAGGTTGGAGCCGAAGTGAGATTGTTGTAGGGGTGGCCCCCACCTAAACCCAGCAGACCTATTAGAAGGATGTAAGGCTCAAAATGGGACATGTATAATGACATAAATACCCCTGAAAGGGATACTTGAATGTAAAGGTATAATTATAAATGCACTCCCCATGTAAATATATATATATATATATGCGATACAGGTCATAGGAAAAACCCTAAGCCATTGCTCACCTAACTCTCCACTACCATACTCTCTCTCTGTTTGGTCTGTAACCACAACAGAGATGCTTCTAAGGTTGTTGCAGTTCTGGGAGAGTGTAATCATGTCACTGTCATTTATACCAACAACATAATAAAGGCAAAGTTTCTCTAATGCTTTGCATTTCCTCGGGAGATAACGAAGTCCTATTTCTGGCTTGGTTACAATCCGCGCCAAAGTCAAATCCTTCAAACTCGCACAGCGGAAATCATATCTATACTGGCACTGAGCCACGTATGAGGATCACAAGGCTCAAATATGTTGTGAAAAACTTTGATCTGAAACTCAAACTTCTGGAGCTTCATCCATCCAGGACCAAACTTTAGGTCGTACTGGCTGATTCCCTTGCAATACTTTACTACAAGTTCTTTCTATGATCCAACCTTGCCAAGGTATTCCAGCCACTCCACGCTGCCTACTTCCTCACAGCCGATCAGGTGGAGAGCAGATAGACTCTTGCAACCAATAGCTACCAAGAGAAGCCCAGTTGAACTTATTGCTGGTACTGAGTTCAACCTGAGGGATGTCAGCTTCTTGAAGCAAACTAGAGAACCAAGACCAGAGTCATCGATGTATGAGCAGAAGCTTTAGGTGAGATCATTCAGTGAGGGGCAGCAAGAGGAAAACACATGGAGGTCTTGGTTGTCCAAGTGCATCCCATGGTTGAGTGTCCAGCCAGAGTAATTGTCATTCCACTTTGCACAAATTGGGGAACCAGGAGCATAGTGATGCCAAGGCCAATGTCACAGGGCAAAGGCCACAGCCAACGTGGATACCATCCCTTTGCTCTGCCTCAACGGTGTAGAGCAGCTTTGACACGAGGAAAAGAGAATTAAGATCACTTGTCCTGGTGATCCGATTGACAATCTCTGCAAGCAGTGCCTCTGGGAGATTGTCCATTGAGCAGTGCAGTTGTGCTAGTTGGGCAATCTCAAGGTTCAACAGTTATTCAGAGGTATTCAGAATGCCAGACTGAAATTAACAAGATCAGAGATTCAGAATGAAGCATATGAAGGTAATAAGATCATAGCAGCGAAACTAATCAAGAAGCACATATACATATAGTGATGAACTTTTGAAGCTTTTCTTCTATATCTTTTAAAAGTTCCGGTGTCCATCCTAACAAAGAAGATTAATTACGGTAATCTAGCAACCTTCCATCGCCGTTAGTGATTGATACAGGATCTTTTCTCATTATTCAGATTTTTTTTGTTCAGGATACTGATCAGAAATTGGAAGGAGCGCTCCATCTATTGATGAAAGTGGAAGCATATGAAGCTAATCAGATCACAGGAGCGAGACTCATCAAGAAGCGTGTATACATACAGTGATGAACTTTTGAAGGCACCTTTTTCTATATCTGTTAAAAGTTCATGTGTATAACCTCACGAAGAAAATTAATTTAGGAAGCACCCTGTTTATTTATCTCTAAATAGCTGAGCAAACAGCAACGAAGCAATAAGCAACACCGACACATCAAACCAACACCCTAAGTACCTGGAATTGCTGAAAAAATAATAAAAAGAATGGACCTACAAATTACAGACGAACTAAAGTTACAAGTAGCAGTCATCTCGTGAACTGACATGCTTGGAAAGCACCTAACCAATCACATCAAAATCTCACCGCATAAAAATCGCATGAAAAATCAAACTATTTATGAGGCCGCCTAGTGACTCCTTTGCAAGCTGCATTAACGAAATCAAAGCTACTCTCCGTGTCATACTCTACAACTTGGATGTTCGCTTGATGGGTTCATGGCATTGAATAGAACCAAGTAAAAGAATCGAGTTCACAAAGGTAGTAGCGTCTTGTTGGCTGTCACTCGTATCAACCAGGAATGCAAAGCAAGAAATTCAACGCCATACTTGAAATCAGAATAGACTCCGCGGGGGTTTCTTGGTGCGGAATCAGGGGATCGAAGGCGGCGCCTTGAGCGCAACCGGCAGGAACGAAAAGAACAGCCAACAGCGCAAACCCTCATCTCGCGAGTTCGCCCGCAACCATCGCCGCACCGGCATCACGTCCTCTCGTGTTCTTTTTATTTGGCCTTGGTGCTAGCCTACGGAGCAGAGAGCGCTGGTCCGGCCTGGGCTTGTTATTCGCATTCTGCACTGGGGTGGTTTCCTTAAAAAAAAACCTATACCATTACGAGTCCGCCAGTTAGCACTTTGTCAAAATAAACCTTGACACAATACAACTTTAGACAATTTTACCCCTACTCCTATTTGTCTTGTTCTCCAGTGGCAACTCCGATCTTCTTCTTCCCAAGCAACAGTGAGCACCGCCTTGGCCAAGTTCCTCATCTCCTCAGATGCCCCTTCAACTCTCTCATCGTCGTTGCGCATCCCGTTGCTACTAGATCTGCTACCATTGTCTCCAATGTCATCACTCCTTAGTCACGAGGGACATTGGGATAGGGATTTGACGACAGAGGAGATGAAGACAGAGTGGGGAGAGGGAGGATTGATCAATCCACAAATTACATATTTGGATGCCATGCATAATATTTTCGAATTTCTAGCTGTTACTTTATGCTAGGTCTAGGAGTCGGGCCGTGCCTTGCCTCCAGCGAGGCCCAGGCATGGCCCAGAGCACGATGGGCCGGCGCCTGTGCCATACCAGCCCCAGCCCAGCCCTGCATACGTATAGGCGATGGCGACGATTGTCATCTTCATTCCTCTCGTGTTGTTGTACCATGCGCTTGTGTCTCTGATGTCGCCGCCATCAAGCCTCGTTCAGCCACGGGCACGACCGTTGTGACTCCTCGCTCAACCACCTTTGTCGTGTCTCTTTCACCGTGAAGGCGGGAACGGCAGCACGGGTGGGCGAGAATGATGCCATTGCTTGACCACAGCGATAGGGACATGGTGGAGGTGACCGAGTGGGGAGGTGGCTGTGTCAAAGTGTTTAATCTGATCGTATCCATAATTATATTCTTAAATCACATACTCTTGATTTAGACTTTACACAATAATCTATTATGGCATAATCAAAGTAGACAATCCGACAATTTTACCATGGTTTACTAAAGCTCCACATGGCCTTTCACAAGGCAATCTCATTGTAATATGATGTGTATCCAAACAACTCTTAAATGCTTTGAACCACCAATATGAGCCCTCAAGCTATGTCATCTCAGGATTATAAGATTATGTTACCACCCCAATTAATCCATGCTTACATTGACCGGGCTGACAATCTTTCACTTATGCTATCCATCAATTAACTATATAATGTTCACTGAATTAATTGCATGTGACTGTGATCCATTCAAAAAAAAATCATGACTTCCTAGAATATTTATGCTAATACTGTTGAGCTACCTATACTAGTCCCACATCAACAATCCACAAATTGTATAGACTAAGATTATTCCAATCTAGGTTCATATGCCCAACCAACACCTAATGATATCTCCAATTTGATTGCATATCCAATATTTAATATCTCACTGATCAAGCATACATGAATCTATTTCACCGAATTAATCATGTATGCTAATGACCAAACCAATCATACTTGTACCACCATGACCAGTTCAGAATCATTCATTTACTAATCCAAATTGAGGGTACAAAGTCTATCAAACTGGCACATAGAACTCATCTACTAATTACATAGTACTCCAATTTAATTGTATGTGACCAAATAATTGATTACTAAGATATCATATATTTAGCACATATGACCCATCTAATTATCATTTGAGACATCTGATCTAATTTCATAGGATTACATAGTTATCGAATTCCACCTCCAGGTCACATTAAATAATATCATGAGAGATAACAGAGAAAATTGATATTTTGTCATCTTATTCGGTGGGCTTCGACAAAATGTCACTCCCTAAAATGACCACTATAAAATGCCACTCTTAACATTGACACTTTGATTATTTGCCATTTTGAGGGTTTTTTAGGATTCTTAATTATTTTTTAACTATTTTCAGATTATTTGCCATGGGAAAAGACACATTTGCCCTTGGGTCATTTGCTTGTTCTCATGTTATATTTTCTTGGTGCGTGAGACAGATGGCGGCTCGCACGGGGACGAGAGGGAGGAGGCCCTCCGGCCACCGCGAAAACGAAAAGCACTAACGAAAACGAAAAGCAAAGAAGCCGAAGTACGGGCCTGTTGGTGAGTGATCAAAGCAAGCGCCTCCCTATATATAGAGCAGTGGGTGAGTGATCAGTAGCTTAGCTAGGTGCGCTAACAAGTGTCGTTCTAGCTTGACTTGTGTCGCTCGATCACCATGTCCTTCAGAGACGATGAGCAGTCTGTTCCTTCTTCAAATTCAGGTTCATGATCACCGAGTTTTAAATTTATTTTCCCACCATTCGGATTAGTAAAACATGCAAGCACCAGGCAACGATGAATTCAATTGAATGGATTGATTTTTGACGTCGTAGAATTGAATTGATGTGTGTTTGGAATAAACATTCGTTGCATGCATGCGCGCAGGGCGGCCGAGTCCGACGAAGGGGCCAAAACCGGTGGTGAGCGTGGCCGGCAAAGTGCAGCTGGCGGTGTACAAGAATGCCAAGGCGCCGCTGTTGGAGAACAGGTAGCAGGTGATGCTGGAGCTCACCGGCGCAGCTTCCGTCGGCGACAGGATGGAGCTGGACCTGGTGGCCGTCCTGGACGTGAGCGGGAGCATGCAGGGGGAGAAGCTCGCCAAGGTGAAGACTGCTCTGCTCTTCGTGATCAAGAAGCTCAGCGACATCGACCGCTTGTCCATCGTCACCTTCTCCTCCGGCGCCACCAGGCTGTGCCCGCTGCGCTTCATAACGGAGGCCTCCCAGACGGACCTCAAGGGTCTCGTCGACGGCCTTGTGGCCCGTGGCGGGACCAACATCTACGAAGGGCTCCAGACCGGGCTCAAGGTTGTCGCCGGTCGTCGGCTCAGCGCCGGCTGCGTGGCCAGCGTCATCCTCATGTCCGACGGTGAGCAGAACCAAGGTGGCGGCGCCGTGGCTGGCCGGGGAGGGACGGCGCCGCCCCCGTCGCGGTGGCCGGAGGGCCTCCTCCCTCTCGGTCTCTCTCGTGTCCTCTCGTCCCCGTGCGAGCCGCCCTCTGTCTCACGCACCGAGAAAATGTAACTATAAGAATAAGCAAATGGCCCAAAGGCAAATGTGTCTTTTCCCATGGCAAATAATCTGAAAATGGTTAAAAAATAATTAAGAATCCTAAAAAACCCTCAAAATGGCAAATAATCAAAATGTCAATATTAAGAGTGGCATTTTATAGTGGTCATTCTAGGGAGTGGTATTTTGTCGAAGCCCACCGAATAGGATGGCAAAGTATCAATTTTCTCGAGATAACAACCGAGTCACAAGTGTAATATCAATATTAATCCACAATCATACAACTGCCAGACCAATCTGAGGGAAAAACTCCAACAATTTCAATATATAATACATATTAATCAACTCCATGTGATCTTCCTAAATATCCGCATGTCTCCAAGTAACCCATTAAATTCAATACCTTGATATCCATTGATGAATTATTTTTGTTAATCAATATATCACCACACATTCACATCGTCATGCAATTCAAACCTAATGGAGAGTTGTACTAGTTGTAAGCCGTCACACAAATTTTCACTTTACACATGCACGAATATGTAATGAACATGAATTTGATGCAACATGCACAACTAATTATTATGTATATGAAAATGCAGGTGAATACAAAAATTTACCACAAATGCCGAGTATGAATAAATTCATCATAGATAATTCTCTTGACCTCACAATCGCAAAGTCGAATTTACTGTGGAAAATCCAGCTTTCCCTTCTATCTCCTTTTTTTCCTTTCTTTCCCCTTTTTCTCTTCCCTTCTTTTCTTTCTCTCTTCCATTTATTTTCCTTTTTCCCGATAGCACTGTTCTTCTCTCTCCTCATCTCCTTTCTTTTCTTCCTCCATGCATGGGCTCTTGCTTCTCTCTCTTCTTCTTCCCTTCTTTCTTTCCATTTCCACCGATAGCTTCCCGCTTCTCTCTCTTCCTTCTTTTCTTCTTTCCATCTCTAGTGACGCCTCCTCTTGCTACTTCTCTCTTCCTCCCCTTCTTCTCCTATTTCCTTCCTCCTTTCTTTACCCGACGCTACCTATTGCTACTCCTTCTAGTCAAGCTGCGCCAGCTTCGCGCACCAGACCCCGCCATCGGCCACCTATTTCGCCGCCAGTCATCGTCGTGCCCATTGCCTCCTCCAACCGCTGCCACAGGTTTCATTGGCATCGGTTCTCTCCATGGTTGCCGCCGATCTTTGACGCTCTCCCACGACAGCTGGCCCTGGCTGCTGTCCTCACTGCTCGTGACTCCTAACACGGCCACCCCGTTGCCCCATCGCTTGGCACTGCCGTCATGCCCACCGTACTGGGTAGGCCCTGGCACAACATGCCGGGCTGCCCACCCAACGGGTTAGCTTTCCAGGCCTGGCCTAGCCTCCGATTCGTGGCCTGCCAGGCTAGGCCACCACGTAACGGACTCGTGCCTGACCGCTGGGCCTCGAGCAGGGCCGAAAAAGCCCAGCCCAACTTCCACCACTACTTTATGCAATCATATCATATTTAATTCTCTACCTATTTTATTTTAGTTGGACTATGGTTTAATTGACTTAGATTTGATCATCCGTTTTAACTTAGATACAACTTAGGTCCATCACAATTAGATTTCTTTTTCCTGTAATTAATGTGTTGGAGGAATAATTTTACTCTTCCACTAACGAGGCCCACTCTACAAAAGACACAAACACAGATTGAAGAATTGCAATCATACTTAGAAAGGACAACTATACCTCACGCTTGTACTCATAAGCTAGTTTTCTCTCTAAAGAGTATTCCCGTCATTTGTACATACCCAAAAGTCATGGATGCCCTCGCGTGGATCCCTCAGATCTTGTCTCGCATAGAGCACTCGCATGATATGAAACAAAATTTTGGCTAAATCTTGGGCGCCCATGTGCCTATCGAGCCAAAATTTTGGCTAAGTCATAGATATCCTCGCACGTATTCTTCAGGCCTCATGCTTCATACGACATCAAGTCAAGAACTTATCTTCGGGCCTCATGCCTCATGCGACAACAAGTCAGAATTTATCTAAATATGTACAATATTTGTTTGTTTGTTTGTTTTTGCCCGTACAATATTTGTTTGTTTTTGCCAGGTGCGGAATGTCCCTTGTCAGGGCGCCTTGCGGCCTTGGCCATTCCCTGGACAGGCAGGAACGATCATCTACAGCTGTAAGATGGCTCCACCCGGAAGCATCTTGGCCATCAATAATGCTCTGGCCCAGAGGTTGACGCATCAACCAGACTCGAGCAATTGCAACAGAGCAAGCCTGCAGAACGGGTCGCGTCCCGTACGCCCTCAGCCCTCAGCCCTGGCAGGTCCCCAGCGCCTTGGCAGCCTCGCATCTGCGTGCGTCAGGTGCTCGCAAACGGGCGTTACAACAAAACCTGTTCTATCTGCTCGAACCCAGTACGTGGTGGTTGCTGTCGTAGAATAAAAAATACTGAGGCAAGGGAAGCTCAATCTCAGGACGTGAGGAATGGACGTTGTGCTGACCGGAACCGAATCCTCTAACGTTGCGTAAGACAACATCAGAGTGCAGTTGTAAATCTGAACCGCCCGATGAAAAATGAACCGCCCGATGTAGCAAAACAAGATCTGAGCCATTCGTTTCTCATCGGGCGGTTCAGATTTTGCAACTGCACTCTGCCGTTGCCTTACGCAACGTCAGAGGACCCCGATTCGTGCTGACCAACTGAGCAATTTAGGCATGTTTGGTTGGAGGCTGGAAAAAGCTGTCTGGGCTAGGCATGCATACCAGGCATTCGATTTTGGATGCCTAGGGTCAGGATGTGTTGCCTGGCAGGTATTTGCCTGCGAGGCCTCCAACCAAACAGGCGTCCTGCTTCTGACTTCTATTTTTAATTCACTATTATTTAGTTTTGTTTTTTCTGATTTTTTTTGTCTTTCGAGGTTTTTTGTCTTTTTCTTTTTTTCTCGTATTCCTTCGTATTGTACGTGATGAGCTAATTTGTTAGTTTATTTTTTACTGTTTTTAAATTTAATTATGTTAAATAAGTCATCTCAATTATAATAAAAAATTCTGGCTCAAGCCGAACACGGGTCCTGTGTAGCCAATTGAGCCACCCAAGAGGCCCAAGAGACAAGGGATAAATTAGCCAGATGGGCCGCGTCAAGCGGCCAATCTAATGCAAAAAAAAGGTCAAAATCGTGGGACAAGCCAGGAGCTTCGCCATGGTATGGGAAGGCAAAATTTCAATTAAGCCTAAGGAAGCAATTACGGCTTAGATCTGTCAAATCCTGGCTGAGCACCAACCCTATAAGTATGGCAATTCGAAACTACCCCTTTGAGTGCTAGGTGGCTAGTGTTAGAGAAATAATTTTACTCTTTCACTATCAGGACCCACTCTACAAAAGATACAAACATAGATAGAAGAATTACAGCAATACTTACAAAGGACAACTATACCCCTCGCTTGTACTCATAAGCTAATTTTCTCTCTAAGAGGTATTTCTGTCATTTGTACAGTCCCAAGAGCCTTCAAATACTCTGTGATTCCGTTTTTTTAGGAGGAGGAGCTCTCATGAGTAATTGAAAAAAATATTCAAACTGGTGAGCCCTCGGGGGCTCCCTCCGAGGAGGTAACCCCTGTTAGTTTACCGACAGGAGTTGGGAGGTTCTTTCGGACTCTCGAATCTGTATAAATCTCCGTATCATTTTTACTCTTGTGGTTAATAGCCCGTCAGACGACCAACCTTCATCTCCTCACTTGTATTTGGGTTTCACAACTACCACATAATGTTACAATTTCTAGCATATAATTGGACTCGATAAACATGGTGGGAGCCATTAAAACATCTACACACCGAAATAATGGCTAGATCTTTGTAATTTCCTTACGCTATATCAAGTTGGTTTAGACCCGTTTGGTTCAAAGATTTTTAGGGGAAAACGTAGGAATCTTGATTCCTCGGAAGGTCCGTTTACATATGACTTGGGTAGACTATAGTGTAGATGGATGGCTGGGCTAGCTGTACTGTATATCTTAGACTGAGTTCAAGCATGCACTTGAGTTCGCAAGCTTTATCAGTTGGGCTTTTATTTGGTGGCTTATGGCTGAAAAAAATACTGTAGCTGACAGAGACTTATTTAGCATAATTAAATTTAAAAAAATAAAAAAATATGTTAGCCCATTACGTATAATACAAACACATACAGGAAAAAAGAACCGGAAAAAAGCTCAACAAAAAGCTAAAAATTCAGAAAAAAATAAAAATTATAAATAGTAAAAAATAAGCTAGAAGCTGAAGCCCAACCGATCGGGGAGTTAACGAGTCGATAGAATAGCTCGATAGGGCTCAACTAATTCCCAGAACATAACTCGGATCAGTCGGATCACCACGGCATCATCATTGGCTGCACTGCCATACCCTGCGCTACCGTGTTAAACGGTTTTAGTTTTTAATTTTTTTATATTTCGATTTATTTAAGTTAGAATACTTTGAACAGGTCGAGTTTTAATTTCAGTTATTTTCCTTTCTATTATCCATAAAGATATAACTGTATTTTTTTTAATTTTTATTTTTCTTTGATTAAATGACTAAGGAAAAAGGTAACAGACACTACAATGCAATTTTAGTATTAAGCCAAAAGTCACATCTGTAAGCTGAAGCTTTCAGTTGGTTGGAGCGACCCCTAAAATCTTGGCCCCATTTGACCATCCTCGCCCTGCTCATTTGAGTTTCTACTTCAGGCTTCTAGTTTATTAATTTCGTTTTTTGTTTTTTTGTAATGATATATTTTTCTATTTTTAAAAATTTAATTACGCTGAAAAAGCTACCAGCGGCGAAGTATATTTTCAGCCGTTACAATAAAAAATCATAAACTTGAGCTAAGCCTTGCTCGTTTGTGCTTTAGCTTCTGGTTTTTGGCTTCTAGTTCATTATTTATTAATTTCATCTTTTTTATCTTTTTCTATATTTTTTGTATTGTCTGTAATAGACTAACATGTTTTTTTTCTATTTTTAAACTTTTTTAAATTTAATTATATAAAAAAGCTACTAGCAATTATAATGTAATATAAATCAACTACAGTAGAAAAGGCCACAAATAACCAAAAAAAAACCAAGTTAAGCATCCCTAGGCCCAAATAAGCACCACCGAAAAGAAAGAAAAGTCGTCACTAATAATAATATTCGGTCGAGTCCGCAGGTGGCAAAGCGGGTCACGGCAGCAGCAGCAGCCCACTCGCCGATCCAATCCAATCCAATCCAATCCTTGGCGCCACTGGTCACGTTGCGCCTGCTCCCGGTCCCGACGTGGGACCCACCGGGGGCCAATGAGGGGCGAGCAACTGATCGGATCGAGCCGGGCGCCTGGCGTCCACTACTTCCCCACCGCCCCCGGGCCCACCACGCCCGCTCCAAGCCGCTACCTTATCCGACGCCCACCCCACCCTAAAAAAGCTTCTCGTTTATCTAATTTCTCTATAACATTTTTAGTTTAGTGCTCCCCGACGGCGATCCCGTCCCGTCCCATCGTGTGTAGGCTATGTTTAAAAGTGCCATATTTTCTGTTATGACTTTTAGTTAATTATAAAATTTTTTAAATAAGTAAGAAACATTTATGTTAAAAAGAATTTCTTTTAAAACTACTCCTACGATAATTTGTATAAATAATTTATAAAAACTATCTTAAAAATTAACTTTTAAAAATAAAAGACAAAACCTGTTTGGAACAGGCTTGGGTGTCTTTGGTAGGACTTTAAGCTAGCTTTGGTTTACACATGCTATAATAATTAGTTTTAAATAGTATGTTTATTAGAGCGAGGTTAACAGAAAGATCATAGCAAAACGTGTACTGATCTTAGTCGTATCAGCAAAAATTATATATAACTATTTTTTAACATATTACCTTTTATAAATTGATAGGATTTAAAATTTTAAGATATAAACCACAGGTTAAAGGGACTCACACTTGTATAGTGGCGCCGCTGCTAGCGCCTACTGCCAATATATCTCTACTCAAAAAAATTAGGAAATACTCGTGGGGAAAATTGAGGCGACAGAGAAATAGAAATTTCCGGAAGCCTCTAGAGACAGAGGAGCGAACAAGCCCTCCCGTCCTTCGTCCTCTTGCTGCGGCGGCTCTGCCTGCATCTCCAAGCTACGGTTGTTCGTCCCCGGAGCGGAGCAGGGTTTCGGATTCAGGTGCGAACTCTTCTTCTCTTCTTGCTGCTCTTCTTTGCCTCTTTCGGGTGGGTCTGAGGTTCCTCTTGGGCGTTTCGCGCTCTTCTGTTCGGTGTGATTTGCTGTTTCGGGCGTTGGTGTTTCTTTCCCTTTTTTCCCACAAAATTTTCTGGTTGTTGTTTTTTGAGATTTGTTATCTTGCGCTTCTTCCGATGGGTTAGTTGCTCGGTTCTTGGTTTGTTTTGGTTGGTGTTTTTGGGTTTTTGGATGTTTAGTTTATTTTCCTTCGACTTTGTGGTTTGATTCGAGCCAGGCGTTTTAATTCCCTGTCTTCGGAGCTTTTTCAGGTGATTTTATGGGGTTTCCCCTTGTTTTGCAGGTTCGGATCCAAATCGTTCGGATTAGGGAAGGTGAGAGAAGCTTGCAAAATTAATTTTCTTGTTTGCTTGTTTAGTACTCTTCTCAATTCAATTTTTAAAGGATCAATTCAGTTCAAAAGGTCCTGTAGCTGTTCATGGCATAGGATTTTTTTTTGTATTTTTATGCAATTTGATCAAGTATACAGTTCAATTAAAAGGTCCTGTAATGGCTGCAGTAGTCTGGTACTTAAAGGTTTTTTGTTTAATTAAGTATCTCTAATATTTCAGATTATTCAACTCATTTTTTTCTTCTTGATTTGTAGGATTTGACCAAGAACTGGGGATTTTGAGTTGAATATGATATCAAATCCGGTGGATTGGTATAGTTTCGGGCCCGGATAGAAGTTGTAGGGATGCCAGATTGGAGGGTGGGCGAGGTAACGTCATGATTTTGATGAATTTTTTATGGATATGGCATCGAAATACTTTTCAGAACTGTAGCGTTTGCTTGATGGATTGATACTGTATGGTGTCGAATGCATTGGTTTGCTAATTAGAAGTTTCTTAGTAGTTCTTGTGTCCTTGGATGTGAGCTGGCTTAGGCAGGAACTGGAAATAAGGTAAAATCATAGGCAGAATTATCAATGAGAACTGAAAAATGAAGATGTATAGGTCAAAGTGTGATTCTGAAGAATTTTTACGAGTTCCTAGATTGAGAAATTAGCCTGTCAGGGTAGATTCTTTTGTTCCTTGGAAGAATGTGCATATATATTCTACCATTTAATGTAAGAAGTAAAATATCAATATGTTCTAGCATTCAATTTAAATTTGGATTCTGTAGTTATTGGTTATGGTTCAAACTTCAAGTCTCTTTCCCCTGCCTGGGTAACTTGACTTTCAGAGTAGTTTTGTTTATTGGTGGTCGGCTTTTCTTTTGCTAGAATGTTAGGTAAGCAGGTGAAACCAAGAGAGAGGGAAAATATGAATCTCGTGTTGCCACTCTCTGTGTAGGAAGTGTTGGTTTTTAGTATCGTTGAAGTGCGCCAGCCACCCATAGTGATCTTCAATTGCTTTTGCTATGGATAGATGAGTGGCGCTAGTGGGCTAGCCCTCGTATGACAGAGTGCCAAGTGTCAACTAGGGACAGTCAGCTTTGATTGAAGCAAGTTGACCATTATAAAAAAATTCAGGGTTGGATACTTCCTCCGTTTGCAAATTAACTTTTTTTTACTAAGGGTAGGGTAATCTTATATGGGGTAATCAGCTAAATACTGAACTCTGTTATGGGTAAAACCTTGTCAGCCATTTCATTGCATTGAACCTTGGCAAATACTCGATAGAAGTAATTGAATTTCCCTGCTCTATGCTTGTGACTAAGTATGTGGTGCTTTTACAGTTTGAAGGTAATTTCAAGGATGAATTTGCTCGTAGTAACAACAACGAACACGAAAATGGAGTTGGGGCTCTGAATATCACCAGTAAGAAGTTGAAGCCTGGGGTTGCCAGTGAAAAAAGCCCCCAAGGTGTCATCTCTGGAGCAAATAATTCAGATTCACAGAAATGTAATTCAGAGCAGATCCATTCTGCCAATGGGATAGTATCCCAGGATATCAACAGTACTGATGACCGCATAGGAGACTGCAAAGTTGAACCAAGTGCCTTTCCCTTGAGCGCAGAAGATATTATCTCTGAAACCAGATATCCAACAGACAATTGGAACAGTTGTCAGTTTGCACTGAGCAATGGTTCACCTGTTCTCAATAATCACAGCGTTCCACAAAGTGGCCTCAGTTATGGAGATAATGATCTAAGCTACATTGATTGGCCTGGCATTGATAATTTTGAGGATGTCGATACATTATTCAGGTATTCAGAATGTTTCCCGTATATGCTTAAGATCAAACAGAACTCTAGTACCTTTTTTCTCTTTGCTTATTTATCCTCTTTCTGAAAGGAGGTGTGATTCCACATATGGTCAACAGCAACTGGAGAACACAGATGAGCTATCATGGATTCCTTCTTCAGACTCCATTTACTCTTCTGATGTTGCTCTGCAGCCTGGGTTTGAGTCCTCTTATTCAGATTATGGAATTCTGGATGACCTGTCAGCATTCAATTGTACACAAGATAAATCCCTGCCAACAGCTGATCCTTCAACTGCTGTATGTGACAAGCAATTCAATGACAATTATCCGTTTAATGAGCAAAAGATCGTGAATGTATGTGGTGAACAGGCAAGTACCTCTAGGTTGTATTGACTATTGATTGACGCAATCGAAACCTTTCATTTTCTTTTCGTTCTTAATTTTTTTAATCTACCATAGGCTTACCAAGGGGATGCAATGGAATTGTTGTCCACCGACCAGATATGCAATGGACATAGAAGCCTTGATATGGTAACTTGACCTTTTCAGTCAGTCGAATATCAAAATGTCATTTGTAATCTGGATTGCTTGCCATTTTGTCAATGGTATGTTTTGAATAGAGTAACTAAGCTAGTAATTTGTATTTTAAGTTCCAACTTCCCTGATTGTTTCATAGTATCTCTGTGGCCATTGTTCTGGAAAGATCAGAAACCAGAAAACATTAAAAAAATTATTGACCTCTGTGGAAGCATGCAATTAAGTTTTTCTAAGTTATTGTGCACATTGATCTGATGTAATTCGCATGTCCTTAGGGACTGTTTCTTCCTTTGATTTCAACTCTGCCTAAAAGCCACTTGAATAGTTACTTGATGCTCAAGTACAGTCCTGTAACTGCATTACTAGTCATAACTCAAATTTTTGTTATGGATTACTATTGCATTGTTTGTCTCTGTGATGGCAAGTGCTTAGGAGGTAGTCCCATGAGGATAAGAGATCAGCTATTACTATTAGTGCATGGCCTTTTGCCCGTTTCTTTGACTAGTGTTCATTTGTGGTGGTAATTTTTCCAGCAAATAATAGAATTTAATATCCATCAATTTACTGCTGTGGTCATAATGCAGATTGGAAATCAATATGCATCAGAAAATGTCATGCAACAGCTTGAAGACCAGAAGTTTTCTATAGCTTCAGGTTCTCAACTAAGCTCCTCTCAGAATTTACTGAAGCCAAAGTACTACTTAGATTCGACTTCACCAAGTAACATTACTTCTGAGTCCTATCCAGAAAGAAACTGCCAGTTCAGTCCATCTGGAGCTTCTTTTGCACAGAGGAACTTGAAAGGTAATATACATGCAAAAATTTCCTTTTAGAATATTTCTAGTATTTATTATGAGGATGTTTGTTTGCCTGATGGTATCTGATGCGACATTTTTTAACTGTATGAGTGCAGTGCAGAAGAAAGTGGCCAATTTACAACCAGGACAACCTATAGGTGATAATGTGGAAGCTGGACATCCAGGTCATCAAACATTGACAAGAAGAGCATCATATCCTTGTGAAAATTATGAAATTGAAAAAACGGGCTTAGGAAAAAGAAGTTTGGGGGATTCTCAAGTTACAATGGGTACTTCAATGGTAGTGGATGGCTCCTTTGTATCATCTGTTTCTTCTGATAACTCAGTTGAAGAAAGCAGCTTTCAACAACTTCAGGATGCAGTTAGTCAGGTACAATGGATTATTTTCTGTTGTTGTTATTGATGTACATATCTTGCCTCCAGCCCTTGTCGCTTGTTTGAGTGACTTCTTCCCCGCTATGCCTCCACTTCCCTGAGTGTTGGCATTCTGATTCCCTTAAACAATCATAATCTTGGCTTGATCAAAGTACAGGCCTGTAATATGGTACAACCAAAAGTTTCTATTCATGAGGACACTGAACTACAATAGATAATCTATGCTTTGTGTTATTGAACTAACTTTTTTTTCTTGGCTGCTTCAGTTGGATGTGAAAACCAAATTGTGCATTAGAGATGGTTTATACCGCCTAGCAAGAAGTGCACAAAATAGGCAAGTTTTTCCAAATATGATCAACAGCAATGGTGATAGCCAGGATGTAAAGGATATGCAAAATGCAGAAACTTTGGGCAAGTACGTCAGGTTTCTCACAGAAGTTCTCTGATGTCTGTATTTCTCGAATCATGAATCGTTATTTGCGGCTTTGAATACTGCCATTGTCCAGTGGAATACATTTGATTATTGTTTAATCCACAAACTTCTCCATGATGCCCATATGTTTCCTTCAATATCTTTTGCACTACCAGTTATCTCTATATCACATTCTGAAATGTTGCATCTTATTTCGTTGAAACAAATCTTGATATCTTAGTCCTAAATAAAATAGCCCATGTAGATCAGAACATATTTCTTATTTCGATTCATTTTCAATAGAATTCATTTGTTTTATGCTGGGCATTGTGATTTTTTGCAGTTACAGTGGTTACTTAGCCAAAACCTAACCCTTGAAACTTACGATAGAGCTCTGTGACAAAAATAATATATACATAGTGGTTCATCTTTAGATATAGCCGGTACTGTTTTTAGATGATTATGATTGAAGATCATATTGGTTTGCATTACTTAAACTGCAATGGAGGCAAGAAGGCTGGTATGTCTTATCTGTTGCCTTTCCACTTTGATGTTTCTGTTTTGTAGGTTTGTCGATCCTGGGCACATTGAGACGCAGACAAATCCAATTGATCGGTCTATAGCTCTGTTGCTTTTCCATCAGCCATCAGATCATGTGACTGGTGCTGTTGACGATGCGTCATCACAAAAGTCTCATGTTAGCGTATGTTCCCTTTTTCTCCGTCACTCAAATTCATTTGCTACTATCACTCTAGCATGATGACAGAAGTCATGAGCGCTTGCTTATCATGCAGAACGGGAACCACCAGGCCCCTGCAACTAACCAAGGTGTGATGCCTGCTTCATCTATATATTCTCTGAGAGGGCAGGGTGGCCCCATGGATTCATGGTGAAGCTTCGACGATCATGAATGTTCATGTTGTACTATTGCTGCAAACGTAAGGGCTGTCAAGCGTAGTGTGTACCATTTGTCAGTAGTCGGCTACAAGCAAGAAACTTGTACAACAATTAACCAGTTAGATTGGCTTTGACTAGCTTGTATTCTATTGTGAATTTGTAAAGGTCGTCTGTGCTGTGCCCGTTGTGCTCTTCTCACATTTTGTGTAATCTAACATAGATTTTGTCCGGGACTTTTGTCTATCTGAACTGACTATTTTCTTGATGATCTCCAGCATATATTTTGTCAGGGACTTTGTCTATCTGAACTGACTATTTTCTTGATGATCTCCAGCATATATTTTGTCAGGGACTTTGTCTATCTGAACTGACTATTTTCTTGCTGATCTCCAGCTCTCGCAGAACATTACTTTTGGGACTCATCTTAATGTACTGTTTGTTCCTGTTTTCTAGTCTTCTGCATTGTAATGTCTGTCGATTTTAGGAAGACAAGAGACTGTCGGTCCAATAATAGCTTTTCCCAGTTCGTTACGCTAGTTGAATTGACTCGAAGAATATCTCAATTATTGTTAGCTTGACCAATTAGGCATCTTGGTTGTTTTGAAAACTACTGTCGGTCCAATAATTGCTTTTCCCACTTAGTTAAGCTAGTTGAATTGACTGGAAGAATATCTCAATTATTGTTACCTTGACCAACTAGGCATATTGTTTGTATTGAAAACTACCTCTGGTCATAAAAATAATAATGTTTTTGACATTTCAAAGTCACGCTCCTTTAACCAATACATTTTTTAACATATATTCGATAAAAGTTGTAAAAGTGAAATATTATGAAATTATTTTTATAACTAATTCACTCATTATTTTTATATATTTAAAACATATAGTAAAATATTTGGTTAAAAAATTATTAGAGTTTTGCCTATACGTATTATAGGAAGTCACTTCGTAACTGGAGGGAGTCTGCTTGATCACGTCTACTTTTGTAGGTACGTTGCACCTGATGTCAGCAGCGAAGTAGAGCCTTGGCTGATTTTGAACTTATCCAGCCCAGACGGGGTACGCCTCGTCCTCGAAACCACATCTGCACTTGATAGTTTCGAATATTTTCTTGGTCGGTTTCGAAAAAGACTTCATCGTGATAATCCAGCCCATCTTAGGATCGATTCATTCCTCGAAACCACATCTGCCCTTAATAGTTCAGTCTGCCCCCAAGTCCACAATGTACTGAAAAATACATGTACTACACAAAAATGATACTAACATACTTCCTTGTGGTTTTTTAAAAAAAGAGGAACAACACAAAGTTCATCATCTGGTCAAAAGTTTCCACGCATTTTTTAAATCAATTATTTGCGAGTATGGAAATTCTTAGACGTACAAAATGTCCCCTAACAGAACCCTAAAAAAATCATATACAGTATGCTCTAGGAATTACAGTTACAAAGAATAATGTGATGGCAAGTATAATCTATAGTTATGTGATGGCAAGTATAATCCATGGTTACGCACACAGCTCATCGAAGCCCCTGAAGATCGTAGCAGTATCTGCGATTCAGTATACGGCAGTGAGTACACATCTTCCATCTCTGAATGTGAGTGGAGCCAAGGCAACGAACAAATTGTAAAGCAACGTTATCCTGAACCACTGGTGTTGAATAGGCTACACAATCATATAATGACGTGTGGCATACTATAATGCATGCTGGGACATCATAGTGAGCGTGCAGTACTTGTTTCAATGTTGGATCACCTCAGCTTAGGTCTGCCCATGACCCAAATTAAATCAATCTAGTTCATGATCTACTCTGAAACATCTGATGTCCTATCTAGTTCATGCTATCAAACCCAAAACATCTGATGTCCTATTCATAGAATGCACATGCTATAAGTTCCAACAACTCCCAGGGAGAAAGACGCACTGCTAAGCCTAGCATCACAATATTCAGAAGACGCACTGCTAAGCCTAGCATCACAATATTCAGAACATGCATATATTGCCCTTCCAATTCACCATATGCGCACAAGAAAGTCATGGCTCATGTGCAAACTATTCTTTAGATCGCAACACTACAGACAAAGAAACAACAATATCCTGGGTGTGTTTATGCCTGGAAATATCACAATACCACGTCAATAGAGCATCTGAAGATTCTTTCAGTGTTGTGGCAGTCTAAGGGCCTGATCAGGAGAGAGGACCATAATGCTGCAGCTGCAGTATTCTTATGGATAGGCAGTTCATGGACCACAACGAATCCCATCAAGCTAACAAGGAAGAATCAATACGAAAATTACCAAAACAAACAAGGCTGCTAGAAGAAACAATCATTAGCAAAATATTCATGCTTGTTAGATAGTTTAAATAATTAATTGATGATCTGCCGACCGAACCTTTACTTCACAAAGCCCAGACAGCAAAGGATGAAAGCAGGAAGCAAAACTATCAGCATCATCACCACCACCACTAACATCATCATCATCACCACCACCACTAACATCATCATCATCAAGGCAAACAGCATTAACATTGTCAACCGCAAGATTATGTCACCAACTTGCATATGGACCACCTATCAACCAACACCTCTTCACTCCATCATGTAACTAGAAATATGCAAGTCACCATCTATAAATAAGCACCCAGTATTGAAAAATAAAACAGCATTAACATGGATACAGGAAAGAAAGTAGATGAAAGGGAACAGAAAAAAAATATAGTTCTCAAAAAGTGCTGTTCATAATTAAGCAGTCTTGGAAGCCCAATGCAGCAATGCCAAGCATTGTCACCATATAGCCAAAGCAAACAACGAATAGCTGTTTCATCAAAGCTCCAGTCCAATCATCCTACAAGGTAACAAGAGTTATATTAGGGAATAGGAACACACTGGACAAAGCTAAGATCACTATAAGTGATAACTGTTTAGAAAGATCACTATAAATGATGACTGTTTAGAAACCTCAAGCTGTCCATGACAAGCTGTGTGGAGCATTCATCTTAGGCCGAAGGGCTTCGAGAGCGTGGAGAACGATCATGCCTGGGCTCGCTAGGAGTTCCCTGATGTGGTGGCGTCCTACGAGGTGAGTAGCTTCTGCTACGACTAGGGCTTCTCTGTGCAGGTGAGTGACTGGGAATACCAGCAATTGAGGAATGAAAAAGGGTAAACATGAATGCAGTCAAGTATGAAAAAACGAAACAGCACAAGGGCATCTCCCATGGGCATACCTGCGCCTGCTATGTTTCCTGTCATAATCAGGGCTAATACTGCGACTCCTCCGGCGTCGATAGTCTCTGTCTGCATATCTGTCCTGTTCATATCTGTCTCCACTTCTGCTCCGGCTTCTCCTTCTGTAGTCTCTGTCCCGATAATCATCTCGATACCTTCACAAATGGTAAGCACACCATAAAAAATAATATTAAAAAGAACATCTTCCCACCATAAAAAATAATATTAAAAAGAACATCTTCCCAGATCAGAAAGAACAGCTCATCTTAATGATGTAACTATGTTTAATAGGGTAGTGCCTGAGTTATCATTACAGGTGAAGTGACTTAAATATATTGTATATTTTAATTAAAATTACATATGATGGCTTCGTACAAGCATATCATGATTACATGTTCAATTAGAATGCTTATGGCAATGCCTAATTGCCTATTATCAACTTGGTGGCACCATTTTCACATAAAGCAGTAATCCAATGCAACATAGCACCATTTTGCACAGGTCGTTACACATGGTTGCCACTGCGTCGCCTTGGCAACGCCTAGGTGTCGTGGTGGTCCAGGGGGGACGCCATGGAGCTTCGCCGTGACCGCCCCCGTCTTCCTCAACTCCGGCCGCGTCTTCCTCAGCTCCGGCCGGCGGGAACGGCTAGATCCGATTGGTTTCGGCGAAGACGGGGTAGACGGCGCCAGGGCGGGGAGGCACGGGCGGGGGGAGGGGCCGGTGGGAGGAGGTGGCAAGCGGGGAGGGGAGGTGGCGAGGGGTTGAGGCGCTGGGGAGAGGAGGCCGCGGACGGGGGGAGGAGGCGGCAGGGAGGGGAGGCGGCAGGGGGAGGAGGCCGCGGGAGAGAGGAGTCGGGAGAGAGCAGAGGGGAGAGTTATGAGGGGAGGAGGCCGCTCCATGTATATGTATTGTATCATGCATGTAGCATATGTCTTGCGAGGCGTTTCGCCGTGGTGTCCTGGCGCCTCTTAGGCGCCGTGGTCGCCAATTACACCGTGACAACCATGTCATTACATCCTCTACGGCTCTAAATCGCAAAGATAATATGCATGTCAATTATATGATACAGACAGATTGCTGCTGATGTTTTACCTTCGTCTTGGACTGTGGCTTCTGGAACGACCCCTTGGCTTTGGAATTTCTTCCACAATTCTCCCCTTATGACTGCAAACATAGACAAGAAGGTGAACACAACAAGTGAATTGGCATTGAGTGCCTTCCTATTTTCTGAGCTATATCGAAGTATTTCACCCATGGTAAAACAAGAGAATCAATACAGTTTATGTGCTAACAAGCAGAACACCATAATCAGAATTTTACACTAGCATGTTCCAATGGGGAAATGTAAACCAAAATAAATCGGCACCTGTGGGCGTCGGGCTTCCTTTAATTAGATGTGTAAACCGGTAATTTAAACAGCTTACGCATCAAATAAACTCCTAAAGAACAATTACTAACTCATATTCACCGTATAAACCGCACATTTAGCACATAACCTATTACTAGTAACCGCCGTGCTTAACAAACTTTTTTTTTTGAAATTTGGTGGAGCTCTGGCATTCATTGTTAGAAGAAATGAGGCACTTAGAGTTTGATCCTTGGATCGAACCTAGGTGGGCGGCATGCACACCGCATGACCTTACCAACCGAGCAAGTGCTGGTCCTCAACAAACAATAATAATAGCTATTCTATCCAGCCAGGAACCAATAACCATCACATGTACCAATAAGCAGAGTAGCAAATAAGATTAGTAGGCTAGTAGCACAGCAACATCAGAAACTAGCAAAATATAAACCAATACAAGATCCACAATTCAACAACCATGCTTCGGTAGCTCTGATGCACCGTAATTCAACAAGTAATACCAAAATTGATACATGAACAAGAAAAACGAGAGAAAAATCTTACATCTTTTCAGCATTGGGGCCGTACTTGGCGAACTGCACCATGATATCCCTCCCATCCACCGTCCTCCCTGCACCCAAAAAAACTCAAGGTCACACCTTGTAACAAAACGATCTCACACACCAAAACTACTCAACAAAATTTTCCTTTTACTCACCATCAAGCTTGTCTACGGCCTTCTGCGCCTCGTCCTCGTACTTGTACCTCACGAACGCGAACCCTCGCGAATCCCCAGTCCTACACACGCATACGCACACAGAGAAGCATAGGCCCGTGAGCACAAACCAACCCCTAAACCCTAAACGAAACCTCCCAATTGGTGGTCGCGGTGGTGCCCACCTGCGGTCGCGGGGTATGTAGATGTCGACGACCTCGCCGTAGCGGTCGAAGAGCGGGAAGAGGTCGTCGGCCGTCGTGCCTGCCGCAGGGGTTTATCGGATACATGAGCAAAAGCGGTGCTCCGGTGAGTTCGGCCAAGAAGGGAAGAGAGGGGGGGTGTGCTTACGGAAGGAGACGTTGAGAACGAGGAGGGAGAAGGTGTCGCGGATCGCCGGAGGCCCGGAGCGCCCAAAGTGCGACATGTCCGGAGCTGGCGGCGCGCTAGGCTTAGGGTTTGGAAGAGAGGCGGAGAGCCGGCGGCGGTAGGGGAGGCCGGAGGCGAGGTGGCCACGGAAAAAATAAATTTTTTTTGTTCCTATAATTCCACCTTCGGCCCACAGAAAGCTCGTTTGAAACCTAGGAAATTTCACGTACATTTTACGTGAACCAATTCGAGAGACGAATCGCTTCGCTGAGAATTGAACCGGTTCACTTCCGGTTCAGGCGAAGGATTGGGAGCGGAGATGGGTGTTGGGCTTTGGGCCAAACCTAACTAATGTAAAAAAATTCAGGCCTGAAAGATAGTTCGTACTGGGCTGTACGCCTGAGAAAAGCCCTGTTAGTACCAGGCCGCCTAGGATAGGACTGGCCTGGCATTCTATTCTATCTGGCTCAGGCCTTCCTCTCATCAAAAACAAAAAAAACAAAAACTCGCACAGGACATTGGCTATGTTCTTTAGAGATACGGTTGATGATTTTTGTACTATAGCTAATAGTTTTTATTTATATTTTTCAAGACGGCGGAAATGTCAACATAAATAATATATATAGTTTTAGATATAGAAAACCGTTTGGAGATCCCTCTTCGGTTTATTTTAACTTCAGAGAAATTAAAAGTCAAAAGACCAAAAGGACATACCATTGTTTTAGGCTTATTTTGTTAGGAAATGTAGGCCTAATGTTGTCCACAATTTCACTTAAAATAAACTGAAGTGCCAATACGGACGAGACATTAGCTAAACTGTGTCGCGTATCAAATTAGGGTTTCAATTGGAAATTGGGACGCAGGAGAACAAAATTGAGGATGACTCTGGCGCAATCACCCTTCTAATTGAGAATGCGAGTGTGTTAAGACGAATTAACGGAAATTATAATACGACATTGGTTGGGAATTGTTCTTGAATTTGATAAAGAAGCATGCGAAGAGAAAATTCCTTACCCAGCTCCTTTTGAACAATTGTGCAGTCCAAACACTCCAAAGAACCAAAAAAAGTCCCATTGGATCGCAGTGACTTCATTTCTATTAAAAATTGACAAGTTTTTGACACCTCTCTGCCTATAGTACAATCTGAAACACGAGTTAATTATTATCCTACAAACGATAATAGTTGGAATAAAAGAACGGCTAAGGTGCCTAGTACGCACTGCTATGGTCATTTGTTTTCCTACTAAAAACCATGTAGCCTACTAGCATTTTGGGCTAAAAATACTATAATATGCATGTAAAATCTGAATATGAGCCCCAAATCGTCAAACAATTGGCCTTGCATGCCAATATTCTATTAGACTCGAAAGAATGTCTATTCTCCCTCTTACAGAAAACGTTGAAACTAGGATTTAGCGCATTAAGAAAAGGATCAGCAAAAGATCATGTGCTGCACATGCAACTCCGCTAGGCTAGGTTCACTTATGCTTATGTTTGATTTAGGCTTTTGTTGCAATAATAACTCACCGTTAAATGGTATAGTTTTTTATGGTGGGACCCCCTAGATTTTTTTGTAAATAATCCATATTTTATTCAAAATAACAAAAATATACCCGTGCAAATTTTTTTTTACAAAAATGGCTTCCAATCACCGAACCGTTGGCGCGACTGGAACCTATCGCCCAACGACCACGCAACGCGCAAGCTGTCCGTAGGCCGTTGGGCTACATTTGTAGTCGCTCGGCTATTCAGCGACTGCAAACGGGAGGCAATGTCGATTGATCCATTTGTGATGTTCATAGATTATGAATGGTAGATAATCTATTAGATTCGCAATAATAGTTTACAATCGTCGTATGTTATTGTAGTGCAAGAAATTTCGTGAAATTTTTTGAGAATGATTGAAATAACAACGATTGGTAAGTACGATGATAAATGATATTGTGATGTAACCAAGAATTCATACACGGAGAAGAACTTGTTTGTTAATATTGTTGCAATTATTGCTACGTGAATAATTGAATGTGAAAAGATGAGGAAATATGCTTGTCTGAATTAAAATAGACTTTATAGTAAAGTTGGGAGTAACACGACGTATAGAGTTTGATTACATGCATAAGAAAGAGCATCATGCATGATACAATAAACCGAACTACTCCTACATACATATACGCCTTTTTGGAATGAAACTAAATTCGACCTTCACGGAACTAGTTAGTGCAGGACGACCCGACCTACTGTATGGACCGGGGCCATTTCCCAGCGACCTCTTTTGCTTTGGTCACCATTTCCTCTTTTGTTCGTGCTCCCTCTTGCGAACCTCACACTCCCTACGCGTGCACGCCTGGAGATGAGCTTTCGTCTCCCGACGTATATGCTTGGTTTGGTTGTTATTGTGGCGCTCCTTCTCCTAGATCTCGCAGGCCCTTTTGACATCCCACTCCTTGAAGTCGAGAGCCCACTGGTCATGTGGGTGGATCTCTAGGTCAATCCACTTGCGATAGCTACATAGCGGTTCCAGAGACTACGTTTAGACGGGAGAAATTGTTATTGCGTACTTTAAAAGAGAAATAGTAGAGGGGACACACTGTAACTTATTCTTACCGGCTACCGATAACTGCCCGTATCCCAATGGCGGTTGGGATAGTCACAAGAGTAGTTTACGTAGCCCTAATAACGCATGCTTAGGCTGAGCCATTGCTTAGACTTAAAAAAACTTGAATGTGTCCGTGTACCAACAGAGGGGCAACGTCTTTCCCTTGGGAGGGTGTTGCGATGAACACTCGGTTGGAACGTTCGGGATGGGTTTATTGCTATGGGGGACGTCGTTGCGGGGAGTTGACCTCTTGGCATGCTCCGCTTGTTCGGCCCGGGCCACAGCAGCCCTTACTTGTTCATCGTGGGCAGCAGCAGACCTTGCTTATTTGTAATATGATGGCTCTGTTGCCGACCCTTCCCACCCTTCAGCATGTCAACATCCAATATTCAGGTCCTCCCTGTAATATCCAAGGTGACGAAGTTCCCCACAACCCAGAACCGCCTAGATCGCCACACCACGCATTCATCACGCTCTCCTTAAAGAAGTACTCAGACATAAAGTTCGAAGGATCCATGTTCACAGTCCGGCATAAGGCGAGGACATGAGAGCATAATTTGTGTAACAGCTTCAGTTTGTTACACAAGCAATTATGTTTATTTACATGATCTCCAAGGTATACCTTGTGGTAACAAGGACACGAGCCATCCTAAATCTGGCTCTATTCCAAAGGAACACGTCAAAACGATGTTCCCTATTGTTCATGATGTGCACCGTGTGCAATTGACCCTTCTCTGTCTTTGCCTCCATGTACGTCATAATTTTCGACGAGTACGATGTTTGTGGGTTGGCTGCATGAAGTGCGGCATTTGCATGCCTCTCCCTGAAATAACCGATTGTGATGTGCATAACACTTTCTACGATGGTGACGAGGGCCTGAGAATGAAGGCTCCTGAGAACCCAGTTGTACATCTTGGCAAGGTTAATCGTTATTATACCGTACCACGTGTCGTCCGTGTCGTGCAGCAGGGACCACTTCTTCAATGGCTCTCCCTCGATCCATTGCAAGAAGCACTTGATGTTCCGTGAGCTCCTCCTTCTTAGACTAGCTGCGTTAGGCTCAGCTAGTGCTGTGAGGCATTCGGGTTGTGCCGCCCTAGCCATGGTCAGTCCCTTGTTCCTCTCGTCAACGTGCTTTCTGCTATTTAAGGAATCACAGCCAACTATTATAATTTTCACTTTCCACGAATGTGATGCCCATGGGCATGGTTGCACAAGCATTACGCACTCGTATCCATTGCGCTGGCACTATTGCACAAACCCCTTCCACGCAACAGTGCACATCAATGTTCTCAACTCCCATCTAACATCCGTGGGAGACCTGCTCCAAAGCCTTTGTATGACGACGCTGCACACCTCAGGGTCCAAGGAGAAACTGTGGGTGAGCCAGTACATCACATCTGCGATTTGAACATTCTTGTCATCCGGGTGTACCAGAGTGGATCGCGCAAAACCGTTCTAGTCAACACCATTCGGACCCTCATGGACGGTGCTGACACCATAATACATTTTTAATGTAGTGGGTATCAGCATTATTGATGTCTGCCTAGACATATTTTTAATGTTGCAACTAGTCAAATCACATCGCACATTATGAAAGTACTGATATACTGTAATTTACATTTTAATGACCCTTCACTTATCATAACCAACTACACTACCCTTAAGCATTAACTCCCTATCGGCTACTACCGCTCTTATCTCGCTGCTCGAGCTCTCTCTTACTGCAAATAATTCCTAATAAGTTTCTATAATTTACATGATATATCGATTTAAATGCCAATATACCAGTTATAACGGTACACATGATTTATCAATGTACTAACGACATTACATTGATTCATAATTAATCATAAATGCTATGTATTATTGTTTTGTACAAAGCAAACTATTTAATTTGTACAAAAATATTGACTGAATTTTGAATAACTATAAAATTTTACGGATGCTTAATTTGTACATAACATTGGCTAATTTTTCTACAACTACAATTTTGTACGGATGATAATTTACTATGGATGCTAATTTTCTACAATTATATTCACTAAATTTTTTAGAACTACATTTTTCTATGACTGCTAATTTTTATACCAAAGTTGCACTATTCTTTTCTACATCTACAATTTTCTACTGATACTAATTATACACTAAATAAACTATTTACTTCATACAAAAATTATTGGCTACAACATACAAAAAATTTTACCTAACAGAAGTAGCAGAACCTCTCCCCCCTCTCCCTCTCTCTCCCTTCCTCTCCTCTCCTCTCTTTTTCTTTACTCTCCTCTTCTCTTCTTTCTTTCCCTTCTGCCTTCTCTTCACCGCGCGGTGTGGGCGGAAGAAATGCTGGGGGCTCTGCCGTGCGGCTAATTTATATGCGCCTCTAATCGCCAAAGGGTTAGACGACTGGATTTGCAGTCGTCTAACCACTGGGTGACTGCAATTATGTCATCCAACGACCCACAGATTGCTTGCGCGTCACGTGGCCGTTGGGCGACTGGAAGTTATTTCTGTAAATATATTTACATGGGTATATTTTTGTTATTTCGAATAAAATATAAGCTATACCAGCCAAAATCAAATGCGATTATTTTTCTCTATGTGTTATACTGGTCAAAATCACATACAATTATTTTTCTTTACGTACTATCTTTTATGAATAGATCAAAATTTAAAAACCACAAGCATAACTCATAAATATCGGTCCAACAGATATCACTCTCAAAAAAGAAATTCCATTGGCTCGAGCTACCCACGACCCAGTTTGTCCTTAATTAAAGAGGGCAATATGGTCAATTTATGCTACAGGGCGACGACCTTTCCCAGTCGTCACTTGCGGTCTATGTGCGTTTGTGCTGCAATTACGGTTGTACCCCCATGCACATTGCTGGTCAGGGCCCGCTCAAAAATCGCAAAAATACCCTTACCTTTGTGGGAAATCACATCTTCCAAGATACATTTGCTTATAGTAAAACTGCATTAACATAAGATAAAAAGAAAGCGTCGTTTGCCATACCCATATACATTCAGGAAGAGAGTATGGTTTTCTGATTAGAAACACCAAACCGAACCTTTTGAACAACACTGAATTCTGGCACAACATTTCATTCTTTCTTTTTGCCATGCTTCTTTTTCCTTTTGAGACGAAGCTTATCTCTTCTCCTAGAAATCAAGGGGACATTTGGGGTAGAAGGCAAGCTTTCTTTAAGAAGTCGAATACTTTAAAGATTCTTCTTATCAAATCTTTACACCAGCAAACTTTGCAATAATACTTGAACGATAATCCTAACCAAATAAGTCAGCAAAAGCTTGGTGCATGTACTATCACATCATTTCAACAAAAAAAAAAACAATGCAATGCATATTGGTTTTTTAAAAATGTTTGAGACAGAAAATATCGCCCAGATTTTAAGCAACGAGGACCCACAAATATATTCCTCCACTCATAACAGTTTTTCTTGTTATCCACTCAATCATGTTGCATTAAATATGTGCATTAAGTGTAAGCCAGAGCTCCGAGGAGGTACTTCATTGTTGCTTGTGAACATTGCAAAACACGTTGAAAACTTGGCATTGTCGGTTCTTTTTAGTCTGTAATTTATAGTTTTTTATTATAGTTGGTGGTTTTTATTTGTGTTTTTGAGATAAAAAAAGATATTGACATAGATATTTTTTTAGCTTAAGAAGCTATTTAGAAAAGCGACTTCGACGAAACGCTATGAGAAATCGTCCCATTTATTTTGATTTTTAGAAAAAATCGAAACTAAAAACTATGAAAAGCAAAAAAAGAACGGGATCCGACGTGTGAGATGTGGGCCTGCCTGTTTGAGAACTTGGCATCGTCTGTTCTTTTTAGTCTGTAATTTATAGTTTTTTTATTATAATTGATGATTTTTATTTATATTTTTTGAGATAGTAAAGACATTAACGCAGATGTTTTTTAGCTTAAGAAGCTATTTAAAAAAGTGACTTCAAAAAATCACTAAGAGAAATTATTTTATTTATTTTGATTTTTAAAAAATCGAAACAAAAAACTATGAAAAGGATAAAAAGAACGGGACCCGACGTGTGAGATGTGGGCCTGCCTGTTTGGCACTTTGGCCGTGGCAACGTTCCATCAAACAATGACCTACGATGAACTGACCTCCCAACAAACGTGCAATGCGCAAAAGGTGCAAATAAGAAGAGCAGCAAGTACATCGAAAAGAAAGAAAAGCAGAAGGTTACAATCTTATCACAGAATTTAATCTTGAAGTACCGCTGTGCACGGTCATAAAAGCTCATAATTCTGATTGCCTTTGAGGTGATGAATCGACATCGATCTTGCTCTTTTAGTTTTTAAATTTTTAGTAATTATTATTTATTAGACTAATAAATCATAATTAAAAGTTATAAATCATAACTATAACTCAAAAGAGAAGGTCTTACATCCTTTGTCTCTGTTAAAATTTTAAGTTTCATTTTGAATGTCTCTAGAAAGGACTGTATCTTCACTAAAAATAAAAAAGAAGAAAAAATACACCGAGGGTAGCCCAATTATTGCACTCAAGAGTGTACGGTCCTGAGTTGGACACATAATTGTCTCTAGGTCTAAAGGACATGTAACTATTTAACTCTAGAGAAAAACCAACAAAAAAAGTAGTCTGTAAGTGTAACATGTATTTTTCTTTGCGAGGATGCAACTAAAATTCTCAATTACAATAACCACGAAGATAAGTAAAAAGATACAAACCGAGGGCTTACATGGAATCGGAAGTTCATAAAATTTAGGGTAATGTTCTATTTCCTACAAAATGTATACTCCTTGGTCCAAGCACTCCTTACAAGTAAGATCATGTTCTTCTTTTTTTTTTTGTTACGATTGATGATTTTTGGCTGTGTTTTTCGAGACGTGATGGATAACGCATATGGTTTTGAGCCTAAAAAGCTATTTAGAGAAGTGGCTGAGAGAAATTGTCCTGTTTATTTTAACTTCTGAAGAAACTGAAGCCAGATGTTAAAAAAAACAAAAATAGGGCCTAATTCGTTCTTTGATTAGTACAATCACCCAAATTTCCTCTTCAGAAAGGAAGAAAAATTTTCTCATTTAGAAACAACCCCTAAGGCCTTGTTTGAAATGCCTATTCTCGGTTGGATCTACATAAATGGACCGGGATTTTAGCTTAAATTTTCGACCCATCGGCCTAAAAATAGATCCTCTCAACAGGACCTAAATAAAAAAAAGGAGCAACATAGGGAAATTTATCGGCAGATTCCCTGCGGGCAAAAAGTCAAGTGTCATCAATAGCGACGACAAAAGCACCCGCACCCACTCCCTCCAACTCCGAGGGGCATTCCCGTCATTTCCGTACACGACACCCGCGCCCGCCTCTACTTTTCCTCGCTTCCACACTCGCGCCTCGTCACTGCCTCAGCAGCTACTAAATTTCTTCGTCCTACGCGACGGCGCCCCCCCCGCCTTCGCTTCCCCGAAGCTTCGCATCCCCAATTAAAAACCCACCAACTCCCCTCGATCCCTCCCCGTTTTAAGCCGGCCTCCGACGATCGAAGGAGGCAGCAGCAGTTCGGAGGCCGGAGGCGGAGGAGGTTTGGTCGGGCGGTCGCATGGCGGAGACCGGCAAGTTCCTGCTGCCCAACCAGCCCCCAGGTAGTGTTCGGCTCTACGGGTGGTTCGCTTCTGCTTCTGCTTCTGCTTCCGGGGTTAGGGTTTTTGTGCGGTTTTCGGTGAATTTGAGATCCTTATGGTGTTTTTGAGGTTTTGGGTGTGTTGCATGATGCCTTTTTTTTTCTTCTTAGGAAAACACGATTATTAGATTTTAGTATTTTACGGTCTGATGAAGTCCTGTGTCGTAGTTTCTGAAATTCGTGCGGAATTAAGATTTTTTTGTTTGATTTCTGTTCCTGGTTTGCGAACGCAACTGGTGCTTCCACCTTCCTGGAAGCTTGAAATATTGAATACTACTCATAGAGTTTTCTTTGTTTGCTTTCTGACTTTTCCGTCCAATTACTCAAAACAGACAAAAGTTATTCGCTCATAGAGTGGGAGTAGTTGTTGATGTTGACTAGTGCTTGACTAATCCCATTGTTAACCTGCAGATATTTCCCAGATACTGCTGGAGGCTCAGAAGCGATGGCTGCGGCCCACCGAAATCTGCGAAATACTCTCAAACTACAAGCGGTTCTCAATCGCGCCAGAGCCACCAAACAGGCCTGAAAGTATGGTTCTTTTCCTCTTAGCGGTTTTGTTTAGATGTTGTAGCTTCTGAACACTGATCTGTTGATGTTTATCTCATTGATGGTGGTGTTGTACAGTTGTTGACTGTCGGCATATAGCATGTGAGTGATATATATATATATATATATATATATATATATATATATATATATATATATATATATTTGTCCCAAAACCATACCTTGTCTAAAAGTTTCTAAAAGCTGCTTTTCGGCTTTTCTACAGTAACTAGCTTTTAAACGGGGTATCTTTTCAAAAAAGGGTCTACTAGTTAATTGTAGTACATACTGTACTGACTTCATTTATATCTGCAAAAACCGTATGTGAGTTTCTGTTACTCTGTAATCTCTCGCACGAACAGCCAAAAAGTTATAAGCCGCAGCCAAAAGTCACAAGCCGCAGCCAAAAAGAACAGACCCCTAGTTGGTTCTGTAGCCAGTCACCTAGCTTGTGGTAGTGCAATAGTTGTCTGAATTACGTTCCGCCCTTATCTGGGGATTGGACAGCTGAAAACTTGGTGTACAGTTTGTAAAAGTGTAATGATAGTCAAATTTCATGGCTAATAGTATATGTAGTGGTCCATGTACTAAACCTGAAACACACAACTCCAGGGTGATTTGCTTTCAACTCATCTTTGATAACCGTGCTCAGCGTCTCCTCTTTACATGCTTCCGGAGAGAGCAGTTTTTCTTTTTGTGCAGTGCTCAGTGTTATTGACCCTTGTATGGGTAAATGTGGGAAAATAAATTCATTAAGACCGGCTCTTCTTTCTTCTACTTAACTTTCATGTCATTGCTGTAGGTGGTTCTCTTTTTCTATTTGATCGCAAAATATTAAGATACTTCAGAAAGGATGGACACAACTGGAGGAAGAAAAAGGATGGGAAGACTGTTAAAGAAGCTCACGAGAAACTAAAAGTAAGTAAATATGAGTTGTTTATGGAAAACCACTTTTTGGATGGCTGCATTTGCATAGATAGTGGTTCTTATTGTGCATATTGGGGTATTTTATACCATTTTGGTATTGTTACTTACATCTTGAGCATGTGTTGTCATATATTACTTATGTCCATACTATCTTGTCTGTTGCAATAACCGCGGTATCAGGAAATATTTGAATAAATTTCCAAAATTATAAATAAGTAATAAAGCGTGTTTCCAACATAGATTAAATGACAAGAGCAAAAATAATATAATTGCTTGATCATAAATCTCTTCCAAGTCATGTAAATATGAAATCATGCTTAACAGGGCTGCTGAAAATAAATGAACAATTAGCATAATACTCAAATTGTTATTTAGATGTTTCTCTCTCAGTTGTCCAGCTGCTCTTGTTTAAAACAAGGTCTCCTCACTACAGTTGGTCTAAATTAAATCAATAATTAACATGACGATCTCTAGATATTATGCCAGTTTTTGAGCCAATTACCTTACCACAATAATCTATTGCAATTCAGAAATAATAAGTTATGAACTGCACTTCCAGATGCTTCACTATGATAATTAGATCATTAAGACAACAAGCATGAATATAAAACAGAAGCTTAACCAAAGGTAACAACAAGCAAGAACACAATATATGATGATTAATGCTACAACAAGAATAAGGACAACACCAATAGTGGTTGCCAACTACTCAAAGTACTAGCAGAATATCTTAAAACATCATCTTAATCTCATATAGACCATGAATCGTCATCGAGCAATCATTAATCCCACGGATTATCAAGCAATTGTCTCCCAGAACTAGTGATTCAATTATCAAATACTAAAGTACACTAGAACAGCTCACAATTGCACAATAACAAGAACCGAAGGCAACTAACGAGGTGATGTCACTCGGAACCGTCCAGAAGGTAGCAAGGCTAGGCACGCAAAAGTTGACGCTTTCCTAGAAAACCTATCGTTGCCGTTTGCACCATGGCATGGTTCTTGAAGGTACAAAGCCACCCACATGATCCGGCAGCACCACGGTCGTGTGGTCATGGGTCGGGGAACGCCGCACAAGACCAAGGTCCTAGCATTGGCCAAGTGCTAGGCAAGCAAGAACACTACAAACACCATGGCTGAACCACCACGGTCACAGCCGAGCTAACAAAGCAACTGCGGCAAAACTGGCACCTAGACCGGCGTAAAGCAGCTCAGCTATGCCACAGCCTGAATGCCGTGCACCGCCAGCTCCACGGTGGCCTTGCCGGAGTCACTGCTGCCGCCTAGGCCCGGTCCCAAGTCTCCGCCCTTACCGAAGTACCACTGCACCGACTCGAAGGTCATGAGTGCGGCCTCGGGTTGTTGGAGATGGGGCCGAACCACACCGCCGCCGCCGCTTGCTCGGGCTCAAGAACAACCTAGTGCAAGAGCTCGAAGGAGGTAGAAGAAAGGGGAGATTGGAGGCTTGATTTGGATCTAAGCCTTAAGAGAAGAAGAGAGCCGAGTCGGTTAAAAGGAGGAGGAAGAGAGGGCGGCGTTGGCACCGGCCCCCAATTTCGCCAGAGCATTGTGGGGAACGACCCCCGCGATGGGCATTGCCCGCACGCGTGAGTCGGTCAAGCCAGCCCTTCTCCTTATCCTCTCTCTTAGACTGACAGGTGAGTCCCACCTTATATATCTTTTTTTTCTTCTGTTAATCCGAAAAACCAAATGGGAAATTCCCAAAATGCCCTCAGCGGCAACACCGTCCATATTACACTTATGTAAGCTGTCATTTTGGCCATAATTATGGGGTTGCTAATGACTTGCAGTTTGAACTGCTAGTATTCATAGACATGAGTGATAAGCATTTTGTTGGAGAAAAAGCAATTACATGCAGGTGCAAGATTTTGCAACCCCATGTGCTGGGGCATACCCGCACCCCACTTAAACATCCATACTGGTATACCCACACACACAAAACAAAAGGGTTTCACAAGTTTGGGTACAACCTTGACCTGATATATGCGAAGGAAAATATAAATAGTGTTACATTTACTGAAAACAAAAGATTCCTTGGTTCTTGACTTCTTGTGTGCTGGAATCTACTGCTAGCTTTTTTTTGTTGATTGATGCCGGTTTAATTTTGTTTGAGCTTTATTCCTTTTGAGTCTTTACTAGTCCGCTAAAGCTGAAGATTGTTATTTTAGACTGGCAGCATTGATGTACTACACTGCTACTATGCCCACGGGGAGGAGAATGAGAACTTTCAAAGAAGAACCTATTGGCTGTTGGAAGAGTAAGTGCTGAATGTTGCATTATGTTCTTTGCTGTCTAATGCAATTAGGCTCATCTGGATGTAGACTAGTTGACCTGATATCCAGAGGAAGTTATGTACTGTATAATCAAATGACTTCTCTTACTTTTCAGGGATTTCACACACATCGTGCTTGTACACTACCTTGAAGTCAAGGTACACTATTTCATACACTTGTAAACTTCTCTCTTTATCTGTTCCTGTTTTGCTTACTTTCTTGTTGATGGGCAGCTAAAAAAATGGCTAATGGAGATTTTATGTAATGAGTGCACATGGCCATTCACAAACTGTTCTAACAAATGCTCCCTCTGCGCGCGCACTGTACGGCCTTGGTTAGCTATGGTTTTCACTGCAGTTTCCCTTCCGGCTCACTCTACAGCCCACTAAACTTAACATCCTTCTCTTCATTTGATGGTGGCAGTACACTACTACAGATTACACCTGTCTCTTCAACCAGCCTATGCTAAACACTGCATTATGAGACACCTTTCTAAAGAGCATGCACACACACAGGAGGATATGATTCATACGAAGTCATTTATTTGCAGATGATTAATCCTCTACAGCTATATCGATTTTCATTTTATTTCATATATATTGTCAAAATAAATTATTCTTGGAGTACGAATGGGCATATGGCATTACATTATTATTTTTGGGGTAGGAGTGCCTTCATTTCCGTATTTTTTAATCCGATCAAAACATGTAAACAGTCTCTTTTATATTGATTGTTTGTCTATGACTAACTTTCCAGGGTGGCAAACAAAGTTTCAATCGTGCGAAAGAAGAGATTATGCAATTGTCCAATGCTGATAGTCCTTCATGTTCAAATTCTATCACTAGTCAGAATCAGGTGGCCCCACAAACCATGGATGCTGCTGAAAGCCCAATAAGTGGGCATATTTCAGAGTACGAAGATACTGAATCAGGTCTTGCTGTTTGTCTATCTTTGTTCTGCATCATCTACAATAAGTATAGATTAACTGATGCATATTCAATTATGCACCTTCTTTCAGTGTATCTAAAGAGAAATTCGGTGCAGCAGATTATTGCCGAGCAAGCTCCAGATACCACCCTCTCATTGAGATGCAGCAGCCTGTGGATGGAGTCGTGATGGATAACATGTTATACCCTTCTGCTTCAACTGTTGGTAGTAGTCAAGGCAAGATCTACTCCTATACGTTTAGAGTTTCCGTGTAATACTGGCTTTTAAATCATTTTGTTTTTCAAACAGTTTCAGGTTATCATGGTGAAATGCAGCTGAGAACAGCTAATTTAGATAGTCATTCATTTACTCACCATGACATAGCTAGAATGTTTGATGATGCCAGCACTGGGCTGAGAGACATTTCTGGAACTCTGTTTGATTCAGTGCCATTTGATGAGCCCTTCACAGAATATCCAACTGGGTTCACAGAGCCAACACTTCATTCTTCATTTGCCACCATAGAGGCTAACAATCTGGATGATAGCTCTTGCCTGGAGACATTTACATCTGAGGCTCTCTACACTAACAACCTCAGCCAGAGGGAAGCTGATGCACTGAGTTTTGCAGGCATATCATCGTCCGAGGTAGTTCATTATTGTCTTGATAACTTTTTGGAATCTCTAGAGGGAGATGGCGTTTTGCTTTGCATGTTAGTGGACCGCACTCCAAAATAGTATATAGAGAACTGTACAACCCGTTTGGATCTTACCCTAGTAATCACTTGGGGATCACTTTTTCCTAGCAGAATCCTAATGTAAAATCTTAAATGACTGTTATGTTGATAGCATTTTAGCACATTCATCCAAAGGAAGACATGAGTCACCGTGATCTGCTGCAATTATTTGTTGACGCAAAATTTTTGGAAATCTAGTGTATGAGTTGGTGGTAATTCAGGTGAAAGTAGAAGAATAGGATGTCAATCCGATCACCAATGGCCAAACAAGATAGAAACTCTTAGAAGATAGAGACGGGAACGATTGATCGCCAATAAAAATTGAACCAATTCGAAGCTGTGTATTGATTTGTTATTCTTATGTGTGGCTCCAGATGGGCCTAGCAATCATGTAGTTACCATTAGTACAGATTTGCCCCCACCAATGAAAAGTTATTTTGCTTTAAGATTCGTAAAGTTCTGTTTAGGAGTAGTACCGAAGCAAACCCCAAACTCATATATTAAGAAAGTGAGGTCTAAATAAATGAGCACAATTAGACATACTTTATAGCCATTTTGGAATAAGGTATACTTTCAATTGCCAACAAGATATATTAAATAAAAGGAAAATGGTCATCAGAAAAACATGTTATGAAAGGAAATGCATATTTAATGCTGTATTAGCCCTTATTAGAAGAATGCAAACATCATACTTTTATATTTTAGTGGGTCCAGTCATTTGAGGGTATTACATCTAAATTCACTTGCACCAAAATTTCAGGTGAATGGCAATAGATATACCGAAGGAAGCATCAAACATCCACTCTTGAAGCAGTCATCATTAGATATATTTAAGATCGAGTCTGCTGGTTTGAAGAAACATGACAGCTTTTCAAGATGGATGAGTAAAGAATTTGAAGAGGTGGTTGATTTGGACATCAAATCCAGTTCTGATGCTTTCTGGAGTAGCATTGAGACTGTGAATGTTGCTGATGGTTCTAGTGTGCCAACTAATGAACAGCTAGATGCTTATGTAGTGAGCCCTTCACTTTCTCAGGACCAACTATTCAGCATTCTTGATGTTTCACCAAGCTGCGCATATATTGGTTCAAAGACAAAGGTGTGCAAGTTGTTTTATATTACTAATTATTGTCATTCTTATACTATTTTAATCGATTCAGGCATCTGTAGGTTGATAATTCTACTCTAATTAGTTACTTAGCAATTTGCAGTACACATCTGTCCTTTTGCGAGTTGCTAAATTATGCTAATCGTGTAGGTTTCAGTTACTGGTACATTCATGGCAGACAAAGAGCATGTGGAAAATTGTAAGTGGTCGTGTATGTTTGGGGATGTTGAAGTGCCAGCTGAGGTTTTAGCAGATGGAACCCTACGCTGCCAGGCGCCAGCACATCAATCTGGAAGAGTTCCCTTTTATGTGACCTGCTCAAACAGGGTCGCTTGTAGTGAAGTACGAGAATTTGAGTATCGAGATTCTGATGCTCAGTACATGGAGACTTCACATTCTCAAGCCAATGGTATAAATGAAATGCACCTACATATTCGTCTTGAGAAGCTACTTTCTTTGGGTCCAGATGACCACCAGCTGCTTGTTTTGATCAGTGGGAATGAGAAACATGAGCTAATCAATGCTATTAATTCCTTGATGCTTGATGAGAAATGGTCAGATCAGGGATCACTATCTGATGAGAAAGAAGTTTTCACTGCAAGGGGCCAAAGTTTAAAGAAGTTGGTGAAAGAGAAACTTCACTATTGGCTTATCTGTAAAATTAATGATAATGGGAAGGGTCCCAATGTGCTGGGCAAGGAAGGACAGGGTGTAATTCATTTGGTAGCTGCACTGGGCTATGATTGGGCTATAAGACCAATACTTGTTGCTGGTGTCAATGTGAACTTTAGGGATGCTCATGGATGGACTGCACTTCACTGGGCTGCATCTTGTGGAAGGTATTGTCGCGCATATGGTGTACAAACACTTTATTTTTTGCCACCTTTCTCTTCTATTTCCTCCCACTTGCACTTTGTTCCTACTTCAATAGGGAGAGTAGTAGATGCAAAAGTGTGTAAATTGCATGAAAACCAACATTTCACAGTCAATCCTTTTTCTATTATGTTGAACTCATATTTTATATGCTTTGTAGAGAGCGAACAGTTGGCACCCTTATAGCAAATGGAGCTGCAGCAGGTGCATTGACAGATCCTACTTCTGAATTCCCTTCTGGAAGAACTCCAGCTGATTTAGCGTCAGCAAATGGACACAAGGGGATTGCTGGTTTTCTTGCAGAGTCTGCTCTGACAAGCCATCTTTCGGCACTTACTATAAAAGAATCAAAGGATAGCAGTGTGGAAGAAGTGCGTGGGTTACCAGTTGCTGAAGATCTCACTGAAACTAATTCTGCTCAGCTTGCTGGAGAGGATTCTCATGCTGAATCACTAAAGGATTCATTAAGCGCTGTTCGTAAATCCACTCAAGCTGCAGCTAGGATATTTCAAGCCTTCAGGGTGGAGTCATTCCACAGAAAGAAGGTTGTGGAATACGGAGATGACGATTGTGGATTATCTGATGAACGCACACTTTCACTTGTTTCTCTTAAAAATGTCAAACCAGGACAACATGATATACATCTGCATTCTGCTGCTGTTCGCATCCAAAACAAGTTCCGAGGATGGAGGGGAAGAAAGGAGTTTATGATCATTCGCCAGAGAATTGTCAAGATACAGGTATCACTGATGATCAATCAACTAAATTTTATCTTACTTAGATGCATGTATACTGAATTTCCATGACTATATAGGGTTGCAAGTGGTTCCATCTAGTTGGCTTACAATTTTGATACTCTCTGCAATGATCTTGCAATCTGTAGGCAATAACAAAAGCCTTCTGTTCCTCAAACACACCTAACTGGATTATTTGAATATTTGCTTCCTTCAACAATGGATTAATATCTGCTTCCTTCAACAATGGATTAATATCTGCTTTTGCTTTTTTTGTTGGAAGGAGTAATCTCTGCTTTCCTTTTAAAATAATATATCATTAGTATGGAATACCATAGCAGTGTAGCTCAAAGATGATGATGCATGTTACAAACAGCTTTCTTTCATCAAACTAGTAGGTTGTTGTTACTGGAAAAAGTTCTGCATACTATACCAATGCAGGAATTTGTTCTCTTGTCTTGTGTGGTCCAGCTGTTCTATTTAGTTCAGGGACAAGGTCGCACAAATCCAACTCCAAAGTTAGTAATTCTGTATATGTGCAATTCCTTGTAGATATTCCATGCTATATGCAAGACTTATTGTGGTTGTAAGCTGCTAGTATTTCTAGTTTCTCCTGACTGAATGCAACATATGATGGCTTATCAGTTATCAACTATGAAAATCTCAACACTACTGTTCAAGCATGATACTGACCTAATCTTGTCTTTGTTTATGTTAGGCTCATGTACGAGGATATCAGGTGAGGAAAAACTACCGAAAAGTAGTCTGGTCAGTAGGTATTGTTGAGAAAGTTATACTGAGATGGAGGAGAAAGAGGCCTGGTTTGCGTGGATTTCGACCTGAGAAACAACTTGAAGGTCCATCACAAACCCAACCTGCGAAGGCAGAAGATGAATACGATTTCTTGCAGGATGGCAGAAGGCAGGCTGAAGCCAGACTACAGAGAGCACTTGCCCGGGTGCATTCTATGGCTCAATATCCAGAAGCAAGAGAACAATACCATAGACTTACAACTTGTGTTGCTGAAATGCAGCAGTCCAGGGTATGGTTACCACTACACTTTTGTCTTAACAAACAATCAACATTCTGTGGTCATGCGGTACATATTCAACAAAAAAATGTATAATTAATCACCATTGCCTTTCCCATTCTTTTGGCCTTCATTCCTTTTTTTTGGAGGAAAAAGGATGAAACACTGATCTTTCACTCTCAGCTAGACAAAACCTAATTGACTTCATAGGGTAAAATCATACATTAACCATTCGATTTTCACATCCAGTTGTTTATAATCATCTATTCATCTCAGCTAATGCCTACGCTCATGTTGGGCCACTCGTTAGAACTCGGAATACATAGTAGCATACTCTTCTAATGTACTTCTCTGGTAGCGAATGCTACCCTAGCAACCATCAGTTTGTCCATGCATAGATGTTACAATAAGAATCTGACCAGGCATTCAAAAACAGAACAAGTAAAAAATAAATCAGAGAAAAATCTTCACGCGGAATCAGCTAACCTTTTCAGAAAGGTTAGGTGTCTGGTCTAATTATGCTTTGATGCTGCTGATTTTTAACAGGTAATGCAGGATGAGATGCTAAGCGAGGCAGCTGGTGCTGATGGTAGTGATTTCATGACTGGTCTGGAGGACTTGATCTGCAGAGATGATGCACAAATGTCCGCTATTTGGTGATATCGAAGTTATTTGATCAGTTAGGCTGGTTGCTGCCTTGTTCCATGCCAGACTAGCTGGCTTTGTAAATTCTTCGGCTTGTAGCTCACTGCTCACTATTTAACTCTCTTATGGTACTAAAATTATGTAACACTAGTGCACTGATTATTAGTAGAATATTGCCCTCGTATATGATATAGCTAGCATATGCCACAGTTCTTCATCTAGTTATCGTGCATTGGTTTGAGCAATCAAATATCACTAGTACATGTTTTTCTGGCTTCTGTACTGAACGTTATTGTAGGCTAGCTACGGTGAATTGGACATCTGAGAATCGAGCCATTATGGTGAGAATCTTTTAACATGCTCAACAAGAACAATTTAAACCCGTTCCAAAAGAAGAAAAGAAAAGAAAGGGTAGCGTGGAAATCTTGGGCCTCGTGCCTTCCTATGTAGTGTTAAGATACGATGAACGACCTGAAATGTCAATCCATCGTGTATGACTGTTCTTTTTGACTGCGGTTTGTGATTTTTAGGCTGTTTATGTGAGAGATTACAAAGTAACAAAAATTTACGTGCGATTTTTGCAGATATAAATGAAGTCGGTACAGTATGTACTATAATTAACTAGTAGATCTTATTTTGAAAAAAATAATCTGTTTAAAAATTAGTTAATATAGAAAAACTGAAAAATAGCTTTTAAAAGTCGAAAAGAACAGGGCCTATATCACTAAGGGCTCCGTAAGAAATTAATTGTGCTCATGTGCTAGTGATTCGGTTGCCATGCGATGCGAAACTCCTTGTATGATCGAAGCTGTAGTTTTACGGTATTACACTGTTTCCTCCGATCTCCACTCCAGGTGTTCCAGTTGCGCGTCGTTGAATGAATGAGCTATTCTATTACTAGGGTTTCGGAGCCAAACCGCATCGCACATTCGCACATCGCAGGGTGACCAACGACTCCGCCTCCCTCTCCTTGCCCCGCCAACCGCGCCGCGTGCCGCTCATGGCACTCGGCCGCGCGCCAGCACGTCCCCCGCCGCCGCAGCTACTGTGGACGACCCTCCTCCTGTTCCACCTCCCGCTCCCCGAGAACACGAGCTGCATCGGCGCCACCGACGGCTGGCCCGTCCTTGACAGTATCCGCCTCGGTCTAGCGCAAAATAAAAATTTGTATCGCGTAAACTAGAAAACTGTTATGAATAGCGCTTGTATTCAATATGAGGCCAATGAGCTGATATATATACACAAAGTACAGGTGGTAAATATGCAAAGAACCCCTCATAACAATGGGGAATAACAAACTATACATATATCTCTAACACCCCCTCAAACTCATGGTGGATCAACAACACTGAGTTTGGAGAGGTAGAAGCTGTGCTGTGCTCGAGTCTGGGCCTTCGTGAAAAAATCCGCTATTTGAAGCTCCGAAGGCACATACTGAAGAGTAATCACCTGATCATGCACACAAGACCTCATGAAAGAAGCATCAACACCAATATGCTTGGTGAGCTCATGCTTCACGAGATCACGAGCAATACTGATAGCACCTGTACTGTCTGACAAGAGAGAGGTCGGTGTAGTGACAGAAACACCAAAATCCTCAAGTAACCACCGTAGCCAAGTAATCTCTGCTGTCAAGAGAGCCATAGCTCGCAACTCAGCCTCTGCACTCGAACGGGACACTGCAGTCTGTTTCTTCGTTTTCCAGGCAATAAGAGAACCCCCAAGAAAAACACAGTAAGCAGAGATAGACCGGCGATCAGAGGGATCGCTGGCCCAAGTAGCATCCGAATAGGCCTGAAGCTGTAACGAGCTGGAACGTGGAAAGAAGAGACGGCGAGAGATGTCCCGCGAAGGTATCGCAGAACTCGAAGAAGGTGGCTGTAGTGGACCTGAGTGGGAGCTGAAACAAACTGACTCAGAATATGAACTGGATAAGTGATATCCGGACGAGTAACAGCAAGGTAGACAAGACTCCCAACAAGATGACGATAGCGAGTCGGATCAGAAAGAGGCTCGCCATCAGAGAGTCGGAGATGAACATTGAGCTCCATGGGAGTCTCAACAGTACGCTGATCAGTGAGAGAGGCGCGATCAAGAAGATCCTGAATATATTTCTCTTGGGACATAAAGAAACCATCTGGAGTGGAAGTAACCTCAATCCCAAGGAAGTACCGAAGATGACCAAGATCCGACATAAAGAACTGCTCACTAAGATGAGCCTTGACAAAGGCAATGTACTCAGAATCATCTCCCGTAATGATCATATCATCAACATACAGAAGAAGAAGAGTCCGACCACGAGACGAAGTGTGGACAAAGAGCATAGGATCATGATCACTAGCTGAAAAGCCAGCAGCAGTGACCACAGAGGAGAAGCGCTCAAACCAAGCACGAGGGGCTTGCTTAAGGCCATAGAGAAAGCGACGAAGGCGACAGACCATGCCCTCAGGAACAGAATACCCGGGACCATGCCCTCACGCAACCCGCCATTAAGAAAGGCGTTCTTGACATCAAGCTGAGAAACAGACCAGTGGCGAACAGACGCCACCGAAAGAAGAGTGCGAACAGTGGTCATGTGGGCCACAGGAGCAAAAGTCTCGTCGTAGTCAACACCATGCTCCTGCTGGAAGCCACGATCAACAAGACGCGCCTTATAGCGCTCAAGAGAGCCATCAGAGCGAGTCTTAATCTTATAGACCCACTTACACGTGATGGGATGAGAATGAGATGGAAAAGGAACAAGATCCCAAGTACCAGTACGCTCGAGGGCAGCAATCTCCTCGACCATGGCAAGCTGCCACTCAGGATGAGTAACAGCATCCCGGTAGGAGACATGCTCACGAGTAGCTGCGCCAGCAAAGGCAAAACGGGCAGGAAGCCGAATCAACTGGCGATCGCGGAGAGCGTAGCGAGGAGAAGATGACCCATCAGGGGAAGATGGAGCATCAGAAGAAGATGGAACATCAGGAGAAGATGGCTCATCTGGAAGATCCTCAATACGAGGTCGACGAGTGTAGAAGATAAGGGGAAAAGGTACTGTAGTGGGAGGAGCCTGGGGAGTCGTAGGAGACGACACAGGCGGCGACAACGGCGGAGAGGCCATAGGGGGAATATGTGAAGACTCAGTGGGACAGGTGGACGAGGGCAAAACAGATATAGGTGTATCTGGAAAGGTCAAGAAAGACAGAGACTCCACAGAGGAAGCCGAAGGAGAGGCAGGACGTGGGTAGAATGGACGCGACTCGTCGAAAGTCACATCCCGAGAAACCCGCATCCGACGACCAACAGGATCCCAGCACCAATAGCCCTTGTGCTCGGCACTGTATCCCAGAAAGACACACTCAACAGACTGAGCGGTCAGTTTGGTGCGTTCTCGAGGGGCGAGGAGAACGTAGCAAACGCAGCCAAACAGATGAAGGGTAGAGTAGTCAGGAAGAAGACCACAGAGACGCTCAACAGGAATCGCTCCCTGAAGAGCAGAAGAGGGCTGGATGTTGACGAGATAGGTGGCAGTGGAAACAGCCTCGGCCCAAAAGTGAGGTGGAATAGAGGCGGCGATCATCAGAGCATGAGCCGTCTCAAGGAGGTGATGATGCTTGCGCTCAGCGACACCATTCTGAGCATGAGCACCAGGACAAGAGAACTGAGCGAGAGTGCCCTGCTCAGCAAGGAAGCTGCGCAGGTAACGAGAGAGGTACTCGCCAGCAGAATCAGCACGAAAGACACGAATAGGAGTGGAGAACTGTGTGTGAATCATAGTGGCAAATTGTTTATAGATAGACAAGGCCTCACTACGAGAAGACATAAAATATATCCAAGTGTGGCGAGAGAAATCATCTATAAATATGATATAATATCGATGACCCCCTTTCGAAACGAAGGGAGCCGGACCCCAAACATCTGAATGAACAAGATCAAAAGGGCGCTGAGACACAGACTCACTATGAGGATAAGGAAGCTGAATCTGTTTACCTAACTTACAGCCCTGACAATCTAAAGACACGTCTCCTGAGACAGACCCCAGAAGACCACGACGAACTAAGGACGACAGACGAGATCCACACAGATGACCAAGACGGTGATGCCACTGCTGGAAAGAGCCGGTAGACGAAGTGGCAGAAGCGGAGAAACTGGCGGCGATGGTGGCAGCGGAAGGAAGGTGAAGCCAGTCAAGCTCCCAGAGACGCTGTGAGTCACGGCGCCGAGGGCCAGAACCAACCAAAGCTCCCGTGTGGCGGTCCTGAACACAACAAGAGTCAGAGTCGAGAATGACCCGATAACCAAGGTCAGTAATCTGCCCAGCAGAAAGAAGCTGCATGGTAAGGCGAGGAACATGAGCAACAGAGGAAACATGAAAGGATGAGTTGCTAAGAGATCCTCGACCAGAGACAGAAAGAGATGTACCATCAGCAGTAAGAACACTGACAGGAGAATCAAGAGGTGTAATAAAAGACAGAGTGGAAGGATCAAGAATCCACGAGGAGGTACCTGACTGTGTAGGGGGTGGTTTCTTAGTGCCCGAAGAGTCAGTAGCAGAACCTGCAGAACCTGTCGAGGGAGAACCGGAAGCGGCAAGCAGGCGTCGAAGTCTGGCTATCTCCTGCTCGGTGAGAGAAACTGCTGAAGAAGTCGATGTAGAAGCGCTAGTGCCAGTAGAAGAACAGCGTGAAAGATGCCGCTTCTTCTTATAGCACTGGGACTCAATGTGGCCGACCTTGTCGCAGTAGGGACAGTGAGGACGGCCACCACCACCTGTGGCAGCCTCTGGAGGAGGCAGTGTAGCAGGTAGACGAGCGGCGAGCACAGAGGGGAGTGGCATCAGACCAGCACCACTCAAGCGAGTCTCCTCCGCACGTATCTCGGTAAGAGCCTCCAGGAGAGTGACACGAGGGTGGCGTGCAAGTAGCTGGGCACGCCGTTGCTCGAACTCAAGACGAAGGCGAGTAAGAAACTCGTAGACCCGCTGAAACTCCAGGTCAGCACGTATATCCAGGCAGCACAGACAGGAACGACAACCAGCAGTGCGGAGAGAGTCCAACTAACGCCAGACAGCAGAGCTCTGGGCGTAAAAAGCGTCAACAGAAGCATCACCCTGCTGAAGAGAGTGCTCCTGGCGGACCACGGACAGGTACCGGGCATCACCAGAGGGCTCGTAGCGCTGACGAAGATGAGTCCACATCTGGAAAGCCGAAGGGAGTCCCACAATCTCAGAAGAGAACTGAGGCTGGACACTGGCGATGAAGACAGCAGCAGCCCGAGCGTCGTCATCGTACCACTGAGTGTAGGCGGTCAGACGATCCTTGTAGGAATCCAGAGCCTCCTGGTAGGCAGAGGCAGCTTCATCATCAGCAAGGCGAGCGACCTCAGCAGCAGCCTTATCGGCTGTCGGGGGCAATGCAACAGGCGTAGGCTTCGTCGGAGGAATAGGGCAAGGCGGGCAGGTGACATTGCCAGAGAGGACGCCCCAGAGACGAAGACCACGCATGTGGATGCGCATGTGAGACACGAAGTCGGTGTAATTAACATCATCAAAGATCACCGGACAGCGAGGGAGGGAAACGGTGCCCATTGGTAGGCGGCGCTGGACGGCGCGGCGACCAAGGCAACGAAGTCTAACAGGCGGCGCTGGACGGCGCGGCGGTTAGAACGACGTTTTTTTTGCTTCGGTCGGTCTACAAGACAGACCAAGCCGACCGAGCCGCAGTCGGACTCGGGCGCAGGGGCGGCAGCGGTGACGGGGGAGTCGGCGGCGGCGGCGACGGGGGAGTCGGCGGCGGGCGCGAGCGGGCGGAGTCGGGCGGGGCCGACGACGTCGGGCTCGAGCGGGCGGCCTCGGGCAGAGCCAACGAGGCGGCGACCAGCGGGCGGAGCCGGCGACGGGGGAGTCGGCGGCGGACGCGAGCGGGCGGAGTCGGGCGGGGCCGACGACGGCGGGCTCGAGCGGGCGGCCTCAGGCGGAGCCAACGAGGCGGCGACCAGCGGGCGGAGCCGGCGATGACCAGCGGGCGACGAGTCAGGCGCCGGCGGCAGATGGCAGCGGATGGAGCCGCTCCGAGCGACGGCGGCGACGGCAACGTCAAGGATGACGACGAGACGACGACCTCCAGATTGGATCTAAGAGTCGACGGCGAGGCGACAAGCGAAGCGACGGGAAACCCTAGGTACGCTCTGATACCATGTTATGAATAGCGCTTGTATTCAATATGAGGCCAATGGGGCGGTATATATACACAAAGTACATGTGGTAAATATGCAAAGAACCCCTCATAACAATGGGGAATAACAAACTATACATATATCTCTAACAAAAACTACACAAGTAAAAGATTATGAATCGTTACTACTAGACATACAGTGCATCGGAAGAAAAGTTGAAGCAGTCTGACCCAACAAAGCGCGCATCGATATGATCAAAGTAGTCGATTTGTTCAACGTTTTTGGCCGCCGATTGTCTCTTCCAGCAATACCTTGTATTTCTCACGAGCGTCGTGGATCATTCTCGATTAGAGCAACTCATCACGGACAGTTTTTACCATCGAATGCAGCATAGATGGTCATGCTAGTAAAATCATCTGAGATAACTACGTTGCAGCTTAATAATGGCAGATTCTGTAAAATCGTCTGTGATGAGTCGTCCAGTATAACCTTTCTCTGTAGTAGTGTTCCTTCTACTAAATAACATTACAATACGTTTTATGGGCACCTTGGGGAGAATTCTCAACTGGTCATTGCAAAGAATGCTGGGCACGCAGTCAATGTAGAGAAGCACAAAGAGGTGTGCAAGAATATCGTCGAGTATTTACAAGAACTGGTTTCTGATGCTTCGAGTGGTGAGAAGGTATGCATTGGCTGTTCTTCCAATTAAGCATAAATACATTTCACAAAACCTTACAGAAACAGATTTGCATGTTCAGTGCCAAGCCAATTGATAGCTGTCCAAATAGTATACCAAGTTCAGAAGTTGTATTTCAGTAATTGACAAGCCAATCAAATTGTTGCTTTGTATTGGTCACAATTCATAGACATACTATGGAATTTGACATGCATGTTGACAATAATTAAACCATCAACAATCCTTGTTGCTTAAATCAGGAGGTGCAGCTGCATTAATGGTGGATACTTCTGAACTTGGGATCTCCGTGTGCTAGAAACCAACAGGATTGTAAAGTTTATGATCTTCAGTTCTTGAACGGCTGATGTAACCAAAACCTTTGTGCATTGACTGGGAAAAGCATCTTGTAAATGGCTCATCGAAGGCAACTAACTGCTTTTGCTCTGTTCTTACCGAATTTTCACAAGTGAAAGGAGAAGGCTGTGGTTCTGAACATGGCAATGCGAAAAACCGCCGGTTTCAGTTCCATCTCGTCATGTCTGCGTGATACGTACGTGGTGCCTTTTCACATCATTTGATCACACAGTTATCACAATTAATTTGTGCCTTTTTTCTTCTTCCTGGAGATGAAGCAGCATAACACTTGATTTATTTAAAGAGAACACACACAACAGCCTTATTACAATGAGCTACAATAGGCTCAGGAGATACGCATGGATGAAGAACCAAGTCTTCCAGAACCAACGAGCTAGACTCTTTCTTGAAGTCATGGCAGGTCATACATCACATATACTAGTACAAAGCGTCATCATAGTTGACCCATCGATTGATTATTTCGATACGACGATTAAGTATTGTCGGCCGCAGTAGCCTGAAAGGAAGAACCACGGGTTTACATGGCAAACGGCTCGCGATAGATGTCAAACATGTCTGAAGAAGACAGCTGAGGCTCCTGAAAATTTTACCACAGAGGAAAATTGTGTCATGGCAAAAAATAGTAGTATACTGTTATCTGCAGCATCAGAGCCAAATGGCGTGATCAGAATTCAGAATCACCAAATCTCACCTGCACGCCGCTGAAATTGGCCACCTTGCGAATTGGCGCACCGATGGGTCCTTGCAGGTTGCAGTTCCCGCCGCCGTCGCGGATGATGGCTCCCATTGAGGTAAGCAGGCGACCGTAGGTGACCCGTGGCTCACACTCCATTGTTCTGATGAAGCTGTGCGTCATGGCTCCAACTGAAGCATAAGCTTCAGGTAGCTGCAAGCATTACGGCATGAGTCATGGCATGTAAACAATCAACAGAAACAGCGGACATTATTCATATTGATTCTTCTGAACATTCAGAGAATGATAGTACGTTCACTGACCACAGACATTTGTCTTTTTCCATCGCTGCAGCCGCTGATCAGCATGGCCCGGCCTCCGCTCGTGCCTTTGCAGGCGCCTGACGGAGGGCGGTGATCCTCCCACTGCCAGTATCCAGTCCTTGACATGCTGCAGAGGTACGGGAGGTCAAGGACGGTGGCGCTGTGGCAGGCGTCGATGATCGCGTGGAGCTTGACGCCGCGCACGAGAGGACGGACGATGGCCTCGTTGATCTCGTCGTCCAGGATGGGGCCCTGCAGGAAGGAGTCCATGGGGCAGATGGCCTCGTCGTAGCCGTCCACCTCGTCGCCGTCGTCGTCGGGGACCTGCGCACCGAGGCCGGAGAAGTGGAACACCAGGGAGTCGCCGTAGCTGCAGCCCTGGACCAGCCAGTGCATCGCCATCCGGATGTTCTCCTTGGTCGGCAGCCTGCACGGGTCCATCTCCTCATCTAGCAATGGATCAAGCAGCATGCACGTCATGAATCAGTGCCAGCGACATGGATGAACTCAGAGATGGAAGAGTTGCTGGGTTCTTGGTTTACCGGTGAGGATGAGGACGCAGTCGTTGGGGAAGCCGAACCGCTCGCAGAGGAGGTACCTCATGCACTTGACGTCGTTGATGGGGCCCCTCAGCTCGCTGGCCCGCCTGCCCGTGTACTTGATGCCGACCAGGACGGCGCGCTTCTTGCCGCGGGCGCGGGGGAACTGCACCGGCAGCGGTCCTCCCAGCGGCTGCGGCCGCTGCCGCCTCCGCCCCCGCACGCGCGTCACGCCGTTGCACTGCTCGCACTGGATGGCGCGGACGCCGGGCATCACGGTGAGGCACGCGCTGCAGTGCCTGCACCGCACAGTCCCTGGAGCCCTTGCACCGAACTGATCCATGGCTACCTAGCTTAGCTACGCTCGCTTCTTGCTTGCCCTCACACTCCTCCCCCGCCTCCTCCCCCCCTTTATATAGCACATTAATCAATGCTAGCAGATACCAATGCCGACGATTTATTTGAGTGGATATGGGCATATATTGTTGTCGCTGGAACATTTCTGATTATTTCTTCCCCCGCATTTTAGAAGGGAACAAGTAACGGCCGTACAACACCCGTGATGCTGTGTATTGTGAGAACCATATTCTTAATAAGTGCTAATAATTGGATTCAGAATAGATCTCTTTTACGGTACCTAATATAAATATGAGTCATCCGATCTTTGTAATTCAATAGTTCAGATTAGTTAAAATTTAGTAATACTGCTATCTAACTAACAGTATAATCTTTAAAGAGGTAAAACAGTACAATACTACCGCCGCCGTCCATCACGTCACTCTCACTCCACTTGAGCAAGAACTCGAGGACGAAGCAGCCGTCAAGCACTAGCGTCTGCACGAAGTCATCGCTCCCAATCTCCAGGGGCTCGTCATAGCAGCGCCGCGCTCGCGCCTCCATCGCATGGACCTCGCGAACACAAGCGGCGAGACGGCCGCCGCCATTGGTGTTCCGGAGTAGGAATTCACGGAGGAAGCACCACTTGTGGCCCTGCATGCCGCGGGTGCTGGCCCTGGCGAGATGGTAGGGGCCGATGGAGACCAGGCGCGGCTCGTACAGGCTCTTGTTTGTCTCGTGGACGTGGGATGGCAGGCGCACGATGGTGAAAGCTTCGTCGCCGCCGCCGCCCGCCTGAACCCACAGGTTGTTGATCCCTTCCTCCATGCAACGGTGAAGCTCGTCATCGTGCTTGGCCTCGGTATCTTTTCGCATATGCTTTTCTTGATAAGTACTACCTGAAATCATGAATTGGCTTCAGTTAGCTCAGTTCGAGAAGCTACTTGCGTGCTCTGCTGTTGATTGCATGCAAACTATATATGTTGTCGCAAATCCTACCTTAAAAACATCTAATTAAGCAGGACTTTACATTCAATTGCCCCTTGTATTTGATATTTTCCTTTGAAAGGGAAAGCAGGTCGAATCTGCAAAAGCAAACATGATAGCCAACCTTTCTTATTGAGCTCTTTTACTGTACTTTAAAATAAAAAATAAAAGTCTATAATACCCTCATAAATCAACGATCAGATTTTATTTTTACTATCACATTTCTACTACTAGTATAATATACTGTAAAAAAAATACTCAGAATAAACACCATTAATTCAGCAAATGAATGCATTAGTTATGCTACAATCAAAAATCTTCTTCAAATCAAATAAAAATATAACAGTCCATATTGCAACAGTTAACCAATTATATCAATTTATATTTCTCTATCTCAATCAAGATAATCATCTCCAGAATATAAATAAATACATCACAAATTAAAATTACAACAGTAGTCGCTAAAACCGTAGTTCCAATTCACTTTTCCGTGAGAGACCATGTGAGAGGATTCTAGATTACATTGTGATAAACTATTGCAAGTTAGAAAGTCAGAAATTCAAACTGCTTTTCGTAAAAAATTTCTGGTTTTGGTTAGGCCGGCCGGTTGAACCAGCCTTGGAATCCGGTGAGCATCCGGTCCAACCAGATGAGCTCAGTACTACTGCCAAAATGCTGTTGCCATGCATACTCTTTGTGCATAATACTTGACTGGATTAAAAATGGACTTCTGTGTGAGACTATGCATGCCCATGAGAATGACTATGCATGTCTTGAAACAAAAATTGAAATTTCAAAATCAATTTGAATTCTTGTTTGGATTTGATTTCTTGTGAATCCTAGCCAAATTCTACCCCCAGCCATCCAAGCCCCAATCTCCTTGCCGCATCGCTTCCTTGAACTGTTTTCGCGTGAGCACTATTCACCGACTGAAAATATCACTGCTGCCTAATCTTTTCGCCGCCGCCCCTTCCGGTTACTTCCTGCCGCTGCCACACCCCTGCCAACTGGTCAGAGTCTGTACCACCTCATCTCTACCACCTCTGACACCCTCTTAATTGCACTGGTAATGCGTCAGCCAACTAGCAAGGCTCGCCACCGCCATAGCTCTTCCCACGCCCTCTATTTACTCTCGGTCGCAAACCACTTTCTGTTTTCCTCTTAGCTGACTGCTTTACGCCGCAAACCGCCTTGCCAGCTACTACCAAGTTAGTGTATGATAACCCTTACACTTGACACACTTCTTGACGGCCGCAGCTCTCACCTAGTCGAGCCGTCATGGCAAATTCACCACTGCCGTCCAAATTCGCTCTCTCTGTCCTCATCCTCTCTCTGCCGACCTGACTTGCCTCTGACCGCTTTTGACTGCCACAATGCTACGCCTGAGATAGCCCGTACCTCCCCTCTAATAGCAGCGCCGTGCCTTCCTATGCCTTCCCGACCTCTGCCACACGCCACCGCCACCTTAGCCCCGCCTCTGTGCCGAACCGCCATGAGATGGCTATAAAAGCCCAAGACCCTCTCCAGACATCGCATAGACGTCCAGTGAGTATCACCACACCCCAATTGAGCTTTTGACCGGAGCCTCATCGGCAATTGCCTGAAGACCTCAAAGTAAGCCAAGTCTCAATTCCGTTTATTCAATCGATTATATTCCAATTGCTTTTGCCTGTAGAACCTTTATGCTCTCAGGATCACCACCGAACCACTGCCTTAGCTCCTCGAGCCCCTTACCGTGCTGGCGACTAGTGCCGCCACCCGACCTTGAGACCTCACCGTGGATAGCTTGGATCGGCCATCCTCAACCACACCTGAACCCAAAAATAGAATTCTCGTGACCCCAGGAACCCACCCATGGTCATCGATTGTGGTTTTGACCACAGATTCTCCAACCGCCTCATCGCCTGAAATCTCTGACCACTCCCCTGTTTGAACTCTCTGACTGCTTCACCGCTTGAAGTATCCGACCACCCTGTAGTCGAGAGAAACTTCGACCGCACCGCTTCGAGTCCTGAGCAACACCACTCAGACGTCGTTCGATGCTCTTGAGCCACTCGCACGCTGTCTGATGCTCTTAAGCCACCCAGACACCATCCAAACCCCGCAACTACTCGGACATCATCCGATCTTAGTAGCAACTTGAACACCATCCAAGTTCCATCGGCTTCGCATGCGAAGTCGAACCTTGACCATCCACCCAACTTCGTAGTCGTACCCAAAACTTCTATGACTACTCAGTTGTCATTACGACCATGTCGTGGTTTACGACTGCACTGTGGTTTACGACCATGTTGTGGTTTATGACCGTGCTGTGGTTTATGACCACACGGAATACTCGGTCTCAATAGTCATGACCTGATTATGACCACATCTTTCAGCTCCACAAACACCTCCGCTTGTGAGCAAGATTTGAGCCAATAGAGACCACCCGAGTACTTGTAGAGTTCTCCGAGTACGTAGTGACAACCTGATGAGGACCAAACTCTCTGTGAACAGTAAAACCTGCGATGAACTGTACCAAGCCCATTACTGTTCATGAAACCCCAAAATTCATATATACATCTATTTCGATCATTTCGAACCTGCCTATCTATTCCTCAGCTCCGTTTTCCCATACCAAACTCCTATAATCCCCAAACCTATATTATTTGATTTTTTTGGATTTTATTTCTTTCTTCCTAGATCAACCCTTTGAGCATGGAATTGATTTATTTTCTTTTGGTTTGCGATAGCACACGACACTGAAGATTAGCCAGTCTAGCAAGGAGAAGCTCAAGTATAAGCACAAGACTCGGAAGAATACGAAATTATAGAATATATTGATCCGCAAGGCAAGTCACATGTCTTTGATCATATTGAACCTATATTCCTTTAATTAATTATTTATTAGTATTTTTATTATGTTATTTGTGCACTATTATTTCTTGTACAATAAATATTTAGAATGACATGATATTAGTTATGTCCTACCACCTGATAAAGCCCAGTTCAAATTAATGGCTATATTCACCTTGACAAGACTTAGTATTGTTATAAATACTTTTAAATAATCATGGTAGACCAGGAACTCAACTGTTTTATACTACTAAAAGACTTGGCACTTTGTCAGTAGAATTTCAACAAGTGATTCAAGGATAAGGAGATATCATGGGAAGCTATGAGATGGTTGGGTCCTATGACTTTATTCTAGGGTGGAGGCTTGGATTGGAAAGGTGGTGGTGCGGATGGGCATCGAAACAATACGGGTGGGCATTGAAAATGGTGTGGATGGGCACTAAAAACGGTGTAGATGAGCACCGAAATAGTGCAGATGGACACTAAAATAGTGCAGATGGGCACTGAAACAAAGGTTTGTAGATGGAAGTTGCCTCGGTGAAAATATAAGGACTAGAACCTTATACCAAGTAAACAACATAGTGATCGCTCAACCACAAGCGTTGATTCGTCAAACCTGGTTTAATAGCTGTACAAGTTTGATTGAATATCTACAAAGGGTGGAGGGAGATGAGGGTGTTTTTGTGGTATAGGAGGGTGTATAATCATACTTCACAACAGTAGGACTGCTTCAAATCAGGCGAGGTCATGTGCCACCTCAATTTGTTCAAAAACAGTCCCTACTGGGTAGAGGCTATATAAATAATTGTGCAGCGAAAAGCCTTATTTTATTAACTCAGTTTAGGGGGGGTTAAGAGATCTTGTGGGTAAAGTTGGGCAGCTCTGTAGAGTCATAATTTAATGGTATTCGAATGTGCCGTGCTTCTGGTAACTGAAGCTATGTTTAATGGGTGAATCCAATAGCAAAGCATAAGTAGATTTGGGAATTTGTTAAGATTGGTAATCAAGTTGTTAAAACCCCAATTTCTTTAAGAATGTTGTGATTTTGTGTTTAAAATTATTTTCAACTAAAATTGCACTCACATAAAGTAATAAAACCACTATACACCCATCCCTTGGAAGACCCTGCATGTAATTAAAATACTTTCCCATGTGACTTGTTGAGTACGGTGGTTTGTATTCATACTTGCTAAAAATATTAACAGAAAGTGCATGGCAAGAAAATGAGGAAGTCTATGAGGATGACGTGATGGAATACTGTGAAGTAGAAGGTGTTTGGAATTAGTTTTGTTCTCTGCTCAGGCACGCCTGTAGTATTCTTTTGTATTGTAATGTATCTAAGGGCCGCACACCCTACTATAAAACTTGGCTAATAAGCCGTTATCTTGTAATAAAGTTGGCTTTTGTATTTGAGTATGCGTTGGCAATGGTGCACACTCAACTGCAATACCTCGCAGCTGAATAGTCCTGGGTAGTTGCAAGAGATTTATGACACCCCTAGAAATGGGGGCGTTATAGAGTGGTATCAGAGCCCGCTTGCCTGATTGTAGGATAACCCTAAGTGTATTAGTAATATTTGCAAAAAAAACTATTTTAAAGGTAAAAAGGAATTGCATAAAACATAAGTATTATTCCTATACCAATCCTTTCCATAGCTACCTTATCTATATTAGTTTTGTTATAAGATAAGCTTTGTTTTAAAAAATATTTATATCTATTCTTATCTAAACTCAAATTATCGGTGTGAACAGATGGTACGCTATGTCCATTCTGAGCCGGAAAATTTGCGTGGATGGGTAGCACTTTTATGGAGAATTCAAAAATATCTTTATGCATCAGAATAGCACCGCCCTATTTTCTATGCTAGAGGACAATTTATTGGAGGGCAGGTATATCAATGGAAGGCATCGGTGTCCCTAGAACCTTTGCCACTAAGACCAGATTCCCCTAAAAAATTTACAGCACACCGACTAAAGGAGCAAGATGCCATTCAAGATGTGGCTAGAAAGGCAGTATTGTATCTTCATCGATACTATGATACTGAATTTGATGAGTCACCATTTCATCTTATCCCCCAAGATGATGAACAAATGGATATAATTTTATAGTACCTCACCCGGAGATGGAGGAAGACCCGCGAATTGAAGAAGCTGCACGACTCATAGCCTATCAGGAGGCCTTATACTCCAGGACACTAAATGAATACCAGGATCTACACTATTAGTTGTATTTGGCTCAGCGAGAGGTGGAAATCCTAAAGAAGAATTTGCAGCGTTATGGGCAACTCAAAGAAGGTGAAATTTTTGGGTGTGATGAAAATCCCAATGTCTCCACCAGGACATCAAAGAAGCCAAGAAGAATGACAACACCCCAATACCGTAAGCTCTTTCAAGGATCCTCTTCACAAGCCTCGAGGAAGCCCAATGTCAGCAATGATCAAGGAAAAGGGAAGGAACCAATGATTGACAAAGAAGAAGATCCTGAGACAAAAGTGTGGTACACGACAAGCAATCCGCCATCAGAAGAAGGAAATTAAAAGAAGCTGTGTTGTGTTGTAAATTCTGCAAGTATAGAAGTAGTACCCTTTTATAGTAACATCTTTTTCAGTGTGTAAAACAAGTTGTGATGTATACGTCGTATGTATGGTATGTGTTCAGCTTGTATAATGAATAAAAATTATGTTTGCCTATCTGATAATTTGGTTGCTATAAATATCCTTAGTCTACCCCATCAAAACTCCAGTCTTCCTTATTCACTCAATTCTTACCTTATTCATTCTACTCTTACCTTGATTTTGAATTCCCACTTACCAATCTGACTTTCTAAAAACTGTTGTAGAGCTAATTTTAGATCCCACACAGTACAAGGCAGAATGGTAGAAACTGGGTCACATGGACAGGATAGCCTCTGCCATGAAGAAGCGCATCAACCCAGCATAGTAGATATTTTAGTAAAAATGGAGGAAAACTGACACCAAGCCGAATTGAATCAAGTGCGAATGATGGAGTAGCATGCCAAGCTATTAGAATAGATAGCTATGAGAAATGGAGGCGCGTCAGGAGTAAACCAGCATGGAATGTCCCTTACATCAAGATGGGCAGACTTTTAGAAGACCAGACCTCTAGTTTTCTTATCATCGTTGGATCCAATGGTTGCCGAAGATTGGATTAGACATGTGGAACGAAAGCTAAATACCGTGCAATGCAATGACAAAGAAAAAGTCTTGTATGCCTCCCACCAACTTCAAGGCCAAGCTACCGTATGGTAGGTGAATTATCAGACTATGAGTGGAGAAAAAGAAATTACTTGGAAAGAGTTCCATGAATCGTTCCGTCAAGCACATGTTCTTACAAGAGTGATTGAAGCAAAGCGCCATGAATTTCTTGCCCTAAAGCAAGGAGGACGCACCATTACGGAATACCTTCACCAATATAATCACGTCACTCGTTACGCCCCACATGACGTGAAGACTGAGGCCAAGATGATGGAACACTTAGGAAGGACTAAATGAGAATTTAAATATCATATCTCTACCATGGATTTTAAAGACATATCTGCAATGGTGAATAAGTTGATTATGTTAGAAGAAGCTAGAAATGAATTAGAAGATGTTTGTATAAGGTCATCCAAAGGACAACTTCATCGAGTGCACCCTATAAATGAATAGTGATATCCCCACAGTACAAAAATCAACAAAATAGATGAGTAGTGTTTACGCCAAGACCGCAGTACATAACTAATCATACTATTGTGGCACCTCAACATAATGAGTCACGGTTCACAATGCTACGATGTTATACATGTGGAGGGAATCATTACCAGAAGGATTGTCCATAAAAGAATATTACCTGCTATCATTGTGACCAACCTGGTCATTATAAGAACTACTGCCCAAGAAGAAACTCACCTTCTGAAGTGGCAAAAGCCCAGGCATCAGTCCCTCGTTAGATTATCACTGTGCCAAAGCAAGAAGGCAATAATCAAGTGTGACAGTTTGTGGTAAGACCATCAGGAGTACAAGCTAGAGCATCAATAACAACACCAGTAGCAGAAAAAGGGAAAGGTATGTTGAGACCAGTCCAAAGAAGAGTGAATCATATTTCAACTAAAGAGGCAGCAGGAGCCAACGACATTGTCGTTTGTACATTTCTAATCCACTCAAAACCTTCATTGGTTTTATTTGACCCTGAAGATACACATTCATTTCTTTCATTGGCTTTTGTTGTGAAAAATCAATTGCCATTTACTACTTTACAAAAGTCGTATGCTTTTCAAACATCTGGAAGTAGGATGGAATCTCACTTTAGGTGTAATGACTTCGATTTGGAAATCCAAGGAGTAAAGTTCAAGACTAGCTTATTGCTGCTAGGGATGAAAGGATTAGATGCCATATTGGGAATGAATTGGACACAAGACACAAAGCCAAGGTGGACTGTGAGAATAAGTCAATCACTTTGATAGGACCAGAAGGACAAGAAGTGACAGTGAGGACAGATCTAGCCTTAACAGAAAAGATGAAAACGAGTGTTCATAATATAATGGTAGAAAGAGTTTCTCAAGTCTCGATAGTTCAAGAATATCCAGATATTTTTCCAAAAAAGTTGCCTGGAAAGCCACCGGATAGACCTATAGAGCTTGCTATTGAATTAATACCAGGAACTATGTCCATAACGAAATGTCAATACTGGATATCAGCACATGAATTGAAGGAGCTTAAGAAACAAATGGATGAGTAAATGGAAAAAGAATTCATACGTCCCAGTGTCTCCCCATGGTCAGCCCCAGTACTTTTTGCCAAAAAGAAAGATGGAAGTCAAAGGATGTGCATAGATCACCGAGGATTAAATGTGGTGACTATTAAGAATAAGTATCCTTTGCTACGAATAGATGACTTGTTTGATAAACAAAAAGGAGCCAAAGTATTTTCTAAGATCGATTTACGATATGGATATCGTTAGCTCAAGATCCGAGAATAGGATCGAGAAAAGACAACTTTTACTATAAGATATGGTTTGTTTGAGTTCACGATTGTACCATTTGGTTTGGCAAATGCGCCAGCGTATTTCATGAACTTGATAAACTTAGTATACATGGAACAGCTTGATCATTTTGTGATAGTTTTCATTGATGATATATTGATATACTCCAAGACAGAAGAAGAGCATAAACAACATTTACATGTTGCCTTAGGTAAACTAAGAGAACATCAACTATACACTAAGTTCCCTAAATGTGAGTTTTGGATGAAAGAAGTAGCATTCCTCAGGCATATTATTATAGAAGGAGTAAAAGTAGATCCCGAAAAAGTAAAAGCCATAATAGAATGGAAACAACCAACAACTGTAACAAAAGTTCAAAGTTTTTTTGGGATTGGTAGGTTATTATTGCCGATTTATAGAAGGATTTTCGAAGATATCAAGACCCCTGACCCAGCTTCTTAAAAAGGATAATCATAAGTGGACGGATAAGTGTGAAGAAAGTTTATAAGAGTTAAAGGCTAAGTTAACCTCAGCCCTAGTCCTTATACTTCCCAATCATGGGAAAGATTTTTAAATCTACTGTGATGCCTCAAAACAAGGATTAGGATGTGTGTTAATGCAAGATGGAAGAGTAGTAGCCTATGCTTTGAGACAGTTACGACCTCATGAAGTGATTTACCCAACTCATGATTTGGAATTAGCAGCCATAGTACATGCATTAAAAATCTGGAGACACTATTTGTTGGGTAATCATTATGAGATCTTCTATGACCACAAGAGTTTGAAGTACATATTTACTCAAACAGATCTAAATCTACGGCAGCGAAGATGGTTAGAATTGATTAAGGACTATGATTTAGATCTTTAGTATCATCCTAGAAAAGCAAATGTTGTAACAGATGCATTGATCCAGAAGACATGTCATGGTATAGCTTCTATTGTGGAATGTTCATCTCAATTACAAGAATAAATTCAATGATTGAATTTGCATATCGTTGAACAAGTTGTATAGCAGCATTGGAAATCCAGCAGACTCTGACATATCAAATTAAGATAGCTCAAGAAAATGATGAGGAAATACAACAACTTAAAAAAAGAGGTCAAGAAGGAAATTCAACAGAATTTATTGAAGATGAACAAGGAATTTTGAAATTCTAAGGTTGCTATTGTATACCCGATAATGAGGAGTTGACGGATTTGATCTTACAAGAAGCTCATTCGTCACAATTCACTATGCACCCAGGAGGAACAAAAATGTACCAAGATTTAAAGAAAAGATATTGGTGGAGTAAAAATGCAAAGAGACACAACATAGTATATTGCACATTGTGACGTATGTGAAAAGATAAAAAATAGATAACAAAACCATCAGGATTGTTAAACCCTCTACTAGTTCCTGGGATTGTTAAACGTATGTGTAGGACCAAAATGGCGACAGAGGGGGGGGGGGGGGGTGAATGTCGATCTCTAAAAATCGCCCCCAAAGAGTATCTTCTCCTCCAATAGCTATGGAAGCTATGAAGGTAGAAAATAAGCCCTCACTGGAAATCACAGAGACAAGGAAAAACTAAACCCAGAAGGAAGCAATCCAGAAAAACAAATTCAGCGCAAGTCTGGCTGCAAGCGGTAGTACCGCTGTGGCGAGCGGTAGTACCGCTGGGTCGAGCGGTAGTACCGCTGAGCGGTAGTACCTCTCCAGGAGCGGTAGTACCTCTCGAGAAAAACAGCAAACAGGATTTTCAGGCTGGAACTTTGAGACTTCGGATTTTTGCCCAAAAAGAAAGTTTGCTCTCAATCTTTTTGATCCAAGGCCTTACTACAACATACTAAATAGTAAGGGGACCTTGGGAACAAGAGAATCAAACCAAGAAGCAAGAATTTCAGATTATGGGTAAAAATCTGAATTTTTGCACAACCCAAGCCAAAAATCAAATTGCTTCCAAACCTTTGATCCTATGGCTAAGAGACTTTGCAGATATGTTAGCAATAGCCATAGGACTCTCCATGCCAAATCTCAGCCCATCTTGCAAAGGGAAACAAGAAATGCTCAAAAACCCTAGAAGGGCTAAAGAAGAACAGATATCACTACAAAAAATCTGGGTTTTTATAACAAAATGAAAGTGTCATGGAAAGTACAGAATTTGTCACAAAATGAATGGTATGACGAAAAACCACCGTCATGAAGGTCGTCATATAACGACCGTCACAAAATGTACCTTGTGACGAAAATATGGAAAACCGTCACAAAATGTGATGACCTTTTGTGACGGTTTTGTTGTGTCGTCATATATTGTTGTCATTTAATGACGACTGTGACTGTCACATATTGGTTGGTGAACTCGTCACCTAATACGCCAACCGTCATAAATTGTGTCCTGGGAACCCTGATTTAGACAACTTATTGTGACGATACGGTAGCGTCATATATAATTATGCAGATTTTGTGACATTTTCATTTTGTCTTGTTATGTAAGGTAGTTAGAGACATCTTGAGACGACTCTAGGTCGTCATAAATTTTCCTTTCATTCGATGACGAACGTGGCTCAAATATATGTATCAATTCAATGACCAATGTCAGACAGATCTTTCCAGCATTCTCATCAGAGCTCATAAAGCATACACATTTCAACCAAGCCATCATTCACATACATTCCAGAGCATAAGACACAGTGCTTGCAGGTTCAAACACATCACACTAGTTCCAGGTTCCATCACACAGGTTCAAACAGTTCCATCACACAAGTTCAAACATACACACAGATGCAAATAAGTTCGACATAGGTTCTGACAACACAGTGCACAAAGTTCCAACAATAGAGAAAGTTTGGTGTTCTAGCAAGGCAGCAAAAGCTTAGGCAAAGGCATCATCAACCGAAACTGCATTCAGACCTACCTCAATCTTTCTGAAGTTTCAGCACAGCTCGCAGCAGTGCATTAGTCTCTTCAAACTTGGTATGCATCCCCTTCACTTCTTCTTGGGTCTGGCGTAGCAAATTTTGGTTTTCTTCAAGTGCTGCTTGGTTGGCTTCAAGTGAGGCGTGCTGAGCAAGAAGCTGTGCTTCCAACTGTTCCTGCTTCCTAGCAGCTTCCTCTCTTTCTGCTTGGAGTGTTGCCTCAAACTGAGCTTGCAGGCGTGCTTCTGCGGCTGTCGATGTAGACCGGGCAGTCTTCGACACTCGAGCGACACCAATGTTTGGAAGGAAGGTGGATGAACGGCTGATCTGGCTCACACTGTCAGCAACAATCTTGGAGGGAGACTTTTGTGCTTCTCCTTCTGGTTCTCTTTCCTTCTCTGCAACCATATGTTCATACATAGAATGAATCCACTTAACAAGGCCATACAACAGTGTTCAACCAGACATTTACTTGAGTACAGTACATGTATCCAATAATTATGTAACTTACATATATCTCATTTGCAAGAGGAGTACGACCATTTTGCGGACTATTCATACATTCCCCAAAGAAATCAACAGGATCTGGATCCATGTTGTTGTACTTAGGCCTCTGTAGCATGCAAAAAATTTGGATTACAATGATATCCGTGAAGGTAAAGAGAGGGCTGGACAAACATGGGATATAAGATTAGCCATAAATTATTTTTACATGTCAACAGCAAGATGCCAAAATATGTATGCACTACAGATCATACAAGTATTTGCCTCCAGATGTTTTATGCCAACAACAAATGCAATCACTGGCATAGTCAACTAATTACTACTATGATTTGCCAATCAACATTCACATGTATTTGATTCCCAGTTGGCCATCGACATAAAAAAATTGTGCATCAATGCAACCTGGACAGATCAAGAAAAACAACACAGAAACATGCATCAATGCAACCTGGACAGATCAAGAAAAACAACACAGAAACATGCATCAATGCAACCTGGACAGATCAAGAAAAACAACACAGAAACAACACCTACTACTGATGATGATCATCTCTGATGACATAGCAATTCCTCTTGCAAATTTCAGTTTCAGATGGTCTCCATAAAATAATTGGAGCCTAAACACCTATTGATTATAGCTCACTCGGCACAGCGCAAATATTCTGAACATGGGAGCTCATCTCAGAAATCAGAGGGCCAAACTCACAATCGGCTACAAACAGTAAGCCGTCTTTCTAACACTTCAAATATTATGAGAAATCATACAGCACGTGCTAACTTGACACTTCAAAAGCACATGCTAATTACTATGCTACAAATGCCCCATCTTTCGTGCTAATTATACAAAAGACATACTAACAGGTTGTACTGAACTATGAAGCACACATCTACTAATAGTTTATATGGCTGAACACCATCAATGTCCACATGCTGTTGTTCTTCAGTACTTGTCAGGCTTCACAAGCCTAAGTAATTAATGGCACACATATTGGATCCAAACAAACATCAGGCAATCAGGTTTGTCTCCATAACATTTCACATTTCAGTGCAAGAACTAATTAATGGCACACAGTTCCTTATAATTGGAATACACAGAAGGCAATAGTATCCGTACCAGGCTGTATCGATGGGCAATATAGGACCTAGATCCAGTCCTTTGGTGAAGCTGCACTTGGCCTCGGTTTACTTTATTCTTAGCACATTTCTCCTGCACCACAAATGCAATACAGAGGTTTCATTCACATGCACAGTTTGCATTGCATATTAACAAATGCAGATAATGCAGGCATGGACCTGATTCTTTGGGTCACACCAGTACTCAACCAGCTGGATCCATTCCTCTTTCTTCATTTTAGGTGGAGGTTCTTTGGCCAACAGCTGTTCTCTTGTCAGTGAGTCGTCGAAGTACTTCCTTTTAAGGTGATACCTCTGCTGCCTTACTCCCCTCTTAATGATATCAGTGCATGCAGCCTTGCTTGGTCCCTCATTCCTAACATCCACATCCAACCTTGACTGAAGCCACACAAATGAATTATTAGACACAATTTTCACATGGGAGTATTGTAATGCATGAAAATATTTGGAAGAATGAAATAGCTGTCTCACCGCCACTTTCCTAAGCACTTTTGATACTTCTGCCTGCCCCTGCTCATTATCATATTCTTTCCAAGATGTGTAGATAGGCAGGTTGTCTCTAAGGGCAACACCACATTCTGATGCCAGCTTCGCGGCTTGAAGTGGGACCTCAGGTCTTTTCTCCCCTTCAGCCACCTCGATAGCTAGCTTCTTTCCTTTATTAATCATCTTCTCTAAGCCATGACCCATGGTTTTCTTGCGGACATTCTTTGGGGGCGCTGCATTGGCAAATAATAATAGAAATGTTTTATTATAGCAGTACCAATTGTAGATATTGAATGGAGAAACTAATGCTTGGAAACACATATTGTTTACCTAGAACTGAGTCATGGACTGGTTCTCCTTCAGTTGTATGACCCTCTGAATTAGCAGCATCAAATTGCTCAGCCGACTCATTGATGTCATTGCTTTGCCTAGAGCTTTGTCCACCCGGCGAGTTGTCCGTAGGAACTGTTTGGTTAACACTGTTTGTGGGAGTAGGTTGCTGAGATAGGTTAGCAGTGGGTCTGGTAGGAATAGGCATTGTGTTTGCACTAGGCGAAGACATGGCTGCACTGGCCCTGGTGAATCTAGGAGGACTAGGCACTGTGTTTGTATTAGGGTTGGCTTTCAAATTGTTTCTAGTAGGCAAGTTCTCTCTTGGCCTAGGTGGCGGACGGCCTGCAGTGGTCCTAGCGTTTGCACTAGGCGAAGACATGGCTGCACTGGCCCTGGTGAATCTAGGAGGACTAGGCACTGTGTTTGTATTAGGGTTGGCTTTCAAATTGTTCCTAGTAGGCAAGTTCTCTCTTGGCCTAGGTGGCGGACGGCCTGCAGTGGTCCTAGTGTTTGGTCCTGGCGCGGTGGGTCCGCTATGTCAGTGACCGTATTAGTAGTATTAGGAATTCAAATAGATTTTTGTGGTAATAAATGATTTCAACTGGAAAAAATATCAGAAACAAAGTTGTATAACGCATCGAGATCTACCACTTTGATTTTGGTCATTTTTTCATATGACTTTGTTTGGATAGTTTGAATTTTGAATTTCAAAATATTAGAACTTCGAACAAAATTTTGGGGTACTAAGTAATTTCAAATGAAAAAGTCATGAACATAAAAGTTGCACAACTCATCAATATCTACAACTTTTATTTTGGTCATTTGTTCATCCGACAAAGTGATAGTAACATAGTTCACAAATGTTACATATCTCTCTTATAGTTTCATAAACTATAAGAGAGATACGTGAAATTTGTGAATAAGGTTACTATAACTTTGTCGGATAAACAAATGACCAAAATAAAAGTTGTAGATCTTGATGAGTTCTACAACTTTTATTTTCATGACTTTTTTTGTTGAAATCATTTGGAGTTTCAAAATCTGGTTTAAAGTTGTCATTTTTTTGAAATTCAAATTTTGAATTGTTCAAACTTTGTCACATGAAAAGATGACCAAAATCAAAGCAATAAATTGATAGATCATGATTTTAGAAAATTTTAGAAAAAAAGCATCACATTTGGAGTTAGTATGTGGGAGAAATACTAGTTACAAGTTTTTGCCATAGATTAAAAAGAGAAATGATGTTTGCACAATGAATTCATTACAAGAGAGGCTAATTAGCATGCAGGGCCCACATGTCATTCAAACGTTGGACCCACATGGCAGTCAAGGCTAATTAGCATGCAGGGCCCACATGTCATTAAAGGGGGGGGGGTACTTAGCATGCTGTGGCTAAGAAGCAGAGGGCACAGGTCGGCCACGCGCGCTCTGGCCGGCCACATCTCGGCCACTCTTGTCGCCGGCCACCCACCTGTAGCCTCGCCGTCCACCCCACCTGCAAGAGCCGCGACGGCGACCCCACCTGCTAGCAGGGGTGGCCGGCGACCCCAGCTGCTGCCTCGCCGGTGACCCCAGCTGCTCCCTCGCCGCCCCCCACCAGTAGACTCGCCGGCCTCCTGCATCCTCGACGTCCACCACCCCTGCTGGAGCCGTGCCGGCCAGACCAGCTGGTGCCTCGCCGGCCACCCCTGCTGGAGCCTCGCCAGCCACCCCAGCTGCTGCCTCGCCGGCCCCCCACCTGCTGCCTCGCCCCCTCCCCCCCACCAGCAGCCTCACCGGCCACCCCAGCTGGCAGCTGCTGCCTCGCCGGCCATTGTACAAGCTGGTCAACCATAGCTCTTCCCCTTTAGATTTGTTATTGCAGTGCCTTTAATTGAATTGAAGGATAGAAGCTCAATTTGTAAAATTTTGGCACCTAAATTTATCCAGGTCGAGATGGATAGAAGCTGGATTTATAACAGTGCACCATTTAGTGATCCCTATATGTCTGGTGTTGAACAATTCATGGAACATGTCAGAAGTAGATTTAGTGTAGATGAGGAAATCAAGTGCCCATGCCGTCGATGCCTGAACCAAATACAAAAAAGTCAAGATGAGGTAGAGGAGGATATCCACATCAATGGTATTTCTAGGTGCTATACAAGGTGGATTCACCATGGAGAGGGAGATAATGATGTTCAACAAGATGATGGCACACTCGCTGTTGGTACTGAAGATATATCATGGGATGGAAATGACCAGGCTCCACTTGATGATGAAGGACAAGCTGAAGATGTCATAGAAGATAGTGCACGGGGAGTTCAGGGGTTGATTCAAGATTTGTACACCGCAGCAAGCCATGGCTTCGGTGGTAACTTATATCAACAAATCATGGAAGAGGCAAAGCGTGAACTTTATCCAGGTTGCACCGAGGAGTCTAGGCTAACTTTCATTATTAAACTGCTGCATATAAAAGTGTACAATCGGATAACAAATTCTGGGTTCAATGCATTCCTTGAGTTGCTTTCAACATCGTTGAAGAATGTTACCGGTCTCCCTAAGTTCTATAACGAAACTAAAGCTCTACTTCGGAAGCTTGGTTTTGGTTATGTTTCTATTCATGTGTGCAAGTATGATTGTGCCTTATTTTGGAAGGACCATGCCAATGATGATCATTGCCCAGTTTGTGGCGAATCAAGATGGAAAGTGAATAAGGAGGGCAGAAAGAAAGTTTCTCACAAGGTCCTGCGTTACTTTCCAATAATTCCACGCCTTCAAAGGCTTTTTATCTCAAAGCAGCGGGCACAGTATGCAAGATGGCACAAGGATAAGAGGGTACCAGTTGAAAATGAAATTCCTGCTGATGGAGAAGCTTGGAAAGAATTTGATGATACTTTCAAGTCTTTTGCAGATGATCCCCGCAGTTTGAGGTTAGCCATTGCTACTGATGGATTTAACCCATTTGGTCAGATGACCAATTCATATAGCATCTGGCCAGTGATAGTGGTTCCATACAATTTTCCACCATGGATGTGTATGGACCAATCCAATTATATGCTTGCTTTAATTATTCCAGGCAAAAAATCACCAAGCAAAGATTTCCATGTGTTCATGCAGCCTTTGATAGCAGACATGCTTACCCTTTGGGAGGGTGTCTCTACTTATGATGCATATGAAGGCAAAGATTCCAGTCTGCGTGCAGCGATTCTGTGGGGAATCAATGACTACCCTGCATTAGGCACCATGTCAGGCAGAACCACTAGGGGTTACTTCGCATGTGTGCACTGTGATGAGAATCCATGCTCCGAATGTCTGAGAAACAAAATTGGGTTCATAGGCCATAGACGTTTCCTCCCAAATGACCATCCCTGGAGGAAAAACATATCTTTCAGTGGCCACCATGAAAATAGAGAGCAGCCAAGGAAATTTAGTGCAGATGAGGTTATGGCAAGGTTGGATGAAGTTTCCTATGTTCCAGGCAAGAATCCTGATAAGCAGAAAACAAGAAAACGACGCCGTAATGGAGAACCAGTATGGCATCTCAAGGTTAGCTTGTATGATTTGCCATACTGGTCAAAATTGAAGCTACAGTACAACCTAGATGTTATGCACATAGAGAAAAACGTATGTGAAAACATTTTGTCAACTCTACTTAATATTTCGAAGAAGACAAAGGACACAGTCTCTGCTAGACTAGATTTGGAAGACAGAGGTATAAGAAAAGAGCTTCATTTGCTGGAAGAAGCTGGTAATTCGTCCACAAAGCCCAAAGCTTGTTACGTTCTAACGCCAGAAGCAAAGAAGAAGTTCTTGCAGTTTGTTAGCAATGTTAAATTTCCAGATGGCTATGCCTCTAATATATCAAGATGTGTCAATATGGAGGGAGGAACAATGCATGGGCTGAAAACACATGACTGTCATATACTGCTGCAGCGTATTTTACCAGCTGGCCTTCGCGGTTTGGTGCGCAAAGATGTATATGAAGTAATTGCTGAATTGGGTAGGTTTTTTAGACAACTTTGCTCGAAAACTCTAAAGGTTGATGCACTACACCAGATGAAGAAAGATATTGTAATTATCCTTTACAAACTGGAGAAAATTTATCCTCCTGCATTCTTCGATGTTATGGTTCACCTAGCAGTACACTTACCTGACGAGGCACTCCTTAGGGGACCGGTTCAATATGGATGGATGTATCCCATTGAGAGAAGATTGGGCACCTTTAAGCGTTTCATCCGCAATAAAGCAAGACCTGAAGGATCTGTTGCGGAGGCATACACTGCCTATGAGTGTATGACCCAATGCTCAACATATTTCAGTGAAATTATTACTAAGTTCACTAGGCCTGAAAGAAACTTAGATGGAGCACAGAACATTTCACCCAATGATTACTCTATTTTTGGTCATGGTATTAACCTGTTGGGTGCTTCAAAACTTCATTACCAAGATAATGACTATGACTCCATGGTTTGGTTTGTTCTAAACAATTGCGAAGAGGTTGATGAATACAAAGAGTGAGTAATTGCTGTCATTTCATTTCTGCCAACTTTATTCAATATTAGTGTCACAATAAACTAATTAACTTCTTCCTTTGCAGCATGTATATGGCAGAATTGGAACAACAACAGGTCAACAATATTGAAAAAATGATGTCAACACAATTCGCTGCATGGTTCGAGAAACATGTGCGTGCAACTTTTACAACCTGACTGAATCATTTATGATACAATAAATTTTTAAACTCACCAATTCTCTGTGTTTTCCTGCAGATTACCAGATTGAAATACGAAGGCACAACAAATGTTGATGAAGACCTGTACTCACTCGCATGTCGGCCGGATAGGCGTGTGCGATCATACACAGCCTGTATAATCAATGGGGTACGGTACCACACTATGGCTCGTGAGGCACACAGGAAAACACAAAACGCCACCATCAAGACCGCATGTACTCACAATGATGACACTATTGACTTCTATGGGACAATCACAGACATTATTGAGTTGAATTACACTAAGAACAACAAAGGAGATAGATCTGTTATCTTATTACGGTGTGAATGGTACAATCTTGAGGGAAGGACATACCAGATGAAAGATGATGGTTACTTCAAGAGCATTAACATCGAAGGCCGATGGTATAAGAATGATCCTTTCATTCTAGCCGCAGAAGCTTCACAAGTATTTTTCTTGGAAGATACAAAGTTAGGTCCATGTTGGCGAGTGGTACAAGAATTTGGCCACCGACATATATTTGATGTTGAAGAGTCCGACGGAAAACAACCAATCCATGAACAAGTACAGATGAGATGTCAGGAGGCATACCAAGAGGACAATACTTCGTCAGGAGATTGTACAGTGGGAGACATTTATCCTAATATGGATTTGTTGCACATGGATAATCAACCAGGCAGCCCTATTAGTGCAGACCTTGTCGAGAGCATCCGTCGACATCAACAAACACCTCAAGGTGATGAAACAGACGACGAAGATGAAGATGAAACCTTCCTTGAGTACCATAGTCAAGACGAAGCGAGTATATCAGAAGAAGACAGTGATGATGACTAACCTTTGCATTTCTGGAGCTATTTGTGAACCATGAACTTCTATTAGTGATTCTGTTGTATCTGAATTATGCTATTGAAATTTGTATCTGAATTATGAAATTGTAAGACCTTGTATGCAATGATTCTGTTTCAATGTTAAACTTGATTTATGAATTCTATTCTATGCACATGTAACCTATTGGAAGTTACATACAGGCTATATGCTGCCAAAATATCATGGATATGTTATATGCTGCCCAGAATTCATTGAGATGATATATACTACAACAATTCTGGGTTTTTATGACAACCTGACAGTGTCATGGAAATTACAGGATCTGTCATGATATATATATGCTGGAAGTTACATACATGCTGCCAAAATTTCATCACACACAGGTTACACATCAAAGCAAAAGGGATGTTTAATTCCAACATACATCAGAAAGGCGCATATTTCATCACACAGATAGGTTACATATCCATGCACACAAGAGATGTCCAACAGCACAAAGGCACATATTTCATACCAACTGCAAATACATCCTGGATAACAGGTTCAATACAACATATCCTAGTCTACTTCATCATCATAGCCAAAAGCATATCAAATGTGGCCAACATATCCAACCTACTTCACAACATGTCCTACTTCATCATCATTGCCTACTTCAACACTACAGTTACAACCAAAAGGATGGCCAACACCAGGAATGTTACATTCAGACAGCCACACACAAGACAAATGCAGCTTCCCATGCCTTCCCTGTTCTTGCCAACCATTTCCTTCACCTTGTTCAGATTCTGCTCTAAGCTATCAATTTTTTCCACCAGCTCAAGAACTTCTGTTGTCGAAGCTGCTGCAATGGTCGAGGAAGCTGACAGTAGATAACCATTATCATGAAGGAACACCACATATTCTTCCTCGAACCAATACCTAGTACATGTCCCCTGCATCCAAATTAAAACAACAGGCAAATTAACATCAATAGTGCAGCCACTGAATGCTAAAAACACTACCATTCTCAGGCATGCCCATTCAAACAAGAATGAAATTTGGGCAATGCAAAATGATTATAACACTGACATTTCGATAGTTCTTCCTGGGGCACTTGAAAAATCTCCTTCCAACGTTATACTCAGACTGCGTGGTAGTGGCAGCAAACACCCTCACGTCCTTGCAATCCGGGCACATTATCAACGGCAACCCAGTCACATCATCAATCGGCGCCTGCAGCTCGACAGCAGTGGGCGGAGGCGCTGCAGCAACAACAGCAAGGGGTGCGGGTTGCCGGGAAACCCTAGCTGCGCTTGACCGCCGAGTGCGAGCGGTAGATGACGACGCCTGCGACATGAGAACTTGAGAGAGCGGGGATTGATTAGGCCTCACACATCAACTGGAAAGGGGGAAGGTGAGCGACGGGGAAAGGCAACGGAGCGGGAACGGGGAGGGGGATGAGGGCGGCACTGCCACAATGGCGCACCTGGGGACTAGGAGCACGCCGCCGACCAACGAGATGGAGTCGTCGCCGGTCACCAGATATCCGCGCTCCGTCGGGCGGGCTTGCAGCGGATCTGCGCGCTGGCTCCGCCCAGAGGCCGCCGCGCCGTCAGTTGGGGAGATGGGGAGCTGGCTCCGCCCAGAGGCCGCCGCGCCGTCAGTTGGGGAGATGGGGAGCTGGCTCCGCCCAAAGGCCGCCCGCCGCCCGCCCCGTCTTCAGTTGGGGTCAAGGGTCCACCTCCTATTGGGGGTATATTGACGTTGGGGGCCGTCATGTTTGAAATAACAAACAGTGACGCTCCACAGCCGTCACATAAAAACAACACATATCGTCATAAAAACGCCACCGTCAACCGGCTCCTGGCGACTTGCATTTTGTGACGACACTTGGTACCTTTATGTGACAAACAAAATAGTTTTGTCATAAATAGTTCTGTCTGTCCTGATTTTATGACGCTACAGACTTTTGCGTCATATTATGATATATTATATGACAAAAATTTGCCCCGTCATGAGGATGTTTGTCATAGAAAGAAGGATTTCTTGTAGTAGAGCAACCCAAAATGCCAAATCTGAGATTAAAAGAGGTTTGCTCTAGGGAAACTTGATCAAATGATCTTGAGGCACTATCCCATCAAAGAGCAACCCATTTTGGGCCTTCCCAGCAATCAAGAACTCAAAACACCGAAAATCAAGAAATCACTCAAAAGAGGAACGAAGAACATAACAGGAGCACGGGAGAAACTTTAGATTTCATTCCAACTATTCAGGGATTACAACTGAGCTACGTCCCCATACCCCGATGGATACAAGAGGAATGATTACAAGACTCTCAACTCATCCTCTCCCTCTCCCTAAGCCAAGAACACACCCATACATGCTTCCTGGGAGAGAACTCAAGAACACAGAGCTACCACATTGAGGACATCGAAGGAGACAAGCTCACAACAGACTCTGCCTCTCCTACCAACTAAAGAGCAAAGGGAAAACAACCTCCCAAAGCCTCTTTTGACCCACTAAAACCCTAACTCTCTCTAGAATCCATGAAGAAGCATGCAGCCCCCTCCACCTATTTATAGCCCATGGCTAACGGGTCTCCAACCCGTTACGCCGGTTAAATCCAACGGAGCCCGCTCCCGCCTGTGCAGTCTTGCGAAATTCCCGTTTCGCCCCTCCTGCACCTTCCGGGAAGCTTCTGCGCTCCTTGTCTCGCACGCCTCGCAACCACCTCGAGTCCACGTCATCTTCGACACATCCCGACCGTTCTGACCTCAGCGCCACCTGCGCCTAGTCCGGTCCACCGTGTCTCACCACGACTCCACTCGACGTCCTGCAGTCACACAGACAAGAAAACACGTCAAATAGCACCGCTCGATACATGAAAGCGTAAGATAGCATAAACACATCATGCTTACCCATGATGAAGTCCAAACCTGTCGAAACATTAGAATATGCATCCTAATCCATACGACCAAATTCGACCAAGTCCGACCGAGCCCGTCGCACCATTCAACGACTCGACTCCGAACCACTTAACCCAAACTCGACTCCGAACCACTTAACCCAAACTCGACTCTCGTAAACTGATGTCAATTACTCATCATACACATGGGATCACGACCACATGGTCTCTCAATCTCCCCCTTGATGAGTATATTGACAAACCCAAGACAAAGCAGGAAGTTGAGTTTGAGTTTGAAGAATCCAACATGGTCCAAAGAGAAGAATGAAACTAATGACCATGTCGACAGAAGGAACACTAGAGCAACATCTGAAAGAGCAAATTATTCTCCAAAGCTCTAGGATGTTCCCACAAGACTTTTTCTCCTCTATTCTCCCCCTTTTGGCAATAAACACATCAAGGATGCAAAGGAGAGAATATGACAAGACATGAAATGGCTGAAGTTTGATTATTTCTAAGCATTTTGAGCCATGAGAATTATCCATAATGACCATAATGAACTACACCAAGCCATAATTCAATAAAAGGCTATCTAGATCATGACAGGATATGTATATCCTAGCTAGAGCACATAGATGACGATCTGAAATGTAATGCATTTTATGAGCATGTCAAGTCATCAATAAGCAAAGTCTAACTAGAGATATCCAAGGATGATGCAGGCCATGTCAATTAAGCTAAGCGGAACAAGAAAGCTAATATTGAGTCCAAATAGAGTGCTATAAGCTCAAGATTGAAATATTGGTTAAGTACTTGATTCTTTTTGTAGCTTAAGCAAATTGAACACATAAAACATTGTCTTTTTAGAGCTCATGGTCGTTTCCAACCCAATTTTTGTTATGTGCTAGATCTCAAGCCTTATGCGACTACTCCAAGCAAGAAGCTTAAGAAGATAGTCTAGGTCATCCAAAACTCCCCCTGAGTTCATGCCTAGTGCAATGGCAAGCCATCTCATGAGAAAGAATTGGTGAAATCAGTTTTTTCGCACAAAAGAGATCATTTTGCTTTTTAAACATGTTGTACTACCTCATGCTACATCAAGAGACTAAAATAGCTCAATCTAAGGCTCAATAAAAGATTCAACGCTCAGCTAAGCCTAGTTGACATGGCATGAATCATAAAGGGATAGCTCCAGAAAGACTAAACTCAAATGCTAGCATGACAAGTTTTACTTCAAGTTGGGCAATTTTAATTAACTTATCATGGTAAAAGCTAGTCTACATATATGAAGTCATGATCAATCTAGCAAATAAGCACAAGTCATGGCAAGGTGTAAAGCATTTTAAACATGTCATAACAGGATAATAATCAAGGCTCAATGCAGTTATATTACAATGCGAAATGCTAAGATGCACGAAAATCCAGCTCCCCCTCAACATGTGATGCAACTTTTAGTTCAAGTTGAGTTAAGTCAATATTAAGCTCCAGAAGCTCCCAAATGAACTCACCCTGAACCAAAGCAATAAAATCGAGAAGCTGGCAAAGAAAACCAGAACAGGCAGTCCTTAAAGCATAGATAAGATATAGAGGATACTATGGCTCAGACTGACTCTCATCTACCCCAGATGACTCCAGGATAATCAGCTGACAGTAAAACACACACACATTAGAATATGCATCCTAATCCATATGACCAAATTCGACCAAGTCCGACCGAGCCCGTCGCACCATGCAATGACTCGACTCCAAACCACTTAACCCAAACTCGACTCTCATAAACTGATGTCAATTACTCATCATACACATGGGATCACGACCACATGGTCTCTCAGTATGGGAAGATATTGGCATGGATTTTATCATGGGATTTCCCATGACTCGTGATGGTTATGATGCTATTTGGATAATTGTAGATTGATTGATGAAAATGGCACATTTTATACTGATTAAACAAACTTATGGCAAGAACAAATTAGCAAAACTGTATCTGACCAAGATTGTGGTGTTACACGGAGTTCCAAAGAGGATAGTCTTAGATAGAGGAGCACAATTCATATCTACATTATGGGAGAAGCTACACGATGAAATGGGGACAGATTTAGCATTTAGCACTGCTTATCATCCACAAACTGGAGGACAAATGGAGCGAGTAAATCAGATATTAGAATACATGTTGAGAGCATGTGCATTAGTTTATGGAGCAGCTTGGGCTATGTGTTTACCATTTGCAGAATTTTTTTATAATAATAGCTATCAAGCAAGCATTAAGATGGCACCATTTGAGGTTTTGTATGGAAGAGAATGTAGAACATCATTGAATTGGACAGAAACTAGAGAATGACAATACCTTGGCCCACATATTGTTAAGGATGCGGAAGCACATGTTAGAATCATTCGGGATAAAATGAAGATAGCTCAAAACTGACAAAAGAACTATGCAGACAACCGTCGAAAGGACTTAAGATCCGAAGTTGGAGATTACGTGTATCTTAAGGTCACACCTTTCAAATCCATAAAGAGATTTCAAATAAAAGAAAAATTAGCCCCAAGGTATATTGGTCCGTACAAGATCATTGAAAGGGTAGGAGAAATGGCTTATAAATTACAAATAACACCGAACTTAGCCAAATTACACAATGTATTTCATGTGTCACAATTATGGAAGTGCCTTCGCCAACCTAGAGAACAAGTGCCAGTTGAAGATATAGATTTACAAGATGATTTGACTTACTATGAAGGACTAATACAAGTTCTGGAAACCACAAAAAGATAGTTAAGGAGCAGAAATATCAAATTTCATAAAATTCAGTGGTAGAACCATACGGTGGATGAAGCAACATGGGAGAAAGAGTCGGATTTACATCGAAAATTTCCTAACCTACTCCTTGAATCACGTTAATCTCGAGGATGAGATTCTTTTAAGGGAGTAGGTTGAAACAAAAACCAAAATTTCAAAATCAATTTGAATTCTTGTTTGGATTTGATTTCTTGTGAATCCTGGTCAAATTCCACACCCAGCCATCCAAGCTCGAATCTCCCTGCCGCATCGCTTCCTTGAATCGTTTTCGCGTGAGCACAATTCACCGACTGAAAATATCATTGCTGCCTGATCTTTTCGCTGCTGCCCCTTTCTGTTACTTCTCATCGTTGCCACGCCCCTGCCAACTAGTCAGAGCCCATACCACCTCATCTCTCCCACCTTTGACAACCTCTTAATTGCACCAGTAACGCGTCAGCCAACCAGCACGGCTCGCCGCCACCATAGCTCTTCCCACGCCCTCTATTTTCTATCAGCCAACTGCCTCGTGCCGCAAACCACTTTCTGTTTTCCTCTCGGTCGTCTGCTTTGCGTCACAAACTGCCTTGCCACCCTGCCAGCTACTGCCAAGTCAGTGTATGATAACCCTGACACCTAACACACTTCTTGACGGCCACAGCTCTCACCTAGTCGAGCTGTCATGGAAAATTCACCACCGCTGTCCAAATTCGCTCTCTCTACCCTCATCCTCTCATTGCTGACCTAACTCGCCTCTGACCAGTTATTTGCACACTGTTATTTCTTGTACAATAAATATTTAGAATGACATGATATTAGTTATGTCTTACCACCTGATAAAGCCCAGATCAAATTTATGGCCATATTCACCTTAACAAGACTTAGGATTATTATAAATACTATTAAATAATCATGGTAGACCAGAAACTCAACTGTTTTATATTACTAAGAGACTTGGCACTTTGTTGGTAGAATTTCAAAAAGTGATTCTAGGATAAAGAGATATCACGGAAAGCCATGAGATTGTTGGGTCCCATGACTTTATTCTAGGATGGAGGCTTGGACTGGAAAGGTGGTGGTGCGGATGGGCATCGAAACAATGCTGGTGGGCATTGAAAATGGTGCAGATGGGCACTAAAAATGGTGCGGATGGGCACCGAAATAGTGCAGATGGACACTAAAATAGTGCAGATGGGCACTGAAACAAGGGTTTGTGGATAGAAGTTGCCTCGGTGAAAATATAAGGACTAGATTCTTATGCCAAGTAAATAACATAGTGATTGCTCAACCACAAGCGTTGATTTGTCAAACCTGGTTTAGTAGCTGTACAAGTTTGATTGAATATCTATAAAGGGTGGAGGGAGATGAGGGAGTTTATGTGGTATGGGAGGGGGTATGACCATACTTCACAACAGTAGGACCGCTTCAAATTAGGCGAGGTCATGGGCCACCTCAATTTGTTCAAAAACAGTCCCTTCTAGGTAGAGGCTATATAAAGAATTGTGCAGCGAAAGCCTTATTTTCTTAACTCAGTTTAGGGGGTTAAGAGATCTTATGGGTAAAGTTGGGCAGCTTTGCAGAGTCATAATTTAATGGTATTCAAATGCGGCGTGCTTCCGATAATTGAAGCTGTATTTAATGGGTGAATCCAATAGCAAAGCATAAGTAGATTTGGAAATTTGTTAATATTGGTAATCAAGTTATTAAAACCCCAATTTCTTTAAGAAGGTTGTGATTTTGTGTTTAAAATTATTTTCAACTAAAATAACACCCACATAAAGTAATAAAACAACTATACACCCATCCCTTGGAAGACCCTACATGTAATTAAATAGTACTTTCCCCTGTGACTTGTTGAGTACAGTGGTTTGTACTCATACTTGCTAAAAACATTAATAGAAAGTGCATGGCAAGAAAATAAGAAAGTCTACGAGGATGACGTGATGGAATATTGCGAAGTAGAAGATGTTTGGAATTAGGGTTGTTCTCTATTCAGGCACGCTTGTGATGTTCTTTTGTATTGAAATATATCTAAGGGCCGCATGCCCCATTGTAAAACTTGGTTGATAAGCCGTTATTTTGTAATAAATTTGGCTTTTGTATTGAGTATGCGCTGGCAATGGTGTACACTCAACTGTAATACCTCGTAGCTAAACAGTCCTAGGCAGTTGCGAGAGATTTACGATGTCCCTAGAAATGGAGGCGTTACATGTCTTTCGTTGCCTTGATTAGGGAAGTGGTTGACAACATGTAGTCTGTTATGCTTTTTGAGTTCTGCATGTATGTGATGCTTTGTTGTTCTCATGGCACTTTGTTGTAGTCAGTAAAAATTATTTAATCAACGGTCATGTATGTTTCATCCAGCAGTTTGAACTGGATGGGAACTCTGTTCAAACCTGATGATCCCAACGGTCTCACCCTCACCGGGATTGAGGTCGATCTGGGTCAGATCGGCTGGATAGAACAATTTTGGCTAGATTTTTTATTTTTAGTTTTTAAGTCACAAAATGGATTTTGGTGACTAAGGCATGGGTTTATACGTTGCATGGGACATGTTACTTCTAACATGGGTTAAGTTGTGAAAAACTTGTGTCCGAAAACATTTCATTAGTCTTTAGATGTACAGAGTCGCTTGAAATCAATCGTGGTTAACTGCGAATATTGGAGCTATGCTTATGGAGGAGTCGATACTCAGAACAATTGAGGATGCTGGGTGAGATGGTTGAGCTCAAGCATAGCACGAGAAAGATGAGAAATATTGAAGGCAAGTTCGAGCAGCGGGTTGCATCATGTGGTTTGGTCGGTCTAATTGAGGCATAGGCCGATGGAGTCAAAACAGGAGAGATTTGTCAATGCTTGGCAAACCAGTGGTGCACCTACACATGGTAAGTATGATGATTTCTTGAAACAGAAGAAGATGGTCGGGTTAAAAAAATGGTATTTTGGTAATTTGACTAAAATACTGGAAACTACCTTGAAACAAAACTGTGGCGCTTGAGCAGTGCTTGGGAGAGCAGTTTAGATCAAAGAGAATATGAGAAGATCAAGATGGATCAAGGCTAAGGACTTAGCGGATTTAGGCTTATGCGTTTTGAAAAGCGTGTATAAGCATAGTGAGTGAATTAAAACCCATGTGTGCAGGGTCATTGGATTTCCCCCATTATGCTAAGTGGATAGTATCTACTAAGGGTTAGATGTGGCTGGCTAGTCCATCTATTTTAAGGGGTTGAGATCCATCCAACCTTCCTCTCAAGTGTTCAAGTGTGAGGGTTAGGGTTTGAGAGAAGAGTGCTTGTGGTGTGCTATTTGTCCTTCTAGGTAGAGCGGCTATACAAGTAGCAATACATTAATGTTTGTTCATCTTCATGAATTTCTCTTGTGTTTATTATTTGCACTTGTCTTAGTTGATTTTTTCTCTTCTCTTCCCTCTTCTTGTTCTTATGTGTCAATGATATAAGAGATGGAGATATCCTCTGAAAATCAATCTCCACCCATCTACACACTTTGGTAGCAAGTTCACGAAGGAACCTGGTTTTGCTTGATTTTGGCCTCACCAAGTGATTTCGTGATCTGAGGGTTTTTAGCATGATTTCTTTGGTGTTCTTACTTGCTGTGACATGTGGAAATGCATTTAGTGCCATCTTGGCCATCTCCTACCCACGAGCAAGTTGTTTTCATTGTTCTCATATTTTGCCTGGTTTTGATGCAATCTTGTGTCAATATCAAAAAAGGTCTAAACTTTAACATGGATTTATCCATAGATGGAATAGTTTCTGAGACCTTAAGCAAGGCGTGTGTAAAGCTTCACGGCTTTTGGATCATCGGATTAAAAGATACATGGATTTTTGGATTTGCAACAGTTCTAATTTTATTGTTTGGGCTGAAAACACTATAATAGTGTAACATCCTGGTTTTAAGTGCCTCTTTGAAGTTTTTCAAAATAAACTTACTATTTGAATTTTTCTTGAATTAATTATAGCTTAATATGAATTATCATAAATTAAAAAGATTTAATCTAAGTAAAATAAACTTCAATTAATTCAAAACTAGTTTTATTTGGGTTCCTTGTGTTGCATGGATTTTTTTAAAGTTTATTTGCTGTTTCTTTAAGCTTAATTGAATTTATTCCATATCTAAAAAAAAAGAAGTTCCAGAAAAATCCCTTGCGAGCTGAATTCCTATTCCTAGCCTACTTCTCCATCTCCAGCCCAATCCACTTTCTCTCTAGCCCGGTCCATTCCCCACGCCGACCCATTTGTCATGCATAGCCACTCGGCCCAGCCCCACGCTATGCTACATGTCAAGCATTCACTCACCTGCGCTCGCATCCTTGCCATCAGCTACCTTCCTCTCTACGCTGTCACCACCACATGGGTCCTGACTGTTAGATCCTTCTCCTTTCCGACTCGAACTCCTTACGCCATGTTCGAGCTCGCCGTGAGTGCTGCCATCATCCTCATCATAAATTCCACTCCTCCGTGCATAAATAGCCACACCTATGGCCAAAATGAGTTCACTGAGAAGCCTCGACCTCGCCCTCGTGTCACCATCATTGATTTCACCTTCAACGCTCTAGAATTCAAGATTGCCTCGCCGTCGTCTGGCTCAACTTCGACGTGAGATTGCCCTGCCTCCGATGAGTCCTTGCCTTCGCTGTCTTCTCCTTGAGCTTTCCCGTGCTCCTCCCTTCCTCTCCCATACATCGCCAAAGCCGTTGCCCCGCCGGAGCTCCTACCCCACCGTGAGCCAAAGACCGCCATCGTTCCCTTCTCACTGCTGGTCATGTCATCTCGACGATGACCTCCACATTATCTTGGTTCAGTTCAGCGCGTCACCCTCCCCGTAATGTACCACTTCGCCTGCACTGCTGTGGTCCTCACCACCGATGAACATTGGTTTCGTAGACGTCGCTGTCGAGCCAATGTAGTTTGCCAGATCAGCACAATGATCCATCATGGAAGCCATGTAGGTGCCACTCAATAGCCACGCCAGATCCTATTGTCAAGCTAGCGCACAGCTTCACCCTAGCACGTCATTAGCCAGATCAGCAGCCATGTAAGCTGCCACATCAGCTCAACGCCACGTGTTTGCCATGTGTGTGCCATGCCGGCATGTAATACCACCTCACCTCACTGTAACCCTGCCATGTCAGCATGCCATGTTAGTAGCCAGGTGTCAGCCATGTCAGTGCCTTATCACCTAGTTTGCCCCTTATCACTTAGTTTGCCGGTGTGTCATCCACGTGTTGCCATGACACTGTACCACATCTACCCTAGCCTTCGCCTGGTGCACCGAGTCTACCATGAACCCAAGCCAAACCATGGACTTAGTCTATGGACCAGTGGTCCACATGTCAGCCTCTACTTCAATTTTCTAGAATTAATTTTATTTTGGCAAATCCCAAAATCCGTAGGGCCCACTTGTCATTGACCAAACCCAATTTCCTTTAGAAAAATAATTTGGGTAAAATTAAAATCAAATTATTTTTTCTTTAGAAAAATAATTCCAAAAAAGCCCAATATTACCCCCTTTCCTTTTTCTTAGATTTAAATCTTCCAAGAGCCTGTTTTTCTTCATACGGACTCCACTTGACCCAATTCTTTTTTTGTAAATTCATATAAAATTGAGCTCTATATTTTGTTCTAGTTTTATTGTTTTTGAATTTTATTTAGATTTTATTTGAATTTATTTAAGTTTTATTTACTTTCTCTCTTGTTAGTTAACGTCTTTGAAGGAACAGAAGTAGGACTAGAAGTGCAAGAGTTGGTACTGAGCAAGGACAAGGTATGTCATGTCTTTTAATTCTGTTGAACATATTATTTCAAATTTATTTATTATTATTTTATTTTAAGTTATCGTGCATTGCTAATTTAATAGAAACCCTTGTCACTGATAGTTATGACCAAATTTGATTAATTTTTCAATTGATAATTTGAATGCTATGATTTTACTGTAACCATAGAATAGGTATTATTTAGTGATTCAGTACTAGTATCCACTAGGGTTATATGTTTAGTATGCTTAGCCATACTTATAGTACAGTGGGTTCATTATCACATGTTGAATAATTAATTAATTCTGACTTGATGAGATATTAAATAGTGGTGGTCAGCCATAGTTATAAAATTTGAGTACAATGACATGGGTAGTGTCGTTGGTGGTGGTTATACAAAATGATTTTCACTTGGGCAAGTGATCGTGCAGTAAAGGGGATGTGTATGTCTCTTCTGGGTAATGTCTAAGTACATAACTTTGTGCATCATTGATCTGAACCTTACCGTACAATCACATATCTAGTATGGAATGGACTTAACTAATTAATTTGTAATGTTTCAACCTTGATAAGCCTTGTATAATTATATTGTATTATGTTACAAATGACTTGCTGAGTACTCGGTGTACTCATGGCTATATCCATTATTGCTCAGTTGCTGAAGACAAACCATATCAGATAGAGGATTCTTCAACAACTTGTCGGAGTAGGACTTCGCTTCCCAGTCTATTGCCTGTGGGCTTGTCGAATGTCCAACTTGTTTCTTGTTGTTTTCTGTTGCTAGTTCTTGTTAGGCCTTTTTGGCTATAATCTGTAAGCTTGACCATAAGGCCAAGACTCTAATAAGTAATAATATTTGAATCTTTCCTAGTTAATCATGATCATGGATGACGTTTTGACTATGTTTCCACTATATGCACTAGCGTAATTCTAGACTAGTGCAGAATACACAGAGAGGTCTAGATTTGCATATTCAGTTCTCGACAGGTGGTATCAAAGCCAGGTTGATGGTGGGATAAGGCCCTAGTTAGAATGAAAAAGCCTTAAGGATCTATAAAACTCATAAAAACTAAATAATAGAGATCTTAAGTTTTTTTGCTTCTTCCTCTTCTTTCTTAGTGTTTTGATCTTGCCTCTATCTAAATTGTCAAGCTTTTAGCTGACCCCTTCCAGCCTAAAAATTCTGTAGATACTATTATGCAATTCATTCACTAGTGATGAAGGTGGTTTTTGCGAGGAGTTGTGGCTCATGCTCCAGGACTTGGGTTACACTTGCTGCCCTCAGTTGCATGGTTTCACTGCCACCAAGAATGGTAGTGAGGTCTGTAGGGTTAGAATCACCATCTTCTCTGAGAGTGGACATGACAGTCGCTCTCATCGCTTCACAGTGGATCGAGAAACTTTCAGGCTAGGATATCAAGAAGCTAGCTGAGTAGCTCTCGCACGCTTGAGTTTCACTCATCATCGTCCGTTGGCAGGCACTCCTTGTCGCCACTTTTCCTATCACAAGAAGGGGAAGTCTTCAACACATTCAAGAGTTTAGAAGGCAAGATAGATCCCACTGTTGTTTATATGGCTTCTCTCATCAAGTCACAAGACGAGGCCTACAACCACTTGGATCTAGAGTTGGAGAGCACTTATGCAAAGTTGAGAGATGCCTAGTTGAAGTTGCCACAATTGAAGGAGCTGCATCAAGACTAGCAACAACTGCAAGGACTACATCAGAAGCTGGTACGATAGCAGGAGCTTGAACACTTAGGAGAATATCAACCTCAGATGCCTCAGGAGCAACAACTGTCACCGCTTTCTTCCATGGAGTTGCCACCTCATGGACTTACTCCAGAAGCATCTCCAGTTCATCGCTGTTATCCAAAGCTTAGGACTACTGCATACAAGAAGATCTCGTACCCTCGTAATATGGATAGCTTCATGCTTATGAAGGAGTATCATTCGATGTTCCCAATAGCCCCCCTACTAGTGGAGGAGGATGGCTTAGTGAAGCAGCAAAACCAGAAGAAGAGGAGGATCCTGAAGAGCATGTGGTTGCAGAGGACGTCAATGATGAGGAATAGTAGAGTCGTAGCATTAGAGTGGTAGTAGGGTTGAGAGTCCGTAACTTTCCAAATAAAGGGTGCGTATTAGATCGTTTTGGTTTTATTTGCAGTTGTGTGTGATGTGAGCTACAATTTTGCTTCTAGCTTTATGTTGTAGTCATGTCAAGGTTATTTGTTTGAGTAATTCAATGCTTCTTTTATTAGCTTTTCAACTAAGTGATTGTTTTAGTTTAGAATTGTCCCTAGTTTATTCGCCTTGGACGAACTTACCTCTTATCTTTGCTATTTCCCCTTTCCTTTTGCTGGTCACTATTTGAGTTGGATAACCCTACCAAAGGTTGTAAAAGTGTATGCGGAATTGGTAGAAAATAGAATCCCCATGATCCTTAGGATTTCAAGTGTAATTAGAGTAGCAGTTGCGGTAGTTTTGTTGATACTACTTCCACCTTAGCCCAATCGCTAGTTGAGGAGCAGTTGTTGGCTATGCAATTGAAGTTAACTTCACATTAGACATGGAATTCAGGAGAGTTTTGTTATTCCATAATTGTTAGATTAGTTGTTTCTCTGGAAGTTGCTAATTGGCTCAAGAATGTGGGAGGAATGTGTTTGACGCAATGAACAGGAGAAGGTGTGGAGTACTACCCACCGAAGGAACTACTGATAGCTGGATTGAGCATTACTGAGTTTTCCATCGAATAATGATTAGTCCAATAAGGTAACTTGAAGTGAGATTTGAAATCATTTAAGAACAACTAAGAGAAGTTATGGTTGCTAGAGTACGTGTATCATGTTAAAGGGTGTGCCTGTTGTTAGAGAATTTTCTGATGTGCTTTCATATGTTATTCTAGAAGTGCTGCCAGACAGAGCTATGGAGTTATTAGTTGAGCTAGTCCTTGGTGCCCTTCTATGTCCAAGAGACTTTGTTAGATGCCTGCTGAGTTAGCGGAATTGAAGTAGATTTTGGAGTTGCAAAACAAAGGATATGTCAGATTTAGTTCATCCTCATGGGGAGCCATAGTGTGTGGATTATCGACCACTCAATGAGGTCACTATTAAGAACAAGTTTCCTTTACCCAGAATTGATGATTTGGTTGATCAACTTAAGGGAGCCAATGTGCTTTCTAAAATTGATTTGAGATCAGGGTATCATCAGCTAAAAACTTGCCAAGACGATATTCCCAAGACTGCATTCTCTACCTGATATGGTTTGTGTGAGTTCACAGTAATGTCTTTTGGATTTAATCAATACCCTTGCCGATTTCATGTACTTAATGAATAGAGTGTTCATAGAATATTTGGGCAAGTTTGTTGTTGTATTCATCGATAACATTCTGATTTACTCCAAGGGTGAGAAAGAGCATGAGCAGCATTTGAGGCTAGCATTGGAAAAGCTCGGAGAGCATAAACTCTATGTGAGAGACCATGTGGTCGTGACTCCATGTGAATGATGAGTAATTGACAAAGGTTTAGGATAGTCGAGTTTGGGTTGTGTGGTCGAACCATGTCGTTGCGTGGTGCAACGGGCTCGGTCGGACTTGGTCAAACTTGGTCGTATGGGATTAGGTTGCATATTCCGATGATTTGATAGGTTTGGACTTCGTCATGAGTAATATGATGTGCTTATGCTATTTACGCTTTCATGTATCGAGCGGTGCTATGTGACGTGTTTCTTGTTTGTGTGACTGCAGGACGTCGAGGCGGAGTCGTGGTGAGACACGAGGTGACCGGACTAGACACAGGGAGGTGTCGAGGTCAGAACGGTCGGATGTGTCGAAGACGGCGGAGATTCGATGTGGTTGCGAGTCATGGACGACAAGGAGCGCAGAAGCTTCCCAGAAGGTGCACGAGGGGCGAATCAGTAAATTCGCAAGGCTGCACAAGCGGGAGCGAACTCCGTTGGATTTAGCGGGCGTAACGGGGTGGAGACCCGTTAGCCAAGCGCTATAAATAGGTGGAGGGGGATGCATGCCTCCCCATGGCTTTGGGAGAGAGTTAGGGTTTGCTTTGGTCAAAAGTCTTTAGGAGGTAGTTTTGCTTTGGGCTTTAGTTGGTAGAAGAGGCAGGGTTCTGTTGAGAGCTTGTCCCCTTCGTAGCTTCTCTGTGTGTTCCTCCCAAGAAGCATGTGAAGCTCTTGGTGATCTTGAGGATGGAGAGGGAGAGTGAGGAGATGGATTGAGAGTCTTGTAATCATTCCTCTTGTTCTAATGTCCATGCGTATCGGGACTCCTCTGTAATCCTTTTGCTTCAATGAATGGAAATCTGAAGTTTTCTCCCGTGCTCTCTGTTCTTCCTTTGTTCTCCTTTTTGGCTTGATTTTGAGTTTCGTGATTTCTTGTTGTTTGTTGTTGGGGAGTGCCAAAATGGGTTGCTATGACATGGGGGATGCTCAAAAGTCATTTGGCTATTTAATCCCAAGAGCAAACCGAGTTTGATTCCAGATTTAGTTCTTGAGCCCTCTCTGTTCTTCATTTCCTCCTTCTAGGGTTTAATGCAAATCTTGATTCCCTTCGCGAGATGGCTTGAAATTTGGCATGGAGAGTCCAGAGGATATTGAGTAGCTATCCTCAAAGTTTCATAGCCAAAGGATCAAAGGTTGAGGAGTAATTTGGTTTTTGGCTCAGCTCTTGCAAGTTTTCAGTTTTTTGCTATAATCTGAAATTCTTGTTTCTAGGGTTGATTTCTTTGTTCTCTTGAGCCTCCTTGCTATTGAGTATGTATTGGTGATGTTTTGGGCCAAAAAGAATGGAAGAATTCCATCATTTTCCTGGTTTTTCAAAGTTCTGTCTTTGCTGTCTGAAAATCCTGTTTGCTGATTTCTTCGTGCGGTGCTACCGCTCCTCGAAAGGTACTACCGCTCAGAGGTACTACCACTCGGCTTAGCGGTACTACCGCTCAGAGGTACTACCGCTCGTCTCAGCGGTACTACCGCTTGCAGTCAGATCTACTCTGAAATTATTTTTTCTTGACCGTTTCTTTCTGGATCTGGTTTAGCCTTGTTGCTGTGACTTCCAGTAGTGCCTATCTTCTTTCTTCATAGCTTCCATAGCTATTAGAGAAGAAGCATAAGTGTGGATTCTTGAGGGGCGAATTTAATTTTTGAGAGCGCCATTCACCCCCTCTCTGTCGCCATTTCGGTCCAACACTATGCTAAGTTCAACAAACGAGAGTTCTGGATGAGGGAAGTTGTTTTCCTAGGCCATGTTATGACAACAGAAGGTGTTATAGTTGACCCTGAAAAACTAAAGAATGTGCTTAATTAGAAGTGGCCTACCCTAGTGTCGCAAATCAGGAATTTTTTTGGTATGGCAAGATATTACCGTTGCTTCATTGAGAGCTTTTTTTCCAATGTAGCAAGGCCACTTATGCAGTTGTTGAAGAAAGAAAAGAAGTTTGGCTGGACACCTGAGTGTGATAAGAGTTTTCAGAAATTGAAGGAATGTTTGACCACTAAACCAGTGTTAGTGCTAACCAGATATTAACAAGGATTTTGAGATTTATTGTGATGCTTCCTGTAGATGTTTGGGATGTGTGTTGGTGCAAGATAGAAAAGTAGTAGCTGATGCTTCATGTTGGTTGAGACCGCATGAAAATAATTATCCTATGCATGATTGGAAGTTAGCAGCTGTTGTGTATGCTTTGAAAATTTGGCACCATTATCTCATGGGTAACCTATGTGAGATCTACATGAATTATAAGAGTTTAAAGCATATTTTTACTCAAGCTGATCTTAATTTTACGCAGAGAAGGTGGTTGGAGTTGATAAAGGATTATAACATTGGGATTCATTATCAACTAGGCAAGGCCAATGTGGTAGTAGATGCCTTAAGCAAAAAGAGTTACTGAAATACTATGATGATTAAGGAAAGTCAGCCAGCTTTACATGAGAAATTTCAGAAGCTTAGCTTGGAGTTAGTTCAAGAAGGATTTTTAGTTACAATGGAGATACAAGCTACTTTGGATGCTCAGATTCGCCAAGCATAGGTTGATGATGTAGATATCAAGAGTGCCAAGGCTAACAGGAGTAAAGGTAAATCCTCACATTTCATAGAGGATGAACGAGGTACTGTGTGGTTCCATAAGCGTTTGTGTGTACCAAACTGAAGGAGCCTAAGGAATTGTTACTCAAGGAGGGTTGTGGGTCTTTGTATCTAATTCATCCCAATAGTATTAAAATGTATCAAGATATTAAGGACAAGTATTGGTGGCCTAGTATGAAGTGAGAGATAGCAGAGTACATTGCATCTTGTGATGTGTGTTAGAGGGTTTAGTCTGAACATCAAAGGCCTACAAGTTTGTTACAACCGTTAAGAATTCCTTATTGAAAATGGGAAGAAATTGGTATGGACTTTATCACATAATTACCTAAGACAAAGGAAGGGTTTGGCTCAATTTAGGGTACTGGTGGATAGTTTGATAAAAGTTGGTCATTTCATTCCAGTCAAGACAACCTATGCAGATGATAAGTTAGCAGAATTGTAATCTTCATGGGATGCCTAAGAAGATAGTTTTGAATCATAGATCATAGTTCACGTCATGATTCGAGAAAGTTTTCATGAAAACGTGGGTACTCATTTGATTTTCAATACAACATATCATCCCAGATGGATGGGTAAACTAAGCTTGTGAATCAAATTCTTGAGGATACGATAAGAGCATATATGTTAGACTATGGAGCCAAGTGAGATAGATGTTTGCCTTCTGTAGAGTTTTTCTACAGCAACAGCTATAGTCTAATTTGCACATGTCTATATTTGAAGCTTGTGTTGAAGAAAGTGCAGAACCCTTCTTAATTGGAAAGAGACTAATGAAAGTCATATTTTGGGCTAGAATGTTTGAAAGAAGCTGAGGAAAAAGTTCACCTGATTCAAGAAAGATTGAGAATAGCCTAGACTAGATAGAAAAGTTATGCAAATAATCATCATTGAGATTTGACTTTTGAGCTAGATAATTATGTGTATCTTCGAGTTACCCCATTTAAAAGAGTCAAGATGTTCCAGATGAAAGGGAAGCTTGCACCAAGGTATGTTGGACTGTTCAAGATTTTGAAGTATAAAGGAAATGTTGCTTATCAGTTAGAGCTGCTTTCGTCTTCCAGTGGGATACACAATGTCTTCCATGTGTCTCAGCGGAAGAAGTGTTTGCGTGTGCCCGAGGAGCTAGTGTCAGTGGAAGCCATAGATCTTCAAGAGGATCTAACCTACAAGGAGCACCCTGTTAGATTTTTGGAGGTGTCTGAATGTGTGATTAGAAGTAAAGTCATTCCTTACTGCAAGATTCAGCGGAGCAATTATACCGTGGAAGAAGCTACTTGGGAGTGTGATAAGGATCTCAGAGCAGAGTTTCTGCACCAATTCTTTTAATAAACCCAAATCTCAGGGTCAAGATTCCATTTAAGGGGGATGTTTATAACATCCTGATTTTCAGTGCCTTTTTGAAGTTTTCAAAATAAAAATAACCATTTGTCTTTTTCTTGAATTAATTATAGCTTAATATGAATTTCCATAAATTAAAAAGATTTAATTTGAGTAAAATAAACTTTAATTAATTCAAAACTAGTTTTATTCGGGTTAATTGTGTTGCAAGGATTTTTTTGGGTATTTTCTTGGATTTTTTGGAGTTTATTTCCTATATCTTTGTGCTCAATTGAATTTATTCCATATCTGAAAATCAAAAATTCTAAAAAATCCCTTACAGGCTGAATTCCTATTCCCAACCCACTTCTCCTTCAGCCCAATCCACTTTCTCTTTGATAGCCCATTTCCTATGCGGGCCCATTTCTCACGCGGGCCCAGCCCTACGCTATGCCACGCATCAAGCATCTAGTGCCATGCTATCAAAGAAATAAGGACCACGCATCAACCCATTTCTGCGCTATCACTGCCATGTGGATCCCAGCTGTTAGACCATTCTTCTTTCTAACCCGAACTCCTCGTGCCATGTCCGAGCTCGCCACTAGCGTCGCCACCGTCCCTGTCTTGGATTTCTCTCCTCCATGCATAAATAGCCACGCCTAAGGCCAAAATGAGTACACCGAGTAGCCTCGTCCTCGCATCACCGTCATCGATTTCACCGCGCTAGAATTTGAGATTGCCTCACCACCGTCCGCCTCTACTCTGGTGTGAGATTGCCATGTCTCCAGTGAGTCCTCACCTTCACCATCTTCTCCTTGAGCTTTCCCGTGCTCCTCCCTTTCTCTTCCGCACATTGCCAAAGCCGTTGCCCCGCCGGTGCTCCTACCCTACCATGAGCTGAAGACCACCACCGTTCTCTTCTCACTGCTGGCCATGTCCTCTCATTGATGACCTTCGCGTTATCATGGTCGAGTTTGGTGTCTCATCCCATAGGGCACTCATTGAGATACCGAGACCGTCCGGGGCTGGTCAATACCTCTCACTAATCAGTATCATCATCCATAGTAAAAACAAACCTAAATCAATTCTGAGCATATTTTCACCACGAGCCAATTCCAGTAAAAATAGTTTGCCAAAGTGCACAACAATCCACCAATAACTGTGAGTCCACAGCCTAACCCAAACAGCAACGAGCAGAAGAAATAAGGACCAGTGAGGTACCAAGACGGAGAGAGATCATTCGCTATCCTGAACCACAACTTAGCCTAGGGCAAGAAACCCATTTCCCGATCCATCCACCCTTCCCACAAATCCAACTCACCGAAGCCAGAGGCCATAGAGGAAGGGACCTGAGCTCCACCGCTCCAAGACTAGCGAGGAGGGGAAAGTGAGCACTAGGAAGAGTGCGGATGAGAAGGCTGGGACATCGGGAACACGTGGGGAGAAAAAGGGGAGCACAAGGCCAACACCAAATCACGCATGACTAGATCAACCAAGGTACCCTACAAGTAACCATTCTCATCTTCCATACAAATTCACATCAACCGTAGCACTACAGCCAAGCTTCACCTTACCGAGCCGGCTAGAGCCACGACATGCATAAGATGCAGTGTCACTGGCTCATGGCACTAAGGCCGCACCATACTCCCTAAAGCACAAGGATGCCCTGAGCCCTATCACAGCACGCCAAGTCTGAATCAACACCACCTCACTATCATCATCACTGAACCAACAACACAAGCCACAGATAGAAATCAGAAACTTAGAAAACAAAGTCACCAAGGGCTAAATAAAAAGGGAAAAAGAGGGAAATGGCATCTAGAGTGCATGGGGACTCAGACAGTGTCGAACCATCATCATTGACGATGGATTTAGCCGAGCGGCGACTGGGGGACATCAAGCTGGGGAAGGGCCAGATACAACAATGTTGGGGGTGAATCCGAGTGGCAGTGACCCAATCCATGTCGCCATGGCTCAATCTGGAGCGATGACACTCTTGGTGTCTTTGGTGATGGTGGCCTGAGAAGGGGGAAGGGAATGGGCACGGCGAGGGAGGCGCAAGAGAGGATGAGACACAGGCAGAGCCTATGGTGTCACTAGGCTCCAGTGACCCAGTGGTTGAGGGCTAGCGAAAGACGACGACACGCAAAAAGTGCGATGGTCATGGGCGAGATGGAGTCAAGTGAGGAGAGCGAGACACACAAAAAGAGAGAGAGAGAGAGAGAGAGAGAGAGAAATGAGGGGCCAAGTGGTAGAGAGAGAGAGTGAAAGAGAGAGAGGGAATAGATGGGATAGTGTGGGCCGACAAAGAGAGGGAAGGAGAACGATACCTTGTATATATATAGGATATGTATATGTTGTAAGTGGTATCTGGTCGGTGACGAATAGTTATAAACATATTGCATTGATAAAACAACCTATTTTCATATCAACAAACATGTCAGCGAACTGCATGTACACAAACTAGAATTGACATACGAACATAGAAATAGATTTTTAACTTGACAGAAGGTTTGTCCTCAAGTCAAAACAATGTAGTATATTGTATACTTACTTAAATTTTAGCCATAGCATATGTACTAAATGTAGGCGATAAACCGAGTCAGGGAAAAGATTTCACCTAAACGTACCTAAAACCAGGGTCTGCTACCAAATCCCAGGCAAGTATGCCTTTGACCATCTTGACTAGAGTATCTTCACTGAAAACAAGTATTTCCTTATTACAAAGTTATCATCAGTTGCATCAAATAAGTTTTCACTTAATCCAGATGAATGATGGGAGCATGATAAATAGAAATATAGTGGGCTCAACTGAAGGAGTAGTTTACCTACAATGTAAATATCTGGTGGGCAAAGGGTGCCCGTGGGAAGAGTAAAGGGGAAGGTTGGGACTCTCTGCATATGGATATAATCTAAGGACTTAACCACTTTCACTCATATAATGGGTTGTATTTGTCGTATCGACCATGGTCCCATATAGGATGGATAGAATTAGTAACTCTATCATGTTATTATACACTCCACAGTGGGTATGTAGATTTATCTACGAAATTTCATGGGCAAGGTCTCAATTGGACTCAAGGCCATAAAAGATAAGCCCAACGCCTATATTTAGCATAGTGGAGTGTCGAGTGAAGGTGAGTCCAGCTTGACCAACGACTAATTCACATTCGGGTGGGTGTTGGGTGAGAGTAAGAGAATGCTCTGAAGTCTGAACCAATGACTATGAATAGTTAGATGGAGGTATAATATACAAAAATAGAGAGAAAAGTTTTGTACTCTGATTTGGGCATCACATCTAAGGAAATGCGAAGAACCATTCGCTATAAGGAAATGCGAAGAACCATTCGCTATAAAAATCAAAGTAGCTATGGGCAAAGTGGTACAAGCATGCGTAGTGCTATACAAATCATGAATTCACGCTTGTGTCCTGGATTAGAGGCTATGAGGACCAAATGAGGGTTCTATCTTATAATGATAGTGATCAGTGGATTTTTAAATTTAAAATCTAAAATTATTCTCCAACATAAAAACACTTATTTTCAAGATGATGTAATATGAGATAGAATCCATAGATGCTGCTGAATGTTCATACAATTGTGTATTTGCTATTAGTGCTTGTCGAGTACCGTTGTACTCACCTTTGCTACTATTCTCCTTTGTTAGAGCAACTCCAGCAGTAGCCCTCAAAACAGAGCCCCTACTTTTCATTTGAGGGCTCCCCCTACTTTTGAGGGCCCAATTTTTTTGCTTCTACTCCAACAGCACCCCTTAAATCTAAGCCCTCAAATCCATCCACTACACACTGACATATGGGACCCACTCCTGACAAATCCATTCGGAGGCGACGGCGATGGGCGACGGGCGGGAAAAGATGCGCGCGGAGAGGGAGGCAGGCGGCGCGCTCGGGAGGGAGGCGCGCGGGGAGGGAGGCGGGCGGCGCGCTCGGGAGGGAGGCGTGCGGGGAGGGAGGTGACGGCGACGGGCAACGGGCGGAGGCGTCGGCGATGGGCGAGGCGACGGGCGAGGCGGCACGCTTGGCAGGGGAAAGAGGCAGGCGGGGCTCACGCTCACGCCGCCGGCCCAAAGCCGTGCCGTTCGGCTTCTCCGCCACGCGCCCGCATGCGCCTTGTAGCAGCGCTCGCCCTCCCACGCCGACGGCCTGAAGCGGTGGAAGGGGCGGAGGCGCCGGGGAAGGGGGCGGTGGGGAAGCCGGGCGCGGTGGGGGCGGCGGGGGAGTGGAGGCGGTGGGCGGAGGCGTCGGGGGGCGAGCGGAAGAGGAGGAGGCAGGGGGCGAGCGGAAGCGGCGGGGGGCGAGCGGAAGCGGGGAGGCGGTGAATTTTCACGGAGGCGGGGAAAAACGGAAAATGAGAGCCAGAGTAGGGAGCCCCTGGGAATGAGGGCTTGAAGGCCTCATTTGAGAGGCCTCCTATTTTTGAGAGCCAAGTAGGGGGTCTGTTGGAGTGCAGTTTTTTGCTCTGGCTCTCAAATATGAGGTTTGAGGGCTCAAGTAGGGGGCCTGCTGGAGTTGCTCTTAGAGACTAGTATATCTGGAGATCTATCCGGTACAGACGATGCATACATGAAGGTATGAGACGTGGGATGAATAACCGGCTGCTAGTACATCATAAGAGGAACTTAGGGTATAATAGTATGCTTATATCTGTAGTTTCAATATTTGTGTAATTATTGGCTGGGCGTACTTTTGTCCCTAGTGACATTGTAATAATCAGGGAACTCTTTAGCTTTGTTAAAGACTTTAGCCCTATGTGGTAATGTTATTGTAATATTATGGAACTGTTTCTAGTTATTGTTCTGCTATAACACTCTGATGTGACTTATTAGTCGATAAAACATGAATTTATTCTATTTTATCGGGTAATAGCCCCATATTGATGCTATTACCTTAGTTACTGATGGCACAGTAGTCACATGTGTATATTCCGAGCGCCAAATGCAAATGAGCATATGACTCTTTTTCATTTCATTTTCTCTTTGTAAGGAGATTCTTTTTTCTTGGGTAGGAAATGGGTACATATGACTCTGCCTGCCGTTATTTCAGTTTTTTTGCCATCAAATCCTTGTAGTCTGCTTTTTATCGATACCGGCCCTCGACTATTCAGGTGTGCACAATCAAGCTTTTTAGCCTATTTTTATTGATTCGTATACCCTTTTGTTATTTGATTTTGTTCGATTAAACCTGCAATTATATTATTGAAAATTATTTAATCAGACCTTTACAACTAATAAATTGGCGGCGTGAGTGTTAAGTCGACCCAACGTCGATCAGTTACTCAAACTTGACGAGGAATGCCTCGATTTGTTATTGTATTTAGGAGGAAACTTTTTCACTAAAATTGCAAGATGTGGCTTTACTCTTTCTTCTCCGCCAATGCCACAAGGTGACATAGATATATAGGATTTAGATACGGCCGGCTTTAGATGGATTATTGAAGATGCCCTAGCACAATGTGTTGCTTTATTTTTTTTGTGGGGAAATGTGTTGCTTTATTGGTGTGGATCAGGAGGAATATGATTCATGCATGTTCCACAAGAGAGGAAAAAGTCTGATATATATGTTCTCTCATTTATGAGAAATGGAGAGATTCCCATGTTATTCAGGAAAAAGGAGAAGAATCTAAGTCAACTGCTTGATGATACAACCTTACCGTAGTGATTGAAGAATCTAAGTTAACTGCTTGATGATACAACCTTACCGTAGTGATTGAAATTTAATAAGTGTCACATGCCCTAGCTCTATATTAATATTGAGTACAAAAGATGGCACGAGAGGGTGACATATCACCCTATCTACTTCCTATCGTTCGTGACTTATATATTACTATGACTTGAATTTTTATTAGGACTTAAGTGAGGAAAAAAATATTCCCATACTAATCCTACTCATACAAGGATTCATACTTCCATAGAAAGTCAAGGAACCAATAGAAGAAGCTGTAGGATCGTCGATGGCAATCAGAAGTGTGAATGATTGTAGTGCCCAATAGAAAACTTTTTTTGTACAATATGTGTCTTCATTTCTTTCAATCTGTCAACCAAAGCAAAAACGAAAAGAGGCGAGACAACAAAAGAAATAATACATATTTTTAGATTATTGTAGCAGCTGATTAAAAAAAATATTCGCATGCAATTATCACAACAACTAAAAACTCATGGCTGGCTCTCAGCCACCATGCATACGTTTGAACTACCTGTACTCATGGAAAGCAACAAGCTAAATTGAAGTGTTGAAGCTTACAACTACTAATTATCTTCTCCATTAATCAATTAAAAATCTGTATGCTGGTGCATGCTGCACCCTCACCAATCGTACGCGTATGGTCTCGCCTAGAAGTATTCACGTGATGGGAAAAAGTAACATCAAACACAAGAGTTCTCTACCTCTTTTCTTTGATGTGATGTGTGATGCTTTCCGGCCTTGCTCTGACGTGATGAATAGCAAAAGCACTACCGCACCCCAAGTGATATGCTTAATAGATGAGATGCGCACACCTGGAGAGAAACCGAAGCAAACCGCACGTGAGACCGAGACGTCCAAAGAAAATTGCCGATGCTCGAAACGACGAGGCACTGTGCTACAGACGATGCGAAGCAAACACGCCACGGACAATGGAGATTCACCGTTAGAAATTTTCTCGAATAGGTGTAAACTTTATTTCTGAATTATGGTAGCTACAAAATGTTTTTTTGATACCTCTAAACTTTAGCATGAAAATAACATCTCCAAAAGCTACAGAGTTAGCATCTAACCCCATCTCTATTTATAATCTAACGCTCAAAACTTGGACTTATTATTAGCCCACGAGTTCTAATCCAATTCCAACAGCAAATGGACCTGAAACCCTTCGTAATACAGGTTTTCCAAAATTCCAACTTTTCTAACACGTCACATGTCGAAGTCTCTAGGATCGCACCTCTCGTAGCTTCTCCACGCATCATCCACCATGTGTCGTAGCCTCCGGACCGCACCTCTGTAGCTCCAACACATATCATCCATCTCTGACCTCCATGTGCCCCAAGCATGAATCTGATCATCTTGTGACATCCTTAACCATCTAAACCTCAGATCACCCATCTTAGTCCCGATCTATCTCGTCACCGACCATGATCGCCTCCTTGCTCGACCTGCACATGCAAAGACCAAAGAACATTTTTCGACACAAATTCGTCTCAATTTGACCAACATCAATCCACACACATACCACACACCTCAAGTAACATTAATCAACATTATCAATTATTCATCACAAATTAACCATTGTCAATTATTCATCACCAAAATATCTTAGACCAGGCCACATGGTTTAACAGAAGCAATCTCATTCAAATCAGCATATAGGTTATCCTTAGCACTAGATTATTGTATATCACAATGATCCAAAGGTCTAAAAAGATCTGGGAGAGTTGTGAGAGAGTAACAATTCCTTGTAGTCTTTTTTGAGATCATGCTTAAAAATATGCAGTCGGTTTCACCAATTTTTTTCTTATCGTGTTTGTTTCGTTGCCATTATTTCAGCTCTCTCTATAAGATTTATCTACATATTTTTGATGCGTGCACGTTTGTGTTATATATTACAATGTTATGTCCGATTCAGGACATGTGCACATTAGAAGGGTATCTATGGATAAGAAAGAATACATTTTGCAATCGATTCGAACATTGCACATCTATCTCTAAACTAGAACTACCTGCGTATTGCTCGATCAAAAAGTAAAGAAAAGAAATAGCGTATTAAACTCAAGTAACTTTGCTGCTACCTTCATTCCTTTTACTTTCATTTTTGATGTTTACATGGCATGCAGTCTTTTTCTTTTGCTTTTCATGTTAAAAATGACCTCAAAGAAATTGACTGTACACGTCGAGGGTACAATATAATAGCCATTTGGAATGGAATATCGGGCATTATATTGATATGTGGGCTTTCCCATGTGTAAGCACATGCCAAACCGACCACGCTCACACGGCTCACATACATCCCTCTAGATAAGAGACGTGTCCAAACAAGTGAAGGAAAGGAAGAGATCGATCGATGGGCCGGTTGGATGAGGAGATAAGACGAATATATAAACCATCGTGCGGTCTGACGTGGTAGCGACCAATCATTTGCAGCTATCTTGACGGCTTTTACCGAGAACATATGCAGCTACTCCGTCGCCTCCTGCATGCGAGTATATACCTCGCAAGGCTGGCTAAACTGCCATCCAAATTGCTCGTCGAATGTTTCTCGCTAAATAATTGTGACGCGACTAAAGTCGCGCGACGAGAATCAGGCCGGTGTGCAAGAGCATCTTCTTGCTCTAACGTGGACAGTCGCTCTCTTAGCTATCTAGGAGAGAGATATAGGCTGAGCTCTTTTTCATTTATGACTGGCCCTGATCAATATGGCTTCAGTTTCTGACTTCAGCTTATTTTTGCACTATTCATAAATTTCGTCTTTTCTGAACATTTGGCTTTTTTTGAGTTTTTACCGGTTCTTTTTTTCATCGTATTTGTTTACATTATACGTGATGGGCTATATGTTTTTTCTATTTTTAAATTTTTTTAAATTTAATTATGGTAAATAAGCCTCTGTCAGCTACAGTGCTTTTTTCAGCCAGCTACAGTGTTTTCAGCCATAAGCCATGAGGCTTTCAGCCGAACCGATCACCACCATAGTTTATGATTTATATTATAGTAACTAGTTTTTAAATGATGTATTTTTTTAAGACGAGGTTAACTGAAAGATTGTAGCAAAAAGCGTACTGAGTTCAGTTGTACCGGCTAAAATCGCATGCAACTATTTCTCTGTACGTACTGCCTCTTGTAAATAGGCAGAATTCAAAAATTTAAATCATAAACTATAAACAGTAACCTAAAAGAAACTACCCATAATGGTAAAAAGGATAGTGGTTTTAAATAGGGTTACAATAGTTTAACTAATTTGTGTAGATCTAGTTTGGGACAGCTACTTTCTGAGTGCATTGGAGAGATGTGTATCGGAGCTTGGCTTCACATTTTTTTGACCTATTTTAAAACTATTATGCATTAGAGTGGTGTATCGTTTCCCTTTAGATTTTGTAGATCCAGCTTGAAGCTACTATGCGTTAGAGTGAGCAACTTGAGTGGCTTTAGCTGATATAGCAGTAGCACACTCTCTCCTGGAACTACTGTGTAAAGCTTTTATACATCGGAGATACTCGCTCTCTACGTACTAAATCCAAATTTTTAACGATCATTTGTTTTCACAACGCATGGCCTCAGGTGGAGCATGTTAGTAATAATAAGCCATTATCCCAATTAGGATCCTATTATTGTATACGTAGTTTGTTAGGGGCTGCATCAAATATCAAATGGATATATATTCTATCACTCGATATCTATATATACTGCAGCTAGACTTTTGTGATTTATCTTTGGTTTCTCTAAAAATCAAAATAAATATGGCTATTTTTTTTAAGTGAATTCTCCAAACGACTTCTTGAACCCAAAATCATATGAATCATTCGTGTCGATGACTCCTCCATCTGCTACCTTCTCAAAAAATATAAATAAAATTCATTAGTTACAATTAAAAGATATTAATTATAACCCAAAAGAACAGGCCAATTAGGTGAGTGAGCCTGAGACCGAGCTTAGCTGAAGAAGATGTTTCCCAGGTTGGGCTGCTGGCGGTTTCGGATTTTCTGTATGCACGTTGGATGGGTCGGATCCTGGCTTTGCTTTTGGCACATTAATAGGCCTAGCTGATGGGGATGCTTCTTCACTCCGAGGTGATGTACAAACTTTTGTTCTTTTTTAATTTTTTGTACAAATAAAATCGAGCGGCTTGTTCGTAGTTGTATGGTCTCACGACTAACGTTGTGATTATGCATGATGTAACAAACCCTGTGCAGCTAGCTGAAAGCCTTTTTAACCTGCATGTAACGTGCTCCTTGATCGGAATGGAACGTGTGATTATGGGTCTGATTTTTCGGCTTCTAAAAACTGTTTTCGATTTTTTTACAGTAACTAGCTTTTAAATAGAGTATCTTTTCAAAATAGAGTCTACTAGTTAATTGTAGTACATACTGTACTAACTTCATTTATATCAGCAAAAACTACATATGAGTTTGTTGGACCGAAATGGCGACAGAGAGGGGTGAATGACGACTCTTTTAAAAAGTTTCCCCAAAAACTCACGGAGTGGCTCCTCTCCAATAGCAACCAATGCTATGAAGAAGAAGATGAGAAATGCTCTCTGCAAACTTGAGCACACCGAGGAAATAAGCACTGCAAACAGAGAAATCAAAAGGGGGCCAAAAACTCACCAAAAAGCAAGCAACACAGGAGCTGCAGGAAGAGGCCGGTCAGACCGCAGGCATCAGGCCGGTCTGACCGCTCCCTGGCCGGCGGTCAGACCGCCCAAGCCATGCCGGTCTGACCGCCCCATAACAGCCGGTCTGATCGCCATATTGATACCGGTCTGACCGGTCCTCGGGATCAGACAACAGAGATGCTGATTTTCAGACTGCAAATTTGAGAACTTCCCTCAACTAAGAAATTAAGACTTTCTTTTGAATGTTTTCTGCCCAGAATAAAAGGAATGTAACCCAAATAACCAGAGGGGCCTTGAAGACCAAGAAAGCTCAGCTCTAAAACAAGAATTTGGGATTTGACCCAAGAACTGAAAATTACAGAGAGGTGCACAAAAACCCAAATTGCTCAATGGTCTTAAGTCCTTTGCTTATGAGATTTTGCAGCCAAGTTAGCAATAACTAAAAGACTTCTCAGACCAAAAGTCAATCCATTTCCTGAAGGGAATCAAAAACTACCTCAAACCCTAGAAACAAGAAATGAAGAACAGAGAAGCTAAAAATGGAGAATCTTTGATTCATTTGATTTGCTCTCGGGAAAAATCGATCAAATGATCTTGAGGCATCATCCCAACATAGAGCAACCCATTTTGAGCCTTCCCAGCAAGAAACAACTCAAATCTCAAAAACCAAGAATTCACCCAAAAAGAGAACGAAGAACTAACAGGAGCACGAGGGATAATCTTCAAAGATTTCATTCTCAATCAAACAAGGATTACAGATGAGTCCCCATACGCATGGACATTGAAACCAGGGATGATTACATGAAGGATCAACTCTCCCTTTCCCTCTACAACTCAAGAACTCACACACACTACATGCTTGGAGAGGAGAACATACGAACACAACACAGGGAGACACCCTCTGCCCTCTCTCTGCTCTCAACCACTAAAGACTCAAAGCAAACAACCTCTCTAAAGGCTCTTTTGACTAAAGCAAACCCTAACTCTCTCCCAAAGCCATGTGACTACATGCAGCCACTCTCTCCTATTTATAGCCCTTGGCTAACGGGTATCCAACCCGTTACACCCGCTAAATCCAACGGAACCCGCTCCCATTTGTGCAGCCTCGCGAAATTACCAATTCGCCCCTCCTGCACCTTCCGGGAAGCTTCCGCGTCTCTTGTCGTCCAAGCCTCACAACTACCTCGAGTCTCCGCCGTCTTCGACACATCCCGACCATTCTGACCTCAGCGCCACCTGCGCCTAGTCCGGTCACCTCGTGTCTCGCCACGACTCCGCCTCGACGTCCTGCAGCCATCACAGACAAAAAACACATCACATAGCACCGCTCGATACATAAAAGCATATATAGCATCAATGAAGCATGAAATCGCCCAAACAACCAATCGGAAAGACGAATATGCAATAAGGCTGTCCAACCATACCCGACTGCGCCAAATGCTGACTTGGCACAAATCACTCAAACCAAACTCAATCTTTGCAACAAACTTGTCAATTACTCATCATAAATATGTGGTCACCTCCACATGGCCTCTCAATCTCCCCCTTGATGAGTATATTGACAAACCCAGAAAAAGCACAAAGTTGAGTTTGAAAAGAGACAAGAGTCAAACATGGTCCACGAGAAATCAAAGAAGCTATGACCATGTCGACGAAGGAACACTAGAGCTACAAAAGAAAGAGCAAATTGTTCTCCAAAGCTCAAGAAGGTTCCCGAATGGCTTTTTATCCGCTATTCTCCCCCTTTTGGCAATAAACACATCAAGAATGCAAAAGAGAGAATAAGGCATGGTAATGGATGAAATGGCTGAAGTTGATTTATTCTAAGCATGTAGAGCCATAAGAATTATCCAAAATGACTATATGAGAATTACATCAAGCCATAACATACAAATATGCTATCAAGATCATGGCAATGTATGTAGAGACAAGCTAAGCCAAATAAGTCATAATCTGAAATTTGATCGAATTTGTTAGCATGTCAAGTCAATCATGATTCTAGTCTAGCTAAAGGTATCCAAAGATGATGCAGGCCATGTCAATAAGTCTAAGTGGAACCAATAAGCTAGTATTGAGTCAATTTAGAGTGCTACAAGTTCAAGAATGAGACATTTGTTTAAGTACTTGTTCTATGTGGATTTAAGCAAATTGAGCACATTTGACATAAGTTTTGCTTTTAAAGCTCATGATTGTTTCCAACCAACATTTTTAGTTATGTGCTAGATCTCAAGCCTTATGCGACTACTCCAAGCTAGAAGCTTAAGAAGATAGTCTTGGTCATCCAAAACTCCCTCTAAGTTCATGCCAAGTGCAATGGCAAGCAGTCTCATGAGAAAAAATTGGTGAGATCAGTTTTGTTCGCACAAAAGAGATCTTTTTTGCATTCATAAATGGTTGTACTAACTCATGTGTCATCAAGAAACTAGAATAGCTCAATCTAAATCTCAACAAAGATTCAAGACTTAACTCAGTCTATTTGACATGGCATGAATCATAAAAGGATAACTAAAGAAAGACTAGTCTCAAAAACTAACATGACATGAATTAATTCAAGTTGAGCATTTTAATCAACCTATCATGGCAAAGACTTGACTACACATATAAAGTCATGATCAATCTAGCAAGTAAGCACAAATCATGACAAGATGTAAGGCATTGTAAGTATGTCACAAAAGGATAATAATCAATGCTCCATATAGTTTTTTACAATGCAGAATGACATGCAAGAAAATCCAGCTCCCCCTCAATATGTGATGCAGTTTTTAGTTCAAGTTGAGTTATATCAACATTAAGATCTAGAAGCTCCCAAATGAACTTCCCATGAACCAAAGCAATAAAATTGAGAAGCTAGCAAGAAAATCAGAAAAGGCAGTCCTTAAAGCAGAGACAAGATATAGAGGATACTATGGCTCAGACTGACTTCCATCTACCCCATATGACTCTAGGACTATCAACTGATCATCTAACACACTAAGGAGCAACACGTACCCTGTCTACCCGAAGGTGGCCCGACCCTCGCTAGAACCTACAAGCAGTGAGTGAGCTCAACCTAGTGAGAAGAGAAATAGCTAATAAACAGCATCCTAGAACCACAAGATAAGAGTAAGAAGTTTAAACAGCTAGACAAGAGAAGCACTCTAATCTATGCTAGAAGGACTACCCCAAATGCACCCATATGCAATGCAACAGAAGGAAGTAAGAGCATAATAAATAAGATAAGGCAGTAAAGCACAAAACTCCTCACAACAGTCCGTAAGGACAAACCACCTCAAGCTCTCCCCGCAGAGCTGAAAACCTAGAGCTATCCAATGGCTTGGTAAAGATATCAACCAACTAGTGGTCACTCTCCACAAACTGGAGCACGATGTCACCCTTCTCTATATGGTCTCTAAGGAAGTGATAGCGAATATCGATATGCTTGGTCCGAGAATGCTGCACTGGGTTCTTTGCAATGTTAATCGCAGAAGTGTTATCACAAAAGAGTGGAACAGACTATCATGCGAGGTCCTTAATTTCTCCATGTCACCCAACAGAGCACAGCATGTATCACATTCATCACGGGAGGAAGCAGATGTAAGTGAAGTAAGCTCCCATGACAGTCTATCTATTTCCTTCTCCAACTCGCTACACCTAGCTCTAGATCTAGCATGGAATCTACCTAGCTTAAGAAAAACATCATTAAGCTGGTCGTAGGTGGGAGATACCTCGTCGGAGTCGGAGTACAGCTCGCTGTCGCTCACTTCGCCCTCAAGGGCCATGAAGCACATGCCGGAGAAGTCGTCGCCGCCCTTGGGATCTTGCTCGTCCGTTCCATCGTCGTCACTCCACCCCTCCACCTCGCTGAGGTCGAGGCCGTCGAAGGCGGTGAGAACGCGGTGGAAGAGCTTTTTGGCTTTGCCAAGGTCGCGGAACTTCTTCTTGCCTTGGGTGTGAGCAGTAGACTTCTTGTTGCGGTTCTTGTCGATGTAGTTGTTCTTGCTCACACCGCCGTAGTCGCCTTTGACCTTCCCCAGCTTGGGGCAGTTTGCTCGAATGTGGTTGGGGCCACCACACTCGAAGCAAATCACGGGTCCTCCTCTCTTTCCGTCCATCCTCCTCTTATAAGCATGGGAAAATCTCTGAGCTAAGAGGGCTAACTGCTCATCCGCAAGCTGCTCTAACTGATCATCAGTTATGTCACAGAGAGCAGCAAGGGAGAATCCGCAAGTCAACTCGGAAGAAGGTCCAGAAGTGGGATCGGTGACTAAGGCCATCGACTGCGACTTCGACCTACAAGAGACTATGTCAATCTCGTGAGTCTTGAGGCGTGAATACAACGCGTCAAGAGTCAAGGTCAAGAGGTTGGTGGTGTCCTTGATGGTAGTCACCTTCATCTCCCAAACGCGTAAGTCAAGAGCCGCGAGCATCTGACGAGCGTTGTCCGAGTCGGGGTATGTGAGACCGACCGCTCGGAGGTTTCTCAAGATTTTGTGAAAATGCGCAAAACACTCATTAAGGGACTCGCCAGCGAGCATTTCAAACTTGTTGTAATCTCGCTTAAACTAGTCCTGTCTTACCGTCTTTATTTGGGTGGTGCCCTCATGGTAAGCATCGAGGGTCTCCCAAATATCGAAGGCGGACGAAAGATGAGATATGCGGTCAAACTCGCTACAACTCAGGCCCTGGATTATGATGTTCCTTGCCTTAGCTTTGCCTCAACATCATGCATATTTCCAGCATTGATGTTCTCATCGGCAGGAATAACAAACCGGACCTTGACCTTCCTCCAGATGGCATATCCTTGGGCCTGGATGTAGGTCTCCATCCGGCTTTTCCAGAACGGATAATCGATGCCATCAAAGATCGGAGGCTTGGTCGAGTACTTGTCTATCGCCATGGCTCTAGAGACCGGTTAAGATCTATGGAAAAGAGCTAACAGAGGGGGGTGAATGTTGACTTTTAAAACTGTCCCCTCAAATTACCAACAAGAGAGAATCCCCTTCGATAGCTATGGAAAGCTATGAGATAGATAAAATACGCCCTCTGGACAATCACCTAAACTAACATAGGAAATAGCCAAGCATGAGCAACAGCAACCAAGCGAACAAGAGAATCAACATGCGAGAGCAACCGGGCGGTCAGACCGCAATGGGCAGGGCGGTCTGACCGCTCTAGCAATGCCGATCAGACCGGTGGTCAAGACCGGTCAGACCGCCAACCGTCGGCTGGTCTGACCACCAGCCACGGGCTGGTCTGACCGCCCCTCGGGAAATCAGACAGGCAGCAGAGTCCAAATTTCAGACAAACTGTGATCTTCAGTCAGCAGGGAAAATTGATGTTTCCTTCTGAGTTTCTCAGTCCAGAAAGACAAGATAACATCAAAAATAGCAAGGGGAATCCAAAGAACCGAAGAAAACAAAATCAAAGGTAAGAATTTCAGATTTTACCCAAGAACTAAAAAATACAGAGAGCAGCTCCAAAAACTTAAATTGCCATTCAATCTTTGATCCTTTGACCCTGAAACTTTGAGGATAGCAAGTAAATAGCCTCTGGACTTTGCATGCCAAGTTTCAAGCCATCTCATGAATGGAAACAAGATTCACACCTAAACCCTAGAAAACAAAAGGGAGAATAGAGGGGCCTAAAAACCAAAATCTGGAATCAAGAATGAGTTCTTGGGATTTTAACTGATCAAATGATCTTGAGGCATCATCCCAACATACAGCAACCCATTTTGGCACTCCTCAGCAAGAATCGAGCCAAAACACAAAAACTCACAAATCTCACAGAGCAGGCATCGAAGGATAAAAATTAACAGAAAGGCAAGAACTCAAATAACTTCTTAAAGGATTCATTCCATTGAACACAAAGATCATAGAGGAGTCCCCATACATGATTGAATATAGAGGAATGATTACATGGTGGTTCAACTCATCTCCAACCTCTCCCTCTCTCAAGAACCAAGAACCCAACTCTAGAACACACAGGGAGAAGACTACGATGGAGACATGCTCTGCCCTTCTCACCCACTCTCACCAACTAAAGCCTAAAGCCAAAACAACCCTCTAAATCCCATTTTGACTAAAGCACAAACCCTAAAGTCTAGAAACCCTTGGAATGCATGCAGCCACAAGGAGGCACCTCCTCCTTATATAGCCTTTGGCTAACGGGTCTCCAACCCGTTACGCCCGCTAAATCCAACGGAACTCGCTCCCGCTTGTGCAGCCTCGCGAAATTACCAATTCGCCCCTCCTGCACCTTCCGGGAAGCTTCCGCATTTCTTGTCGTCCAAGCCTCACAACCACCTCGAGTCTCCGCCGTCTTCGACACATCCCGACCGTTCTGATCTTAGCGCCACATGCGCCTAGTCCGGCCACCTCGTGTCTCGCCACGACTCCGCCTCGACGTCTTGCAGCTATCACAAACAAGAAACACATCAAATAGCACCGCTCGACACATGTAAGCATAAATAGCATCAATAAACCAAACACAGGCACGAAATTTCCCAAATGACCAAACGGGAGACATAATATGCAATAAGACCGTCTAAACAACCCGACTGCGCCAAATGCCGACCTGGCACACATCACTCAAACCAAACTCAATCTTTGCAACATACTTGTCAATTACTCATCATAAACATGTGGTCACCTCCACATGGTCTCTCAATAACAAAACAAAAAAATAATCTGCTAAAAACTGTAAATTCCATCGTTCTAAACATTCTCTAGTAAGAAAAAAATAGATCTTTACTAGATGCGCGGTAGAGCCGAGGACGCGGAGGCACAATGTGTGACCTAAATAGGCCGATTTCAATAATATCGACTCAACGTACTAGAATATTATGACTTTTTTTATTGTAGCCAGGGATGTAGAGAAGGGGGGCTGGTAACCCCAACAAAAATTTGTTTCCCTAATATATCTCACTAAGTGCCACACTTAATTTGCATGGAGTTATGTATATATAGGTCCTCTCATGAAATTTACTAGTCAAAACCCTACCCAAGTGAAGCACAACTTCAGCATTTTCTTTTACTTATCAAACTAGGCCATGAAATTAGTATAGCACAATGCATTTGGCATATAAGGCAAAGAACTACCAAAGGTATGTCTCATGATTCTATAATGATTGGCATCAATTCCATAATTCTTATTGGTAGCTTTAGTATTACTCTCTAGGTATTATTTGCTACTTACATGGAAATTGGATATGGTACTATGAAAAAGAGTTAAGATCTAATGTCACTCTTTTTTTCAATTTAAGTATGTAGTTGTTCATCCATGGAGAGAAGAAAACAACTGATTTTCTTTCTTCCATATTGCCAAACACAAGTGTAATTTTTTTGTATTGTCAAACATATATTGCTACGCCATGCTATATTTGAGTCTACATACATATATTGTGTAATGCCCCCGTTTCCAGGGGCACCTGGACCCGGCATTCCACAACTACCCAAACTTGGCCAGTTACGAAGCGTCGAGCAAGAGAATATCATCACAGCACATCCTTACAACAAAAGAGCCAACTTAATTTATAATATAAGGTTTAACAACCAAGTTTTGCTGCAACGGGCGTGCAAGCCCAAAGTATATTACATTACACAAAAACCACCAGGAAACTTGAGCGCGGTCAAGACCTAAAACCAGGGATCCTCGTCGTAGAACGACTCTTCTGGAGCTTCCTCGACTGGGAGTCCTTCACCGGCTTCTTGACACTCTGAAGGGTTTAGCAAGCCGTGAGCTATCCAGCTCAGCAAGTTACAAGGGAAAACCCTAACTTAGCTAAATTGCACAGATTAACAAAGTATGGGAGTATACTTGTTTTATTATTTGCGGTGGATGCACTTTTATTTGCAAACATTTTTGGAAACCCAAAAGCCTACGACTACTCCTAAAGATTAAGGGGGGTTTCCTTTCAAAGTTGATTAGCCTTTTACTCAGTCTAAAAATCTTGTGAAAACTACTTATGTCTCGCTGCTGGAATCACTCAATAGACACAGCTCCATTAACCGTGAGCATGGCGTATTCGAATACCTTTTGTTGTCTCTGCAGAGTTTCCCAACTTTACCCACAAGCATTCTTAACCCTCATGACTGAATTAAGGAACCAGGTCGTTTCACTGCTCAACCCTTGATATACGCTCTACACGATAGGTTAGGGGCTCGCACAACCTTGGGTATTCGTTGGCCATCACGGAACGCCAGGCCCGAGTTGTGGAGACCTATCGTTGTCCAGTTTGGATCTGCCGATCCATACCAACTCCCAATGTAGGGTTTCACTCGAGTTGAGCAGCTACTAAACCAGGATTGACGAGTCAACACCTGTGGTTGAGCGGCCTATATGTGTGGCGACCCGTGTCATTACCATGGGGTAATAACACTAGTCAACGGAATGTTACTTGTCATTCCGGTAAAACACCGCATTTAACAAGTAACAAGCCAATCAGAGTAGTTGCAGCAGAACAATAATTAGAGACTGAAAGCACCATATTTATTACAAGCCATAGGTGACTTAAGGTCGGCCACCTAATTGTTCCGTACTAATACCATAACTCTTGTCCATTATACAACTGAGTACTACATCAGTGGGAGATACATGTTTACTTATAATGTAATACCCGTCGATACTGATACGACAATCTAAAGACTGTCTATTCCTCCCAGCCGTCAGATACGGCCTCCACCTCGTCATCCTCCGCAATCTCATATCCCGAGGTGTCCTCATTTTCAAGCCCACTCACTTCAAAACCCAGAAATTCCCCTGCTGATAAATGCTCTGAAAGGGGGAGATTTAATAGCAAGAGTGAGTACAATGTACTCAGCAAGTTTATAAATAATGATGCAATCTTATCCATGTTTCTGCCCGTATCATACCTGATTAAATCTTCCAAAAGACATAATATAAGTTTTGAAAGGTTGACAATGTTTTAACTTATGAAATATCTATCATTCATTCTGGAACAAGAGAAATATAGTGTTTTCCCCCGTAGACTCTTATCCAAGAGACTGGCATGAATTCATGATTTTTAGTACTGCGCAGACTTGTATCACTTTACCCATAATTATTCTGAATTCTTATGGACACTGGTCATTCGCATTTCCTTTGATGCGATCCCAAATCCAGAATACAGAATGTTTCCTCGACTCTCATTACTATATCTCCATCCGGCTATAAAGCTGTTGGTCGAGCGGTTCTGAATACTCGACACTCCACATACGCTAATATAAGCGACTTGGGATTCCCGGATTTTCTTACCGGCCGGGCCCCCTTCCTAATTTATTACTTACCCATCATGGAGATAGCAGCAATAAAAGAGAGTAACCTGTTCCACCCATTCAGCACGGGAGTATGGTTGATACTGTTTTACGGTTTATTTCAGAATGAAGATTGTTTTCTAGTCCTTATATAATAACCATATGTAGAGGGTCTCACCTGCCTCTGAACTCTCAATCCAGAGCACCCTCTACCATCCTTTATTAATTTCTTTACAGTCCACTGCTCCTCCAGTGGACCTATTCTCTTTTGGTTCTTATCATGTTATTCATCCTTCTACCAAATTTCTTTCTTTTAGAAATTACTTTTAATGCATCATTCAAAATTTAGAAAATAACCGCCAAAACAAAACATTTTCATGAACGACAGCAAGCTTGTCAGCCTGCTTTACTTGCCTGACCGCGAGGTAGCTATCTCAGTGATTGTCTGGACAGTCTCTTTTCCTGAAACCAAATTCCTTCTTGCATTATTTTAAAATAGAAGTATTCCATTTTTAATTTATAATTATGGACTTTCAAATGAAGTAATAACCCTTGCTGAATTTACATTTGAGACTTTGGTCTTTTTTTTAAATCTTTGGGTTTTAATTTCTGAGTTATTATTTACAGGGTATGTTTTGTTAATGATTTTATCATATATTTTAAATTGGTATACATAAGTACGTATTTTCCTTGCTATCTATTTATTCTTTTATTCATTTCTGTGCTGGACCCCTTTTTGAAATTGGTTTGCAGCCGGCCCACTCGGCCTTCCTACGCGGCCCAACCCAAACCGGTCCACTTGGCCCATTCGGCCGCATAACCATCTGCCGACGCCCCTTCTCCTCGCCCCGTCTCCCCTTTTCTCGTTTTCACGCGGCTGCTTCCCGAGTCTTCCCCTGCGGCGATTCCGTCGGCTCGGCCTCTCTAGCCATGGCGCCGCCGACTGCTGGCCTCTCCGCGCCGCCCCTCCTGCTCGGTTTCGGCTCCCCTCTACTCCCCTCCTTTGGGCGCCACCAAAAAGAGCTCGGTTCGCCCTCCTTCTAAGCCCCTGCTGCCGATCTAAAAATCGGTCGGTTCTTTGGTTGATTTGGGGCGGTAGCTCCATGGATCTAGCTTGGTAAGTGAGCTTTGGATGATTGGATCTGGTTTCCCCCCTCCTCTATCGTATTCTTGCTGGTTATTTGTGGCGGACTGGAGCTACATGTGGATTTCCGGTCGACCGGCGCCATGCGCTCGGCCGGCGTTACACCTTGAGCGGCCGCCACCGGATCTACCACGGGGTGGGCATGTGCCTCGGTTAAACCGAGGCTTCACCGACATACCTGGGCATTGCCGACCCCCCTCTTTACGGCTGTGCACCACGGCAGCGGTGTGCTACCGGCATACAGCTCTACTTCGGCCTTTGCTGGCCCGTGCCTCGTCTGCTACTCGCCAGGCTCCTACGCCACGGTGGCCATGAACCACTGACGCCATGCACTACCCCTTCGGCCCTATCGGGTTTTCTTCTCCATCCCTACTCCCTACTCTTATGTATTCTTATTGGTTAGCGTATATTATGCATGCCTTGGTGATTACTAGTAAAGGTGTTGGGTTTCGGTGAGCAACCATGTGGGGGTTGGACATGGACATTGCGCCGGGGAAGCAATTGTCGATGTTCAGGGGCTCATGGATGGCCACTAAGGCCTCTGTTCTGTGGGTTTTGGGGTGAGCAACCGTGGGTTGCTTGGGGCTTGGACATGCACGGGTAATGCCGATCCCTGGCCTCAAGGGCGTACTGGATGGCCACCCTAACCCGCTATTTTAGTGTAGTGGATGGTTTGGGTTTCCTTGCCTCAGTTCTACTGACTAACTAGGTGCTAGATACTTACTTACATAAGAGGTAAGGGTTTTCAGAGCTTTACCTTATTTGTGCCGTCGGCTCAAAGGGTGGGGATATGCTCTCTCGGCTATTCTATCTTGCCCTTGGTTTTGTTGGTGTGGCTGGCTTCTGGAAGTACTTCCTGGTTGGGGTACTTGGTGCTCGTCCTTCTGGTCTTGTTGGTTTCTTGGCCTTCGTCAGAGTGCTAGGGTTTAAATGGGGTGATGCAGCTTGTAAAATTTTTGCTTTTTAGTCCAAAATTTGAAAGTTTTTTACATATGGACCCCTGGAGAAAAGATTTGCAAAAATGGACCCTTATCACGGCGCCAAAGCATATGGCGCCTATTATACATGTCACGGCGCCATATGCTTTGGCGCCGTTCATTGACACGTCGGAGCCAGGGTGGCACAGCACGGCGCCATGGTCTGTGGCGCCGTGATATGTACCCTAGGCGCTAACTGTGATGGCGCCGTGCTTCGGGACTTAAGCCCGAGCGCGGCCCCCGGCCCCCCAGCTCCCCCTCACTCTGCTATGTTCAAAGAGTAAACCGCCGCAGCCTCCCCTCTATTCCCCCTCCAAATCCTCTCAAATCCACTGATTTTTCTCACGGTTTTGCTTCCAAATCGAACAAATAAGGTGAACTCTCTCCCCTCCCTTGATTTTTTGCAATAGATATGGATTATTTGAGCTATATTTCATGGGGGAATATTTGAAACCCTAGATGAAATTAGTTCAATTTGGATCGGTTTTTGGTTAGATTTGCAATAGAAATGCGTAATGTAAGAGTAGTGCTGTGTATAGAATCGTTTTTAGGGTTTGATTTGAGTGAGATTGATGAATATTTATAAATTTGAGTAAGATTGATGTCGGAGAATAGATGCATTTATCGTTTATTGGTGAGACTTATATCATTTTGTTGCCCTCATTACCAATAAGCTACTAGTGAAAACCATTCATGAATCGGAGCTGCCAATCAAAAGTTATGGGTAAAACAAGAAAAGAAACATTTTAGTACTAATAAGGAACTCATATTTGTTTGTTGGCTTCGTACTAATAAGTATGTACGTGCAATATATGAGCATATAAGACCATCTAGGTGGTATGTATATTTTTTGGCCATACTTCTTTTTATAAGCGTATATAAAGGTATTTGCAAAATACGTAAAAAAACTATAGATTCCCTTTCAATTTTTTGTTTGGTTCATATTGACATATATCTTATAATTAGTTATGAGTATATCCAAAGTGATCAAAGAGTATATCAAGTTCATTTAGATGGTATATCAGATTTGAGCATAACTACATCGGGAGTATAAGGTATTTTTCATATATACATATACATATACATATACATATACATATACATATACATATACATATACATATACATATACATATACATATACATATACATATATACACATACAAGCTCACCGGATATAGACACTAATATGAGCATCACATTGGGGAGAAATGGCCGTAAACAAAACCTATATCAACTTTGTAAATGGGACACCAGGGATAGAGAAACGGGGATGGAGGGTAAATCATATACAAGCTGACATGTATTTAACCAAGGGTAAATCTCTAATACTTTCATTTTGATTCCAATTTCATAATTCAATTTGATTCTTATTTTTATTTATAAATATGTTTTTATAAATTTCTTATTTGAATATTTCTTAAACATTGAATTCTAAAATTTATCATAGGATGGCGAGATACCGGCTGCTAGACGAGTTCTACGAGAGGGAGCACCGCGGCAGGCTCACGGAGGACGGCCAGGTATGTGTGTGGTCGAAATGTACATGTGTTCAACTTGATGGTCACGCAGCTAACTTTTATAGCAATTTTCAGGACATACCCATACTTCGTCCTCGAACCCATGATGGGTTCCATTTGATGAGATACGACAACCGCTATACCCCACTGCTGCGCCGTGCTGGGCTTCACACGGTCGCTAACCTATTACGGTGGGGCATGCCGGTTTTCAACCTCGCAGCTTTGACCGCACTTGTCGACAGGTGCATTTTCTCTATCGGGTCTATTTGTTTTCGCTTCTATATTCTTACGTACGTAACTAATTCTTTTCTCCTTGTACTATTAACAGGTGGAGGCCAGAGACACACACGTTCCACCTTCCCTGTGGGGAGATGACCGTCACACTGCAGGACGTGGCGATGATACTTGGACTTCCCATCAGGGGACAGCCGGTGGTCGGCCCGGCGGTGTCTGAGGGCTGGAGGGCACGTGTGGAGGCCTTCCTGGGCATGCCATTGCCTCCTGTCCCAGATAATGTCAGGCGAGGCCGCGTCTCGGGGGTCCACCTTAGATGGTTGCGGGCTACCTTTCGTGAATGCTCTGATGCCGCGGACGACGCCACGGTGACCTTCCACTGCCGCGCCTGGGTCCTGCACATGTTCGGGGCAGTGCTGTTCCCGGACGCCACGGGGGATGCCGCTTCGTGGATGTACATCCACTGCCTCCAGGACTGGGGAGACGCTGGACAGTTCAGCTGGGGCTCGGCGGTCCTCGCGTTTCTCTACCGCCAGCTCTGCGAGGCCTGCAGACGCAAGGCGCCCACGTCGACGCTCGGTGGCTGCGTCTTCCTCCTGCAGGTGTGGCAATGCATTTATTTTTCATACAGTTCTTTGTTTTCGTACATGGCTAATCGTGTGTTTGCCCCTATGTTCGCTTGCTACGTGTGGATGTGGACACGCATTCCAGTGCGGCGCCCTCGAGTGTTCCAGGCGCAGCCTTGGCATCGACAGGGTGTGGATGACCTCGGCCCCACTGTTGCGTACCTGTGGGATACAGTGTCAGTCCCGTTCGCGACTACTCAGCGGGCGTACGTGGATTTCAGCAACGAGTTTGACACCTTGTCTCCCACGATGGTAAGAAATTGGTACTGTATTTATTTTTCCTGCAGTTCTTGGTGTTTGCACATGGCTAATCGTGTGTTCGCTTACTAGGTGTCCTGGGAGCCTTACTCCGAGCCACAGGTTCTAGCGCTACCGCTCAGCACCATGTGCCGCAGGGACTCCCATATTTGGAGGATGAGGTGTCCGCTGATCTGCTTCTACGCCGTGGAGATTCACCTCCCCCACAGAGTTGCGCGTCAGTTCGGCCTCGTGCAGTTCTTCCCCCCAGAGGAGATGTCGACTTCTGTTGACTTGCACAAGTGAGTAACAATTTTTGTTTCATTTAAAATTCTTTTAGTTCGTACTAACAACTATTGTTGACATCTGCTATATCTACAGGTTCGACAGGGTCCGCCAACGAAAGGTGACGGACTTCGCTCATTACCACCGAGAGTACATCGAGTGGTGGAGGAGGATGGGGGACAACTGCGAGCCGGACAGTACCCCCCACAGCAACGCCAGCTTCCGGGGTTACTTGTCCTGGTACCACACTGCCACCCGCTACAGGCTAAGGCAGCAGTGGACCGATGTCGACTACGCGGATCTCGCTTCGTCCGAGGACGAGGACACCGCGTACGACAAGCGTGCGAGGGAGGGCACAGTGGTCGAGGCCGCTCCGATTCTCGATTGAGTGGTACGGAATGCATGATATTTACACTTACTTTGGTTCAATACGTTTATCTCGCACTTACTTATGTTTCCTTATTTCTTTAGGGGACTTCTCTCCACACCTCGGTGCGGGACATCGACGAGGCTCTCAGCCACCCAGTTGGTGACCTGGACAGCGAGAGCCGCCGCCTGAGGGACCTCCTGCAGGTACGAAGATAGTTTGTTAAGTTAGATCCATTCAGCATGTATACAATTATGACATATCATTACTTGCAGAGACTACGACGTCGCCTCAGTCGGGCGGCAGGTCGGTGTGGTAGCCGCGCACGCTCAGACGTGATCGTACCGCCGGCCTCCCAGCGCTCGGGTGCCTCAGCCGCTGCAGCGTCGTCATCACACATCGGCAGGCGCCAGTCCACGAGGAGCTCGTCACGCACTCCGACTTTTAGTCAGGGCGATGACGACGACGACGAGGACGACGAGGACGAGGACGACGAGGTGGAGCAGGGTGATGACGTCGAGGAGGAGCACGAGGACGAGGAGGCATCTACCCGCGACGAGATTGGGATGTCGCAGATGCCTGACGCACCGTCTACTCAGGCTTCGCAGCGGCCTCGTCGTTCGGCTCGTCCCCCGAGCACGTATACTCCAGGGAGTGATGCTCTAGCCAAGAGCAAGGGGAAGGCCAAGAGGCAGTGATGTTTTGAGACTTTTTTATAGACATGTGATATTTTCAGACTTATGTGATATTTTGAGACTTTTGTATAGTTATGTGGTATTTTGAGACTTATTGATAGTTATACGATGTTGTTATTTAGGTTTTCAGATGTTTCATGTGTGAATGTATGTGTATGTCTGTATGTGCATATGTTTTACAGAAAAATTTGCTGTTTTGCTGTTTTTGTCAGGTGTAGCTTACACGGCGCCATACCATTTGGCGCCGAGATGTGTATATACGGCGCCAGACTGTTTGGCACCAAAAGAGGCGCCAAACACCTTGGCGCCGTATATACACATCTCGGCGCCAAATGGTATGGCGTCGTGTAAGCTATGTACGACGCTCGCATGTTTGGCGCCGAGATAGGTGGACTTGCAGCAAGCACCACGTTTGACTGGCTAAGTCAGTACATGGCGCCACGACCTTTAGCGCCGTATGTGCATATCACGGCGCCGTGGGCGTTGGCGTCGTGCTATGCCACCCTGGCTCCGACGTGTCAATGCACGGCGCCAAAGCATATGGCGCCGTGACATGTATCCTGGGCGCCATATGCTTTGGCGCCGAGAGAAGGGTCCATTTTTGCAAATCTTTTCTCCAGGGGTCCATATGTAAAAAACTTTCAAATTTTGGGCTAAAAAGCAAAAATTTTACCAGTATAGTGGCCGTATGGGGTTGATTGGAAATGTTGGTGTTTTGTGCTACTGCTTGATGGTTTGCACTATCTCTATGTGCCTCCTCTCCTTTGGGTAGTGAGCTGGGCAGTGGCTGGACAGTGAGCTTGAGAGCTCACTGGTGCTTTGGGGTGGTGAAATGCAGTGCGTGGGAGGTTCCGCTAGTGAGCTCCTTACTATAAGCCCTCTCTTTTTGCATGGCAGTGGCTTTGCCTCTTGCTGCCTAGTGGCAGTGGGGGTGAAACGTGGCTTGGTTCCTCTGTTGGCTATGCATGCAGGTTTGACTAGTGTCCTTTACTGGTCATGGGTGACTGGTGGCTTTGTGCATGCAACTTTGGAGGAGTAAATTTCTGGTATGGCTTCACAGGTAAGGAGGTAAGTTTAAATTGCTGGATGATGGACATCTAACTACGCGAGATGGTGTCGATTTGTCTCTGACAAATCCTGGTATCTCTATGCGCATTTTGCCCAAGTGCAAGAATTATAACCCAGATTTCTGATGGCAAATATTACTATTTCATTTTGGTTTTCAACTGTCTTATGGACTAACAGTTTGATACAGGTACTTGGTGGCTGTGATGATATGTAGTTTGATGTGGTTTCATGTATGTATGTTTTTGTTGTATGAGATGGATTCCAAAGTTTGCAACATTGAGTTGTAATATTTATTCTTGTAAACTTGAGAATGGAAATTATGTATGAGAATTTATTTGTGAGGTTTGTTGTGTAATTGAGTCTTTTTGTAATTTAGATTGTTGATTCTAATATATATATATATATATATATATATATATATATATATATATATATATATATATATATATATATATATATATATATATATATATTCTCATTTGATTGGTGTATGTGAATTTGATTTATTATCATTATTATTTTTGTTAATATTGTTATTAACATGAGTTATATTCTTAATAGTGCGCTTTTGGTTAATTAATTTTTGAGGGTTCTCACAATATGTCATTTGCTCGGCGTAAGGGTCTAGTCCTTACATTTTCATAGGGCGACCAACTTTCACCTCCGGGCAAAGTGGAGGGCGAAGACCATCTCGCGGTGTCCCACAACACTTTTACCCTAGTTTCCAACTTTCCAAATCTACCGGCCTATGGCCACAACCTTAGTAGTGTGAAGGTTTGCATGACGTGTAAATACTACAAGTATTTATACCATAATTAAAGCAATTCTAGGGTTGACAAAGGTAGGGCTACAATTCAGTGTGGCATTTATCGGTGGTGGGTATTATCTAAATATCAAGTCATTCTAAACATTTTATTTTACGCAAATTAACATTTCACAATTAACAATAATGCAAATATCATAATTACATAATTTAAATGGCATGGGATTCAATATGATCAAGGAATTTGCAACTTGCCTTGAAACTCGACTAGCTTGGCAACCTCGTAAACTGCACTTCCTTGACCTCTCCCTTGATCCGACACCTCCGAAAAATCCGAAGCTAGCGCAAACACAAAAAATAACATAAGTCCGGCTTGAGCCTAATCAAGCAAGGAAAAATAAATCTATGAAAAAAGAGTAAAATGCATAAAAATTCAAATGAGGGATTTTTGAATTTTTTTGGGATAAATTTGGGGAAATGGAGGCCAAAAATGGGTTCAGGGCATCAAAATGAGCAAGATGGTGTAATTTGGGAATTTTCTGGAATTTTCTAAGATTTATTTGATTTTTCTAGATTTTTGGAAAATAGAAAAACCCTAGAAAATCCTATGAACAGTGTCGGGGCGGCCTTTTGCTACAGTGTGGCTCGAGCACCGTTTCAGCCTGCGCGGCCAGCGTCGGCCCAGCACACGTGCGGCCGGAGCCCAGCGCTCGCGCCTAGCCCCGGTGGATGGCCAACACGCGGCTGGCGCGGACGGCAGCTATGCGGAGTGGCGAACGGATCATATCGATCGAGTTAAGTGAGATCAGACGGCCACGGAGGGAGGCCATCCGAAGGCCGAGGTTAGACGGCAACGGTGATGTGGACGGCGAGGATGTGTCCACGTCGTCGTCTACCTCTGGCTCGTCGTCCTCGCTGAAGGGCAGAGAACGCCGGCGCTACAGGAAAGGCGCCGGCAGCGCCTTCCGGTGGAAACCGAGGGTGGCAAAAAGTTGTTTGGGAGATGGGGAACCCATTTCAGGGCTTTGGAAGGAATGGGGAAGCTCAACGGCGACGAACAGCTGGAGAGAAGACGGCGGCGATTTTCGGGCACCAGAGGCCATTGGCGGTGCTCCAAGCAAATTGAAAGTGTCTGGAGCATCTCTGGGGTGAGGGGAATGCAATGGCAGCGGTGGCTCGAGCTGAGAAGCCCTCTAGCGAGCTGGCCATGGCGGCCCTCTTTCGGTCGACAGTGAACTTTGCCGCCAGGGCAGAGGAGAGATGCTCTCGGCCAGCGGGGTCCACCATCGTTATCAGGAAGCAAAGGAGAGTAAGTTAGCAAAAGGAATCGGACTCTGGTGAAGAAGAGAAGAAATGGGGCTCGGGAGATCACCGGCGGTGAAGAATTTGATCGGCGGCGATGCAGGCACTGATACTTCAATCGGTTGCTTGTGGACCTACTAGGGAGTGTGGTGAAGCGTCTGGCGGAGGAGGCAGGGCTTAAGAAGGTGTGGAATGAGCTGGCGACGAGGGAACAGGTTGAAGCTGACGGAGGGGAGTAATGGCTCGGCGTGGGCGAGCTGCAGAGCTGCAGAGTGCATGGGGGAAGCTGCGGGGGTGGGCGGGGAGTCGTGTCCGAGCGACGGGCTGCGTCATCGCGAGTTAAGGCGCGGGGTAGTGCGGGAGCAGGTGAATGGCAGTGACGGGCGGCAACGCAAAATGAGGGGAGGGAGGAGGAAGAGGCTGACGGGTGGCATAGGGGAGGAGAGGGAAGTTGGCGCGGTCGGGGACGGCCGGTGACGGCGAGCCGGCGCGAAGCGCGGCGCGGCGGAGCTCTGCGCGCAGCATGGGCGCGGGCGTGAGGAGAAGGCGGAAAAGGAGGGGGTGCCAACGGAAGAGGAAGGCGGATGGCCGAGAAAGGAAAGTGCATTCCGCCGGGAATTTCCGAAAAGGGAAAGGACTCAAAAATCACTCAAAAATTCAGAAAAATTTAAAATTTTCTAGGGCATTTCAACGCTACGATATTTTTTCTTTAAACTCCCTCATGTCCGAACTCTGGCTTCGCCTCTATCCGTAGCAAAGATAGACTGGCTAGTTTAAGATAAACGGCTACGATAATCTTCTCGTACTTCAAACACTGTCTTATAGACTGCGACAAGGATAGTCCAACCCTCGGATCATCCTCCAGGTCTCACCAGTCACGAAATCTGGACATATTTGGACCCCTAAACACCCGAAATTCCACTTTTGGCCCCTAAATCAAAACAATTCCGTTTCTGGACCCCTCCCGACCGCGCGTTCGCGAGCTGGTGCCACGTGTCCCGGACGCGCGGTCGGTGGCGCGGTCGCGCGGTCGGGCGGCGCGGTCGCGCGGGCGGCGGGCGGACGCGCGGTGGCGAGGCGCGGTCGCGCGGGCGGGCGGCGGTCGCGCGGTCGCGCGGTGGAGCGGGCGGTCGCGCGGCCGGCCGGGACACGTGGCGCCATCTCGCGAAACGCGCGGTCGGAAGGGGTCCAGAAACGGAATTTTTTTGGTTTAAGGGCCAAAACCGGAATTTTTGGGTGTTTAGAGGTCCACATGTGTCCAGATTTCACCAGTCACCACGAAGACCCTACCTACGACTAGTTTTATTTGCCCATCAACACGCCCAGAAAGGCTAAGCTGACATTGGAGGAGACGTGTAGTAGTCTCATTAACTTCAACAGGAGAACAACCAGTAACAGAGGAGCTGAATTAGCCTAGTCTAAAATGTGAGAATCTCACCGTTCAATTTTTTGTGCAGGAATTGAGGAAACTTCATGTATTATAAACGGCCCTGGAAAAGCAATGGGCCACTGCCCACTGGTTTACAGTTCAAATGTCTTCCGGTAAATGTCGAACACTTCGGAGGAAGACAGTTGAGGCTCCTCCACGCCACTGAAGTTGACGATCTTGCGGACGAGCGAGCATATGGGAGCGGGGAGAGTGCAGCTCCAGCCGGCGCCTTTGTTGCGGTGATCGCCCTTATCACTGTGAGCAGGCGGCCGCAGGTGGTCGTCCCCGTCTCGGACCACACCGCCGTGAAGAAGCTGTACGTCAGGGCTCCCATGGAAAGAAACTGTCGTCCGCAAGCCTGGCGTCAGTGCCGCAGCTGATCAGGATCGCGTGGCCGCCGCTCGTGTGAATTGTAATACACTGATTTATAGTCATAGTCAGCAATGAAAATTATCAAGTCTGAACCGCAACAAGATTGCCAATGATTGGCTCAATAACATGATGGTGTGCTACACTGAGCGAGAGCTGTTTAAATCACTTTTCAATGTTACCATTACTCAACAGTTTCAAGCCATGAAAACTCGGAAAATAAATTTGGCTCGTAAGCGAGATTAGCACATTTCTAGTATGTTGTGTTCTATTTCTCTTCAATGTGAATACATTACAATGTTATACGATACATTAATCTATTGATGAAGGCGACTTTTATGTCAAATTCATGCTTCGAAATAAACAAGATGATTTTACATGGGTGTTGTTTGCAGTATATGGTCCTGCACAACAACAATATAAACATATTTTTTTAGCGGAGATAGCACACATTTGTAGTAAAGAGTCACTACCCTATATGATTGGAGGTGACTTCAATATTATGCGTTGCCCGGAAGATAAAAATAAAGACAATTTTGACAGGAAATGGCCTGATCTTTTTAATATGGTTATTCAGTCTCTTGATCTCAGGGAGATAGAGATGTCGGGACGCCATTACACTTGGGCAAGCAGTGGGGATGACCCAACTTTCGAGAAGTTAGACAGGGTCTTAACTAGTACTGAGTGGGAACAAAAATTCCCGCTTACCTCGTTAGTGGCTAAAGATAGAAGTAATTCGGATCATACACCTTTGCTAGTAAACACAGGTGCCTCCTCTCATAATAGACAACCACCACTATTTAAATTTGAACGGGGTTGGCTTTTGAGAGATGGTTTCAATGATTTGGTTGCAGATGTGTGGCAATCAGAAAACAAAGGAAACTCAGCCATAGAGAAATGACAAAATAAAATACGATCCCTCAGGCAATTTCTGAGAGGGTGGGCCAAAAATACAGCAGGCCATAATAAAAAAGAGAAGAAGCAATTAGTCTCTATGATTGATGAGCTAGACAAAAAGGCGGAAATTACCATGCTCTCAGACCAGGATCTATATATGAAGCGCTACCTCAATGATCGATTAGTACAATTATTGAGGGAGGAAGAAGCCAAATGGTACGAGAGAGCTAAAACAAAACACCCCTTGGAAGGTGATGATAATACACAATATTTCCATTTGGTCGCTAATGGGAAACATAGGAAACAACGAATCTTTAAATTAGAACAAGAAGAAGGGATAATAGTGGGTGATGCTAAATTAAAAGCATATATCACAAACTATTACAAGGGTTTATTTGGACCACCAGAGGAAAATAATTTTACTATGGTGGAAAATCAAAACCAAGATATATCCCAGGTCACGGAAGACGAAAATGACTTTCTCACATCTCCGTTTACAGAAAAGGAGATTAAGGAGGCAGTGTTCCAGATGGAACACAATAAATCGCCTGGACCTGATGGATTCCCATCAGAGTTCTACCAGGCGTTCTGGGAAATCATAAAAGGATATATTATAGCACTCTTCTCTGATTTTTATGAAGAACGCCTCCCTCTGTATAGACTTAATTTTGGAGTAATTACCCTTGTTCCAAAAGTAAATGTGGCAACAAAGATACAACAGTATAGACCCATTTGCTTGCTCAATGTGAGCTTCAAGATTTTCACCAAAGTAGCCACAAATAGACTCATAGGAGTGGCTGCAAATGTGGTACGACCGTCCCAAACGGCTTTTATGCCAGGACGAAACATAATGGAAGGAGTAGTGATTTTGCATGAAACCATCCATGAATTACATACGAAGAAACTAGATGGGGTGATCCTTAAGATTGACTTTGAAAAGGCTTACGATAAGGTAAAATGGTCGTTTCTCCAGCAAACTCTTCGTATGAAAGGATTTAGCCACCGATGGTGTAGCTAGATCGAAAAATATGTAATGGGTGGAAGTGTAGGCATCAAGATTAATGATGACATTGGACACTACTTCCAAACAAAAAAAGGACTCAGACAGGGAGATCCTATGTCACCTATATTGTTTAATATTGTAGCTAACATGCTCTCGATATTAATTCAGAGGGCAAAGGATGATGGCCAAATTAGGGGAGTCATACCTCACCTTGTGGATGATGGGTTGTCTATTTTGCAATATGCGGATGATACAATCCTCTTTCTAGACCATGATCTAGAGCAGGCTAAGAATATGAAGTTATTGCTCTGTGTTTTTGAGCAACTTTCTGGTCTGAAAATTAACTTTCACAAGAGTGAGATTTTTTGTTTTGGAGAAGCAAATCAGTATGAACAGGATTACACTAGTCTGTTTGGGTGTGACGTAGGGTCATTCCCTTTTAGATACTTAGGACTTCCGATGCACTACAGAAAACTTCGTAATGCGGAGTGGGGTGTTATAGAGGACAGATTCAAGCGAAAACTGCGTACTTGGAAGGCCAAGCACCTATCCTATGGGGGCAGACTGGTCTTACTCAATTCAGTTCTAAGCAGTTTACCTACTTTTATGATGTCCTTTTTCGAAATTCCAAAAGGTGTCATTAAAAGACAGGATTTTTACCGGTCAAGTTTTTTTTGGCAAGGTAATAATGATAAAAAAAATATCGCCTATCCAAATGGGACATTTTGTGTCACCCTAAAGATAAAGGGGGGCTGGGAATAACTAATCTCTGGCTCAAAAACAAATGTCTCCTCAGCAGATGGTTATTCAAATTGCTTAATGAGGAAGGAACTTGGCAGAACTTACTCAGAAATAAATATCTGAGTTCAAAAAGCCTTACTCAGGTCCAATCAAAACCTGGGGATTCTCAGTTCTGGAAAGGTTTGCTAAAGGTCAAAGATGATTTTCTAGGATGTGTGACATTTAAAATAAAAGATGGCTCACAAACAAGATTTTGGGAGGATACATGGATAGATTCCTCACCTCTTAAAGACCAATTTCCTAGCTTATATAACATAGCCAATTATCCCCATGTAACTGTGCGGAATGTCATGAATCAAGTGCCTCTTAATATCTCCTTTCGCAGAGCTCTAGCTGGAGATAAGTGGACAGCTTGGCTAAATTTAGTCGCTAAAATAGCCAATATTCATCTTTCCAATGAGAGGGATGTCTTTAGTTGGGACCTTCATAATCATGGTTAGTTCTCAGTGCAATCGATGTACCTGTATTTGATAAACCAAAATATCCCTTTTACAAATAAATTTATCTGGAAGTTGAAGCTCCCCCTTAAGAAAAAAATTTTCCTGTGGTACCTCCAGCGAGGAGTGCTATTAACAAAGGATAATTTAATTAAAAGGAATTGGACCGGTAGCAAAAAGTGTTGTTTCTGTGATTGCAATGAAACAATAAAACACCTCTTTTTTTATTGCTACCACGCGAAAACTATTTGGAACATTGTTCATATAGCAACTGGGTTAAGCCCTCCTAGATCCACTACCCACATGCTTGGAAGTTGGCTCACGGGCATTGGCAGAGTGGAAAGGAATTTGATTTTTGTGGGGGTTGCTGCTATTATTTGGGCAATTTGGTGTACTCGTAATGACATTATTTTTGAGAGAAAACCAAATACTTCTTTTATGCAGGCTATTTTCAGGGGATCATATTGGCTGCGGTTTTGGGCGCTGCTGCAGCGTGAGGGCACCAGGGAAACAATCCGTTTGGCCAGCAAAGCGTTGGAGGTTGTCGCCTTGGACGTCTTTGCCAAGAATGGGTGGCAAAACAATAATAGACTTTGCTTTTGATTTCTCTTTATTTGAGTGTGCTCTTTCCCATTTCTTTTGTCCAGTGTTTGAGCTGGAAATCTTGTAAGAATTGGCTATGTGCGGATGCAGAGGCCGGATATTTTCCATTTAAAAAAAAAATCTATATATCTATATTTTGCAGAATCTCTTTTGGATGTGTGATTAGACTTTTGTTGGCGACTCATCGAAGTTTTCGTGATACCGTACTGAGATACTTATTACCGTACCTTATTTTTCTTTTCATCTATGGACAATCAAATGTGTGTTCGATTTTAAAACTATTGTGATTGTCCACTTTCCTTGGGTCATGTGTATATGGATTTATTCGCGCTTAGTAGCTATACTTCACCTCGCGCCCCGCCCAGGTTCCTACAAAATCCTGGCTTCACCATTGGTTTTAGAATATTTGTTTTACTAATTATTTACACCATCTATATATTTTTGCCTCCCAAAAGTTCCCTCCTAGTCTAGGTTGTTAGAATTGCGATCTTGAATCAAATTGGAGGTTTTTCACCAACACCTTAAATCATAGGATCGATGTAGAATCTAAAATCCTATCTGATTATACCAAAGAAATATTTTTTAAAAAAATACTATATATTTCAACACTACTACATTTTAAAAATTGTACTTTAGAACTTTTGTTTACAAAAATATAGTGCAAAGGAAAGACCATTTGTTATTTATGCAAATTATAATGGACATGAAGAGATAAAAAGTAAAAACTTACGGTTTAAAGGACACATACAAGTAATTATTTATAATAAATAACTAGAATCGGGTAGGATCATATGGAATTTTAGATCATGATTCTACAATTTTTTGGTAAAATATAATAATAATAATAATAAGATTATACTAAATTAAGACTCTACCTAGGATTGGATCGGTCCAGTCAATCTAGAGTCATAGAATCACAAGATCGTATAACGTAAATCGAGATTTTGACAATCTTGCTCCTAGTACCTACCATGTGCTTAGACATGTTGAAGGTGACACAGTCAATTGAGTTGAAACGACATGCATATGTGGGCCTCTTGTGGAAGTAAAACAATGGGCATTTCAGAACCAATAACACTTATACTTCTAGGTAGGGAAAATGTACAAAGAAGGAAAGGGTGGGTGATGGATTGGATGAGAAGATAAAGAAAAAAAATCAAGGGATTTCCTGATTCTCAGTCACCAAAAATATGCTATCCATCAATGGAATTTGCTCAGCCTTGGATTGGCATGGAGATTCATGCTTGTGAGGGATGTTTTCTCTTCCTTGCGATCGTCTTCACCAGGAGTGGTGGAGTTAGGTTCCGTGTTCACCAGGGCCTAGCTTTAGAGGAACTAGCAGTGGCTAGTGGCTCTAAGGCAAGAAGGTTCGGGCGGTGGTGAGCCTCTAAAATGTTGGGGATTGTACTCATACTAGAAGCAATGGGACAGAGTAAAGGTAATAGAAATAGAGAGGTAGTATAGCTCTAACACTTCATGCTACAATTCATTCATCTCATCAAGGTTGACTACAAAATGCAGCATACATGTCTATTTATAGGTTCTTATGAACAGACCTAATAGCAATCTATTTAATCACACGTCTAACTTTGCTACATGCAAGTATTGAGCTGTCCATTAGCTTTCTTTGTTTAATTTTGACCTGTGTCTACTGCCGACAAGTAAAGAAACTAGCAATAGATTAACATGTTAGCATACTTATCTTTGCCGATATGCATGCAACTAGCTCTCAACTTGTATCACTAGAAGCCTCTAACTGAAGTAGCAACATCTCATCATTTGTCAAATATAATTGGACTTTTTATTCTCAAGAAAATAAATTAAATATCCAACAAACTTCCCCTTTAATTTATTTCCTTGATAAATTTCTCTCCGCAGCAATAATTCTCTAAACAAAACCTTTATGAAAATGTCTTCTGGCTGAAATTTTATTTCCAACCATTTCAGTTGCATATCCTATTCTATTATTATCATCAAACGAACATGTACTCATCACTCTATAAATTCTCTTGTCTAAAATTCCTTTCTTGCCTCCGATTTATTTATTCGCCCCCAATCTTTTTTCTTCTCAACCTTATGGATCTTGCCCTTAACAAATTTTACCATTTCTTTCACTTTATAATTTCTTTAACCGTCGAGAATCTGCTCAACACAGTTCTTTGTTGGGCTCCTAACACATCTTGGAGCTAACATTGGCATAGTCAACTACTCGCCATCGCTCGGACTAGATCTTGATCTCAATCTTGATTTCAAACGTGAGCTTGATGTGCGTTTACTTGCAACATCATCACACATTTTCTTCTCAACTGCTACATGTGGTTGTTCTGACGAGATAACCCTATCCGGTATACTGGAGTTATCGACAATCTCACTTTGTAAAGCTAATTGCGTTGGATAACTCATCTTCAATGAAAAATTCCTATTCTTATCCATATTCACCTTAGCAACAAGGTGATTTCCATTTTTATAGTCAAGTATCTTGCAAGAGAAATCTTCGAAATGAATTGTGCACCCATGTTCTAGTATTTGCCCAACACTTAGCACATTCTGCTTCAATCCAGTTACCAACAACACATCATGAACAAACTTATGACAACATTCCAATTGGACAGGAATACTGCCCTTTCCTTCAGATTGAGCTAAATAACCATTGTCCATGCATATCTTCGCCTGATGCGACAAGTCAACGTCTCAAAATATATCCATATTGGTAGACATATGGTTTGTGCAACTACTGTCCATAATCCATTTTTTTCTTCTTACCCGGTCTGGCAAGAATAAACACACTCTTCTACATTTTCCTTCTCTTTTGAGAAATTTATCATATTGTCATATCAGGATCTACAAAATCTGACAATATGATCTTGCCTCTTGTATTATTGTAAGTTATCTTCTTTAAGTACCTATATGTAGTGTGACTAGATTTTTTTTTGTAAATATCACACAAAAAATTTGAACTAGCCATACATTTTTCTTTTATCTTGGGTTGGTTGCTCGTGCATATCTTGGCTTCAATCACCCCTTCTTTGATAATTCCCACTACTCGAATTGTGGGATTTGAAACTAATTCTGATTGGAAGGCACTTTCAACCGAGCTTCCTTTCTTTTGTAGCTTTCTCTTTCCATGGGACTCTAATGAACGCATTAGTTGTCGCACAGTAAGGTCACCAAATCCTTCGACTCCTCAATTACAGTAACAATATACTTAAACTTTTTTTAGTAAATTGATCAAAAATTTTGATTAGTAATCTCTTCACAATTGGTGCGAATCTGACTCACCACCATGACCCTCGAGAAGTAATATTTTATTTTCTCAGCCTCCTTTATCTATAGATTCTGAAACTACCTTTGCAAAGTTTGTAGCTGCACCGCTAAAACACTTGTGAAATCTTAAAACTCCTCTTTTAGCTTGTCCCAAACTTTTTTGATTTCTTCGTGCCGATAACCCACGGAAACAAACTTTCTACAATACCTTGTTGAATCAGAAACAAAGCCTTAGTGTCCGTCATCTGGTTCCTTACCAGAGATTTCTTTTGCTCTGGTGTAAGAACATCTTGAGCGGCATACTCTTTGTAGCTGTTCTCCACAATATCTCACAACCATTGCAATGGTGGCAGCATACGCATCTTGATGTTTCATATATCGTAATTCTCTCCTGAGAATACGGGAATCATCGACTGCACCATCCTGATGCTCGAATTCGAAGCCATAATCTCGGCTTCGAAAAACAACACAAATATGGCATGCTACTTCGCTATGCCTGTCTCAAACTTGAGGCTATGATACTAGCTGTTGGGGATTGTATTCATACTAGAAGCAATGGGACGGAGTAAAGGTAATAGAAACAGAGGGGTAGTATAGCTTTAACATTTTATGCTACAATTCATTCATCTCATCAAGGATGATTACAAAATGTATAGCGCGCGCGCACACACACACACACACACACACACACACACACACACACACACATATATATATATATATATATATATATATATATATATATATATATATATATATATATATATATATAAGTATTGAGCTGTCTATTAGCTTTCTTTGTTCAATTTTGACATGTGTTTACTGCCGACGCTAACAGTGGATTAACACCTCAGCATGCTCATCTTTGCGAACATGCATGCAGCTGGCTCTTAACTTGTATCACTAGAAGCCTCTAACTGAAGTAACAACATCTCATCATTTGTCAAATACAATTTGACTTTTTCTCTGAAGAAAATGAATTAAGTATCCAACACAAAACCGGGAAAGAAGACAGCACGGCGGGGAGGTGGCGCTGGTAGCTGCGGTGGGAGGTGATAGTGGCGGCAGGAGGGGCTTGCCATCCGGCCTCGCTGGTACCATGGGAGTAGGAGTGGGCGGGGAACTGCTAGGGTTTGGGTTGGGATGAGATTATATATGAGGAGGGGAGGATGTGGACCACAAGATCTTGATCCAATGGTACCAAACTGTGTCCAGTAATAGACTCCCCAAATAATCGTTGCAGACTTGCGGTCAAGGTTGTCAATACTGAGATCACGAACAAAATAAAAATAATTCTACGTTATCAAGACACGTCAATTTTAATTCCATTGCATTACATTATGTGTTCACATGCATGGCATAGGGCGCTTGCCATGTCCTGTCTTGGTCCATTTGATCACAGTGCCACCCGATACTGACATAGTAAAATGCAAACTACTCTGAAGAGCAGCTGAGCTCCATCGATTGAAGCAGCAGCAAAGCTGAGCTGCACATGTACACGACAGGTAACCTTGTGACAAGCAATGCCATGCAAGTCACAGGAGAAACGGCTTCCGGTAGATGTCAAACACCTCCGAAGAGCACAGCTGAGGTTCCTGCATAATGCGAACCAGAGAGATGAACCGTCCGTCGTTGCAACGTTACTGGTACTAGATTGCTCTGCATGCATCGTCAACATGTACAGATCGATCTCACCTGCACGCTGCTGGAAGTGATCATCTTGCGGACAAGCGAGCCGATCCGTCTGGGGAGGAGGCGGCGGCCGATCCCCTGCTCGTCGCGGATGGTCGCCCTCATCGCGCTGAGCAGGCGGCCGTACGTCGTCCCCGGCTCAGACTCCACAGCCTTGATGAAGCTGTCCGTCATGGCGCCTATCGAAGTGGATTCAGAAAACCCCTGCACATATCAAGCGGAAAGATGGTGTCTTGAAACAAAAGCTAGATGCCATATATTGTCAAGTCTCAACTCAACAAACGAGCAACAAATTTTTCAGGAGAATAAGCAGATAAGTTTACAGAACAGAAGACGTACACTGTTGTCTGAAGACTTCTGGTTGTCGCTGCAGCCGCTGATCGAGATCGCGAGTCCTCCGCTCGTGCCTTTCTGCATCTCTGGTTGTTGGCGGATGTAGTTCTCCCATTGCCAGAATCCGGTTCTTGAAGGAAATTACAGAAAGATTCGTGAGATTAATTTCTCTCTGCTCAATGGCGCAATTGTCGTACGTACGTACTATATAATTAGGTGTACCTGGATATGCGGCAGAGGAAGGGGAGGTCAAGGATGGTGCCGCTGTGGCAGGTGTCGACGATGGCGTGGAGCTTCACGCCGGGTCCGAGCGGCCGGACGATGGTCTCGTTGATCTCGTCGTCCAGGATCTTGCCGCTCTGCTCGAAGTCCAGCGGGCAGAGCGCCTCGTTGTAACCGTCCACCTCGTCGCCGTTCATGTCCAGCTTCTGCACGCCGTGGCCAGAGAAGTGGAACACAAGCGAGTCGCCGGCCTCGCATCCCTCCACCAGCCACCGCATCGCCCGAAGCAGGTTCTCCTTCGTCGGCACCCTGCTCGCGTCACTCTGCTCCTCTGACACAAACATCAGCAAAACTAATTCACTTCTCGAGAAATCTTTAGAGAATTGACACTTCTTGAGTTCTTCGATTACCGGTGAGCACAAGGATGCAGTCGCTCGGGAAGCCGAACTTTTCGCAGAGGAGGCGCCTCATGCCGTCGACGTCATTGACCGTGCCCTTGAGCTCGCAGTCGGTGCCCTTGTAGCTGACGCCGACCAGGAGGGCGCGCTTTCTGCCGCTGACCATTGGGTAGCCGGCCGGCGCCTCGCGCCTCACGGAGGCCAGCCGCGGCGGCGACGGGGGCGCGAGCGTGTTGTCGCCCACGCTGCGGCGCCGCTCGATGCGCGTCACGCGGTGGCAGAGCGCGCACCGGACGCTGGAGCTCGCCCCCGTCGGCGCGGGGAGGCGGGCGCCGCAGTGGCTGCACCACGACGTCGTACTTGGCGGCCTCGCGCTCGCCATGCCGAGCGGCCTTGTGTTGCCCATGCCGAACTCTCACACACGCACAAACACGCAATGTACTACAAGACATGGAAGTGTGTAGACAGTATAGCAATTTGAGATATGCGTCGGCTACAGCATGTGCATGGGCCCATTCCGCCTTGAGATATTGGCAATATGCCAACATGGGAGGCAAAGCAAGGCTTCCTTTATTCCAAGAACCAACTGATTAATGGCGCATTAGCTGATGCTTTCGGCGTGTGGTTAGCAGAGAATACGATTCATGTCCTCTCAGGATGGCTCAAGGTTAAGGTAGTATGAACTTGAAGGGAGAATCTTGAAGGTTTTGCACCATGATCTATTGTCTTTTGGTGTAGCTCTGGTGTGCATTTCTTCATCACTTGCGTACCAGACTACCACCTACTACCAGGGAAACATTCTCGGCGTGAAACAAACTAGCCACATAGGCCACGCCACGCCAACCACCGTGTGGACTGAAGTAAAAGAGAAAAAAATTCGCAGGAAAAAGAAAGCGTAGGAAAAAATCGAGAGCCTTTTTGCAATAAAAGGAGAGTGGAGGGGCTTTTTCACAAAAAAAACCGAGGGCCTTTTCGGAAGAAATAAGGGCCTGTTCGTAATTACGGGAAACTGCGGGTCGCTACCCAGCAAAAAAGTGTGTAGGGGTTTTTTTGCAAGAATCTAGGGACCTTTTTGTAAAAACCAGGGATCTAAACGTAATTACCAAATCTTTGCGGACTATTTCGCAGGAACTGACACGTGAACACTCTCGGGGGACAGAGAGTCCCCCGTTATAATATACGAAGTATACCGGACCGCCTCCTAGAAATCCAGTTACCTCCTTACGGCCTTAACTTGCTCGCTCTATGTCGCTAGCCTGCTCATCCCATTCCTCACGTCACGGGTCATGGCTGTTACCTGTCCACGCGCCTTGCCAGGCGCGGCTTCTGTCCATCCATGCTCCTCGTTGGTGCTGCCTTCCTCACCGTGTGCTGCCGCTCCATCGGATTGGGGGAACGAATTGGGAAATGATAAGGACTCGAGGAGTTAGGGACCCGACGTGAGTCCACCCCCAACCCCAGCCCCACCACCTTGACCTGCTCCCCTGCCATGGTCAAACCGGAATCTAATTATGTAACATATAATAATAAATAAAAATCGATGGCAGTTGATTTAGACCTACTGAGAAAAACGGTAACTATACTAGAAATTTATCAAGACCCGAATATACAAATTCGGACTCTCTGTGTATACTATACTAGTCTAAGATCACGCTAGTGCACATAGTGAAAATATAGATGGAATATTAACCATATTCATGATTAACTAATAAAAAGACTCAAATATTATTAATTATCAGAGTTACGACCTTATGGCCAAATTTATATTTTAACAGCTAGAAGGTCTAAACAGAACTAGCAACGGAAACACAATAAAAACGAAGTGGTCATTCGATATGCCCACAGGCAATCGACTAGAAAGTGAGACCCTAATCCGAGAAGTCGTCGAAGTATCCTCCTTCAGGTACCTCCAGTTGATATGGTTCCTCTTCTTCAACTAAGCAAACATAGATATAGCCACGAGTACATAGAGTATTCAGCAAGTCGTTTGTAACAAGAATGCAATATAATTATGCAAGGCTTACCAAATAATAGCTGAGTGATTATTTTACAGAAAGCAATAATTTAAAGCAAATACAGTAAATAGATTGAAAGTGAACTTAAAAAAATGATTAATAAGTAAATAATCAAAGGAATTGAATAAACCACAAGTGAACTGACTATTCAACCAATGAACCACCGTGAACTAACTATTCACATAATAAACCACTAGCGAATTAACCATTCACTTTCCAAACGCAACCAGGTTTTATGAAATATCTATCCCTCGTGTGAAATCAGTGAACATTGTCCATAACCAGTGACATGGCTATTCGAATAGTTTTACACTTTACAGAGGTTGCACAACTTTACCCCCACGATATGATCATCTTATAGTGACACTAGAGCAACACGCTTCCTTAGGCATGCTGACCAAGAAGACCATAACAAGACTGTTACAATGCTCAATCTCAACTCAGTTTCATCTGCTATGATTTCACAATCGAGGAGGCTAACCACCTAGTAAAATAGACCACTCTTACTCCCATGGAAATGTCTAACCGACACCCATTGACATACCGATGGCGAAACTAAAATTGAAATATCACAAATTAATTAGCTAGGTTCATCCCATACTCAACATGTGGTTGTACGATAAGTCTCAGATTAATGGTGCACAAAGTTAAGTCCTTAGACATTACCCAGGCAAGACATCCATATCACTCGAAGTGCTAGCCACACTTCCCCCTTTACTGCACGATCACTTGTCCAAGTAAAAACTAATTTATATAACCAACACTAATTACACTACCCATGTCATGGTACTCAAAATTTATAACTATGGCTAACCACCACGATTCAATATCTCATTAGGTCAAAATTAATTAATTACTTCATATGTGATGATGAACCCAACGTACTACAAACATGACAAATTATACTAAACGTACAACCCATGTGACAACTAGTATTGTATTACTAGATAAATACCCATCCTATGGTAACAATGGAATCATCGCATTCAAATTATCAACTGAGAGATTAATCAAATTGAACAATAACTACTCGGTACACAGGTTTATAACAAAATAGCAATGCATCATAATTTAAAATAAAATAATAAATAAATAGATTTGTAAACTAGGTTTAACATAATCAAAAGTCACGACTTGCCTTAGCCTTGCTTAGTTTTCAACTCTTGGTCTTTAGATCCTACTTCAGATTCTTCAAAGACGTTATCTAATGGGAGAGAAAGCGAGAAAAATACAAATAAAATAAAATTCAAACCAACACGAAAAAGTTCAAAACTATAATTAAAAGGTAGAGCTCAATTTTGGATGAATTTCGGGAAAACGAATCGAGTTAATTGGAGTTAGGATGGAGAAGAAGGGCTCTCGGAAGGTTTGAACTTAAAGAAAAGGAAAATTAGATTTTCTAAAATTAATTTCCTAAAGGAAATTCAGAATTATGATGTCAGCATCTAATTTAATTTTGATCGAATTATTTTTCTAAAGGATATTAGGATTTATGATGTCATCGCTAACGTGGCGGCTGACTGGGCTTCTAGGGTTGATATGGCATGACACATGGCGCTGTGGCTGAAGTGGCAGGGTGATGTGGCAGCTAACACGGATGGTGATGTGGCACTAACACATGGCTAGGGTGGCTGACATGGCAGACACGTGGACTGACACATCGGACTACGGCTGATGTGGCTGATGGCGTAGACGCTTGCGTAGCTGCTGACGAGGCTTGTCTACAGGTCTACAGAATAGTAACTCTAACATGTAGGACTCGCATGATTGTGGCTCAACTCACATGGACTTGGTCTATGTAGAAACTAAAGTGAAGGCCAGTGCGGATGCGGGGTGACGTCACTCGGCTAACGTCGGCCGGCGCAGGACTCGAGGTGACACTTCGGGATGTGAAGCAGCATCGCGCGCGTCGACCGAGAGTGGCGACGGAGCGAGACAATGGCGAGCGATTGGTGAACGAGGCTGACCGACGGCAGGCAAGCGGCGGATAGAGTGGTCCAACGACAAACTTATCGGCGGTGAGACTCGATGGCGAGGGCAAAGGGCGATGGGCTTTGTGAAGACGATGACGATGGCACATGGGCAAGCAATAGCGATGGCGCTGGGAATGAAGATGAGGAGGTGGATGGCTATTTATGTGTGGATGTTGAGGTGTTTGGGTGGGTGAAGATGCAGAGTCCAAGGCAGGAACGACACGGACGTCAAGAAGGACACGACGGCGGCAGTGAGAGTCTGGAATGAAGACGGGGAAGAGGGAGTCCTGATCGGAAATGCCCCAACTAACAGGTGGGCCCCACCAATCAGTAAGAAGGGTGAGGGAACAGCTGAGATGCGGCACGGGCGACAGGGCGCGCGCGGATGGTGGACACGTGGCAATCAGCCAGCGGTCGCACATGGCTCGGATTCGGGACGCGTGGCAAGGCTAACGGCTGGAGGACCGGGTTGGGGAAAAGATGGCCTGGGCTAGGGTTTCGGCCCAAAGGCTTTAAGAATTTTTTTAATGCCTTTTTGATTTTTAGGAATAGGAATAAATTCAATTGAGCTCCCAAAAATAGCAAATAAATTCAAAAGAATTACAGAAAATTCAGAAAATTCCTTGTAGCATAAGGAATTCAAATAAAATACTTCCAACAATAATTGAAGTTAAATTAATCACATTAAATATTTTGAATTTGCAAAAAGATCATTTAATTTTTAATTAATTCCAGAAAAATTCAAATGGTGGATTTTATTTTAAGAGCTTCAAGAAAACTCTAAAAAAATAGAATGTTACAAAATTCTTACAAAAATAAAAAACATCCAGAATTTGATACACCCTAATTATTAGCATAAATCACAATCATTGGATGTTTTCAAAAAAGAAAAAATATGTTAGAAATTCTAAAAAATATAGCCCTTAAATATAGCAGACCTAATTATGAAGGAATATCTGTCGTTAATCTGGTGACCCTTAGATATCTCTTCCTTTGTTTCAGATGAGACTTGATAGCAATGTCATCGTCTGTTGTGTGAACTGAAGCAGCGGCTGTGAACCAAGTAGTTAAAATAAACAAATTGTGAATGAGAAAGAATTAGGAGAAGCATCGCACGTTAATAAGCGTCGCTAGTGCAGTATATATGTATTGAACTATGCAGATAGGCAACAGTGATTACATAATATTACAACCAAAATAATTGGGAAACAAATAATATTCGTATCACATGAAATTAGGGTCGGTTGATATAGGAGTTCACAATCTAAACTATACCGCTTGTACAGCAAGAAAGGAAGATTTGCTAACCCCCCCCCCCCCCCCCCCAACATTAGAATAGTGAGGCCATTGGACACAAAGACTAGAGTGAAAATCCATGAGCAGTTGAGTTGAGAGCCCTTTATTCCTATGTCAGCAAACTGGAGGGACATATGAACGTGAAGGACATGGACCTGGCCAAGTGTCACTTTCTCCCGTACGAATTGGATGCCAATCCCGATGTGTTTAGTCCAATGGTGTTGCACTAGATTGGATGACATGTAGACAGTGCTAATATTATCACAAAAGACCACCATCGTCGGACTGGTGAACCTTGGTGAGAAGCTGACAAAGCTAACAACATTCGGCAATAACATGAGCAACAGCGCGGTATTCGGTCTCCATGCTAGATCGATAAATTGTAGCCTGACATTTCGAATACAAAGACACCAGGTTATCACCGAGGTAGATGCAATAGCTAGAGGTGAAGCATCTAGACTCAGGACAATTGGCCAAGTCGGCGTTGGCACCAGAGTAGGCTATGAGAGTTGTCATCATCGAGCTATGTAGATGAAGACCATAGTCCAAGGTACCTTTAACATATCATAGGATTCGTTTGACAAGAGCAAGAAGCAGTTCTCATGGATCGTGCATACGGAGGCACACTTGTTGAATAGCATATGCTGAGGTACTAAAGGTACATTTAACTTACGTCTCTCTCCAATCACAACATCGATGTCATTGACCATATCATAGACCTCTTTCCCGCTAAAAGGTCTTGGTGCTGAGTCATCCAGTTTTTGCAGTACCAGACTGTGACGCCCCACACATTATTATCCTCTCAGAGCCGGATAACCGCATGGGACAAACGGGTTACTATTTGCCTGATCAGTAGAACACTACTCCGGCAAATGGTAAACCTTTACCAGAGTTGCGCATCGGAACAATAACATAGATACTGTAGATTTTATTACAGCACAGGTCACATGGCCTACAGTCTAGCTTACAAAAGTACCACTATTAGCAAAAGTGAGACTAATCCCCAAAGCTCCTCTGCCTACTCCGCTGGGCCTTCTACTCGTCCCAGCCGAAGTATACGGGGTCCACCTCGCCTGGATCCTCGTAATCTCCCTCCTCTTCTCCAGTCGACTCGGCGTAACCTGTTTCCCCTTCATCCTGCTCGTAAGACTCCTCGAGCGAATTGGGGTCTAACAAAGGAGGTTAATAGCAAGGGTGAGTACCACAGTACTCAGCAAGCATAATAGCAAAGAATGCACTGATATGTCTCATGTCCTTAATCCAAATTTTAGCTCCTAGATTCTGAAATTAATCTTACAAAATATTCATTCTTGCATTTTTAATTCTTAAATGATTTCTATTTTTCACCCAGTAAGGTACGATCCCGAGTGATCACCGTAGTCCACATTCCAGTGAACTGGCATGAATTCATGATTTTAACAGCACTGTGCAGGCTTGTACCACTGTACCCAAAGCTGCTCTGAACCTTCTTAACTCGGTTCTTCCACACTGCCTTAGGTATGGAATCCAGTCCAGAGTACAGAACTTTTCTCCGCTTACGTTAATTTATCCACCAGCCCACTATTATCCATCGGTGTACCAAGTCGCTCACTTGGGCTCCACCGACTTCCAATAGTGTTTGGTTGGACCGGCTCCCGGCCCAACACTCCACTTAACGCTATAGCGTTTGGGACTTACTCACTTCCAGACTTGCGTTACTGGTCCTGAGCTTCATCCATCTCTTACTCACACCTAAATACTTACCCAATGTGGTGGACTAGATTAACGTAATAGGATACTATTTTCCGCCCGTCCAAAACGGGAAATTGGTTGGCACGATAATTACGGTTCCTTATCCAAGTGAAAATGGGGTAAGTCCTTACATCATATCCCTATGTAAAGAGGTCCGCCTAGCCTCTCTGCATCCTTTCCCTGAACCTCTTTACCCACCAAATACATCTCTGCTTGTGGGCCTGCTGCTCGTCTCAACAGTACCACAACTGAGCATTTCATTTTTTCTCTCTCTTTCTTTTTCTCCTCTTTTCTTTTCTCATCTTACTCATCATAACATCACAGCATCTTCATTCTCTGATTTCTTTTTAAAACAATGGTTTTCATGCATTTAAATAGAATTTCTACTATTGCTGGAAATACACATATTTTTAACATAGCTATGTGCATGATCGAAGAATGAGCTTGCCTGAGACGCAGGGTAAATCAGAACTGATAGAAATCGGGTTTGCTTCCTCGAGTGACGCTGGCTCAGATTCTGCAATTTTAACGCTATTTTACAACTAAATATTTACAATTGCTAATTTTAGGAAAGAACGAAATAAATAGATAAATACCCCCCTCTCTCTCTCTTAATTTATTTTTAGCTGGGAAATCTCATATCTATGCTTATGGAGTTCTTAACAAGGTTTATTTCCTAACAATTATAGCAAGAAATAACACAACAAGAAAAACACCACTATATTTCCCAAAATCTAGCCTTAAGAAATCTACTTGGCTTCGGAACTTAAGCATGCAGTCGGTTTGGCCGATCTACTGGTTCACACGTGTATGGCTCGGCCCAAACAGCAGGTAGCAGCAGCTCTTCTCCTCTTTTTCCTTTACACCACTGCCCCCTTCCTCTTTTTATCCACCTCCGCCTCCCTCTTCCTGCCTCTTCCCACTCCCAGCGAATCCACCGCCACCTCTCACGCCTTCTCACCTCCCTGCGCCTCCTCTTCTCCTACCTCCCGGTCGCCTCTCACCGACGCCTCGCTTTCTCGCAGCGCAGCGTCGCCTCGCCGCCTCCTCTTACCGCGCCGCCAGGCCTCACCATGCCGCCTCGCCTCCGGTTCTCCGTCGCCTCACCGCGCTGCGCCCCTCTCTCGGCCATGGCGCCTTGCCTCCTCTCTCAGCCGTGGCGCCTCGCCTCCTCTCTCTACGGCGCTCCACCGCCCTCCTCCTGACTTCTCCATACCGCGCCGCCTCCTCTTTGGCTTGGATCTGGGCGGATCCAGTCTAAATCAGGCCTTCCATGGTGGATCTACTTTTACTGGTTTTTGTTATGGGGATTTGAGAGTATACCTCACTAGCTTGCGGTGGTTTTGCAAGGTTCTTGGGTTTCCTCCCATGGTGATTGTCGGCCACTGTGCTAGACTGAGGTGGTGAACTAAAATGAGAAGAACCTGGTGCTACCCTTCCTATCCTAAGTATTTTACATACATTTTATTCCCTCTTTTTTGCTCCTTTATACTCGGCTCTGTACTACCGCAATCGATGATGTGCTTAAGGTTCTGAGTTGCGGTGGTTGTGGGAAATGCTTGTGGGTTGTGGCTGTGTCCTCGGTGTGGTTTGGCTCGGATGATTCCAAAGAGGAAAGAACAAAGGTAAAAGAGAAGGTAGAAACCTACTTGTTGGGCTGTCGGGCTGAAGAAGGAAAGTGCAAGGGTTGATGGGGACCGCAGGGGTGGTTTCACTTTGTCGCTGTCGGGGACGAAGGTTCAGCTGACCGCTTTTGCTGAGGTGGAAGTCCTTGCCTCGAGTGGTCCCGGTTGACTCGCTCCTTGCCTCCTTGTCCTCGATGGTCCCGGCTTGTCCTCCTCCTTCTTCGGCCTTCCTTCTGCCGATTGCTACTATGGCTCAAACCCTCACCTTCTGGCCTCTGGCCGAAGGTGCTATACTCTCTCTGCTGGAATGGGGGCTCTGGTGGTTTCGGTTGTGGCCAGTCTTTGCGCTTGGTCGTGCTTATCCCCTGGTGAGCTTGGGGCAAATGCAATGTATGGGGGTGGTATTGAGCTGCTGGGGGAGGTGTTTCTTGGTCTCTCTCTCTAGAGCTGGCTCTTGCTGTCTGCAGCTGGCTGTCCTTGTGTTTATCGCCTTCTGAGTCTTGCTATACTGTGCGGGAGGACTTTTGGTCCGGAGGGGGTTGGGTGCACTGTGCTGCTGAAATGGGCTGGCTGGAATTCAATGTGGGCTTGGACTTGTGGGCTAAAATGCAATAATTGCATTCGTGGGCTTTTGTGGCTGAAATGCAAGACTTACTCTTGTGGGTTAGAATGAAATGGGCTGAAATGCAATGGGCTTTGAGCTAAGGTAAGGGTTGTGGCTTTTGTTTTTCTAAAGTTTGCCGAATGATGACGCCCACCGAGACGAGAGGTGCCGACTGGCCCGAGACGGTCTGGGGAGTCTCTAAGACGTTCTCGAATTGGCCCTAGCAGCCCAGGGGCACTGACGACAACTTTATCTATTTTCTTTATTCTCCCTTGGATTGTTAATTATCTAATTCTCTAATTACGCAAGAAAATAGGTTGGGTTTGGTACTAACGGCAAATTCTAATTGCAGGCGAAGAACGATGAAATGCACGTGGGCTCCTACGCCGAAGACCTCGACGCCAGAGTTTTACTTTTAACTTTATAAAATAGGCTTGTAATGAGAATGATGCAATTTACTATTATGAATGCAATGCCCAGCAATGCAATTCACTTTGTAATCTTATTTGTAATAATGCTTGATGGAATGCAATACTTAATTTATTTACCCGCTAATTACTTACTTAACTAGGGTATTAGATTTAGGGTTCTTTCACAGACCATATCATAAACCTCTTTTGAAGTTAGCTCTCTTTGCACATGTCTCTATGATATTGGCACGATACATAGCATAATCCAGCTCATCATAATAAGATTGGACAGATCGACGTCCTTGGTGAATGCTCTTCATATGAAGGAGTAACTCTAGCTCATACTCATATAGCACAAACTCATTTCTCATGACCTGCTTCAATTCTTCCCAAGTAGTGACATATTACTTCTCAGGATATCGTTTCCACCAAGTGTATGCATATTTTTCAAACTCCATGGTGGCTTGTGTCACTTTCTTGGTTTCAGACAGCTTCTGAAACTTGAGGTCACATTCGAGTTGTCCCACCCATTCAAGATACTCCTCCGGATCTGTACTTCCATAGAATGGAAAATACGAGTATCGAGAGTCATACCATGAGGAACGAAATGTTGAATATCCTGCCATTATTAGTGCAAACGATAAGAAAAAGCTATGTATGTAGATGTGGAAAGCTTTATTTGTGGAATTCACTCAACCTCACCTTCTCTTACCAACTGAAATTCTTATGCGTCCTTGATGCATTTGAAGAGCCGCACGCACTTTGGTGATGGTAGATAATACAAGGTGATAGATTAAGCGAATTCAATTGCACAAGCACTGTTATAACAATGACTTATATGTGGAGCTTGGAGAGAAAATATTAACCTATGCAATCTGAAATTCTTGAAGTTGTTAAGTTAATTAATAATCCAAGCTAAAATATTTTGCCTAACTGCTGATCCAAAAGGTTAAAGTGAAGTGTATGAACGCACACGCAAAGATCAATGTGACTCGATGCAACAAAGGAATGAGCTAAATAGAAGCGATCTGAAATTGAGAATTAAATAGCTTATTTTGCACCAAGTACTAGGAGAGACGCTAGCCAATTGCAATAATATGAATGTAAGGGCACAAGATTGCTCAAAGGAATTAAATACACAAGCTAAAATTATATATTAGAATTAGCTAACCCCAATTAAACCAACGCTCATTTTTTCCAAGGCTTTTTCTTTATGTCGGCTGCCTTTTTTTCTTGTTGGTTGGCACTAAGGTTTAGTGTTTCTTTGCAGATTACTGTTCACGGTACTGTAGCGAATCGTTGTAGCGTTGCCGCGACATTGTAGCGGTACTGTAGCATACTGTAGCGATCGAAATTTTTTTGGTTTAGATGAAACAAAGGAAATAACACAATAATCAAGCGACGCAAAGGAACACGATGATCAGCACCTAAACAAAATTCTAATGGACGAAAACTTAACAAAACTCACGAGGTAAATTGATCTAACTGCGGGCAAATTGATCCTACTGTGTCAACCGCGCTCTGATACCAAGATGATGCGGGAGGATTGCCCAATCTTCACGGCGTAGGATTGATGAAGATAGTTTGGATCCGTACAACTTAACGAATCGATGGCGCCAACCACTGTTAGAACAATAACCTGCGATAAAAGAATTCGCTTAACCACACGCTCGTGATCCCATCTACCCGATCACCATGTAAAAAAACACGGTACAAACCGATCCTAGACCCAGGTGGAATTCGGCCAATGAATTAGGCACACGACATTTTCCTATTCGGACGTGGCATACTCACGTTAGTCTTGATGAGCAGAATACTCTTCCATCTCCTTTTGTCTCTTTTGGCCACGTTTTTGCATGCTTAAATAGTGAATGACTAGATGTGTGTCTTCATGGGTTGTGCATGATTTTTGTGTTTGAAATAGTAGCTTATCTCTCACGTGCATACATGTCTTTAGGGGTGAAAACGGGTCGGGTTAATCCCGACCGATCCGGCACCAAATCCGATTGGTACCGAATCCGACTAGTACCGAATCCGGAGAAAAAAATATGGGTTAGGATATGGTAACAGCAATATCCGTCCGAATCCGAATATCCGTCCGAATCCGATACATCTTCAAGTTTGATTTCAGGTTAGTGCTACTATTTGACGTTTCATTTTCTTTTGCAATGGTAAAATAAAATCTTCCACATCAGCTATTAAATAGTAACATCAAGTCAGTGTGTCCTACTCCATTTACTGCACTGTATGCATTCCTTACAAACAAGTAGGGGTGCAAACGAAATGGGTTAATCCCGACCGATCCGACACCGAATCCGATTGGTACCGAATCCGGAGAAAAAAATATGGGTTAGGATATGGTAACAGCAATATCCGTCCGAATCCGACCCGTTTTCACCCCTACATGTCTTGACTAGATAAATATTTCCATTGCTTTAATCCCGTATGAAGCATGCATGCATGCATTTCTTCTCTTTTTTTTTCTTGGCTCACATGCACATGCATGATTTTCTTGCTCAGCAGATTTCTTCTAGCTTTGACATCCCAACATCTCCTCATGCACATATCTGAGACCAATTAAAATACTAGCATTAGGTAGTAGCTGATTCTCATGTAAATTAAAGCCAAATTTAGTTAGTAGCGAGTTCACTTGTTGATTAATATTTTTAGCTCGTGCTCACGTGATCTGACTAATCGGAATGTCCTCATCATTTTGTACACTTGAAGTGATGAGGACAAGGACAATCTTAACGGCGTTCGAGAAGTCAGTGGCTGATCCTCCAAGTCCCAAAGTCGAAGAAGAAGCGTACGAAGCCCAAAAGAATACAATCTGGGAAACTCTTTACCTGTGCGACTTTTGTAATAAATTTGCCTCTAATTGAAATTAATAAATTTGCCTTTAATTTATGATCTCTTGTCTCAGTAGTTTTGTAGTTAAGTTATTAGAAGCAATGTGTACTTATATATTAACCTCTGATCATGAACAGAATATGACAGACAAAGGGACATCACAGACGGTTCTTGTTAAAAACCGTCTGTGAACATTCACAGACGGTTCTTAACAACAACCGTCTGTGATAGTCTACACAACACAGACGGTTTTTTAATAAAAACTGTCTGTGATACTAAAGTATCACACACGGTTTATCGGTAACAACCGTCTGTGATACTCGTTTTATCCGACGCCACTAACACAGATGGTGTCCAAATTAAAACCGTCTGTGTTAGTGTAAGATTTAAATTAATGGTTTCCTCGTCAATAATTAATAAACCTTAAAAATGAATGAGAAATCGTTAGTCCTTGCCTCACATCCCAACCTCCAATCATTATCCAAGGATTTAAATCTAATGGCCGAGAGTAAGTAATAACGAAGGTAATAGTGTTATCAAGAAGACTCCTATTAATCCATGAATCACTCATCCAATAAAAGGCGGACCGTTAATAATAGATTGGTTAATCAATAAAATAATCAACCCTGTTCATAATACAAAAAATTGGTTAAATGATTAACGTCATACTTTGATCAAGTTATGAAAAAGATTGGTTCATTAAGATTGGCAGTGGCAATCTCAGATAAGTATTGCCACATGAAATATCAAAGTTAGACCGAGTATTTAAAATTATACTCATATCCTGTAAAGCTCCCGCATCCTAAAAATCACGAAGTCCTATTCCTCTGTACTATCTTCGTTAACCCCTTTTATCTATTCGTAAGTCCTGCCTGGCTCACGGGACTTTCTTGATAAATATAAATTAATAAAGAGAAAGTCACCAACTAAAAGATTGAGCCTCGCCCTTCCCCAATCGGCTGTGTTTGGCCACTTTCTTTCCCAAAGCAGGTAATTCCTGTAAAATACTCCTTCACCTCGGATCCCTTCTTATCCTAATTTTCCCTCACGGTAAAGCTATTCCACCACCTCATTCCTTCGCCCAATTCATCCCCCGCTGTGCTTACGGCACACTAACCCGAATCATCCTTCTATTCCCAAATCGTAATAAATGTATAATTTAAATTAACTTGGGCATTTAAAGTGTTTGGATTTATTTGGCCTTTCTTTTCTTTGCTGTGTATTAGAATATGAAGACTCGACGAGACGACAAATTCGAATAGAATCAAGACTTGGATAAAAGCGAGGATTAGGAAGTTAAGATCATTGACTGAGCAGGCTTTGACTTAGATCAATCAAGGCCGTGGTATACCAAGCAAGGCAAGTCGTCACTTTGATCATATTGATCCTACATTTTATGCAAAATTATGTTCCTTTAAATTATCAACTTGCATGCCTAATTTATTATGTAAATGTATGTCAAAGCTTAAGGTAGCTACATGCCCACTTGTTGATGTATTAAATCTAATATGCCATTCCTTGACACTTAAATCACTTCATCCTTGTCGCCATAGAAATTAATGATAATCTTTACTAGCTATAGATTACATTAAAATGCTATGCTAGTCCGGTCAAGTCCAGGGCACTAGTTGCCCTGATCATCATTCTTTGAAAACATAAGAACTTGATTTGGGATAGTCATGGGATGTACGTGCTAAGTATTTTGCTACAACTGTTTTATGCTTCTCAAAACCCTAAAAAAACCTGCTATACCTATCTGGATGGTTGGTGAGAGTGGATGGTGCCAATGTCGCACGAGAACCTGTGGTTTGTGGTAAGAACCGCCTGGACAAATTAAGGACTGAATCTTGTGATGACCTCCTGGTGTAAAACAGTACAACCACAAGTCTATATGGGTACGACCTAGCTGATTAACTTGCAAAGGTTTATTTTAGATATCATCACGGAAAGTGGGTGCCAGGACATACTGGTTTACTCACAGTGGGATACAGGGACCGACTGTACCCATACGGCGCAAGAGGGGGCCTCTGACTGTGGTGGATAGAGCCCTTCAGCGGTGAATCCTCAGCGGGGTGGTGTCTAGCTAGATCGGAGTAAGCAGGGGCGGATCCAGCGGGGGGCTCGAGCCCCCCTATCGCTGCCGAACCCTTGGAGCCCCCCCATAAATTTTTAGCTATGGATGTATGGTGTAGGAGGGGCATAGTGGAGTTATGTCGCTGTATCGCTTTTGTTCAGTCTCTCCTAATTTTTTTCCTGGATCCGCCACTGGGAGTAAGGTAAAGGCTTTGTGATAAATCGTCTGGGTTTCATGCCTAAGGAAGCATGTTGGCTATTAAGATGACTTATCTCTTGTGGTGAAAGTGTACAACCTTTGCAGAGTGTAAAACTGTTCGAGCAGCCGTGCCCACGGTCAAGGGCGGACATGGGAACTTACTCGAGATAGTTCTATTTCCAAAAAAAAATATTTGTGGGTGGGATAAAATCTATCAGAGAGATGTACTCTGACTTTGAACTTTTCCTGGAGAGATGTACTCTAGCGGTGAAAACTAGCATTGGTGGAGGTAACCATGCACTGCAAAAGGTGGATGTAACCTACACTACAATTATTATCGCATTCTCACAATCAATTTCATAAAAATCTGTTTCAGTTGAAATCGCTAAGCTTCAGGAGATTTTTCTTACTTATTGTAATTCCAAAACAATGCCTTTAGCAAATAAAAGAAACTCAAGCCTCTCTTGACAGTTTTGCATCTATTATTACTGCATCCTGTGTGGTGGCTTGCTGAGTATCATCGTACTCATTCTTGCTTAACTACCATCACTCAGTCAGAGAGAACTGGAATGCCAAACCCTGCGATGCTAAAAAGGGGTCGACAGAGCTGGAAGACGAAGAGGCCATGGACTAGGTCGCGAACCCCAGTTGGCTGCCTGTGGGCAAGTCCTGCGGGTCCCACCCGTGTGAAGTTCCGCTGCTGCATTTTATCATTTCGGCCTAATTGGCCCATGCGTAAGTATTACTGTATTATTTACGCTTCCGCATAATATGTTTTTGATATACAGTAATGTATCTGTGAGCACTATCTACTGATCCAGGGAATAGTGCGGTGGAATCACAGACAATCAGGGTTTGCTAACCCAAGGTCCGATACGTGCTATCTTATGATAGCTCGATCCTTCACTCAAATATATAGTGGATTACTCAGCTGTGGTTGACTCTTCAACCATATTCGGCATGGGCATGTTCGAAGGGCCCAGAGATATCTCTCCCGTTAAATAGGATGAGCAAATTCTATCTTGATCGCTCACATTTCTTCATATGTTTCATAGTAAATCATGAAAGTTATCTTTATGACCAAGTGTGTGGCAATCCCTAAGTAAGCCATTGCACATGTAGTAAACTAAGACGATCTCAGATCTAAAGATCCGATATATACTATGTATAAGACCAACTGATGACATTAAGAATATAATAATTCCTGCAGTATCTTATGGTAGATCAATCCAACACTATATTCTCTAATACGTATCCACATTATTGATTTGATATCTCTATATCCATGATTCGTGAAACATGATCATCAATCAATACATATGTTGATTTATAAATCATAATTGACCTACACAATGATATAAGATCAGGATAATTTAGAATAACATCAAAACATGAATAAAGAGTTCTATGAACAAATCATATATTTGTTGATCAATACGAAAAACATTTATTCAAGTGACAAAATAATATATTATTCAAATGATCATCAATATAGAATTGATATAATCATTTACATGATTACCACTAGGGCATATCACTAACAAGGTACGCGCTGCAGTGGCTGCACCACGTCGTGGTGTGCGGTGGCCTCGCGCTCGCCATGGCAGGTGGCTGTCATGCCCTGCGATCTCTTGGGTTTGATGGAAAGCTGTTCCGGTACACAACAAGCACTTACACAGGTAAGCTTAGGGGCGGAGCTAGCAATTTAGATTGTGGAGGGCCAAATAAACTATACAATGTAATGATATTTTATAAGAAGGGTGAAAAGGTACTAATGCAAATAAAATTCACTAAAGATCAATAGACTGCAATAGAAATTTTAAGATCGTGAGAGGGGCTAGCCCTCGGCCGCCCCCCTCTTCCTCCATGGTCAGCCAAGAGCTTAGTAGGGGTAGGTATTGCGTTCTAGATGGCAATATTGGCGATGATGTGGTGATGTTTCGTTTCCGTTCAGCCCTGGCGGCTTTATTCCGAGGCGGATCATTTGCTGCGGCTTTATTCAGCGTGTAGGTAAGACAGAATAGGATTTGCATCCTAAGAGGACGGCTTAAAACTGGAGACAAATAAGGAAAATAAAGGACGGAAGAATAAGGTCAGCATGGTTAGGATGCTGGACCTTATCTGACGTCTGACGCCTTCTGTTCGAGGCATCAGCCATAGACCATGCTGCTCAAGCGAGTTTGTGTCCCTGACCTAAATGGCGATGTGTTCCAGACTATGATGACTCTCGGTCCGCTCCGGGAGAAAAGATCAGGCCCATTGTTATGGGAGCCTCTGCCTGGCTAGTGCACTCTGCGAAACTTTTGATTCGAAAATTTAAGCTCAAAGGTTTTCAACTTTCAACATAAATTTCGAAACTTTCAACACGTGTGACACGGGTCCACGAGGGGCAAGAGTTAGTAGTGGAAAAGGACGCCTTGAGGGCGCACGTACGGGCTCCGGACCTTCTCAATTCTCACCTTTCACGAGAGATAAATGGGCCTACTAGTTAATTATAGTATATACTGTACCGACTTTATTTATATCGATAAAAACTATATATGAATTTTATTACTCTGCAATCTCTCACACGAACAGCCTAAAGTCACAAGCCGCAACCAAAAACCATAAGTCTCAGTCAAAAAAAAAATGACCCACAAACATGCATATTTCACAAGTTCGTTGGAGCTAAATTTGTTACCGAATTAACCGAGAGATACCGCAGCTCTACCATATGATTCATGCGGGTGGAAAGGGCACATTGGATTTCGCTTTCACCGCTGCATATTTTGACCACTTTCTCTTTAACTAGTCTATCCATTTCCATTGAACACGGCGCGCGTATACCAGTCTCCGAGTCCACGAGATAATTTAATTAGACGGAGATGTAAACGTCCGATCACAGCGTATGATTAAGGGAGTAGCATATATATGATTCACACCACACACACAATTACTACTCCCTCGGTAGGAATTTATAGAGTGCCAATTTCTGTCGGTGTTATTGATTAATGCTCCATTTGTTTTGTAATATAAGTTCAATGTCCATTATATACATAAACTAAAAAGATATTAAATTTAAGAAAAATTAATATTATTATACTATACCTATTCCTATAAAATGGTATACTATAGCTACTAATGTATTTTTTTCAACATTAAAATAGAGATATATAATAAAAATATTAGAATAACTATATATTTGATTTCTGTAATCGATGAGATGATATTTTCTAAAAACAAAAACTTACGTTATGATATTTGATTTGTTGTTTGTTTCCTCTGATACCCTTCTTTACTCCCTTGTACCTTGTACTCGACCTGCACGGTTTAAGTTCCAAAGCATGGATGCACGCAGTTAAACCGACTTCTTTGTATTCGATTATTATTTCCATCAACGCATGAATGTGTGCTGATTAACTCCAAGCCATGCATGAGTAATGTGCTTTTGCTTTTTGTCCACGCGTATGCATATGGTTGGTTCTTTTGAACCATCATTTTTACTTTTTAACTTAAAATTTTAAATTCAGTCTGTTCACGAGAGAGAGAGAGTACAGAAAAAATACCCACATATGATTTTAATCGATATAAGTGAAATCGGAATAGTGTATACTACAATTGACTTGTAGATCTTATCTTAAAAAAACACTCTATTTAAAAACTAGTTCCCGTAAAAATCTAAACCATAAACCCAAAAAAAGGAACCATACATTAACTCTATGCACATCATCTTCATACATTAATGCCATGGACAATAGTTCAAGTTAGGGGCGCTTAGTTTGGCTGAAATAAGTTGGTTTAGGGCTTATTTTGTATTGTATCTGCTGATAGTTTTTTAACGTAATTAAATTTAAAAAAATAATAATGAAACATATGTTAGCCTATCACGGACAATGTAAACAAATATGAGAAAAAAGAAGAAAAAAAGGCAAAAAAAGCTTTTAAAAAAGCTAAAATTAGGAAAAAATGAAATTAAGGAATAGTAAACTAGAAGCCAGAAGCTGAACTAAGGCCCTGTTTGGATCCACCCAGATTTTAAGAATCTGGCTTTTGGAAACTGGGTGGGATCCAAACAGACCAGTTTTTGTGGTAGTTTTTAAAATCTACCTACCCAGATTCTTAAAAACCAAGAAGCTGTTGATACCCAGCTTTTGCCAGTTTTTTTTGCACAAATACCCATTTACCCTCATTAAAGACCACGCATGGCTGTTTAATGTGCTGTTCAAGAGCAATAAATGTAAGGGTATAATAGTCTATTAACACCAATCATAAATGAAACCAGCTTTTAAAAACTAGGGGATCCAAACACCCCACCAGTTTTTACTTAGAAACCAGCTTTTAAAAACTAGAAGTAATAGCTGGTTTTTAAGAATCTGAAACTGATCCAAACATGGCCTAAAACGTACATTAGTGATTTCGCTCTGGCCATTGGTCTATGAGCCAAAACTAAATGTGCCTTGTAAATTCCAACTGAGGGAGCACTTAATAATATAATGTACATGACTTTTTGTCTGCCTGAGCACCTGATTAGGGGCTATTTTGTACTTCCTCTATTTAATTATATTTGTCTATAGTCCATCATATCCGTATATTAAAGAAGTACTAAATCTAACAAATTCTTCCGGTGTGAAAAGCGTCGTCCTATAATATAAGTCTATTATAAAGATCATAAATGTAATTATTATAATATTTTCACCATATACCCCCTACTTTAATGCTGAAAAAATAAGTGAGTAGTTGTAGTATATCATTTAATACGAATATGCATGGTCCAATAGTATTAACTTTTTTCTTAAATTAATGTCTCCTTGGTCTATGCGCACGGTGGGCTTTAGACTTATATTGCAGGGAAGAGGGAGTACTTAATAAGAAATGACCATACATACTTCTATTAAATAACATACCTAGAAAGAGAAAACACAATAACTACACTATAGATTCATTTAATGGATAAATATATTGAAACAGATACTCCTAAATCTATAGACAAATATAGTGAGATGAAGGAAGCAGCACTCTGGCCTTTTAGTGTGGTGGACCATGTGGCTTATGTGGAAATGTGATAGGATTTATCCTACATTGCTTGTTTAAAGTGAGTTATAGTAGCATATAAAGCTTGTTGGTTTTAAACGTAGCATCTTCGAGTTAACCCTTTTATATGAAGTGTGAAAGCATCTAGACCCCTAAAAAGGATTTTGGTAATTAATGAAATTAAGAGAATATGGAATATGGGACTAACGTGTTTTTATGAGTATGCGAAGGGTTAGTCCACACACATGAGCGACAAGATGCAAGCCAAAGGATACGCGTGAAAATCAAAATTGGCGCAAGACAAAGGTATACTTAGAATAGGACCCCTTTTTGAATTTTACCGGTCTTAGGTGAATGGTGGAAGACCGGATTATAGGATAAATGATCGTACCATCAAGGGGGATCTTGGCTAAGTAGCTTGAATACTTATCTCATGTGCCAAATGGTTTTGTCCTAAAACTTGCATCCATTAAAGAAATCCAGCTTTCAAAAGAAATCTTGCTCTGTCTGGAAAAGCGGTAGTACCGCAGTTTTGAACGTCGGAACTACCGGAAAGCGGTAGTTCCGCAACCAAAATGCGGTAGTACCGGCCAGCGGAAGATCCGGTTTTGGAGCGGACCGATATTTCCAGAGAGCACCCTTGGCTCATTCCAAAATCTTATGAGAACGGAAGTACCGGCCGTTTGAACGTCGGTACTACCGCTGCGAGCGGTAGTACCGCATCCTAAAGCGGTACTTCCGGACCTCGGAAGATCCGGAGGGAGAGCGGATCAACTTTTCCAGAGAGCACCCTCCGGATGAAGCCTGGATTTCTCTGGAGCGGAAGTACCGGCTATTTCAACGCCGGAACTACCACTGCATGCGGTAGTTCCGCCACTCAGAGCGGTACTTCCGGAGTCCGGAAGATCCGACTTCAAAGCGGATGTATTTTTCCAGAGAGCGCCAAGTCTGGGACCCTTTGGAGTTTGGCTGAAGCGGTAGTACCGCGCCGACTTTGCGGAACTACCGGCTAGCGGTAGTACCGCAAATATCAACGGCGGTAGTACCGCGCCGCCGAATCCAACGGTCACTGCAGACGTCTGACATAGCCGTTCTGGCGCGAAGATTTGGTAGCGGTAGTACCGGTCTTTGGAGCGGTAGTTCCGCTCGACCAGAAAATTTTCTGGAAGCTGAGTCAAACGGCTAGTTTTGGTTGGTGGAGGCTATAAATACCCCCACCACTGCTCAAGGGCTAAGGTTAGAGACTCATTGCATATTTCTCAAGCCCAAGTGCATTCATTTCACCTCAATTCTTTCTTTGCACATCAAAGTGAGGTGGTTGAGCATTTAGTGCTAGATTTCCCTTGCAAATCCATTTGGCACTAGAGTTGCATTCAAGTGAACACCGGGATTTATTACTCTTAGTGCTTGCCGGCACTTGGACGATCTGGTGGAAGTTGCCTCGGTGATCTTCTCAAGAAGATTGTGAGAAGACCCGGCAAATTGTGAAGGTTGGAGCTCACCTACCCGGAGTGGGGAAGAGCTACACTAGTGATCGAGGTGCTTGGCTCAATTCGTGGAGCCGGTCCGATACGTCCGGGCTTACCTCAACGTGGACTAGGGGAAACCGGCAAGTTTCCGAATACCACGGTAAAAACATCGGTTGTGTTCTTTGTCTCTTTAGCTCTAGTTCGTTTGCTTCATTAAGATCACTTATTTGTTTAGAGCTAAATTGTTGACTAGAATTGCATAGGATTAAATTGCTTTACATCATTGTCATTTAAATTGTGGAGAATTAATCAAGTAAACAAGAAAAGTTTAAAAACCTCCTATTCACCCCCCCTCTAGTCGGTATCCTTGATCCTACAAGTGGTATCAGAGCTTGGTCTCTCACATTTAGACTTAACCGTCTAGAGAGAAAAGGATGGCTAGTGAGGGGATTTCGGTAGGAAAGGCACCTCTATTTGATGGCTCAAATTATGCTTATTGGAAGATTAGAATGTCAATTTATTTAAAGGCCATGAGTCCTAATATTTGGAAAATCGTAAATGATGGTTACGTCATGCCACTTGATCCTGACAACCCAACGGAACAAGATGGGCGTAACACTCATTTAGATGCCCAAGCCATGAATGCTATTTTTGGGGCCTTAAACGCGGATGAATTCAATAGAGTGAGTAATCTTGAGACGGCTCACGCTATTTGGAATACCCTTTCGGAAATACACGAAGGGACATCCACGGTTAAGGAGGCAAAATTGCATCGGCTTAGGATTAAATATGAGACATTCATAATGTTGCCCCATGAGGACATCAATGAGATGTACACACGGCTCAACAACATTGTGAATGAGCTCAAAGGCCTTGGCACTAACCTCTCGGATCTTGATGTTGTGAGAAAGATGCTTAGGGCTCTACCGGAGAAGTACGAGATGTTGGTAACTCTCTTCCTCAACTCACCGGAATTGGCAAGAATGACGCCAACACAACTCTTGGGTAATCTAATTACAAATGAGTTGTACAAGAAGGACAAGGAGGAACTTTTGGAGCAATCCACCTCCAAAGGGAAGAAGATCACCGCCTTCAAGGCAAAGGCGGTGGCAAGTGAAGAGTCCGAAGATGAAGAAGAAGACTCCGAAGAAGAACTTGCCCTCCTTGTGAGAAGGATGAACAAGTTCATGAGAAGACGCTCAAATCGAGGAGGAGGCTATGATAAAGGAAAGAAGTGGCAATCATCCTCAAACAAAAACAAGTATAGCAACATCCGTTGCTATGAGTGTGACGAGAAGGGGCATATTGCCTCTCAATGTCCCACAAAGAAGGATGACAAGGAGAAGTCATCCAAGAAGAAAGGCTATCAAGGCAAGAAGAAGCTCTTCAAGAAGCTTCACAAAGACGGCAAAAATGAAGCCCACATTGGGGAGTGGGATTCCGATGCGGAATACTCCGACTCCGATTCTAGCGAGGATGAGTCTCCCAAGAAGAAGGGACTTGTTGGCATCGCCATCAAAGAAGCTTCATCGCTATTCTCCACCCCCACATGTCTTATGGCAAAAGGGGAGAAGGTAAAAACTCTAGATGATGATGAGCCTTCCTATGATGATTTAATGGACATGTTGGTAGAATTAAATGAATTTCTTGGAAAAGAAAAGTCAAAATTCAAGATTTTGAAGAAAGAACATATGTCTCTTCAAAAATCCTATAAGGAGCTAAAGGAAGCTCATGACTTACTTCTCCAAGAAAATCATAAGTCTAGCACTAGCATTGGAATCACTTGTGATATTATGAATGAAATGCCTAGTGTAGAAATCTCAAAGTCTAGCATATCTACTTGTTGTGATGATCTACTTGCCATGCCTTGCTCATCAAGTGTAGATTCTAGAAATGCCTTAAATCCTGTTCATAATGACATGCTTACAAATGAAAACAAGAATTTGAAGGAACAAGTGCTAAAATTGAACAAAAGTCTAGAAAGAGCTTACAAGGGAAAGGAAACCCTTGATAAGTTGCTAAGTGATCAAAGATGCTCCTTTAACAAAGAGGGACTTGGATATGTTCCCCAAAAGGGTAAGAAGCCGGCATACAAGCCTCCAAGGTTTGTAAAAGAGAATGGCAAGTATTGCACAAAGTGCCGGTGTGTTGGACATGCTCAATATGATTGTTCTAAGAATAACATGAAATTCATTGGCCTATATGATTCTTGTTATATGCTTAAAAAATCTAAAAATGGAAAAATTATTGCTTATTTCATTGGTACCTCGATTTTGGGTGCAAAGAAGAAATCCATTTGGGTACCCAAAACCTTGGTCACTAACCTCCAAGGACCCAAACAAATTTGGGTACCTAAAAGAACTTGATCTTCTTTTGAAGGTGAACTACAAAACCGGTGGAAGGCATTGGGTGTTGGATAGCGGTTGCACTCAACACATGACCGGAGACCGGAAGATGTTCACCACATTTGAGAGTGGAAGCAATGACAAGATCACCTTTGGAGACAATAGCAAAGGAAAGGTATTGGGATTGGGTAAAATCGCTATCTCAAACGATCTTTCAATTTCAAATGTATCACTAGTTGAAACATTAAACTTCAATTTGCTATCCGTTGCTCAACTATGTGATCTAGGCCTAAAATGCTCATTCTCAAAAGAAAGTGTTGTAATCTCAAAAGATAACAATAATGAACTAGTCTTCAAAGGCTTTAGATTTGGGAATCTCTATTTGGTAGATTTTTCTTCAAATGAATCTTGTTTAAAAACTTGTTTAATTGCAAAAACTTCTTTGGGTTGGTTGTGGCATAGAAGGTTAGGTCATGTGGGTATGGTACAACTTAAAAAGCTTTTCAAACATGATCTAGTGATTGGCTTGAAAGATGTGAAGTTTGAGAAAAATCGACTTTGTAGTGCTTGTCAAGCCGGAAAACAAGTCGCTAGTTCTCACCCTTCCAAAAGTATCATGTCAACCTCTAGGCCATTGGAGCTCTTACACATGGATTTGTTTGGGCCAACAACCTATAAGAGCATCGGAGGAAATAGCTATTGTTTAGTCATTGTGGATGATCACTCTAGATATACATGGGTCTTCTTCCTAAATGACAAAAGTGAAACCTCCGGAATTTTCAAAAGTTTTTCAAAAAGGGCCCAAAATGAATTTGATTTTAAAATAAAGAAAATTAGAAGTGACAATGGTTCCGAGTTCAAGAACACGAAAGTTGAAGATTTTTGTGATGAACTTGGAATAAAGCACGAACTTTCCACAACCTACACTCCGGAGCAAAATGGAGTTGTAGAAAGGAAAAATCGCACATTGATTGAAATGGCTAGGACAATGCTTGATGAATATAATACTTCCGACAAATTTTGGGCGGAAGCCATCAACACCGCTTGTCATGCCATAAATCGCCTTTATTTACATCGACTTTTGAAAAAGACTTCCTATGAGCTTCTTGTTGGAAGAAAACCAAACATCTCTTACTTTAGAGTATTTGGTTGCAAATGCTATATTCTAAGAAAAGGTGTTCGGCTCTCTAAATTTCAAAGTCGTTGTGATGAAGGTTTCCTATTAGGTTATTCTTCAAATAGCAAAGCATATAGAGTTTATAACAAAAATTTGGGGTTGGTTGTAGAATCATGTGATGTACAATTTGATGAAACTAACGGCTCTCAAGAAGAGCAAGAAAACTTGGATGATGTAGGTGATGAAGGCTTGCGCAAAGCTATGGAAAATATGCAAATTGGAGACATCAAGCCAAAAGAAGATCCATCTTCACCAAGCTCATCAAGACAAGTAGTGCCACCCACATCGTCTACTTCAAGTGATATTCAAGTTGTTGAAGATGAACAAAAGGATCAACAACAAAATAACATCAAGATTCACAATGCAATAGCCAAGGATCATCCAATAGATCAAATATTGGGTGACGTGAGTAAGGGTGTTCAAACTCGCTCTAGAGTAGCTTCATTTTGTGAACATTACTCTTTTGTTTCTTCTCTTGAGCCTAAGCTTGTAGATGAAGCTCTAGATGATCCGGATTGGGTAAATGCCATGCACGAAGAATTGAATAACTTTGCGCAAAATGAAGTATGGACCTTGGTGGAAAGACCCGAAGAACATAATGTGATTGGCACCAAATGGGTCTTCCGGAACAAACAAGATGAAAACGGGGTTGTGGTAAGAAACAAAGCAAGGTTAGTAGCTCAAGGCTATACTCAAGTCGAAGGGTTAGATTATGATGAGACATTTGCACCCGTTGCTAGACTTGAGTCAATTAGAATCTTGCTTGCTTTTGCATCTAGCTTTGATATTAAATTATTTCAAATGGATGTTAAAAGTGCCTTCTTAAATGGAACAATCTCCGAACTTGTATTTGTTGAACAACCTCCGGGGTTTGAAGATCCCAAATGTCCTAATCATGTCTATAAACTTTCAAAGGCTTTGTATGGCTTAAAACAAGCTCCTAGAGCTTGGTATGAACGCCTTAGAAATTTCCTTGTCTCAAAAGGATTTAAAATTGGTAAGGTAGATACAACTCTATTCACAAAAATCATTGGTGATGATTTCTTTGTATGCCAAATTTATGTTGATGACATTATATTTGGCTCAACTAACCAAGATTTTTGCGAAGAATTTGGTAATATGATGTCTAGGGAATTTGAGATGTCCATGATAGGAGAATTAAGCTATTTTCTTGGACTTCAAATCAAGCAACGCAAAGATGGGACATTCATAAGCCAAACAAAGTACATTAAAGATCTTTTCAAGAAGTTTGGCATGGAAGATGCAAAACCCATCAAAACACCAATGGCAACCAATGGGCATCTAGACCTCGACGAAGGAGGTAAGTCGGTAGATTTAAAACTCTATAGATCCATGATTGGTAGCTTGCTTTATCTTACCGCATCTAGGCCCGATATCATGTTTAGTGTATGCATGTGTGCTCGCTTTCAAGCTTCACCAAAAGAGTGTCATTTAAAGGCCGTGAAGAGAATCTTGAGATATTTGAAATATTCCCCAAACATAGGACTTTGGTATCCTAAAGGTGCTAAATTCGATCTAATTGGATATTCAGATTCCGATTATGCGGGTTGCAAAGTGGATAGAAAAAGCACCTCGGGAAGTTGTCAATTTCTAGGTAGATCCTTAGTGTCTTGGTCCTCAAAGAAACAAAACTCCGTAGCACTCTCAACCGCTGAAGCCGAATATATTTCCGCCGGGAGTTGTTGTGCTCAATTATTATGGATGAGGCAAACTTTGTTGGATTATGGAATGAACTTTGATAAAGTGCCTTTATTGTGTGACAATGAAAGTGCCGTAAAAATATCCAATAACCCAGTCCAACACTCAAGAACCAAGCATATAGATATACGCCACCACTTCTTGAGGGACCATGTTAGCAAGGGAGATATTTGCATTAGCCATATCCGGACCGAAGACCAATTAGCGGATATCTTCACCAAGCCTTTAGATGAAAACCGTTTTTGTAAGCTTAGGAGTGAATTAAATGTCTTGGATTACTCGAATGTTGCATAAATTCATGGCAAATTTAAATGCATACTCTTAGAAGAAGCTTGAAAGGTTATTTGAAATTATGTCTCTATGCAAAGGACTTTGATTTATAAAGGTAAAATGCAAAAGTATTTGATTATATTATTTTGTTCTGTTTAATGCATAATGATCCTTAAAAACTTTAGTTGAATGCAAAAAACTAGGGATCATTTGCATCTATGTTCTTAAAGTTCAAATTCTGCGAAGTCTCAGAAAATGCGGAACTACCGCTGCCTTCTGCGGTACTTCCGGGGAGCGGTACTTCCGGTCGAGAAAGCGGTACTACCGGACCTGCATTTAAGGGGGAGCAACCGCCCGAACCCCAGGGTTCCCTCTGTTGGCCCCCACCTTGGACCCTCTCTCCGGTAGTTCCTCTCCATTTCCGCCCGTGAGCCCGTACTCCTCTCCTCGTTCTCTCTCTCCCACCAAAAATCCTCCAAATCGCCTCTCAGATCTTCATATCTAGTGGCATTTTCTTCGATTCCTTGCAGCAAATCCTTTCCCCAGGGTTCAACTCCTTCGATTGCTAAGGTATTTTGGATCGAAACCTCTTTTGATCTTCATTTTCTTGAACCCTAGGTCATGCTTAGGTTAAATCGAAATATAGTTGTTTTTGCCAAATAATTCTAGGGAAATTGAGCATATTTGGTGTTTAAGGGTATATACAAACCCATTTCATGGATTCAATCCAAGAAAACACCAAAGATTCATTCACATTTCCAAAAACCCTAGAATCAGCCAAAAAGCGGAACTACCGCTCGACGGTTGCGGTACTACCGCTGAGCGGTACTACCGGCCCAGAACGGCGGTACTACCGTTTTAACTGACATTTTGGCAAATTCAATTTATTTCCTTTTGAATCTAATTTGGCCATATTCCCCCTATCTCATAATCCATTCTTCTTGTGCCTAGATGCCTAGAACAAGAGCGGCTTCCAAAAAGTCCTATGCCTCAGGGACTTCCTCAAGCCCTCGTGCTCTTCCATCCCCCGAGGTGACTCAAAAGGCAGCCCAGGACAGAGGGAAGAGACCTGCATCAGCCCATGAGTCTGACTCCGGATCTGAAACAGAGTCTGAGCATCCTATTCCTCCAAGCTCTCCCATGGAATCATCTGAAGAAGATATAGCTGGAAGGGAGTGTCTTGAGATTGATCTGAAGAAGATCTCGCCTGATGAGTATGCTCGCCTGCGTCACACCAACCAGTATGCGTTTCCATCAAACTCAATCAATCCACAATTCCATACTAAGTTCCAGGAGAAGATATTTGATGAGATGTATGGACCAGATCGCCAGTTTGCAGATCATAAATATATTAACTGGGATCACATTGATGATATTGACAAGTATGATGGGACTTTCCGGTTATTCCAGACAGTCGGTCTCAATCAGCTCGTAGCACTAGGACGTGACTACAATGAGACCTTCATCCGGCAGTTTTATGCTACAGTGCATATCTCTCCCGACCTTCAGAACATGACTTGGATGACAGTATGTACCAGATATGAGGCCACCAAGCATGACTTTGAGGTTGTCTTAAGGGCAGAACTAAGTGCTTATGAGAAGGTTTATGACAAACCTGCTCTCAGTCTGGATGCCATATATCCCTACTATGACACTGCAGGAAAATTTACACTTGGCAAGAATGTTGGACTTCAACCCATTCCCAGCTTGATCAATCGCATCATCAATCATACCATTCTTCCAAAAGGTGGTAACTATGATGCCATTCGAGGACATGTCTGGAACATCATAGACTATATTATGAAGGGGCAGAAGTTCGATGTAGTGGATGTCATCATAAGGGAGATAGTTGCCTCCAAAAATGATCGCTACAAGCGCATTAACTATGCACCCTACATCATGGCCTTGATTGATTCTAAGTTTCTCTATCGTGGAGGTCGCGGTGGTGTGCATAAGCCATACAAGCCAAGATCGGAGCCTCCCATTCCCACTGTTTTTCGCGCTAGCCGGACGACAGCTTCAGGAGCAGGTTCATCAGCAGCAGCAGCAGGAGCAGCAGCTCAGTCACAGGAGCCTGGCCAGCCCACTCTCCAGCAGATCTATTCTACCATGGTTGAGGGCTTCTCTACTCTCAACTCTAGGATGGATAGGATGGATGAGCGTCTCGACACCATTGACAACAGTTTGACCTCGTTAGATGGTCGGGTTGCAGATCTTGAGCGCTCACCCTCGCCTCGTCGCTATGGTCGTCGCCGTAAAGCTGCTCATGATCCTCCGCAGCCCTCTCAGAATTGATCTTTTTTTTGGTACTTGATGCCAAAGGGGGAGAATATTTTGGGAGTTTACTTATGATATTTGGACCTATGGGACTATGTTTTTAATTATCTATGGATGGTTGTAATGAACTTATGTTTGGTGCTTGGATGTAATGAACCTTATGGTCATGAGTTGATGATATTACTTAGTTGTCTATCTCTCATTGAATAACTTTGTCTTGTGCATCTTGTATAAAATATCGTAATCTTTATCTATGCACATGTTTAGGGGGAGTCATATTCCCTCTTGGACTCTAAAATGAAAATAGTTTTTTTTTAAATAAATCTTATTGCATAAGAACTACACTCTCATTTAGAGTTCACATAGAATATACAATTTGTTGTCTAACAATTTGATATATTCAAATCTTTCATCTCTCAAAATTTGGGTTGTCATCAATTACCAAAAAGGGGGAGATTGAAAGCATCTAGACCCCTAAAAAGGATTTTGGTAATTAATGAAATTAAGAGAATATGGAATATGGGACTAACGTGTTTTTATGAGTATGCGAAGGGTTAGTCCACACACATGAGCGACAAGATGCAAGCCAAAGGATACGCGTGAAAATCAAAATTGGCGCAAGACAAAGGTATACTTAGAATAGGACCCCTTTTTGAATTTTACCGGTCTTAGGTGAATGGTGGAAGACCGGATTATAGGATAAATGATCGTACCATCAAGGGGGATCTTGGCTAAGTAGCTTGAATACTTATCTCATGTGCCAAATGGTTTTGTCCTAAAACTTGCATCCATTAAAGAAATCTAGCTTTCAAAAGAAATCTTGCTCTGTCTGGAAAAGCGGTAGTACCGCAGTTTTGAACGTCGGAACTACCGGAAAGCGGTAGTTCCGCAACCAAAATGCGGTAGTACCGGCCAGCGGAAGATCCGGTTTTGGAGCGGACCGATATTTCCAGAGAGCACCCTTGGCTCATTCCAAAATCTTATGAGAACGGAAGTACCGGCCGTTTGAACGTCGGTACTACCGCTGCGAGCGGTAGTACCGCATCCTAAAGCGGTACTTCCGGACCTCGGAAGATCCGGAGGGAGAGCGGATCAACTTTTCCAGAGAGCACCCTCCGGATGAAGCCTGGATTTCTCTGGAGCGGAAGTACCGGCTATTTCAACGCCGGAACTACCACTGCATGCGGTAGTTCCGCCACTCAGAGCGGTACTTCCGGAGTCCGGAAGATCCGACTTCAAAGCGGATGTATTTTTCCAGAGAGCGCCAAGTCTGGGACCCTTTGGAGTTTGGCTGAAGCGGTAGTACCGCGCCGACTTTGCGGAACTACCGGCTAGCGGTAGTACCGCAAATATCAACGGCGGTAGTACCGCGCCGCCGAATCCAACGGTCACTGCAGACGTCTGACATAGCCGTTCTGGCGCGAAGATTTGGTAGCGGTAGTACCGGTCTTTGGAGCGGTAGTTCCGCTCGACCAGAAAATTTTCTGGAACCTGAGTCAAACGGCTAGTTTTGGTTGGTGGAGGCTATAAATACCCCCACCACTGCTCAAGGGCTAAGGTTAGAGACTCATTGCATATTTCTCAAGCCCAAGTGCATTCATTTCACCTCAATTCTTTCTTTGCACATCAAAGTGAGGTGGTTGAGCATTTAGTGCTAGATTTCCCTTGCAAATCCATTTGGCACTAGAGTTGCATTCAAGTGAACACCGGGATTTATTACTCTTAGTGCTTGCCGGCACTTGGACGATCTGGTGGAAGTTGCCTCGGTGATCTTCTCAAGAAGATTGTGAGAAGACCCGGCAAATTGTGAAGGTTGGAGCTCACCTACCCGGAGTGGGGAAGAGCTACACTAGTGATCGAGGTGCTTGGCTCAATTCGTGGAGCCGGTCCGATACGTCCGGGCTTACCTCAACGTGGACTAGGGGAAACCGGCAAGTTTCCGAATACCACGGTAAAAACATCGGTTGTGTTCTTTGTCTCTTTAGCTCTAGTTCGTTTGCTTCATTAAGATCACTTATTTGTTTAGAGCTAAATTGTTGACTAGAATTGCATAGGATTAAATTGCTTTACATCATTGTCATTTAAATTGTGGAGAATTAATCAAGTAAACAAGAAAAGTTTAAAAACCTCCTATTCACCCCCCCTCTAGTCGGTATCCTTGATCCTACAAGTGGTATCAGAGCTTGGTCTCTCACATTTAGACTTAACCGTCTAGAGAGAAAAGGATGGCTAGTGAGGGGATTTCGGTAGGAAAGGCACCTCTATTTGATGGCTCAAATTATGCTTATTGGAAGATTAGAATGTCAATTTATTTAAAGGCCATGAGTCCTAATATTTGGAAAATCGTAAATGATGGTTACGTCATGCCACTTGATCCTGACAACCCAACGGAACAAGATGGGCGTAACACTCATTTAGATGCCCAAGCCATGAATGCTATTTTTGGGGCCTTAAACGCGGATGAATTCAATAGAGTGAGTAATCTTGAGACGGCTCACGCTATTTGGAATACCCTTTCGGAAATACACGAAGGGACATCCACGGTTAAGGAGGCAAAATTGCATCGGCTTAGGATTAAATATGAGACATTCATAATGTTGCCCCATGAGGACATTAATGAGATGTACACACGGCTCAACAACATTGTGAATGAGCTCAAAGGCCTTGGCACTAACCTCTCGGATCTTGATGTTGTGAGAAAGATGCTTAGGGCTCTACCGGAGAAGTACGAGATGTTGGTAACTCTCTTCCTCAACTCACCGGAATTGGCAAGAATGACGCCAACACAACTCTTGGGTAATCTAATTACAAATGAGTTGTACAAGAATGACAAGGAGGAACTTTTGGAGCAATCCACCTCCAAAGGGAAGAAGATCACCGCCTTCAAGGCAAAGGCGGTGGCAAGTGAAGAGTCCGAAGATGAAGAAGAAGACTCCGAAGAAGAACTTGCCCTCCTTGTGAGAAGGATGAACAAGTTCATGAGAAGACGCTCAAATCGAGGAGGAGGCTATGATAAAGGAAAGAAGTGGCAATCATCCTCAAACAAAAACAAGTATAGCAACATCCGTTGCTATGAGTGTGACGAGAAGGGGCATATTGCCTCTCAATGTCCCACAAAGAAGGATGACAAGGAGAAGTCATCCAAGAAGAAAGGCTATCAAGGCAAGAAGAAGCTCTTCAAGAAGCTTCACAAAGACGGCAAAAATGAAGCCCACATTGGGGAGTGGGATTCCGATGCGGAATACTCCGACTCCGATTCTAGCGAGGATGAGTCTCCCAAGAAGAAGGGACTTGTTGGCATCGCCATCAAAGAAGCTCCATCGCTATTCTCCACCCCCACATGTCTTATGGCAAAAGGGGAGAAGGTAAAAACTCTAGATGATGATGAGCCTTCCTATGATGATTTAATGGACATGTTGGTAGAATTAAATGAATTTCTTGGAAAAGAAAAGTCAAAATTCAAGATTTTGAAGAAAGAACATATGTCTCTTCAAAAATCCTATAAGGAGCTAAAGGAAGCTCATGACTTACTTCTCCAAGAAAATCATAAGTCTAGCACTAGCATTGGAATCACTTGTGATATTATGAATGAAATGCCTAGTGTAGAAATCTCAAAGTCTAGCATATCTACTTGTTGTGATGATCTACTTGCCATGCCTTGCTCATCAAGTGTAGATTCTAGAAATGCCTTAAATCCTGTTCATAATGACATGCTTACAAATGAAAACAAGAATTTGAAGGAACAAGTGCTAAAATTGAACAAAAGTCTAGAAAGAGCTTACAAGGGAAAGGAAACCCTTGATAAGTTGCTAAGTGATCAAAGATGCTCCTTTAACAAAGAGGGACTTGGATATGTTCCCCAAAAGGGTAAGAAGCCGGCATACAAGCCTCCAAGGTTTGTAAAAGAGAATGGCAAGTATTGCACAAAGTGCCGGTGTGTTGGACATGCTCAATATGATTGTTCTAAGAATAACATGAAATTCATTGGCCTATATGATTCTTGTTATATGCTTAAAAAATCTAAAAATGGAAAAATTATTGCTCATTTCATTGGTACCTCGATTTTGGGTGCAAAGAAGAAATCCATTTGGGTACCCAAAACCTTGGTCACTAACCTCCAAGGACCCAAACAAATTTGGGTACCTAAAAGAACTTGATCTTCTTTTGAAGGTGAACTACAAAACCGGTGGAAGGCATTGGGTGTTGGATAGCGGTTGCACTCAACACATGACCGGAGACCGGAAGATGTTCACCACATTTGAGAGTGGAAGCAATGACAAGATCACCTTTGGAGACAATAGCAAAGGAAAGGTATTGGGATTGGGTAAAATCACTATCTCAAACGATCTTTCAATTTCAAATGTATCACTAGTTGAAACATTAAACTTCAATTTGCTATCCGTTGCTCAACTATGTGATCTAGGCCTAAAATGCTCATTCTCAAAAGAAAGTGTTGTAATCTCAAAAGATAACAATAATGAACTAGTCTTCAAAGGCTTTAGATTTGGGAATCTCTATTTGGTAGATTTTTCTTCAAATGAATCTTGTTTAAAAACTTGTTTAATTGCAAAAACTTCTTTAGGTTGGTTGTGGCATAGAAGGTTAGGTCATGTGGGTATGGTACAACTTAAAAAGCTTTTCAAACATGATCTAGTGATTGGCTTGAAAGATGTGAAGTTTGAGAAAAATCGACTTTGTAGTGCTTGTCAAGCCGGAAAACAAGTCGCTAGTTCTCACCCTTCCAAAAGTATCATGTCAACCTCTAGGCCATTGGAGCTCTTACACATGGATTTGTTTGGGCCAACAACCTATAAGAGCATCGGAGGAAATAGCTATTGTTTAGTCATTGTGGATGATCACTCTAGATATACATGGGTCTTCTTCCTAAATGACAAAAGTGAAACCTCCGGAATTTTCAAAAGTTTTTCAAAAAGGGCCCAAAATGAATTTGATTTTAAAATAAAGAAAATTAGAAGTGACAATGGTTCCGAGTTCAAGAACACGAAAGTTGAAGATTTTTGTGATGAACTTGGAATAAAGCACGAACTTTCCACAACCTACACTCCGGAGCAAAATGGAGTTGTAGAAAGGAAAAATCGCACATTGATTGAAATGGCTAGGACAATGCTTGATGAATATAATACTTCCGACAAATTTTGGGCGGAAGCCATCAACACCGCTTGTCATGCCATAAATCGCCTTTATTTACAGATAATACGCAACCAAATCAATCAAACATCATACAGACAGAAGAACACAACTAGAGGAACAGAGATGAATGATTGCATCATAGAGGTTTCTACAGCCACTCCAACTGGGAGATACACGAGCACACTTGCTCCATCCCAGAGAATAACTCACGCAAAAATAGAAATGAAAACCAGAGCGTCTCGGGAACAACCTCACCGAGTGCTGGTGCTCTCCATCCCTATTTATAGCCTCTAGCTACCGGGGAAACCCGTTAAACCCCCAACTAACACCGGGTATTACATGTTGCTTTTCTCATTAGCACCAACAACCTCAGTGCTTTACCTGTTAACACTCAGCACCATCGTGCTTTTCCAACAGAATTCGCTTCCTTTGCAGGCTTGAGTCAATTTCACTAAATTGCCCCTCACACACCTTTCCGGAAGCTTCCTTCTGTCGCACCGACCACGCTTGCAACCACCTGGTGCCTAAGTCCTCTTCGACTTCACCCGGTCGTTCTGGACCTCAATACCGCCTGTGTCTAGTCCCGACCATCCCAGCCTCACCAAGACCTACCTCCAAGATCCTGTAAGCATCACAGACAAGAACACATCACATAGCACCGCACAAAACATTGTGAATAATAATTTGCATCAGAAGAAATAACTCAGAAAAACAATCTCAGATAGTCGTATACCCCTATGACCGATCGAAATAGCAGAACACGAAATGCACAAGACCTCCGACTGCTCTACAGTCAAAACAACCAGCCCAGAAGTAGTTACGACCGATTAAACAAATGCTACGACCTTCCCAGCTAGTTCCAACGTGATCGAAGCCCTTCCAACCACGTCCGACCGTAATATGACTTCGTCTGAGCGCTTTCGACCACTTCCAATTGCGCTCAGACATCGTCCGACCGCGTTCGACCACTTCCGACCACGCTTCGAGCACGTCCGACCGCGTTTGACCACAACTGACAGCATCCATCTGTGCGACGACCACTTATGAGTGCTTTCGACTGCTACCGACCATGATGACCTCGTCCAACAGCGATCTGACCAAGTCCGACCTCTACCGTCCAAACTGACCGCATCCGAGCGCTTCTCACCGCGTCCAACTACGATCCAACCACGTTCGATCGATTTACAACGTGGTCGAAGTCTGTCGACTTCCAACGTGGTTGTGGTCGAAGTCTGCCGACTTTCGACCGCAGCAGTCGAAGCTTCGACTTCTGACCGCTTCTCGCGATAACGTGGTTGTAAATCAGTTTGCTGGCTTCCGACCACAGCCAACGTGGTCGTAACAGCTTCCGACCACGGCCAATGTGGTCTTAAATCTGTCTGGTGTCCTACGACCACGGCCAATGTGGTCGTAAACCTGTCTGATGACCTCCGACCACGGCCAGTGTGGTCGTAAACTCGTCTGGTGACCTCTGACCACGGCCAGTGTGGTCGTAAATGGCTTCCGACCACTCTTAAGGGCTACGACTTTGTGGAAAAAGCATAAATCAAACTCAAACTCTCTAAAACAAGTGTCAATTACTCATCACAAATATGGGGTCACCTACACATGGTCTCTTAATCTCTCCCTTGATGAGTATATTGACAAACACAGAAAAAGTATAAAATTGAGTTTGTTTTTTTTAACTGAGAAAGTCACACATGGTCTAAGAGAAGAAACAGAGAAGCTCAAGACCATGTTGACAGAAAGGGAAAATTCGAGCAGAAACCAGAAAGAGCAATTTTTCCTCAAAAGCCCCACGAAATCCCCCCTTTTTACCTCTTTTTATGCCTTTTTCTCCATTATTCTCCCTCTTTTGACAATAACATCATCAAGAAGTAAGGAAGAAAAATGGAGCATGCCTTGAATGGTATGATTGTATGTTATTCAATTGAAGCATTAGAGCCATGAAGAGTATCCAGAATGACTCTAAGTATTACACCAAGCCATAACAAAAAAGAGAGTGCTATCTAGATCATAACCATTTATGTATGGACAAGCTAAAGCCAGAAATGTTAGAATCTGAAAATTAGATGAATTGCTTAGCATGTCAAGCCATTCAAGATTATAGTCTAGCTAAAGGTATCTAAAGGTGATGCAAGCCATGTCAATATTCTAAGTGGAACCAAGAAGTTAGTATTCAATGAATTTAGAGTGCTACAAGTTCAAGAATGAATCATTTGTTCAAGTACTTGGTTTTTTGTAATTAAGCAAATTTAGCACATTTGATATGATTTTCCTTTTAGAAATGCATGATTGTTTCCAACCAAATTTTTGTTGCTAGCCATATGCTAGATCTCAAGCCTTATGCGACCATTTCAAGCAATAAACTTAAGAAATGATCTTGGTCATCCAAAACTCCCCCTGAGTTCATGGCTAGTGCAATGGCAAGCAGTCTCATGAGAAAGAATTGGTCAGATCAGTTTTTTTCGCACAAAAGAGATCTTTTTGCTTTTGCTAAGTTTAGTTCTAGAACATAGAGTTAACTCTAACTCATGCTTTATCAAAAAACTAGCATAGCTCAATCTAAAACTCAATATAGATTCAAAACTCAACTCAGCCTATTTGACATGGCATGAATCATAAGAGGATAACTAAAGGCAGACTAGTCACAAGATCTAACAGACATGATTTAATTCAAGTTGTGCACAATTAATCAACCGATCATGGCAAAGACTAGACTACACATATAAAGTCATGATAAATCAAGCACCCTAGCACAAATCATGGCAAGATGTAATGCAGTTTAATCATGTCATAACAAGATAATAATCAGGGCTCTATATAGTTATATTATAATGCAGAATGCTGAAATGACATGAAATACAAGAAAATCCTGCTCCCCCTCAGCATGTGAAACACTTTTAGTTGAAGTTGAGTTATATCATCATCAGGTTCTAGCAAATCTCAAATGAACTCCTCCTGAACTAAAACAATAAAAATGAGAAGCTGGCAAAGAAAACATAAGAGGTAGTCCTTAAAGCATATATAAGATACAAAGAAAACTATGGCTCAGACTGACTCTCATCTACCCCATATGACTCTAGGAATATCAGCTGGTCTTCTAACACACTAGGGAGTAAACATATTCCCTGTCTACCCAAGGGTGGCCCAACCCTTGCTAGACATATAAGAAGTGAGTGAACTCAACCTAGTGAGAAGAGACACAACTAATAAGCAGCATCCTAGAATCACAAGATGAGAGGAAGAGGTCTAAGCAACTGAGCTAGAGAACCACTCTAATCTATGCTAGAGAGACTAGCCCAAATGCACCCTTATGCAATGCAACAAAATGAGACAGGAGCACATAAGCAAAGTAAAACATAAAGCACGAAGCTCCCCCTCACAACAATCCATAAGGACAGACCACCCCAAGCTCTCCCTGCAAGGTCAAAAATCTCGAACTATCTAAAGGCTTGGTAAAGATATCAGCCAACTGGTGGTCACTCTCCACAAACTGGAGTACTATGTCACCCTTCTCCACATGGTCTCTAAGAAAATGATATCTGATATCAATGTGCTTGGTCCTGGAGTGCTGCACTGGGTTCTTGGCAATGTTAATGGCAGAAGTATTATCACAAAAGAGTGAAACACTATCTATGACTAACCCAAAGTCCCGCAGGGTCGAAATCATCCAAAGTACTTGACTGCAACAACTAGCAGCAGCAACGTATGCGGCCTCTGCGGTGGACTGTGCAACACTGGACTACTTCCTAGAAGACCAAGTGACAAGAGAAGTGTCAATGAATTGGCAAGTGCCAGAAGTGCTCTTCCTATCTATCCTACAGCCGGCAAAGTCTGCGTCGGAGTAGGCTCTAAGGGAAAGACAGGAAGATGAAGAGTACCAGATACCGTAGTCTATGGTAGCTCGAAGGTACCAAAAGATGCGCTTCACCGCCTGACGGTGAGATACGTGAGGAGAGGCCTGGAATCGAGCACACAAACATACAGCAAAGTATATGTCTGGCCTTGAGGTACAAGAGGGAGCCAATCATGCTTTTGTACTCCTTTTGATCAACTGGCTCGCTATCCTCATCTGGATCGAGTGAAGCTGATGTCGTCATTGTAGTTGACACCGGCTTGCCATCACTCATGTCAAAGCGTCTCAGGAGGTCACGAGTGTACTTGCCCTGATGCAAGAAAGTACTCTCCCGAGTTTGCTTGACCTAAAAATCAAGGAAAAAGCTCAGCTCACCCATCTGCTCATCTCAAACTGTGTGCTCATGACATCAAAGAACTGAAAAACAAGAGCATGAGAAAAGCCGTTAAAGATAATGTCATCCACATAAATCTGGATGAGGTCATTGCCATGCCTGTGAATGAACAAGGTGTTGTCTATCTTACCCATCTCAAACATATGACTCAACAAATAGGACTCAAGCCTCTCATACCAAGCTCTAGGGGCTTGCTTAAGTCCATACAGGGCTTTGGAAAGCTTGTAGACATGGTTTGAGTATTTGGGGTTCTTGAAACCTGGAGGCTGCCTAACATAGACCTCTTTCTCAATATACCCATTGAGGAAGGTACTCTTGATATCCATCTGGTACAGCTTGAAGCCCTCAAACGCTGCAAATGCAAGCAAGATCCTAATGGCCTCTAGCCTAGCTACAGGGGCAAAGGTCTTCTCAAAATCTAGAACCTCAACCTAGGAGAAACCCTAAGCTACCATCTAGCCTTGTTTCGAATGACTACCCCATCCTCACTCTGCTTGTTTTTGAAAACCACTTGGTACCTATGACATTATGACCTCTAGGGGGCTCAACAAGCGACCAAACCTTGTTCATGTCAAAGTTCTCTAACTCCTCATGCATGGCATTGACCTAAGACTCATCAAAAAAATATGACACACATCCTTGGGCTCAAAGGTGGCGACGAAAGCAGAATGAAGACATAAGTGAGACAAGCCAGATTTTGAGCGTGTGACACGCTCAAAGTGATCTCCAATCATCTACTCTGAAGGATGGCGATTTTGGATATGTCGGGGAGGTCCTAGATGAAACGAGAAAGTGACATCTACCTCATAAGTTGATGAGGTAGGAACAGAGCCACTAGCCTCAAAAGATCTAGAAGGAATGGGCTGATCTTCCTGAGGTGCAGTGGAAGAGGCAGGCTCCTCAAGGGAAGGAAAGACTGGATCGGGTAGACAACCCTCATCTTCATCCTCCTCATCATCTACAAAGATGGTCTCAGACTGCTCTATAGAACCTGATATGTCGGGCCTAGTTCCCAGACTGACCTTGTCAAAGGTCACCTCATAGGTCTCTACCATTTTGCTAGACTCGCAGTTCCAGACCCTATACGCCGCGAAGAAACCGAGTAACCCAGAAAGATACCATCACAAGATCGTGGCTCGAACTTATCTAGGTTCCTAGATTTCAAGATAAAACACTTACAACTAAACACGCGAAAATGTGAGACACTGGGCTTTCGCCCATACCTCAACTCATAAGAATGGCGATGCAAGTGTGCCCTTAGAAAAACTCTGTTCGAAACATGGCACGCGGTGGCTATAGCCTCTGCCCAAAACTTTTTATGTGTAGAGTACTCATCAAGCATCGTCCTTGCCATCTCGACAAAGGTACGGTTCTTCCTCTGCACAATGCCATTTTGCTGGGGGACGTGTGAAGAAGAGAACTGATGCTCTACACCCGTCTCATCACAGAACTTCTCAAAGTAGGAATCCTTGAACTCCGTGCTATTGTCACTATGGATCGCTCGGTAGGCACCCGGGAGCTCAATAGAAAGCCTACTAAACAGACCCCGAAAATGACTGAACGTCTCATCCTTCAAGGCTAAGAAAAATACCCAAGAAAATCTCGAGAAGTCATCGACCACGACAAGAACATACCACTTCCCTCCAGCCGACTGCACTCTAGCTGGACCAACTATGTCCATATGAAGAAGCTGTCCTGATGCATCGGTCATAGTCACAGTGACTGGAGGATGAGAAGCAGAAACCATCTTGCCATGTCAGCACGGAGCACAAACTAAGTCTTTGACCATCTTGAGTTTGGGCAGACCACGCATGAGATCGTGGCCGCTAACTCGAGTCAAATGATCAAAGCCAATGTGATCAAGTCTCCTATGCCAGAAGGAGAGATCATGGGACTCTGACGAGACTAAGCACCTGAGAGGATAGCTAGAAGACTCAACGAAATCAGCACGAAAGATCCTCCCAAATCTAGAAATCCCACAAACAAGACTCCCCGAAGAATCAAGAATTTTGCAAGCGTTTTTCTTAAAACTTACCTCAAAATTGTCATCGGTAAGCTGACAAACAGATAGCAAATTGTACTGCAGCTTACTCACTAAGACAACATCTTTAAGAATGAAGGAGTCATTAACGCGCACAGTACCTTTAGCGATGACTCGTCCAGACGAGGCGTCTCTTAAGGTGATCGTCTCATCACTTGGAGCTCGGACAAGGGAAGAGAACCAACGGGAGTCTCCGGTCATGTGTCGAGAATAGCCGGAGTCAACAAGACAACCTCTCCCTTCCCTACCCGGTGAACCTGAGTCAACAAAAGAGCAGTTGTGGCTCAGTACTAGGGTAAATCAGAATAGACTTTGAAACCCAGTATTGAGTCACACGACGAGCAGAAGAAGTAGTCACAACCGACTGACCTCTAACTATCCTACGCTCTCCATCACTCAGAACGCCAGAAGGTCTATGAGCAGACCTGAAGCTATTGCTGGATCTGACTGCTATAGAAGAGCTAGTCCGACCGACAGCAACAGGCTGATCACGCCGCGGATAGTTATCTCGATGGGAAAAACGAGACCTACCCTCAGGACGGCGGATATCCTGACCAGAAGCAACTCAAGGACGTAAATCAGAACAAATAGAAAAACCAAGTCCTCGACGCTGCCTAAACACCTCAGAAGAATTTTCTCTAACTCTAGATCTCATGTTGATTTTAGGTGCACTCCGACTCTGGGGCTGATTCTGAATACGCCTAGGTACACGATCTCGTCGCGCGATCTTGGCGCGCTGAAAACATCTCTCAACAGAATGTCCATCCTTCTGACAGAAGGTACAATGATACTTCACCTTCTGAGAGGTGGAAGTATCATGACGAGGGTTCACCTTCTGAGAGGTCGAAGCAATAGGTGATACCACCTTACTATCAGAGATTCTTTGGACAAAGCCTGCAGATTTGAACTCAACTTTCTTGGTTCTGGGCTTGACTTCGATCACACCTGCTGCTATAGGTCTGACAACAGCAGGTGGATGCTTCCTCATATCCTCTAAAAAATCATATCCTAGACCTTGATTAAACTTGCAAATTTTGGATTTGTCTAGAATAAGATTTAACTTTTTCTTGCCTCCAACAAATCTTTCAAGAGTGTTCATAAGGTATTGACACTCCTGAAAGAGAGAGGTGCAAGAATAGCAGGGAGAAGATGAAGAAGAGACAGCAAAAGGAGAGGAAGAAGAACCAATAGCTGAAGAACGAATGGCATGTGCATGTCTCTCCTTGTGCACAGCCGCCTCAACTTGAGGGCTTCGCAGGACACGCAAGGGGCAGTCCTAATTCTAGCCATTTGGTCCTTGTAATTCTTCCTAAGAGTCTCTACCATGGCCTTAGACTTCTCCCCCACCACAGCACACACATCACAATTAGATTGTGGCTTCTCTAGTAGGTCCTTAGTTAGTTTCACATATTTTTCATCTAATGCAACCAAATCATATTTTAGTTTATTACAATTATTTCATGGTGAGCTAACAGGGTCCTTAGAAGCATATAGAGCCATTTTCTTGTTGTGGTCAACCATTTCTTGAAATTATTTTGAAACAGATTCAAGTTTAGCAGTTAATTTAGGGCAATTGGTACAAGAAACAATAGGCTCAAGCAAGGAATCTTGTAATTCAGCAATTTTATGATCTGCATTCTTTATGTAATTTTCAAGTTATTGCAGCTTTCACATGTTTTAGGCAGATCAAGAAGCATAGTATAAAGACCTCTAAAATCATTGTCATTATCCTCACATGAGGTGCAAGATGTAGTCTCAACAGTAGAAGATGAAAGGGAGACTACCCTAGTCATCTCTAGCTCAGCTAACATACTAGCATTCTCCACCTTAATCAAATCTAACTCAGAAATCACACTATCATGAGAGGTCCTTAGCTTCTCCATATCATCTAGTAAAGAAGTACAAACATCGTAATCGTCACGGGAGGAAGCAGATTTAAGTGAAGTAAGCTCCCGTGACAAGATCTCTACTTCCTTCTCTAGATCACCACACCTAGCTCTAGATCTAGCATAAAATCTCCCTAACTTGAGAAATGCATCATTGAGCTGGTCTGAGAAACCATGTGGATGTGACCCCATGCTTGTGAGGAGTAATTGACGAGTATTCTGGAAAGATTGAGTTTGGTTTGTGCGTTTCGTGCCATGATGGCATTTGGCTCAGTCGGGTTTGGTTAGTCGGACTTGAGGTGTATTCTTCTTTCCGTTTGAGCTTTTCGGCCATTTTATACTTGAGTACAATTCATTGATGCTAATTGTGATTACATGTGTCGAGCGGTGCTATGTGATGTGTTTCTTGTCTGTGATGGCTGCAGAATATCGAGGCGGAGTCGTGGCGAGGCACGGGATGACCGGACTAGGCGCGGGCGGCACCGAGGTCGAAGCGGTCGGGGTGTGCCGAAGACGGCGAGGACTCGAGGTAGCTGCGAGGCTTGGAAGGCAAGGAATGAGGAAGCTTCTTGGAAGGTGCAGGAGGGGCGTTTTGGTGAATACGCAAAGCTACACTAAAGGAAGTGGATTGGATAAAGCATTGGAGTTGTTGAGGTTTAATGGGCAAAGCAAATTGCAAACCCTTTAGTGGAAGACTATATAAAGGAGGGGTGTCTCCTGCATGTAGACGACTCGAGAGATGGTTTTAGGGTTTTGCTTTTAGTCAAATGACCTTTGGAGAGGTTGTTTTGCTTTAGGCTTTAGTTGGTATGGAGTAGGTGAGTAGAGATATATGGGTGTTGTGCTCTGTCTACCTCTCTCGTGTGTGTTCTTGGTTCTTGGGTGTATGAGATGATGTGAGATGGCTTGAGTGCTTGGGTTTCTTGAGATTGTGAGAGAGGTGATGAGTTGATACTCCATGTAATCATTCCTCTATATGCAATCGCGTATGGGGATGAATCTAGTTCATTTGAGATGTTCCTGCCTCCCATTTTTCCTTCGTGTGCTTGCTCTGCTTGATTTCTCATATTTTTGTTTTTGTGTTGATTCTTGCTGAGGAGTAGCAAAATGGATTGCTCTCTGATGGGATTGTATTTCTAGACCCTTTGGTCAGCTAATTCCAATAGCAAAATGATAGAATCACTTTTCTCTCTGTCCTGCACTCTTGTTCTTCTCTGTTTCCTGTTCTAGGGTTTGAGGTTATTTTCGTTTTCCCTTAAGAGAGTGTGCCCAGGTTTGGGTCTCTGAGCCCTAATGCTATTCCCTAGCTAATCTCTTGGATTCATGGTCAAAGAATCAAAGATTAGGTGGGAATTTGAGTTTTAGTGCAGTTCTCAGCAAGGTTTCAGCTTTTGGCCAAAAGCTTGAATTCTTGCTCTTCTTGTGAGTTCTTTTGTCCTTTTAGGCCCTGCAACTATTTAAACCTTGTTTCAGTTCTGTTGGCTTGAAAAGATCAGAAGGAATTTCCCTTTTCATTTGTTTTTGGCAAGATACAAATTTCTGCTGAATTTTTCAGGCTGCTAAACCCAAGGTGCGGTCTGACCGAAGTAGTCATGGCGGTCAGACCGCTCGTCCAGTGGCGGTTAGATCGGCGGCACCTGGGCGGTCAGACCGACCATTGACCGGCGGTCTGACCGGCCATTTGCTTTTTGGCTACTGTTTTTATGATTTGGTTGTTTCTTCCTTGCTCTTCTTCCCGTGGGTGTCTAGCAAGAAGTTCAGAGAGGATGAGTATTTTCTCTTCATAGTTTCCCGTAGCTATTGGAGAGAAGACTCGGGTGTGGGTACTTTGAGGGGCAAATTTTTAAAGTCGACATTCACCCCCCCCCCCCCTCTGTCGCCGATTTCGATCCAACATGGTCATAGGAGGGACATACCTCATCAGAGTCGGTGTAGAGATCGTCATCACTGATGTCGGTCTCATTGGCCATGAAGCACATGCTGATGAAGTCATCGTCGTCCTTGGTGTCCTTATCTTAATCATCTTTGCCGTCGTCGTCACTCCAATCTTCCAAGTCGCTGAAGTTAATGTCGTTGAAGGTAGTTAGGACGTGGTGGAAGAGCTTCTTGGTTTTGCTAAGATTGCGGTACTTCTCTTTGCCTTGGGCACGAGCTGGAGGCTTCTTGTTGCGGTTCTTGCCGATGTAGCCGTTCTTGTTTACGCCGCCGTAGTCGTTCTTGCCCTTCTCCAGCTTGGGGCAATTTGCTCGAATGTGGCTGGGGCCACCGCACACAAAGCAAATCTCCGGTCCTCCTCTCTTTCTCTCCCTAACCCTCTTATAAGCCTCACGGTACTAGATCGAACTCAAGATGAGAAGCATGCTATCTTATGATAGTTCGATCCTTCACTCGAATCTATAGTGGATTACTCAGTTGTGGTTGACTCTTCAACCATATTCGGCATGGGCATGCACTTTCTTAATCCAACACATCGAAGGGTCCATAGATATCTCTCTTGTTAAATAGGATGAGCAAATTCCATCTTGATCGCTCACATTTCTTCGTATGTTTCATAATAAACCATGAAAGTTATCTTTATGACCAAGTGTGTGGCAATCCCTAAGTAAGCCATTGCACATGTAGTTAACTAAGTCGATCTCAGATCTAAAGATCCGATATATACTATGTATAAGACCAACTGATGACATTAAGAATATAACAATTCCTGCAGTATCTTATGATAGATCAATCCAACATTATATTCTCTAATATGTGTCCACATTATTAATTTGATATCTCTGTATCCATGATCCGTAAAACATGATCATCAATCAATACATATGTTGATTTATAAATCATAGCTATCCCACACAATAATATAAGATCAGGATAATTTAGAATAATATCAAAACATGAATAAAGAGTTCCATGAACAAATCATATATTTGTTGATCAATACGAAAGACATTTATTCAAGTGACAAAATAACATATTATTCAAATGATCAAAAATATAGAAGTGATACAATCATTTACATTATTACCTCTAGGGTATATCACTAACAAGGTACGCGCTGCATTGGCTGCACCATGTCATGGTGTGTGGTGGCCTCGCGCTCGCCATGGCAGGTGGCTGTCATGCCCAACGATCTCTTGGGTTCTAATGGTGCAACAACGAAGAACTACCAAAACGGATGCATATACATATACCATGCATAAACCTTGGCTTCTTTGTTACCCTATTTTCAGTTTATCAAAAGCCGAGGACGGCTTTGTTTGCAAGAAGGGGAGGATGATGAGAACATGTACTCTATGGATACAACCATATTTGATATGCTTGTTGTTCCAATTACAAGAACACGTACGCATCACTTAAAATATCAGGTGAGTTCGTTTCAAACAGTTTTCACTTTGTTTGACAAAGAACTTATGATATTACATAATGAGAGTCGTCTATTGTTATATACTGAGATTTATGATCAAGATTATGCAATACGTGAGGCTACATTTGTTAAAACCGATGACGGTTTTCTGTCAAGAAGAGGAGGATAATGTGACCACACCACAAACGTATACGACCATAGCACCCAATATCAAGATTGAATAAAAGGTAAATTCGTTTCTATCTATTCCTACTAATGTTATTCATGAGAATGGAGTACTACCTCATGTCACTACTTTGTACATTCTTAGGTTTGACAAATGGAAGACTTTTGAACCAAGGGGGAAAAGGAGGCCGGGGCCAAATCAATGGAGGAAAACAAGGAAGAATAAAGCTAAGGAGAAGCCATGGAGTGGGAGAGCAAATGGGGAGAGGTCCAAGAACTTAAAGCCCATGTTTTGGATGAGATTTCCAAGTCCAATTCGGAATTTTCTCAAGCCCAACCGAAATCAAACTCGGAATCAACTCAGAACTCAATTCGGATTCGGTTCGGGACAGCCAACAGGCCTGTAATAAAACGGTCATAACTTTCACAAACGGAGTCCGATTTAGGTGTTCTTGTACTTGTTGGAAAGCTTATTCCAACGCCCATCCAATAGAAGAGGTTTCAGCTTCAAAAACCTTTTGGTCGCATCACAATCATCAAAACAATTCGACGCTGATTTAGCCTGATAGGACCGACTTCCAACATGCATAGAATTCGCATCCGGAGTCCGTTTGGGATGGGTAAGTACTTGATGGAAAGCTTATCTTATCCTATTTCTAATGGATCTAGGCTCATCTCAAAATTCATTCTGTACGGAAAGATATCACCAAAACAAGTCAGGACTATTTATAAATCCGAGTCTAAAGGTGTTGCGCCACCTCCAATTGGGACCCAGGACTTTATAATTTTTCTTTCGGTGGGTGTCCAACCCTAGAACGACCCTTGGCCACCCCTCTCTCTTCTCCAACTCATATATTCACCCTCTACCCCCTTTGAACTCTTTGGATTTCGTTGAGTTTAGGTTTAGCCATTGTGCAAACTTATGTTCTTCAGTTGTGTCGGACGACTACCTGTCAAGATAGCCTTCGGAATCCCACCTTTTGAACTCAATTTATATATTTGTAATTTCATATTGCTTGTTATCATGTTCTTGCGTGTTCTTCGGTTGCATGCAGGAATAGAACTTCGTGGTCAGGTCAACCGCGTTCTTAGCACGGTTGATAACAACTTGGAGTGTGGTTCAAAGATTGCTAAGGCGCAACCGACGTCGTACGGTTGTTGTCAGATCGCAAGGGTCACCTCCACCAAAATCGATAGTTATCATCCTATCGGAAGATCAGGGCCCCATTGCCTCATCAAGTTCGATGGAAAGCTATTCCGGTATGCGACAAGCACTTACACATAGGTAAGCTCAAGGGCGGAGCTAGCAATTTAGATTGTGGAGGGCCAAATAAGTTGTACAATGTAATGATATTTTATAAGAAGGGTGAAAAGGTACTAATGCAAATAAAATTCACTAAAGATCAATAGACTGCAATAGAAATTTTAAGATCATGAGAGGGGCTAGCCCCCACCCGCCCCCCCCCCCCCCCTCCATGGTCAGCCAAGAGCTGAGTAGTGGTAGGTATTGCGTTCTAGATGGCAATATTGCCGATGATGTGGTGACGTTTCGTTTCGGTTTGGCCCTGGCGACTTCATTCCGAGGCGGATCATTTGTTGCGGCTTTATTCGGCGTTTGGATATGGCAGAATATGATTCGCATTCTAAGAGGACGGCTTAAAACTGGAGACAAATAAGGAAAATAAAGGACGGAAGAATAAGGTTAGCATGGTTAGGATGCTGGACCTTGTCTGACGCCTTCTGTTCGAGGCATCAGCCATGGACCATGCTGCTCAAGCGAGTTTGTGTCCCTGACCTAAATGGCAATGTGCTCCAGACTATGATGATTCTCGAACGGAGCTTCCCTGTGTCCACTTCCCTGTCCCCCTCCCTGTTCCCTTCAATCTGGAGCGTCCAAAGTTGATCCAACGGCTAAGCTTTTATATTTTCACTATTTGTCCATTTTCATCTCAAAATTAAAAATAAAAATATGTTAAACCATAATAAATAATAAAAAATACAGAAAAAAATAAATTTTATTTTTTCTGTAAATAAAATTTATTTTTTCTGTATTTTTTTATTATTTATTATGGTTTAACATACTTTTATTTTTAATTTTGAGATGAAAATGGATAAATAGTGAAAATATAAAAGCTTAGCCGTTGGATCAACTTTGGACGCTCCAGATTGAAGGGAACAGGGAGGGGGACAGGGAAGTGGGCACAGGGAAGCTCCGTTCATGATTCTCGGTCCGCTCCGGGAGAAAATATCAGGCCATTATTATGGGAGCCTCTGCCTAGCTAGTGCACTCTGCGAAACTTTTGATTCGAAAAAATTTAAGCTCAAAGGTTTTCAACTTTCAACATAAATTTCGAAACGGGTCCACGAGAGGCAAGAGTTGGCAGTGGAAAAGGACGCCTTGAGGGCGCACGTACGGGCTCCGAACAGGACCTTCTCAGTTCTCACCTTTCACGAGAGATGCATTGTCAAAAAAAAAACGCTATCAGGATCCATGATACCGCAGCTCTAACATATGATTCATGCGGGTGGAGAGGGCACTTTGGATTTCGCTTTCACCGCTGCATATTTTGACCACTTTCTCTTTAACTAGTCTATCCATTTCCATTGAACACGGCGCGCGTATACTAGTCTCCGAGTCCACGAGATAATTTAATTAGACGGAGATGTAAACGTCCGATCACAGCGTATGATTAAGGGAGTAGCATATATATGATTCACAGCACACACACAATTACTACTCCCTCGGTAGGAATTTATAGAGTGCCAATTTCTGTCGGTGTTATTGATTAATGCTCCATTCATTTTGTAATATAAGTTCAATGTTCATTATACACATAAACCAAAAGGATATTAAATTTAAGAAAAAAAATAATATTATTAGACTATACCTATCCCTATAAAATGGTATACTGTAGCTACTCATTTATTTTTTAACATTAAAATAAAGATATATATATGATAAAAATATTATAATAACTATATATTTGATCTCTATAATAGATAAGATGATATTTTCTACAAACAAGAACTTATGTTATGTTACGTGACGGAGGAAGTAATGTAGGGCGTACACGTTTTCCAAAGTAAGATTTGTTGTTCTAATACCCTTCTTTATTCCCTTGTACTCGACTTGCACGGTTTAAGTTCCCAAGCATGGATGCACGCAGTTAAACCGACTTCTTGGTATTCCATTACTGATTAACTCCAAGCCATGCATGAGTAACGTGCTTTTGCTTTTGTCCACGCGTGTGCATATGGTTGGGTTCTTTTGAATTGTGATTTTTTTACTTTTTAATTTAAAATTTTGAATTCAGTCTGTTTACGAGAGAGAGTACAAAAAGAAATACCCGTATATGATTTTAGCCGATAGAGATGAAGTCGGGATAGTGTATACTACAATCAACTTGTAAACCTTATCTTAAAAAACAATATATTTAAAAGCTGGTGGTGATCATTTCGGCTTTAACTTTTAACTTCCGGCTTATTTTTCACTATTCATAAATTTCGTCTTTTTCTGAACTTTTGTCTTTTTGTTGAGCTTTTTTGCCGGTTCTTTTTCCCCGTATTTGTTTGTATTATATATAATGGGCTAACATATTTTTTATATTTTTTTAATTCAATTATGCTAAATAAGCCTCTGTCAGCTACAGTGTTTTTTCAGCCATAAACCACTCAAAATAAACCAAAATGATCACACCCGGGACCATAAACCCAAAAGAAGGGAACCATACATTAACTCTATGCACATCATCTTCATACATTAATATCATGGACAATAGTTCAAGTTAGGGGGCGCTGAGTTCAGCTGAAATAAGCTGGCTTTGAGTTTATTTTGTATTGTATCTGCTGATAGTTTTTTAATGTAATTAAATTTTAAAAAAAATAATAATGAAAAAATATATTAGCTCATTACGGATAATGCAAACAAATACACGAAAAAAGAAAAAGACAAACAAGCTCAAAAAACCAAAAATTAGAAGAAAAAAAATAAAATTAAGAAATAGTAAACTAGGAGCTAGAAGTTGAACCGAAATGAGCGTTAGTGATTTCGCTTTGGGCATTGGTCTATGAGCCAAAACTAAATGTTCCTTGTAAATTCCAACGGAGGAAGCACTTAATAATATAATGTACAGGACTTTTTGTATGCCTGAGCTGCTGATTAGGGGCTATTTTGTACTTCTTCTATTTTATTATATTTATCTATAATCCACTATATCCATAGATTAAGAAATTACTAAATCTAATAAATACTTCCTCTGTTTCGTAATATAATTTTTTATTTTTAGAAAGCGTCGTCTTATAATATAAGTCTATTACAGAGACCATAAGTGTAATTATTATAATATTTTCACTATATACCTCTACTTTAATGCTGAAAAAATAAGTAAGTAGTTGTAGTATATCATTTAATACGAGTATGCATGGTCCAATAGTATTAACGTTTTCTTAAATTTAATGTCTTCTTGGTCTATATGCACGGTGGACTTTAGACTTATATTGCAGAAAAGAGGGAGTACTTAATAAGAAATGACCATACATACTTCTATTAAATAACATACCTAGAAAGACAAAAAATACAGTAACTACACTATAGATTCATTTAATGGATAAATATATTGAAACAAATACTCTTAAATCTATAGACAAATATAGTGAGATGGAGGAAGTAGCACTCCGGCCTTTTAGTGTGGTGGACCATGTGACTTATGTGGAAATGTGATGGGATTTATCCCACATTGCTTGTTTAAAGTGAGTTGTAGTAGCATATAAAGCTTGTTGGTTTTAAACGTAGCATCTCTGAGTTAACCCTTTTACATAAAGTGGGGACGAAAGTATAATCAGAATGCTATGTGTATACGGATGCACCATGGTGGGCTGGACATTGAGCGAATTTTTAGACTAGGGTGTTAAATATTAGAAATGCAAAGATTTCATATAAGACAGTTCATTTGCTACAGAAACTATGAAAAGTTCCTAGCTCCAAATGGAGCATTACCTAGCTCCAAATCTTAAGGTCCTTGTTGTTAATAAAAATCTCCAGATATGCCGTCTAAGGGCCTGTTTGGTTCATGACCAGAAGTTGCCTAACCACAAGTTAGGCGTGCCACAGTTTTTAGGTAGCTGTTTGGTTCACTGACGTAACTGCGGCATGCCACACTTTCTTAGCACCCGGCCCCACACGTCATAGACTCAGTTTCTTACCAAACTTTGCCACAAGTGTGGCTTCGATTTTGTTAGTCACACTTTCTGTGGCAGCCACATATTACCTAAGTTTAGGCATGGTAATGTTAGGCACCAACCAAACAGGCCCTAAATCTTCAGCCTGATAGCTGACTGATTATCAGCTTGCATGCACCGAAGCAAGTCCCAAATAAATTAGTACTCCACTGATTGCCTCCGAACGATCGATAGGACGATTCGTAATTTAGTCGAATTGCTCCATGGATGCACACATATGTATGCTCGGGTCGCAATATTGGCAACAGAGTTTACTGTACGTATGGCTCACTCTTCATCGATCACCGGTTAGGTCATCAGAAAGAACCTGTCCGTCGCGAAGGCGACATTGGGAGAGACATGGACTGCCGACTCACTCGCATCTAGCCGCTACAAATCAACATGTATGAAAAAAATGACTACGATTAGCAAGGATGTTCATAATTAACTTGATTCTACCGCAGCACGGCAATTAATGTGAGATATCCCTCTAGGATAGTAGTTCCGTGGCTCTTACTATTTACTTACTCCAGTCTAGTGTTTACACTGTCGCAGCTAGGTAAGGAGTAGACAAGGAAGTACAATGATTCTCAATTCTCAAAACATAATAAGAGCATCTCCAATGGGTCTATAACAGCTATCTACAAGAGAGTCCATGTCATCAACTGTCCTACGTGGAAAATATTAAATGAAGAAAGAGAACGCAGCTCTCTACAGCTCTAGAGATAGTCTATAGCGCTAAACGAGGCAGCCTCCATAAATTCTGTGTGTGCATGTAAGCATCAAATAGCTATCCTTATAGATAGTTCTTTAGAGCAAGTTTAATAGTATAGATAGCTGCTACCTCCAATACATTTCCATGTCATCAAAAGGTAAGATGCAGCCAACTCATACAATAAGCTGGCTATAAGTTGTCTCTACAAGAGCTCTCAATCATTTAATACATACATGGGTATTGGTCATTTAATACATGCATGGGTATAGCAGTTAGTTCTATTGGTACATGCATGGATAACGTCTCTTTTCCTGTGCTATAGCCTGACTCTTGCATGGGAGCCGGCTTGGCTCTCTCTCTCCTTTTCTCTCCCCTCCACATAGGACTATGCTGACATGGATTCCCTTATAGCTAGCACAGTCAGCCTTATTAAACTTGCTCTAAGCTAACTTTAGTGTGTACTATATAGATGATGTGGAAGTCTTATAGTTAGTTGCTAGCTATAACCATTGGAGGTGCCCTTACTTCTACTGCAAGGACAATAATTGGGGATACGTAGCACGCAGTGATACGTTGCACATCAATAAATTAAGATCTCCTGTCGCGTGATTGTGGCGAGGACGATTTAGGCTAACATATAGGCATGTGGTCTTGTAGAGTTTAGACCATCTTGGCGGTTTATGGTCATATTTATTTCGATTTGAGATTTTGACTTTTAGCTTACGATTACCTATTGTGATCATAAAACCGAAATCGTACTATCGTGATCGAAGTCAGACGTGATCGTAACATACCGTGGTCGAAAGCTGCCTTGGTCGTACGACAGATGTGGTCAAAAACTAGACGTGGTCGAATGTTGCCTGGTCGAAACCATTCGTAGTCGTGTCATACCGTGGTCAACATCTGTCGTGGTCGTAATCGTGTTCATGATGTCTAATGTCTGAAATCTGTACACTGTGGTCGTAGACTGAAGTCTTTGGACTAAAAGTACTCGTAGATGTACACAACCACTCAAAGATAAAATCTACCATTGCAAACGACCAAATCTTTTCACAAACGCAAAATCCAAAACAAACCAAATATCAATTATTCATCATCTCTTTATTTACGACTATCCATATGATCTAACAGCATGCATGTGTGCTGATTAACTCCAAGCCATGCATGAGAAATGTGCTTTTGCTTTTGTCCACGCGTATGCATATGGTTGGGTATTTTTATTGTGATTTTTATTTTTTGGTTTAAAATTTTGAATTTAGTCTGTTCGCGAGAGATAGTATAGAAAAAGATACCCGCATGTGATTTTAGCCAATATAGATGAAGTCGGAATAGTGTCTATTATAATCGACTTATAGACATTGTCTTAAAAAATTACTCCATTTAAAAACTAGTTACCGTAGAAATTCAAACCATAAACGCAAAAAGGGAACCATACATTAACTCAATGCCCATCATCTTCATGCATTAATATCATGGACAATAGTTCAAGTTAGGGGGCGCTCAGTTCGACTAAAATAAGGGTCTGTTTTTTTTTTTTGCTACAGCTTATAACTTTTGGCTACGGCTTTGGCTTCTGGGCTGTTTATGTGAGAGATTTCAGAGTAATTGAAACTCACGTACAATTTTTACTGATATAAATGAAGTCGGTACAGTATGTACTACAATTAACTAGTAGACACCATCTTGAAAAGACACTTTGTTTAAAGAAATAGTTACTGTAGAAAAGCCAAAAGCTGAAACCAAAAGCTGAAAAAGAACAAGCCCTAAGCTGGTTTATGGCTTATTTTGCGCTGTAGCTGGTTTATTTTGCACTATATCTATCAGTGGTTTTTTTTAGTGTAATTAAATTTTAAAGAATTAATAATGAAAAGTTAACCTATCATAAATAATGCAAACGAATACAAGAAAAAAGATAAAAAAATCTAAAAAAACAAAAAATTAGAAGAAGAAAAAACAAAATCAAGGAATAGTAAAATAGAAACGAGAAGCTGGACCGAAACGAGCGTTAGGGTATCTCCAACCGGTTCTTTATCCTGCTCTTCATTGTATATTTACCTAATATGACTCAAAAAATGGACTCCAACCGGTTCTTTATCCTCCTCTTCATTTTTATGGAGTCGCTATTTTCTCCCGGCCGCTAGCTAGATTTGGCGAGCGCCTCCTCACTCGTTTCTCAAATAGCTAGGCCATTGGAATGCTAACTCAAATAGAGAGCTGAAAATAATAGCTAGCCTCTTCATCCTAGAAAATAGAGAGGGAGAAATGATTAATGGGATGGAGTTGCTCTTAATTTCGCTATGGCCATTGGTCTGTGAGTAAATGCGCCTTGTAAATTCCAACGGAGGGAGTACTTAATTATGGTCCCGATCAATTCGGCTTGAGCTTCTGGCTTCTGACTTATTTTTCACTATTCATCAATTTCGTCTTTTTCTGAACTTTTGGCTTTTTATTGAGCTTTTTTGCCGGTTCTTTTTTCCCCGTATTCGTTTGTATTATACGTAATGGGCTCACATATTTTTTTATATTTTTAAATTTTTTTAAATTTAATTATGCTAAATAAGCCTCTGTCAGCTACAGTGCTTTTTTCAGCCAGCTACAGTGTTTTCAGCCATAAGCCACAAGCTTTTCAGCCGAATCGATCACCACCTATATAATGTGCATAACTTTTTGTATGCCTGAGCACCAACTTAGGGACTATGATTATGTTCTTTTTTTAGCTTTTGATTTCTGTTTTTGATTTTTTTTATAGTAACTAGATTTTAATCAGAGTGTCTTTTTAATATAGAGTCTACTAGTTAATTGTAGTACATACTATACTGATTTCATTTATATCGACAAAAATCGCATGTGAGTTTTTGTTATTCTGTAATCTATTGCACGAATAGCCTAAAAACCACAAACCGTAGCTAAAAGCTATAAGCTTCAGCCTAAAAGAACATACCCTATTTTGTACTTCCTCTATTTCATTATATTTATGCATAGTCCATCATATTCATTGATCAAAAAAGTACTAAATCTAAGAAATACTTCCTCTGGGATAGTAGTTCCGTGGCTCTTTTATTTACTTACTCGCACGTAGCCGCTACAAATCAACATGTATGAAAAAAAATGACTAGAATTAGCAAGGATGTTCATAATTAACTTGATTCTACTCTTAGCACGGCAATTAATGTGAGATATCCCTCTGGGATAGTAGTTCCGTGGCTCTTTTATTTACTTACTCCAGTCTAGTATTTACGCTGTCGCAGCCAGGCGAGTAGACAAGGAAGTACAATGATTCTCAATTCTTAAACATAATAAGTACAATATTCTCAATTCTTAAAAATAATAGTACTTCTAGTGCAAGGACAATAATTGGGGATACGTAGCACGCAGTGATACGTTGCACATCAATAAATTAAGATCTCCTGTCGCGTGATTGTGGCGAGGACGATTTAGGCCAACATATAGGCATGTAGTCTTGTAGAGTTTAGACCATCTTGGCGGTTTATGTAGCTTCTATTTAATTCGTCACCTCTGTCTTCGCAGTGCATTCTGTCCCGGATTAAAACCCGTACGTTGTCTCATGTGGGAGGACAGTTTGCTTTGATATACAATGTGGGGGGATTGGATCATATACCCTACCTTTAGTTGGGAAATTCAGGATTTATCCTTCTCATCTCAATGACACGTGGGGTCATCATAAGTCACTGACACGTAGGTCAGAAGGGTAAATCCTGAATTTCCATCTAAATGGAGGGTATATGATCAATAAATCCATGTGTGGGAGACAATAACGCTTTGGTATACAATGTTTTGGCTCCGCTCGTTTCGGTTTCAGCTTCTGACTTCCGGTTTATTTTTCACTATTTATAAATTTTGTTTTTTTTCTGAACTTTTGGCTTTTTGTTGAGCTTTTTTGTCGGTTCTTTTTTCTCGTATTTGTTTGTATTATACGTAATGGGCTAACATATTTTTAATTTTTTTAAATTTAATTAAGCTAAATAAGCCTCTGTCAGCTACAGTATTTTTTCAGTCAGCTACAGTGCTTTTTAGCCATAAGCCACCAAAAAAGCCCAAATGAGCACCATTAGTGTTTACGATCGATCTGCATAGAATCCATGCCATCACCATTACCTCCCGTTAGAGGTCAACCATTAACCATGTTAGTTTTTTGCAGTATTGTCCAAAATACCCTAAACTCTCACTCTTCTCTCCGGTTGACCCAGTCAAAATCAGAAATACAATTACAAATTTCCTCGTCTCCTCCTTCCTTCCTACGGAGAGTAGTAGGACTGTTCGTTCGGTTTTTTCGGTTTATACGATTCGGTAAATACGGTTTGATCGGTAAATACGGTTTTAGTATTTTGGGAAATACTGTATTTTCTAGAATACGATGTGGTATCGGTAAATACCATCTTATTTCGGTACGGTATCGGTTAATACCAATTTTACCAAAGTTTACGCAAATTGTTAAATGTTAATCTCATCTCCAAGACTCCAATTCTCCATCTAGAATCAGAAATTCAGGAATAATCATAATAGCAGACAGCCAAACAGCAGACTAGCAAGCACTATCACATTCTCACAGTCACAGATCACAGTATCACATTCACATTCACAGACTCACAGCCGGTCAGCCGCACAGGCAGCAGGCAGCAGGCAGCATTACAACATTACAACCAGTTACAGCAGGCATCAGCAAGCCAGCAACCAGCAGGCAGCATACAACATTACAATCAGTTAATGAGTTAAAGACTAATCTGGTAATAGCATTCTACCCATTAATATTTGCCAAATGCCCAAATGAAACAGAGAGAAGGCCAGAAAGGACTTGTTGGCTGCTCCAAGGGAATGGCAAACTTGGAAACCTGGTTACAGCAACAAGTCATAAAAATTCATAAGGTGCAGCAAAAACACTTCAGATGCCATCATAATTACACTAAGCAGCCCAAGGATTGTATTAAAAGAAACCATGGAATGGCAAGAATATGTATAAAAACTAGAAGCAAACAAGTCCACTTCCATGCTTTCAATTATTCGAAAAGGATTGTGGAGTCCAACATCAAGAAAAGGATCTAATTCATCAATTTGACTGGCCCCAATCACATAACAGCAGATTTGTTCCTTTTTAGCAGATCTTTATATATATAAGAGTAATGCATATATCCACTACACCAATCAAGATTTATACCCCATGAGACTGCATTGGGTTTTACAGTAAAAAATAATTAAAAGCTAAACCATCACATGATTTAAATATTCTAAGTATTCTCAGTTTCTCACCAGATCAGACCTAACACGCATCATAGCAATCACACGCACATAATTAACAACTAACAAGAAGCAGTCCATATTGGAGAAAGAAATCGACCTTGCAGGCAGTCGCAGTTCTCGGCCTCCTCCGCAAGATACGAGGGACTCCGTAACTCCGGCGTCTTGGGAAAGGGAGGAGGCCGGTGTCCGGGCCGGAGGTGGCGGAGGCGCAGAGCACTGGAGGTGGCGGAGGCGCGGAGCACCGAAGGAGGCGAAGGCGGAGTGCTAGGGTTACGAAACTCGAGCTCGAGCTGATCTAGATCTGGCGACTGGCGAGGCGAGGCAAGGGGCGTGCGTCGGTCTGCACTGAATCAGGAGATACGGGCATGCGGCTAGGGTTGTCTCTACCGCGTGCGTGGGCCTGTCGGGCCGTCGCCCGTCGGTGCCTCGGCGCCTCGCTGCTGGTGGGCCGAACCCGAGACCGCAGACGGCGCAGAGGCGCACGCGCAAGGCTGAACCGCATGGGATGTTCGGTTTTTTCGGGAAAATCGATTTTTCCTCGGTTTTTACCCAAAAAACCGAATCAGAGAAATGCCACTTTTCTGGTTACCGAACCGAATACTGAAAACCGGTCAAACCGAGTTGACCGGTTCGGTTCGTTTTTTTTGTACGGTTTTTTCGGTTCGGTTTAAAACTACACAGCCCTAGAGAGTAGCATGTGCGACGCTGACGTGATGTACCCAGGAGGCGCCACCACCAGGGCTGGCATCGGTGAGGCGGGGCTATTGTTGTAGTCCGAACCCTCGTCGGAATCCTCCAAGTCGTCCTTGTAAAATTTGCGATATGAGCATAATTTCATATTTAATTCCAATCAACTTGAACATATATTCAATATATTTCTAGCATAACATGAATGACATAAATTGCATAAATCCATGTAACTTCATATTGCCATTCATACACAAGTGAATATTCAATGAATATGACCATAAATCTGCTGAAAACAGCATATCATGCAGTCCTTTAAACAGTAAAGTAATTAAATCTAGCATGAAACAAAATAATTGCTTTAGGATTGCTCTCAGAACAGAGTTGCTCAAGATCTTAAATCTTGGCCTTCTCATACCAATGTCATAACTCTTCATGAGTGATCTAATAACAAGAAATCAAGACTTGAGCTCTAAATGTATTTCTACTGTCAGACTCAAGCAAAACAGAGAACAGACCCTTTTAATTTCTGAACTTTTAACTATTTACAAGCAATGGTATAAGTGACAGAAATCTTATGGTGTTCAGATAATTAAGCAGCAAACCGAAATTAAACAGATTACAGAAATAACAAATCTGAATCAGTACTGGACTAAGGTGATTACTGCACAGAAAACCTAATCTGAACAGGTTTAACAGAACTACTGCACTATTGACAATTCCAGTTGCAGGTAAACAGATCTGCTAAATAGAAATTCAACTAGCTACGGTACAGCCAGTAGAAGCCAAACCCTAGAGCTCAAGTCTAAATCTGTTATCTAGACAAATTCAGTATATGACTAGTTCATCACAGAGCAAGAACTGATCCCACACAACATATAGCATTCCAAGTATTTGAGCTTTAAGACAGAGATTATAGAACAAATACAATTGCTGCTAGATGAAGATAAACCAATCACTCACGGTGCAGACGGCACTCAAATCCATCCAGACGAGTAGCAAGTCGGTGAAGAACACAAGAACAGGGCAAGGCGTACTGAAGAGTACTGTCCCAGAAAACCTATCACTCCTCTGTGCCGATAAAGAAGAGAAGTGTGGTTGACGGAGATACAGAGCCCTCTCCGACCTCGGTTGCCCGATGCCGGAGTCGAAGGTTAGGGTAGCGCCGCACAAAACCTCAATGAGTGCACTGGCCGAGTGCGATCAAGAACAATAGAGAGCCGTCACCCCCTTCGTCCCTCTCCTCGGATTAGACTTTCAACCTCCAGATTCCACTCACCCCCACAAAGGGTGATTGAAACCAGAAGCAAACTACCTCAATCGGAGATGGTGCCAAAGCCTCCAACCTCCGCACAACTCGAAAACTGAGAGGAAGAAGAAGATCCAAGAGAGTAAAACCAGATCAGAAAAAGAGAGATGTCCACAACCATGGAGAGCTCTGGCTTTTGAAGAAGGGACGGGAGTCTGTGAGGAGGTGACGCGAGCAGCCGGCTCCGAGGAACCCAGGCCAGCCCGTGCCTCCGTCGCTCGCCTCACCAGCCGCCGCCTCCCATCGCCGACGGAATCGCCAGATCTCCGCCGAAGCTGAAATGGCCGCACACCCTTTTCTCTCACACACGCACGAGGAGGAGACTTCGTCTCCTCCCCCTTATCCCTTCGTGTGGCTCACCGACAGGTGGGCCCCACCTGCATTTTTTCTCTTTTACTCAATTGGGAAATTTCAAAAAAAAACCCCCTCACGGATACAACAGTCCTCCCCACCAGCTAGCAGCCTTTCCTCCGACCGCCTTTCCTCCCCCCAGCGGCGCCTCTTGTCGTCATCGCAAGACGCGTCTACGTCATGTTGTACCACTTGAGATTGAGCGCAATAGCGTTTTTGTCCACTCACCGCCTCCTTCGCCCACACCAACGGAACACGACGACAAGGAGAACGCGAGGGCGATCGCCGTCTTCGACCAGAGGACCATATACCTGATCATCCGCCCCTTCTCTCCTTCCTCTCCAATCTCTTAATCTGCGTCGTGTTTCCCTGGAGCAAGCACAGGTATTTTTGACTGATTATGGATGTATGAACTACAGGTGAACATGTTCATAGCCAACACTGTGGAATTCCTCGACACTGTAGATCTACATTTTTTTTTTTGCTGATTTCATGCTATGCATTGGAAGGATTTTTTTTGGAGTATTCACTGGATGTGAGGAACTTGCTTGGGCAACCCACATCGTGTGGCTTAAAAATTCCTAGAGGATGTTAGAGAACTCATGATGTAAAGGGTGTTAAGTTCCATGGATTGTGTTAAGAATTTAAGATACTTTGAGTTGGCTTTTGGATGAATAACTTCATTGTGATGCCTAGAGCTTTTGTTGAAACAAACAATGTGAAGTAACATTGAGCTCATGAGACTAGACTTCCCGTGGAAATAGTACACAGCAAATCTGCAATGCTTCACTTAAGTCATTTCTTACTTCTCTGTTACTAAAATCTGCGTACAGAAATACATATCCTACTGATTTCATTTGCCTATGCTGACAAAACTATGGACTATCCATTTCCAGGAAAATAGTTCAATTATATTCATCTCTTACCCTTCTGAAAAAAATAGTTCAATTAGATTCATCTCTTACCCTTCTGGAAGCGAAGCAGCAGGTCTAAGAGGGAGGAGGAAGAAGAGCTAGGATTGTAGAAATTTTGTTCATTCCCGTCTAAAAGAGGGGCAAGTTAGTTTTTGTGTATTAGGCTTAATTTTTGACTCACTAATAACGGTCAACAATGGTATGGAGTGACAAAGTTTTGAAATCCAATGGCATTGAAAGAATAAGCACTTATTCAGTGGCAAGTTGTGGAAACCAAAAGTTATTCGATGATATACAATGGATTTTCTCATTAATATATGACGTAGTGAATTGGTTGGTAGGAGAACATGAATTTTGGTTAATTTGTCCTCGTGAGCAGTCGATCAAAGCCTGAATCCTAACGACATCGTAGGTTTCTTTTAGATTTTGAAGATCTTCGACCGCATAATATGTTATGCTCTGATAATCCTTCTTATGCGCAACATCTTTTAATCAGATTAAACTTATGAGATACGTTATAAACTGCATATAATCAAGAATAAAGTAGATGAATATTATAGAGAGAATTAAAATAATAGCGCTAAAACAATCACGACGAGAGAGAAAGATTTGACAAAGCCGATCGCAAATTTTTTCAACACAACCTCAAAAGAATTCAAGGCATTATCACTCTCTCACAACCCTCTCGAACTCTCTAAGATTCTCAGATCCTTACCTTATATAAAAATCTAGTGATAAAGAATAACCTAACATCTAATCCTCTTATACGTGTTTCCTTTCCATGTTACCTTTTCTTGTTCCCTCCTAGGTGGCAAGTTTTCATTGGCTCTATTTGTTTGGTGGGTCTGCAACAGCAAACGAAGTATTTGAGGCGCCAAAACAAAATGTAACTAAATGAGGGAATAGGCTTAGCGCCAAAAACCAATGGAGGGAATACAGTTACGCGCCAAAAAAAAAAAAGAGAACACTGCTTCGTGAGTAAGTAAAAGAGACGGTAGCAGTAGTAAGTTACGGGAATAATTCGTGTCGTCTTATCAAAAAAAAAATTCGTGTCGTTTTGGATACTCTCAGGACTTTCTGAACTTTGGTTATTTATATCATTTGGAACATTTAATTCGAACTATTAAAAATAATGCGTGTGGATTATTTTAAAAAGTGCTCCTAGAATAGCATAACTTTATTAGATTGTATAAATATATTATAATAGAAAAATGATTAAAATTATGTTTTGAAAAACACGTGATGTTCAAAAGACGTTCTTAGGTTACCAGAGCAGCAACACTTACGGGTGAGTTCTTTTCGACTGCAGCTGGTGGCTTATAGTCGTAGCACGAGCGCTTGTGTAAACGAATTAAGTATCAATAAGCTGTTTCGAAAACTGTCCTAATAAAAGGTTTTGAAAAGACGATGAAGAAGCTGTCTCATTTGTCTATTGAAAAAGAAGCTACAAACGAGACAATTTTTGACACGTGTGTGTGTATATACCCAGGCTTTATAATTAAGACTTTCCATCTATAATTAAGACTTTCTATCCATGATTTATTCTGCATGATAAATCAATAACTTCTTTTCCAAATTAATGTCTTTTTGAATTAATGAATATTAACGGATTTGCCTAATATATTATATATCATTACACTTGCACACATCTAAAAGTAATCCAAAGGCAGAGGGACTTGGTGCCCAGACACCATGGTGCCCCATTTCAGCGTCATACACACACACTAGTTAAACTTGACATTAAAAGAATTAAAAATTTTCGTATATGATACATATCTATTTTAGACTATGGTGCCTGGGCACCAGGAGCACTCGTTATTTTTACACTACACACACACAACATACTCCCTCCACAGTTACTAATAAGTGTCATTTTAGATATTAGCATGCATGGTCTCTAAAGTATAAGTTTGGTGATCAATTTCTTTTCTGATGTATTCATAAAACCTAACAAACTATAATATTAATTATGAAATTATTCCCTCAGACAAATCTACCGATATCATTGTCATAGACATTCAGAGATATTGTTGGTCAAATTGAGTTAAAATACGTAGACTACACATTCTAGGAAGACACTTATTTCTGATCAATTCAGGGGTTTAGATTTCTGTTCTTTGAGACAGATCCACCATTAGCTAGTTAGGTTCAAGCTTCTCTCTCTTCATAATTTCATTTCATGGACAGCACTAGCTAGTCTCCTTGATGGACATCGGTTCTGAATAAAGGAGCTGATAATTAAGTTGGTAAACGACACTATCAGCTAGCTAATCACTGTGGTCGATCGATCCCAGATGGAGAAGCTGAGAAGAAAGAGTTGGTAGCGCTACTATGTTGGGTTGGTGAGTTATCTGGCGTCTTCCAGTGGAGGTAGCCAAGGGGGAAAAAAGCTCAAATGCACGCACCTCGGCCTGATTTGGTAGGTGAAGGTGAAGGTGAAGGAAATCGAGGTGACAATGGCGCTTGATTTCCACTCATCTTTGCCGGGGCACGCAGGGATCGACTACAAACCGAGCGTGCGTATGTGCAACGCACACCCCACAACTAGCTATTTATTTATGATTACATAGTTAATCGCAGCGCTTTCTAAATTCCTTGTATGGCCGCTGCGCATGCTCTTCCACTCATGTGCATTTGTTTCACTCTCCAGTCACCCAGTCCAAAAATTATTCTCTTTGCCATCCAATTTGAATTGACATGGAATTACAAAGATTAATTTGATAGCAAATCAGTCTAAATTTCAAAGCAAATTTAGGGGCAAACTCGTATAAATTTGAGAGCAATTTGGAATAAACATCAAACAAAATGAGGATATTTTGGAAGTAAAATCGGTATAAATTTTAAGTCAAATAAGGTGTGAATGTGAGCAAAAAAGAGAGGATAATATTGGAAAATAAATCAATCAACAAAGTCAAACCAAATTAGTAAGAATTTTGAAGAAAATTAGGGCACATTTGCAAGCAAGTCAGGATAAATTAGAAAACAAGTTGGTTAATTAGAAAGCAAACTGATGATAACTCAAATGCAAATCAATAAAAATTCCAAACTAGATTTTTGTAGATGTGAAGCAATTAAGGATAAATTTGAAAACAAACTAGCAAACTTTTAATGAAAATTAGGATAAATTTTAGAGCAATTCGGAGTAAAGTTGTAAGGAAGTTAGGATACTATCCAAAATAAATCCAAGGTTATTTGGAGACAAATACGTATAATCTTGAAAGCGAATCAGGGAAAATGGAAATAAAATCAATTCACACTAGGCTGGCCACCACACAGCTCATCACCACCTGCCTGCCTGCCAGGCTATCAAAGTCGTTGTACCCATGTAAGTCCTCGGCGCTGGAACGCTATATGTCATCAGCGCACGGCCATGAGTCATAGCCGTAACACCTATGCCATACATTGTCAGTGATTCTTAGCCGCCCAATTCAAAAAGGACGATATAGATCAGCTGCTAGAGGAAATTTGTGCCACCTGTCGCTGCTTTTGCTGCAACACTTGCTACAGTGGTTCTCGCACAATGAAATATAGTTTCTCCTCCGTTTGGAATGCGTAGGGCACGTTTGAAACACAGAAAATAAAAATGCAAGAATAGAAAAACACAAGAATTATATTACATGAACTAAAAATACATGAATTCTTCAAAAGAGGTGTTTGGATGTTCTATAGAAAAATGTATGAATTTTAGAGGAAAATATCTCTTGGTAGTGACCCTTGGAAGGGAGAGAACGGGAGAGAAAGACACAATGTGCATTGGACTTTCCAAAGGAATTTTCAACATAAGGTTTGAGTAAATGTTTAGAATCCTCAAAAAAAAATCTTATAGCAATTCTTTAAAGCCAATCCGACGTTCCAAAAAGGTTCATAGCAAAAATTTACATAGAAATGCAATTCTACGAGATTCATATAAAAATTCTATGTCCAAACAAGCCCCTTATTGGACAGAACTCACTCTGTCCAAGCGACTACAGATCAACGGGTCAGATCAGCATCCAACTGGGTGTCCATTTCTGCCAACCGGAGAATGCTCCCGCCAATCCGGAGTCACTGGAGCCGAATCTCGCGCCGGGCAATCGCGAAGCCCGAATCAACCAGACGACTGATCCAGTAGCAACTATAGATATGCCCTGTGATATGCGGTCGTACGAGGGGCCACACAACGCAACTCTGCTGCGACCCGACCCGGCGGTGGGGCCAGAGCTCCGGCTTACCGACCCCACTCCACAGTGAGAAGGTGAGCCTGCGCCACAAGTAGGAGCGAGTACCTGTCGCGAAAACAATCTAGAACACTTTATGGTGGGGCCCGTAGTCCTAATATGCATGCTAGTGAGGTAGGTGCCCTAGTGGTTGTAGCAGTTTCCGCCCTGTGGCTCGGCTTGCGCTGCCGATCGAGCCCATCTATTGTCCAGTGTTCGTAGGCTTGTCTGTTTAGTGCAATGGTGCTTAGGCATTTAGTGGTTAGGGTCCCATAATATGGAGTTTAGGCTCTTGATCATGTCTCACCAACTACCATAGGCAGGTTAGTCGACGAAGACATGTCGGATTCGCAATTGCACTGTCCTCGCACCACATGTTGCTCGAGATAGTGGTGCAGACCGGTTGCAACACTAGCTATTTTTCATAGTCCTTAAGCTGTTCTTCTTGTTGTTTCATGCTCCTCAGTTTTGAGGATTTGAGCCTAAGAGCTCGTGTAACTTTTGACTGTATATATCCCTCGTGGATATAGAGGCCGGATTTTATATCTTTTATCTAAAAAAAAGACCGGTTGCAACAAACATTCAAGAATCAATCAATTAAATAATTCAACAGAAACAACGTACATATCATAGAGGTTGTGGAACATATATAAAGTGTAAACTATTGCACGATAAATTAAGATGCATGCATGTCGACAACTAAAGGAATCAATAAGTTAGGACAATCATATCGGTGGAGGCAACGTGTGGTCCGACGGAGGTCAGAGGACGCGAAGGCCAGTGGAGGCAATGCGAGATCCGACGGAGACCCACGGAGGCCATGCGAGGTCTGGCAGTGGCAACGTATGCGCGGTGTTCGGCAAAGATCGGAGATCGTGCGAAGCCCATCGAAGACCGAACGAAGTTCGGCGGAGACCAGGCGAAGTCTGACGGAGACGACGTCCATGCGAAGTCCAACGGAGATAGGTATATTACTCTATACTATTAGACCTATTATATATTGGGTTAGTTGCAAGACCCAATCACATAGGATTAGGCCACCCCTACAACAGTAACCATTGAGGGAGGTGCTTTGAATTGAAGGAACCGAATATTAGTCAAGCAATTCATTAATAATTTCCTTTCGAGAACCTAACTTAAGAATTGTAGTGGGGATAATCTTTCTTTTTATTCTCCTAGTCAATTAAGTGCATGGAATTCTTTATTAATTACCGCCAAATATGCATAATTTACTATTCCTTAAATTATTGCGGTGAGCCATCAAACATGGAGTTAGCAGCACAAGTATGCAACACATAAAAAACGCTAAGCGATAAGATACGGACACACTCTGATGCTCCTCCCACTCCAATAACCAAACCAGCAAACCGAGCCCAAACCACAAAACAACACGTGTCATTTGTTGCCGCGTTAACGTCACCGTATAAATCCATTTCCATCACCCACTCCTACCACTAATCCCACACTAATCACCAAGCTCCAACCCGGCTCCCAGTCCCAGCTAAGGTCAGCTCAGCTCAAGCCGAGCCGAGCCGAGCATCGCAGCCCAACTACTCACGACCCGGCCCCACCGGTCATCCTCCGTACCCAAACATTCCGGGTCCGTCTCCAAGTGGAGCACGCACGCCAGCCCAGCCAAGAGGAGTCGAAATCCCCAAACTACCCCCTCCTCTTCTCACCCATCGGTCGCTTCGTCCAACCACCGCGCGCTCCTCCGTCCCTCCCACCAACCCCCGCCTCCGCCTGACCGGCTCCGGCCACCTATAAATATCCCCCTCCCCATTCCCCTCCGCTTCAGGAGACACCGCGCCCGCCGCACGCACCGCCTCCTCCACTACCGAAACACTTAACCTTTAGATTCGTTTGCTTGGGCCCGATCGCCCGCCGCCGCATTCCATCCGCAATGGCACTCGCCCTGAACACCGCCGCCGCCGCGGCATCGGCTGCCATATCTGGAGGAGCTGCCTTGCATCCCCTCCGCAACCCTGCGTTCCTCCCGCTGAAGCGCCGCACAATCTGCGCCATCCACGCCGCGGAGCCGTCGAAGAACTCCGCGGCCGTCCCGGCGGCGGCGAAGACCTCGTCGCCGACGGTGGCTCCGGAGAAGGTAGCGCCTCGCCCGCCTCCGGCTCCGAAACCCGCGGCGCCGGCGAAGTGGACGGTGGAGAGCTGGAGGACGAAGAAGGCGCTGCAGCTGCCGGAGTACCCCGACGCCGCGGAGCTGGAGTCGGTGCTGAAGACGATCGAGGCGTTCCCGCCGATCGTGTTCTCCGGGGAGGCGCGGCACCTCGAGGAGCGCCTCGCCGAAGCTGCCATGGGCCGTGCCTTCCTCCTCCAGGGAGGCGACTGCGCCGAGAGCTTCAAGGAGTTCAACGGCAACAACATCCGCGACACCTTCCGCGTCCACCTCCAGATGTCCGCTGTTCTCATGTTCGGTGGCCAAATGCCCGTCATCAAGGTACCCATCAGTCACCAACCTCAAATCCACCTCCGCAAAACCCCCTTTAAATTTCATCTAGTTCTAGTTTTGAGTTGCTATGTGTGGCATTGGTAACAATAGGTTGGGAGAATGGCCGGCCAATTCGCGAAGCCGAGGTCAGAGCCGTTCGAGGTGAGGGACGGGGTGAAGCTGCCGAGCTACAGAGGGGACAACATCAACGGCGATGCGTTCGACGAGAAGAGCCGCATCCCTGACCCCCAGAGGATGATCCGGGCCTATGCCCAGTCGGCCGCGACACTCAACCTCCTCCGCGCTTTCGCCACGGGAGGGTACGCTGCCATGCAACGTGTCACGCAGTGGAACCTCGATTTCACTGAACACAGCGAGCAGGGCGACAGGTGAAAAGATCTTCCATGCACTTTTTGTGGGGTTTTTAGCGCAGCTTTTGGTGGTTCCGATAGCCGTTTAGTGATTTTTTGCTGCAAAAATTGGCATCGTGTCTCTGTCGAATTTAAAAGCATGGTTATTGAAAGGCATGAAGTTGATCTGAAAAAGGTAGGAGAAAAGAGAAGATAATGCAAGAACGTATTATAGGCCAGGAAAATTAATTCGTCCTGCAAAAAATTTCAAAGCCCGGCGAAATGAACGAAATTCTGAAATTTTGTTTATTTTGGCCGAAATTTCGGATGAACCATTCAAATATCATTTGAATTTTGATAAAAATAACCAAAATTTAAATAATTTTTACACAAAGTTCAAATGGAGATAAATTCGGCTAAAATTTTGCCGAATTATTTGCATTTCGCCACCCACCGAAACGGCCAAATTTTCGGCTGAAATATTTAACCCTGATTATAGGCTGTGACTGATAAATTTTCGATAAATTTCTATCTCTAGGGAAGCAATCAGTGGTGGACATCCAAACCTGTTTTTCAAATATTTAGGTGCTCTAGTGAAAAAACACACATCCATTATCATCAGTCTTCTTGTCATTGACATTTGGGAATTGATTAATGAAATGGTTGATTGTCTTTCATAAAACAAAAGTAGGTGATTGTCTTGTTCGAAGCAGAGATAGTTCACATGGAACAACAGTCGTTCTATTACTTTTTTACTGTCCTTTCTATCGGGGAGGCTATGAGGGAATCGCAACATTCGTCATAGCCATTCAATTAAGTCTTCCGAAGTTAGATTCTACTTTCTACTCTTTGGTCATATAAACCTATAATATCACGTTGTTAGTTAGTAAAGTACACAGTCGTCATTGTCTCATCGAATGCTACTGAGCAATTATTTGATGGGAGTGCACACCCATGCACGCCTTCTTTTTCATTAACTTTTCTTCTTTTCTTTTGGGCAAGTTGAACATTATAGCATGGACCACCTTAACCTTTTTCTGAAGTCATTGGATGGTAGTTTTCACAGGTTGATGTAAGGTCTAAATAATGCACATTGTCAACATCATACTAATATCTGATATTGTTGTTCTCCACTGAGAGACTTCCACCCCTGTATATTTGTTTACTATGGGAACAATAAAATCAATTGTGGTTCGCTAACAGCTGTTTGGATGTTAAGAATTATAGGGTCATTAATATCCGATTGTTTTGGTGGAAATATTAACTATTTTGCCTATTTGGTCAATTGTGAGGTTGTCTAGTGATCTGATCTGACTTTTGTTGGGATGCTGTGTAGGTACCGTGAATTGGCACACAGGGTTGATGAAGCCCTTGGCTTCATGTCTGCAGCTGGGCTAACAGTGGACCACCCGTTGATGACGGGTACTGAATTCTGGACCTCTCATGAGTGCCTCCTCTTACCCTATGAGCAAGCTCTGACCCGTCAGGACTCCACCTCTGATCTTTTCTACGACTGTTCTGCCCACATGCTCTGGGTCGGTGAGCGCACTCGTCAGCTCGACGGTGCTCATGTTGAGTTCCTCAGGGGTATTGCCAACCCTCTTGGCATCAAGGTTGCTTTTAACACCAACTTCATATTGACAAAATAAAATACATCTTTGGATGCTGACGAATATCGTTTGCACTATGTGGATTGCAGGTGAGTGACAAAATGAACCCCGGTGAGTTGGTCAAGCTGATTGAGATATTGAACCCATCAAACAAACCTGGGAGAATTACCATCATTACAAGGATGGGGGCGGAGAACATGAGGATCAAGTTACCTCATCTTATCCGTGCTGTTCGCCATGCTGGACAAATTGTCACCTGGATCACTGATCCCATGCACGGGAACACCATCAAAGCTCCTTGCGGTCTAAAGACTCGCCCCTTTGACTCCATTCTGGTATGTGCCAGTTTTCAATCTGCTGCATCCCTTTTATTGATTCACAGGTATGATACAGGCTCTATGAGCCATGGAAAACATTTTCGGTTTAGAAAAAAAATTCGGGCCCCTCCGAGAAATCTGAAATTCGGAAATTTTGAAACTTTCGGGTATTTTTCGGAGAATTTCGGTCGAAATATTCTAACGTACCATTTGAATTCAAGAAAAATTAATCAAATACTTACTATTTTGGTCCGAACTGGTTGGCGCCGCCTCCCCCTCCCGCTGCCGGCTCCGCCTCCCCCTCCCATAGCCGGCGCAACCTCCCCCTCCAGCCGCCCGCTGGCTGCGCAGCCTCCCCCTTCCGCTGCCGGCACCAGCCGCGCCGCCTTCCCATCCCGCTGCCCGCACCGCCCACAGCCGCCCATCGCCCGCGCTGCCTCCCCCTCCCGAGAGCTAGGCACAAGAGCGGTGCCGGGCCCTCCTCCCTTTCTGCCAGTGAGCTAGGGTTGTGATTCACAAATGAGGATGAGAATTGAGAACACGTTGGAAAGGCATCCACGAAGCCTTTGGACTTCAGTCGGGACTCGGTCACATGGGCCGGCCCGCCCGAGAAATTCAAAATTGGGCCAAAAATTTTGGCTAGATTTGGCCTTTCTCAGCCCACCCCGAGAAAACCGGATTTCGGCAAAAATAGCGAAATTTTGTCCGAAATTTAAATCCCTGCTATGAGTAATCTGATCATCCTCACATTACGAACTATTCAAACAAGCACCAAATTTGCCTGCACATTTATATCAAGTATCTGTGATTCTTCATGTTCTCATATGGTATGCTACCCCATCAACATAGGGAAAAAAAAAAGAACACGTTTTGGGCATATACATGAACATGAAGATAAAAGTACTACGGAGGTTATTTTTCTGGGCAATAATGGAACGAGCTAATCAGCTCATGAATTGTCAAAGTACACAATATGTAATGTGTCATGTTCTGCTGCTTGGTTCTGTTACTCTTTTCCACATGAATCATAATGGGGAACTGCTATTTGTAACTTTGTCATTGAACTAGTTGGTCACTAGTTGTCAGTAATATAAGAAAGTTGGTGACTGGTCAGTGTAATCTCAAATTCGTATGCTCTGGGAAGAATCTAGATGCTGAAAAACATATAATTATGGGATGGTGTGTTAGGTGTAGAGGCAGACGCCCATCATATGTTGTTTCATTGTAATGGTGGTTGTTGGACTGGTACGGGTAGATAGAGAAATTTTCTTTTGGTCGCTATCATAGTATCATAGGTGGTCACAATGTAGTACGTGTCAGTTAAATGATTCCAATGAAGTGGGCCCAATGATTCCGATGGAAGTAAATCTACGGAAATCCCCTCTTGATGCGGGGATTGATTGGTTGGGAGTGTTGGAGGTTGAACGATCTTGTCACTCAATAATTTTTTGCGTGCACTAAGCATCTGCATTCCAGGACAAATTATTGATTTGAATTTTGCCTACAACTGTTGCAATCGTGGCCATAGTTAATGAATAAAGAAGATGTTTTGTAGGTAGTATAAGTTCAAGGGCAAAGGATGGTGGCAGCACAGGGTTGCTCATCATATAAATCTTTTACTTAAACAGAAGAATAATACCGAAGTGATGGACCTCTTGTACTATTGTCTCACATACAGAAAATTACTTAAATGCGGTTCACAAAAATAATACTCCTAAGGATTAAGTGTGACAATATACTGACCAAAGTTGTCTCTTGTGACCTTTATGTTTATTATCGGCTACTATTGTACCTAGCTAATAATGCTGAGGAGATTTGGTCACCAGACTATCAATCTTATAATTAGGTTTTACAAATTAATTAAGACTTTGTTCAACTGAAAAATTAAGGCAATGACTGTTCATTGATAGGTGTATCTGTTCAATGACGGTTCTGAAAACACTGCCCTATTCTTTTTATTTGATGAAAGTGTGTGGTGGAGATTATTGGCTAGGATAAGTTGGACATGCATCTTCTTTTTTTTAATACTGAATTCTTCACTCAAGTCTTTGCAAGTATGCTAATGGACTAACCACCAACTTCTCGTCAATAACAGGCTGAGGTACGGGCATTCTTCGATGTGCATGAGCAAGAAGGGAGCCACGCGGGAGGCGTCCACCTCGAGATGACCGGGCAGAACGTAACCGAGTGCATCGGTGGATCCCGAACCGTGACCTTCGACGACCTGAGCGACCGCTACCACACCCACTGCGACCCGCGGCTGAACGCTTCGCAGTCTCTGGAGCTCGCTTTCATCATCGCGGAGAGGCTGAGGAAGAGGAGGATCCGGTCATCGAAGCTGAACGACATCCTGCCATTGCCGCCCTTTGGTTTCTGAAGTGGGCAAACCAGGGACGGACGGGGTAGAATCTAGTTGCAGCAGAGCACTCGACGCGTGTTCCGTTTGCTGGTAAAATCGTACACTACTTGTGAGATTTCTGCGCGCCGGGGAGGATCTCTAGTAACGTTTGCGTTGGTATATATATGCTATGTAATGTTATGTACGGCTGCACGGTTCGGCACTCTGGTTTCTATTTTCTGTCACGGGTCAGAGAAGGGGGATTGGATCATATACCCTCCCCTTAGTTGGGGAATTCAGGATTTACCCTCCCACCTCAATGACATGTGGGGTCATCATAAGTCACTGACGTGTGGGCCAGGAGGGTAAATCCTGAATTTCCATCTAAGGGGAGGGTATATGATCAATAAGACCGTCAGAGAATAATGCAAGATAGAAGAAGGCTTTGTGAATAACAAGTTGCCAATTGCTCCCTTTCTTTCTTATTTACGTTTCGCTTGGTGAAGTTGAAATGGGCTATGCAGTTTTGGAGGGCATCCCTGCGTATAAGCGCATTCAAACGATGTCAGGATCAGCTTGTCAGCGTACCATTGCATATCCGCACTCAAGCTTCGTCTTGCAGCTTGTTCCAGTGCTGCATCAAGGACAAACAGAATACCTGTGTGTGTGTGTCAATCAAATGTTCTTTGGGAAAGCAGGTGAAGTCAGGCAATATACAGGTGGCAGTAGGCTCGAATGATTTTGCGCCATGTTCTTTTTCAGCTTTTAGCTTCTACTTTTAGCTTTTTTTTACAGTAATTAACTTTTAAACAGAGTGTTTTTTTTAAGATAGTGTCTATTAGTTAATTGTAGTACATATTGTACCGACTTCATTTATATCGGCAAAAACCGTATGTGAATTTCTGTTACTCTGTAATCTCTCGTACGAACAGCCTAAAAATCACAAATCATAGCTAAAAACTACAAACCTCAATCAAAAAGAGAGATGCTTCTGCACAGTGCTCCGGCAGATGGTAGGAGCAGTATATCCACATTCATGCAAGCAGGATGCACGAGGACTAGGGAGTACCAACCAAGGGGATCTATGCAGTTAATTGTCCATCCATAGAAACAACTTTATATAGTAGTAGTCCATAAACCGAGGTCGCATCTACAGCAGTGAAGGATACATAGTGCTGCTACCAGATGAAAGTAGCACAACATGATCAGAGAACTCCGATCCATGGCTATCCTGCACAGGGGCGGACCCTTCGTAGTGCAATGGGTGTTTACTTTATGAAATACCTAGTATTTAGTAGGTATATTACATATATACTAATAATTATGTCAAATTCTTTGTATTTGTACTCCAATACAATTTAGCCCACTCTTACACCTTCACCTCCTAAATGCCAATACATTTTAGCCCATCCAAGTCCTCTCTCTCTGACTCTCAGGTGGCGTGACCGGCATCAGCCGGCCAGGAGGGAGCATGAGAGACCATGTGGTCTAAATCCCGTGTTGGTGATGAGTAATTGACTCGTGGTTTGGTTAGAGTGAGTTTAGTTTGAGTGATTCGTGCCTTTTTGGCATTTGGCGAGGTCGGGTCGTGACTAGACAAATTTGACGCGTGGGCGTCGTCCCGGTTGGCCACGTGGGTCATTTCTCGCTTGAGTAGGATTTGTAGGTGCTAACCATGTTTACATGTTTTGTACCGTGCTATGCGATGTGTTTCTTGTCTGTGTTGGCTGCAGGACATCGAGACGGAGTCGTGGTGAGACATGGAGGACCGGACTAGGCGCAGGTGGCGTTGAGGTCAGGACGGTCGGGATGTGTCGAAGACGACGTGGACTCGAGGTGGAGTCGTGGCGAGGCACGGTGGACCGGACTAGGCGCAGGTGGCGCTGAGGTCAGAACGGTCGAGGTGTGCCGAAGACGGCGAAACTGCGTAGCTTGCAGGGCAAGGAATGAGGAAGCTTCCTGGAAGGTGCGCGAGGGGCGTTTCGGTAAAAACGCAAAGCTGCACTAAAGGAAGTGGATTGTGGGTAAAGCGCAAAAGCTAAATGGGTAAAGCACTTGGTGAACCCATTAGTGGAGGGTATAAATAGAGAGGGAGATGGTGTGCTGAAATTAGAGAGAGTGTGTGTAAGAATTAGGGTTCCATTTGGGTCTCTCCATGTGTGTATGTGTGTGTTCCTCCCAAGAAGCATGTGTAGCTCTTGGTGTTCTTGAGGATTGAGAGGGAGAGGATGGATTGAGAGTTTTGTAATCATCCCTCTATATGTAATCGGGGTATCGTGACTCCTCTTTTGTTTTGGAATGAAAGGTTGAAGTTTAATTCCCAGATTGTGCTCTCTGTTGGTATTTTCTTGGCCCTGTTTTCTAGCTGCTAGTTGGGTTAAATTTCTTCCTCTTTTCTCAGCAAAGAGCTTTTGAGCAGTAAGTTTGGTTGAGCTTATTAGACTCTCGGATGGCAGTGAAATAGCAGTACAAATCTTGCCTTTTGGCCGGCAGTGCATCAATCCTTGTGTTCTTGTTTTTCGTTCTTCCTTGATTGGAGATGGTGGGTTAAATCTTGCCCAGGATTATTGCATCTCCTCTGCAGTCTCAGTTTTGCTTTGATTTCTTGATGTCTTGGCTGGAGATGTGTGGGCTTTCTAGTATTTCTTGGTCTCTTCGGCAATGAGCAGCATTCAATGATAATTCTTTTCCGCAGTGAGCCGAATGCAGTAGCAGTTACTTTGGTTGGTACACTGCATGGATTCTTGGTCTATTAGCTCCTTTCTGTTTTTGTGTGGCCGACAGCAAAGCCTGCATGCAGTAAAAACTAATTTGCTTTCTTAGTCTTTGGACTGTTCGGCTGGGAGCATGTTCTGGATGTGAACTTTAGTTCTTGAAGTTCTTTGTATGCTTCCCTCTTTTTCTTTTCTGATCTTTGGCATTTTTGCATGCAGACCAAACAAAAGTTTTTTCAGTTGAATTTTTTACTGGATGATCTCTGATTTATGGTGAATTTTTCGGTGTCGCATGCGTTCCAAAATTCAGAGAAATTAATTTTAAGTTTTCTGTGAGTTGCGTTGTTTTGCTCTGGTGAGAAATCAGTGTTTGATTTCTCGGGGGCGTTTTTAAGCGAGCGACATTCACCCCCCCTCTGTCGCCGTTTCCGATCCTACAGAGCACGCCAACGCGCAGTAGTGCACGGTGGCCGGGAAGTCGGGGAGGACTAGTCGGCGGGAGCGAGCGCTCTACACTTGGCAGCTGCCGGGTCGCCAGGCCAGTGGGGTCGGCGAGGTGATGAGGCAGGCCTAGCCGCCTAGGCCTCGCACGATTCACGACATAACATAGGCATCCTTAATTCCCAAGCCTTTTAATCCCAAATTCTGTTGAACGATACTTTATCAATTTCAAATATCTATTCTGAAAATTCAAGATCCGTCGCTGATCCTGCACCCCCAGAAATGGCTCAGTAGCTCACCCCATCGAGCACCGTGCACGATGACGAGTGGGACACAATGTGATCGACAGCCTTTCAGCCCGAACTGCAGCGTCAATTAGAACCCGAAAAATGCCATCAACGAAAGTGTTCTTCCCATATACCTGGTTCGGCAAGACCATGAGAAAGATAGAAGAGCAAGCAATAATCAGTAGAGTTGAAATAACCCAGAATTCAAAATGGATTTGACTTGCATTGAATTCTGATTTCAAATGAATCTTTGCCCAATGCAGCACCTCCCCCATCCATTCGCGCTTCTCTTTCCTCGTCATGCTGTCTCCTCTAGCCATTTGAGCAAACCACCAAGCCACCGCTGTTCACTATTCATGGTCCGACAAAAACGACGCAGCCCAATTGCCGCCGCAACACCCGCTCAAACGTCGTACGCCTCACCTGCATAACCTCTGAGCATGCGTCGGATAGGACAAACCGAAACTCCTCAAGCCACCACCTTTGCTCACTCACGGCCGACCTGTCGCCACTACCGAGACCCCGAACCATCCCGCACTCTGTTGGGATACGGGTGGGCTACACTAGCGTAGATTAAAAAAAATTACTGTGTAAACCAGGAAATCATGCAAGTAAGAGATTATGGATCATTACCACTAGACACGCAGTGCAGCGGAAGTAGGGTTGAAGCAGCCGATTCAACGAAAAACGCGTCAGTGTAGCGGTAGTAGTCGAACGTCCTCCGTCCAAATGTCTCCTCTTCGTGATCGCCCCGATCAGTGCCGCAGTCATAGCAGCACATCTACCGAGTCCACACATCCAGGGATGGAGCACCGTGCGTCAATGTGCTATCACCAGTGTGCACGGTAGGGGATAGGAGAGGTGGCGGCTAGGGTTTCGACGAGTGTGTTTTCGGGATATATCCCTCAGCCCCCGCACCTCTCCTTATATAGCCACCAATCGGATCCACATCCGATACGAGTAAAGATCGAATCCCACTCAGAAACTATCATCCGACCCCTTATCGTTCCAGCCCATTAAGTGTGTGATCCTGTAGGTTCATGTGTATTTGGCTATGAGCCGAAAACTCCTTTCCGGCCCATTAGTCAGTAGCGGTCCCTAGTAAGACATAACGATTCCTAAACACACATAAAGATCATATCGGATGAACCTATATAGTGCTTATGTACCGATCCCTTTGCCTTACGATACCAGATCGAACTCAAGACGAGAAACGTGCCATCCTATGATAGCTCGATCCTTCACTCAAACCTGTAGTGGATTACTCAGTTGTGATTGACTCCTCAACCACATTTGGCATGGCCATCCATTTTCTTAATCCAACCACGTCAAGGGGCCCAGAGATATCCCTCCTGTTATATAGGAGGGGCAAATTTCATCTTGATCGCTCATATTTCGCCGCATGTTTCATAGCAAACCCGAAAGCTACCTTTATTACCACCCATATACGGAATAGTGTTTGGTAACCCCTGAGCAAACTATTACACATGTAGGAAACAATGACGATCTCAGGTCTAAAGATCCTACATACACTATGTATGAGACCAACTGATGACACTTAAGAATATAACAATTCTCACAATATCTCATGATGGGTCAATCCAACATCATGTTCTCTAACACATATCCACATGATTGATTTGATATCTCATATCTATGATCTGTGAAATATTATCATCAATCAATATATGTGTTGATCTATAAATTATAATCGTCCCACATAATGATATAAAATCAGGGATAATTTAGAATAATATCAAAACATGAATAAAGAGTTTCACGAACAAGTCACATACTTGTTGATCAATACGAAAGATATTTATTCAAGAGACAAAATAACATTTTATTCAAATGTTCATAAACATAGAAATGATACAATCATCTTCATGATGCCTCTAGGGCATATCACTAACACGCTCTCCCTGCCACCTTGACTGCCGCAGTGTGTTGCCCAAGGAAGCGTTGAGCGCGAGATGCTAACTCACCGATCGACCTCCTCGCCCCTCTCCCCGAACCCTCTCGTGCCCTCTCACCTCGGCCACGTGCCATCCCCCGAGCAGACCCCTTGTGATGAACCGCCTTAGAGAGATTATAAGAGGCCATGAGCCCTATCCACAACCAGCATTAGACGCCCAACATCAGCCCTATCCACCACACACTACCCGCTCGCACAAAGATCGCCGTCGTCACCACGAAGAGCTCGGTAAGCCCAAAATCCTAATCCCGTTGTTGAGACCGTTTCTTTCCAATTTCCAGTAGCATCAGTGAGTCCCCACAAACCCCTTCAGAGCCTCACCTTAGCTCCTCTGACTCCCAAACTCACCGGCGATGCCTACCTCCACACGACATGCGGTTACCCTTACCCCAAGGATGCTGAAGCCACCATGATTTTGTCATTTTACCTATCGAGTAGCTTTTTTGCCATGGAACTGTCGTGAGGGACCACATCACTGCCGGCCACCATGTAACATCCTAAATTTTAGGTGTGCAGAAATATAAAAGTTTTAAAACTTTTCTTGCATTTTGTTGGCGTTCGAATTTATTTTGAATATTGAAAATCTTTTTGATTTCGTGACATATAATTTAATGTACTGAGAAGTAAGATCCAAAGTAAAAAAACAATATTGATGTTAAATAAAAGAAATGGATAATCCAAGGATCTATACACAAATTAAAAATTAAAGTATAAAATAATGGAAATAAAAATTTGAAATCCAATTTATTTAAATAAAAGAGAAGCAGTGGCCAAAGGAGTATTAAAAACTCACATCTAAATATTGAAAATTTAAATTTAAAATTTTAAATGTCATGCAAAAACAGAAATCAATCATCTTGAATGTAAAATAGAAATTCAATTAAAAAAATTAAATTTCCAGATTCTCTTAAGCCTTTATTTCCTCATTCTTTTCCTTCTTTCTTATTCTCACACTTAGGCCCGGCCCCACCACCTCTCCCTCCCGTTTCTCTTTTTCTCTCCCCTCTCCCTTTTCCTGCCGCGGGCCCGCCACCGCTTCTTTCTTTTCTTCCCCACCGTGCTGTCTCTCTTGCCTCCCTTCGTTCTCCTTCCTTTTCACCTGCTCCCTGTCTTGTTCCGACAGCCGACGCCCGCCTCCTCTGGCGCCAACAACTCCCGCCCCGTCACCGCACGTCGCACGTCGCTCGGCCATTACTTCCCCGCCCATCCCTTGCCATCCCCTGCGCGTCTACACGCCACATGTCACCGCGCCCATTCCCTGCTGCACCTCTGTGCCCCCACGTCGCGCCGTCCAGCCACGCCGCTGCCTACACCCCGGCTCTACCCCCTCCCCCCCGCGCGCGCTCGGCTATAAGAGCCCTGAGCCGCCTCATGCCTCTCCCCTTGCCCCCCTTCTCCTCCCTCAAGCCGTGTCCGCACTGGCTGCCGCGCCTCCACGCCGCCCCGGCCACCCCGGCGGAGCCCACGCAAACCGATCGCGTCACGGCGAGCCCACGGAAGCCTTCTCCCTCCTCCCGCGGGTAATTGGACTCCGGTGGCTCGAGCTCGCCGCAGCGGCCTTCTTCCTCGCGTCTGGCCAAAAACCGCCGCCGCCAGCGCCACACTCTTCTCGAGGACTCCCGGTTCGATTCCCGGCCATGGGAGCAACTCCTCGACACCCTGAAGGTTTCCTGACCGCCGGCTGAGGCCCTCGCCACCTGCACGTCGCCGACGCCGTGCGCGTGCCCGCGCAGTCCCTGGTCCCCGTCGTCGGCCCACCCCGGCACTCCTCCGGTGCCGCCAACCACCAGGGTGAGTTCCTCGCGACTCCCTACTGCTCACGCGCCGGCCAAACTTTCCCTCCCTCCACCACGCCACTGTCGCACCGTGACTACCCGTGGCCGGCCGCCACACGTTGCTGCCGCCCACTCCCCCAAAGCTTCCCCACCTCTCCCTTAATCCGTTTTAGTGGCTCCCTTAGCTCCTCTGGCCTCCCCTCGTTGGAGCCCCCGCCGCCGGCCGTGCGCCCCCACCTCCTCTATTTTCGGCCAGCCGGCTGCTCTATTTAGTCCCCCAACCGACCGTTTGCTTCTTCAAATTTTCTTCCCCCTAGTATGACGCGTAAGACCGAAGGCCAGATGGCTAGCCGAGTGGGTGCTGAAAGCACAGGTTGTGGGTTCGAATCCTCTCCCTGCGCATTGTATTTTTTTTGCTTTGCTGTCATTAGCCCATTTCAATTAAGAAAAATTAGGAAATAATTTAGAGAAGCTAATAAAATTTAATAGGGAGGTAAATAAGATTATTTGAGATTTAAATTTTGATTAGTTCATATATGAGCAACTCATTTAATTAGAACCTAGTTACTAATTAAAGGCAGGGTGGGAAAATTTAGTATAAATCTTGCTTAAGTCCATGCTCTCCTAAAATGAGTCATATATATATATATGAATCATAAGATCTTGCATATTAGAAGGGATCATAGAATTAACCACTAAATGGTTTATAAATATAACTGATATCTAAATCTTAGAAATTGTGAGAATCCCTCTTTGAATATTGATTAGTGACGTAAGTACTAAACCACTAGCGTTTAGACTGTAAAACCCAAATTAAGTTAGATGTTGTATTGCATATAAATGACTAAGATATTAACTATAAATAGTAGGCCATTAAAAAGTATCTTAAACTCCAGTACTACCAGAAGACACCCTTGGCAGATAGATTGGTAGGAATATCTATTTATCCTAAGAGTCATGCTAATCTACCCATTAACAAATAACGTGATACTAAGATAAATTGATCAAGCCATAGTAAAGACAATCCACTAATGCACCAGTAGATAGGAATGCATGAACCTAATAAAGAATTGCAATTACCTAGATATGCTTAAACCCTAGGAAGGTTCAGGATCGAGAATCAATGGTGAATAATAATTAAAGTTAACCAACAAAAAGGGGTAATTGGATAAATAATCCCCTACTTAAATAAATTACAGGGTCGACCATTCAAACTAATAAATTTGACTCACTGTTAATTAAAAACACCATAAAATACCACCTGTTGAATTTACAAGAATTATGAACCCTAATAATTACTCGATAAAGTAAAAAAGTATATACATTATGTATAGAACTTATGCCCTGACTCTTAAAAGATAATACTGATAGAATGATGTTCGATACCCCAACTACAATCTCACATCTATCTATAGGTCTAATTCAACTCATGGAACTTCCTAAATAAATGTAAAAATAACAAAATAAGTTATCAAATAAAAGATCGATCCATGATATTCTACTATCGGTTATACCCAGCCATCCTTGAATCAGAGGAGAAACATTTCTGTGAATATTTCTTCACTACAAACCTTCTTTGACATCCGTCTCGATGGATTTATTTTAGCCATTTATCACTTTGTTCCAACTCTTTTTGACTCCATCAATACTCCGCACCTCATTGACCTTGTCTCAAATCACCTATTTAATCATAATAAAAATTAATCAAGTTCAATTGGGTTTATTTGGATTTATTTGGATCTCTTGAGTTAATTGCTTTTATTTGGATTCAGTCGCTTATCACGTAATTAGAAACTAGAGCCCCGAAGAATCAATGGATCAGGCGAGATCAAGATCAAGGTGAAGATAAAGACCGGAAGCTCAGAACCATCAAATGATATCGTTTTGAGTGAGCTCAAGACCGTGGTAAAACACGCAAGGCGAGTCAATACTTTGATCATATTGAACCTACATTTTCTGCAAATTACTTTTGTTTAAATTATCAAATTGCATGATGTTATTTTATATACAAATACATGTTTAATTTAAGATTCTAGTTCTATGCCCATTGTTTAACTTGAATAATATTACACCTCCTTTGGAATATTTGATTATGTGAACCTTGTCGCTCTAGCAAAAATTATAATAGTAACCTTTCGAAAAATAAGTCCGTAATTATATGGCATGCTTAGTATTGCTTAGATACTCATGGGCGCGAGAGCGCTCAAGCATCACTTTTAATCCTGAGAAAAATTGGTTGGGCAGTCATGGTGGTAATGATTGGTGTATGTTGGATATGGTTATTTTATATTCCCAAAAACCTCAAATTGCTTATCTATCTGGGCGGATGGTTCGGGGGTATGGTGCAGGGGTGCACGAGAGTGTGGTTTGTGGTAGAACCGTCCAGATAACCCTAAGAACTGAATCTTGTCATGACCTCCTGTGTAAAACAAGTACAACCACAAGTCTGTAAAGTACAACTTGGCCTAGTAAATTTACCGGACCCTGAAAGTCATCATCATCGGTGGAGGAGTGAAGTGGTGCAAGTGGCGGCCTGTGTGGGAGGCTTGAATGGGACATCCGCAGAGGGTGAGGTTCTGCTGTGGCGTGCTAGCAGTGTGGGTAGCCAGCTGCTAGGCGTTCAGAAGGAGAACATTCCGCACAACGTATGGGACCCATCGCAAGTGGGAACGGCCCATAGGGTGAGATGATGGAAGGGGCGAGGTACTTTGAACGGTTACTATGATGGTTCGCTCAACCGCTCAACTAAGGAATCGTGCGGGGCAACGAGTAAACTGTCTCTTGTGGGTAAAGTGTGCAAACTCTACATAGTCAAAACTATTCGAATAGCCGTGCCCACAGTCAAGGACGGACATGGGAACTTAACTAGATATAGTTCTATTTCAAAAACTTTGTGGGTGGGAATGGAAAAGTGGAGGGCAGTGGATAGCCCTGATTTTTGTTGCCCTGGGTGTCGTCCCAGTGATAATGTAAGCGGCTATAACGCTGAAGGTCTAGCATATGGTGCAGAGACCATGTAACGGTGGATGGAATCTAGATCGCTATTATTATTGCATTCTCTTACACATTATATTTTTGGCCAAAACTGCTAGGTCTCAGGAAATTTCTATGTATTATATTTTTAAATAATGAAAATATTTCTCACAAAATAAAATGTCAGAAAGAATAAATATAGTCGTAAGAAAAGAAGATGGCTGTTTGTGGTAAACACATAACGTTGTTGGTGGATTCATGTCGATCATAAAAAGGAAACGATTGTGGGGATTCTGAGAGAAATAAATTGGTGGAGTCTAAATGAATAGATAGGCTAAATAGATGATTTGAATGATTTTTGGAGAATTAGGGAGTGCAAAGGTACTTGCTGGATTACGACACTGTTAACTAATATAAATTCTTGGAAAATATTGGCGATAATGGGATTCACATGATTTGATCGATTACTAGATGAGTCATTTGAATTTTTGGGAATTTGGAGATATGATAATTGGAGTATAGACATGATCAATAATGTTCCTGGTGGATGTATTCTTGGGAATTAGCTAGAGAAATAAAATGGAAAATAAGATTGATTAGTGGAAGAGCAAATAATGGTTTTGGATCAATAACAAAAAGGATTGAATTGTTAGAAAGTCCTGATATAAATGATATCGGTGGATTTAAAATATATTTATGATGGATAATTGTTAGAGCCAGAAGTGAAGAGTTGACAAATAGCAACCACAAGATTAGATTGTTAGGAATTTAGAACACAAAAGATATTGGTGGATCTAAAATAAATGATGTCACTCGCTGTTTGGAGTTTTAGACAGCAATCAATATAGAAAGTGTATGATCGGTGGATTACTTAAATGATGTCCTCGCTATTTGGAGTTTTAGACAGCAATCAATGTAGAAAGTGTATGATCAGTGGATTACTTAAATGATGTCACTCGCTGTTTGGAGTCTTAGACAGTAATCAATATAGCAAGAGTATGATCGGTGGATTAATTAAATGATGTCAATCGCTGTTTGGAGTTTTAGACAGCACTCAATACAGAAAGTGTGTGTTTGGTGGATTAAGTAAATGATGATACTCACTGTTTGGAGTCTAGACAGCAATCAATAAAGAAATTGTATCTTTGGTGGATCAAGTCAATTATGGCAATCGTTGTGTGGAGTTTTAGGCAGCAGCAATAACACTATGATTAAATAATAATAATGCTACTAAAAGCGATTTATGGCAAATAAAATAACACGAGCCTCTCCTTTAATAAGCCATGCATACTATTTATTTGCATTCTGTGTATTGGCTCGTGGAGCACGGTGGTTTGTGCTCACACTCGCTCTCACAACAAATCCAGAATCAGGAATCAGATCACTACACTTCAGCAACACTCTTGGTCATGATGACAAAGAAGACGAAGATGTCAAGGGCTAGGTCACGAACCTCCAGTTGGCTGCCTGTGGGCATGTCCTGAAGGTCCCACCTGTGTGCTTCGTTTCTGCTGCTGCAATTTGATGTTTCGGCCTGATCGGCCCGTGAGTAAGTCTACTATTATATTTACGTTTCCGCATGATATGTACTTGAATATTCAGAACTGTAATCTGTGAGCACTATCTATTGATCCAGGGAATAGTGCGGTGGAATAACAAAGGATGCCGGATTGTAAAATCTGGGCTCCTACACACCTATAGCGTCTCCCGAAGCCCCCCGAGCCATAAAATGGGATCCCCTCTGTCCCAGGAACCCGTCCATACCTTTGTTTGCCCTTTAAAACATCCATAGCGCCATCAATCGATTGCCAAATTGCCTTGTTTCGGCCGCTGCAGTGGACCAAAGGAGGAAGAAGGCACTATTTATTCGGCCATGGGCCACACAATAGAGCCCAGCCATTTAAACTTGATCAGGCCGAGAAACACTATTCACTATGATCCAACAATATAGCACCCAATCTGCCAAAGAACAGTAGACCGTTTTGACCCCACTAAGTTTATTTTCAACTATATTTAGCCTAAATAAATTCCCATGAACATTAGCAGGCTTAGATATTATTTTAAACCCAGGCTCAATACTGTTCAGATCCGTTGTTATTCACCGAAAGCCCAATAACACATAATAGCCATTTCGACCGTCTCGAGCCTATCTAGCCCATTCCTAGCTTCATTTAAGCAAACCAAGCACCGTTTGAACCCCATCCATCCAAACCTATTTTCTTTATACCTTTTTGGTTATTTTATTGTATTTTGTTCCCAGTTTGTATTCTACAAAGTAGGAACTTATTTGCATTCGTTTTCCGCGCTAGTATTCGGACCCAACAAGTTGGTCAACATAAGAACTACAAGAGAAATTAAAGAAGTCATTGTCCAACCTAAATACTAGTAAAGTAATCAGAGACTATGAATAACAATGCAAATCACATGTTTTGATCATATTGAACCTACACTATTTTAATTATTTATTTACAGCACTTTTATTACTATTATTTATGCAATGTTGTTTATCTAAAATAAATGTTTAGAATGGCATGATAATTAGCTATGTCCTACCATCAGAAAAACCATATTTTATTTGATGATCATATTCACCTTGACAAGCTTCTGTAATAAAATATTATTACTACACAATATACAATGATAGATTAAGAGTTCAAATGTTTCACACTACTAAGTAATTTGATGTTTTGTTGGAAGATTTACAAAATGGTACTAGGGTGAAGGATGAAATGTGGAAAGCCATGAAATGGTTAAAGTCCACGTCCTTACCCTAGGGAGGAGGCTTGGATTGGAGTGGTGGCAGTGTCATGGTGCACTGGGTTGTGAGTTCATAGATGGATGCCTCAGTGAAAAAGTAAGAACTAGAACTTTATGTTAAATAAAGAACATAGTGATCGCTCAATCACAAGTTTTGACTTATCAAATCTAGTCTAGTAAATGCTTAAATCAATTAAAAATCTATAGAGTGTTGGCATTTCAAAAGTGAAATGGCCCACGTATAAAAGGAGGTGGTATGAAATGGTAAAACCATACTTCACAATGGTAGAACTACACGAAGTCGGGGAGCACTTTCCGCGTTGGCCAATGGAATGCCAACTATCTGTGTTGCCTAGTCCATACCGGGTAGAGACTATACAAAGTGGAGAGCAGTGAAATGCCTGTGTTTCCTGCATTCGACTACTGCGTGCTGCATTCGAATCTTGCCGCCTTGTGCACCCAAGCCATCGCTTGCTGCATTAGCATGGGGTTCACCACCCTCAAAGCCTTTGCCTCCCTCTGCGTCTACTGCGTGTCTGTGAATTCCACCGTCTTCTGGCTCCTCCAGACCACTCTTCACACAAACCGATTTACAAATTTTCAAAGAAATCTTGTACAACCGATTTAGAGATCTTTTCACCTTCATCACCAAATCTCTGTTCTTGTCGTACACACGTAAGAACTCATCCTACAACAACACCCTGCACCATCTTTCTATCATCTGCCCGAGACTAAGTATGTTATTGCACTGACTTGGTATATAGTAAATGCCTATCAACAACTTCTTTTCTCCATTCTTGCATTGCAACATCATTGTCCCTTTGCCTTTTATGTCCACCGTGGAGCCATCGTCAAACTTGACCTTGCCCAAAACCGTCTCGTCAAGCTTATGAAATATGGAGCGATTTCCCGTCATGTGGTTGCTTGCTCTAATGTCCAAGTACCACTGATCCGTGTGATCGTGGCTACCTTCCTTCATGCATAGTTTTGGAACTATGTTCTCCTCATTCAGTGTCATCATGACCGGCGCCTTTTCAACATATGAGAAGAGAAATACTAGTGATTCGTTATCTTCTTCTTCATCTTTGGGGAAAAAGGGAGTACACAACTGTTACTTAATGGGGAATAAAGCCAACATGAATTGTGCGCAACGAGGTAATAAAATAAATTTACTTACAGGTGAACGTGTTTGGGTAGTGACCAACAAATTGCTGATGACACCTGCTGGTGAAGCCCGAACTATCTCATAACTCGTTGGGTAGCGTACGGCTCCATCATATAGGAGAAGACAAGGTGGCAAGTCGCGAGCCAGTAGTCCCTACCTTGCTCACACTACTCTGATAGTCCGAAATAAGTTGTCTCAAAGATGAACTCTACGCTCCACACCGTCCACACAATGCTACCCTCGTTCAAGGTCTCGAACGCATTGTAGAAATCCAGATACTCATGGTGGGTCCATCCACTGGGTCCTCACCATCGCCGGTACCGTAGAGGCGTGTCTCCACCTGGTACGGGTGCACCTACACCCAAAAGTACGACTGACCAGAAGGGAAGTCCTCCCACGACCATAGCTACAACAAGATGTAGCAACCGGCGCGGTTTGGCTCGTCAGTGGCACGCTGTGAGCTGTCGCACAAAGTTCTGTAGGTTGCACATAGAACACCAAGCCCTAGCTATACATCGGGACCTCCTAAGGCTCGGCATCGACTAGGGGCTCAACGATGTGGATGTAGTTATGGTACACCTAGTCTCCCTAAGTCGTAGGAAATATGGCCCACCTAAACATGAAGAATAAGTAAGCCACTAGGTGGGATCTCACAACCTGTGCAGGTGCGTCTGTTGGGCATAGCCTGTACCACCACAGCCACAAATCTGGCACTTCTTGGAACTTATTCGGAATGGGATGACCAAACTGGCGCAACATACGTCTCTTCCAATCGGGTGATCTAGTGGATGGAACCACGGGATGACTCTGTTGGCAGACCGGTGAGGTACGCAACATCTAGTAGAGTGACGATCATCTCCCCTACCGAAAGTGAAACATCTGGGATCTTCGGTCTCTACCGGTCAACGAGTGCCGATAGAAGCGGCGAGTCCAGCGCGAATGACAACCCAGTGTGCATCATCCTCACGATGGGTAGCAATCCAGCGGGTTGTAGAACTGGAATGTATTGATCATCAAGAGGCTATTCCTCCCAGGCTTTTCGGAAAAAGGGGGCAATCCGTCACCGCTTGACCATACCCGACAACAATGCCGGCCATCCCTAGATTGCTCCAGCAACATGCCACCCCTGACACCGCCACCAGCAGTCATTCCCTGTAGTACAAAAAATAGTATGTCGGTGTTAAACAGCGCTAAATACAACTGACTATAACCAAGAATAATCACGCCGTAGGCGTACATATATATTTCCTAAATTGCATTTTCTTCTTGCCGCTAGCTTGCTATTGTGATTAAATGCATAATAATACTATTTATTGCAATTAGCACTAATTAATTATGATTAGACTAATTAAACATGATTAACACTAATTACAATGCTAATTAGGGATATAGTGTGTACAACCAATCATTTTCTATAGCCTTCTGTAATCACACTAGAGCAATAGATATATACATCAGATATACATAAAATTAATTTAGCTATTTCTCCAACTCGTATATTTGCAATTGTTTACAATAAATATGGCTAACTAAACATGGCTACTTAGTATATTCCATATTACAAAACCATAGTTACGCTAATGAAACGCTAACGATATAATAAATGTGTTGCTCACATGCGAATAAACCATACCTTTTTTCGAAGGTATTTACCTGCTCCACAATGCTTTCAACTGCAAAGGATGATAAATCACAGCTGCGCTACCTCCCTACGCTATTGCTCGATAGAAAATCTCTTTTCTTTGCTACTCCCTCGTTGCACTCTCGTTCAGTAAGAAATCGACTGCAGTTCACATTTTATGCGTAGGAAAACAAGAATTTAACGTCATGTTGTGTCATCACCCATACGATTCCCTTACGTTAAAAGCCAAACCGCGTGCTGCCCTGTGATTCCCTAGCCCCCTACCCATGCGCACCTGCTGGACAACTGTCAGCCACTAGAGCTCGGCAATAGCCTACCAAACAATGGTGGCTCGACAGGCTAGGGGTGGCTTGGTAGTGCCCTGCCCCACCTGTTGCCGCACACGAGCGCCCTGCCGCGTACCACCCATCCTGCCAAGCAAAAGGGGCACGATAGTGTCGCCTACTGCACATTTTGAGTTTGGGAAGATGATTATTTTTTTAAAAAAAAAGGTATTCAGAGACCAAAATTAAAAGAAAAATATGCCTACAGTACCAAATACGTTAACATTTCCGTACCACATAATGCAACATAGCAGATCCTATGCAACAGCTGTACATTGACAACACATAATTGGGAAACACCGGCTGCTTTGTTCAGATACGAAATGTTGATTCCTTAATCCACGTGCTCACGCAAAACCAACATCGCACATCGTACTACATCGGTCAGATGCTCTGGATCAAATCAGTTACAATTGTGCTTGTCCTTTCTGATTGTCTATGAAAATTCAAGGGCCCAATTACGAATCCTGTTTAACAGATAAAACCATCCACAATTATCATTCATCCGAAAACTAGGCAGCACCAGATCACATGGGAACCGTAAAAGTGCAGAACCTTATCAGATCACATTAAGTGAAAGGTCATATCATAAGTAAACCAAGGCTGAGAAAAGGCAAGACAGATGAAACCCAGATACAGCACAAACAGCATATGTAAAACCAAGTAAATAGTTGGCAAGTTATAGCTTCGGAAATAACATAGCAACGAGTACTCAAAAATTCTGACCAAACATCATCTTGTCCACAGAAAACTGCACAAATTACCGAAGAAAGCTAGCAGTAGCATGTCTATCTATCACAATGACAAGCGGTTCCTCATCTACAACTTAGTAGGCTTATAGGCGGCATCTTATGCAGTGGTGGCAGCAGCAGCCTTGATGGCAGAAAGCTTGGACCTCCTCTTCGCCAAGCTCTCGCTCCTGCGCTCCCTCTGCTCCTTGAGCCTCTGGGCAAGCAGCTTCTGGTACTCAGCAGCCTCAGACTTCTTCTTGGCAATTCTCTGCTTCTTCTTGGCAATCCTCGCCCTCTTCCTCTGGAGGGTCAAGGGAGTGACAAGCCTCTGGATCTTGGGAGCTTTGCTCACCTTCTTGCCTGCAGGACAAAATTAACCGTTGGATAGTGAAAAGGACGTTAATATAAATGGAAGGCTAGTTTCATGTCAGCTCCAAACTTGCCATTACATGACTTGTGCCCATGCAAGACTAAAGGGTCAAGGAATTGACACCTTATATCTTTCAAGCAATTCTATGTCACATATTTAAACATTATCTAAATTGGTCTGTTTTGTATAGTGACAAGCAAGGCATCCTCTTGAAAGCAGCCAGAAAAGTAGCACAACCATGCAGTCAAAGATAAACATAATATAGCAAGGCAACTAAAGTATAACATCAGGGATTACAAACACTCACCGTTCTTTGTAGTGAAGGTCCTGCGGTAAGTGTTCACATACTTGCGGACATCATCATCTTTGGCAAGGTTGAACAGCTTCCTGATCTTAGATGCCCTCTTGGGTCCCCTCATCCTGGGCTTCTCAGTGTCAGTCAAGCCAGGAAGATCATTCTCACCCTTCTTAACAATAACCAAGTTGATGACAGAGAGATCTTGGCTGACAATGCAACCACGGACAGACTTTCTTCTACGCTCACCATCACGCCTGCCATATCCACGGAAGCAGGGGGTACCTGTCAATATTCACATAAGAACTTTTGTACAGTTATATATCAAATCATATCATTGTGAAAATGGAGTAGAAGACACCTACCCCTGTGGAGCAGAAGGCGGACACGTCCAGCAACTAGTACACCCTGCTTCATGGGGAAACCTTGCTTGTCACAACCTCCCATAATCTTGAAGACATAACCCTTGAATTCCTGTAAAAACAAACAAATTTAGTGACCCAATTCTTTACATTGTAAAGAAGTAAATAATCATCAAAGAAATTACTTCGCCAAGAGCATCACCGCTAACTTCCTGAGAGATCCTCTTATCATAAAATGCACGGCTGCACGATTCATAAAAAGAGCATTAGTTAATTATCATTACAACCACACAATTGGTAAAAAAGAATTAGTTAATGATCATTACAACAAAAGTTCCTAACTAAACTTCACACCAAATGATCACAGATAATTAACACCATTCTGCTTCCGCCAAGAAATAATAAAAACCAAGCATACTCTTTACAACATATAGGGGACCGGAAAGCTCACTCTTTAAGATCACACTTGATCAAGATACAAGTTACAAAATACATGAGCTCGCAGCTAAACCAAACCCACAGTTCCATTAGAACAACAATCCCTTCCCCCTTCTCTTTTCTGATTCAACAGCAGGTAACTAACTGTAATTCTACAGAGCCAACTAAGATTCATCAAACAACAAAATATTGACCAAAATACTATCACTCCATTTAGACTCGTGTGACAAGAATTTTTTACTTCCCAAGATTGAACATTGGAAGCATAGTAAGAAGGTCAAACACAGCAACCAATTCCACATCCCCATTCCGTTAAGCTTGCTGACAGAACATGCCAACCTAAGCCACTGAGAACAGAAGTCTCCAAGATTTCCCTAATCCGATTTGATGCACCATTACTCTTTCGCACTAAATCGTAACCAAAATATTAACCCAACCAATTCTTCTAATATTTCCCAAGTAAACTAGAAAGCAAGACCAGAAACATCACTATCTATCACGTATACAAACGCATCAACCTCAAACACCACCACTCGATCATACAATGGTTCAGATTCAATTAAGGCAATTCCTAGTATTGAAGCTAAGCTAATACACTCAAAAGTAGTACCTTCCACACGCTATTTCCATGTATCTAAGCACAGATAGAGATCGAGAGAAGACAAGAAAACTCACAGCTTCTGGTCGTCGTCGATCTCGAGCTTCTTCTGGCACCCGGTGGTCGGGTTGGCGATGTTGAACTGCGAAAAAACTCAGGGACAAAATCAGATCAAATCGCAGCAAGAACTTATCGGATCGGGAGAATTGCAAGGGGGGAGAAATGGGTACCTTCATGGTGGCGTCGCGTCGCGAGCTCGAGGCGTCGGGAAGCCCGGGCTATGGGTGGCGGTGGCGGCGGCGGCACTAGGGTTAGGGTTTTCGGCTGAGAGAGTGGAGAAGATGGCGCGGGGCGGAGGTTAACTAGTATGTGCGTGCGGGCTTGGGGTTTGTGAGCGGACGCGAGGGTTGATCTCAGCCGTTGGAACGTCGCCTCCGCCGTTGGATTGGATTATCTGGTCGGTAGAGCGGATCATGGGTTTAGTTTTCGGACCGCATGTGGTGCTGTGGCTCCATGATTCGCTTGGTCCATATATTGCAAACTCCGCCGGAATTTTTTCTATACAACCCAATTAACACATCGTATTACAAGATTTCAAAAAAAACATCATATCATAAGATTTGGAAAAAACATCATATCATAATATTTGGAAAAAAACACATCGTATTACAAAGTAGCCGTCTTTGTTCCAAAATTTATAGGGTGTGTATAGGTATGAGGTCACAGTGATTTCAACGATCTTATCCAAGGTGGGCCATGAATTCGACCCAACAAACTTATCAACAACGGTGCAAGCCATGCCAGGTAGGCCTGGGCGTTCGGGTTACCCGATTTTTTCGGGTCGGGTAGTTCGGGTAATTCGAAATTCGGGTAATGAAAACTGCTACCCGATATTAGCCCCAAAAAACACTACCCGCAATTTCGGGTACCCGATAATTCGGGTTCGGGTTCGGGTATGCCCGATATACCCGAATTTACAGAAAACCAGCAAACTGCACAGAATTTGCACATAATTTCAGCAGCAATTTGCATAGAATTTCAGCAGCAATTTGCATAGAATAATATATCACAGGCAGTTGTTCAAACAAAGAGAATCATATACTAATAAAGTGATAAGTTCAAGTGTTCAACCGACAACACATCACAAACACAAAGACAATTCGGGTAATTCGGGTAGTTCGGGTACCGGGGGATATTACCCGAACTACCCAAACTAATTTCGGGTAATCAGAATCGCTATCCGAATTTGAGATCGGATACCTCGGGTTCGGGTATTTCGAGTTCGGGTCCGGGTAATTCGGGTATGGGTAACGGGTAGCGGGTATTTTGCCCAGGTCTAATGCCAGGAAGCTACAGTAGCAATTGATATAGTTGTGATTATTAATTTTCTTTTTGTTATTGGAATTTTGCAAAATTCGTTTTTTTAGTATTCGGTGTTGTTTGACTTTTAGGGTGCGTGCATTTGGCGAACATGATCAACCCCTTGTAAACTACGCCGGTCTAACTATTAAGCGCTTTGATCGGTGATTGACGGTTTGAATGCCATCATAACAGTAGTTTGATTAGTGGCTAGTCTGATCGGTGGGATAGTAGCGGCCTTAGGCTTTAACATAGACCAGCTAAACTAGCATTTTAGCCTTTAGCTCGTTGGGCCGCTATACCTGTAAACCCAACTACAAAGCAACAACTAAGGGATTTTGGACCATCTTCCTCCAAAAATTTACCCTCCTTCCCACAACCAATGCAAGATTGTGGGAGGGTAAGCACCGTTTGAAGCAAGCTTACGAAAAGATTACCTTGCTACCCATTCCCAAATTGAGCTAGACAAAGTCAAAGGGAAAGAGAAAATGCTTTGCCCAATTCGGATACTAAGGATCTGTTTAGCAGAGCTCCGGATTCTCATTTTTCATCTTTTGCTCTAGCTTATATGAAAATCCACTTCTCTGATAATCTAAAACTACATCTGAAAAACGTTTGACCAGTAGGTTGACTCTAGAAACATAAGAGAAGGTAGAAGACAAATAGACCATGCTGCCCCTAGTTATAACACTTCAATGTCTTTTTAGGGTTATCATCCATCGTAGGTGGTGCCAAATCGAGCTTATGTTTTGTTTTGCTTTGAGCCAAATCGTAGGTGGCGCCATTGTCTCTAGGTGAATATTAAGTTCCCAAGCTCTAAAAGGTAGAAAAATTTGAGATCAAGCGTCCGTGCATTGAACTGAATAAGGGGCACAATGATCTCTGATTAACTGTAACGGCAAAGCCATGTCATCTACTTATGCACATCACTACATCAGTGAAATTGTTAGTCAATTGTGGCGTTAGTTTTCTTTATTGGTAAGGACCTTGGAGTCCAGTGGAACTTCCAACGATCAAAATTTCAAACTAGGCTACCAGCATCATCAAAAAAGAATTGCAAGAATAGACTTTTCTAGAATAAAAAAGGATTCCAACATCACCTAATAGTTTTCAATCCATAGAAAGAACTACTTAACCTTTAAAATGGCTTTTCTAGTTACTCCCCATGATCATGAATGCCTTTTTATGAAGTCTGAACTCTCAAGGGGGTAACATTAATCACTAGCTCTGAAAAAATGACTATATCTATCTTAGCACACAGCAGTAGTATGAAGCATAAAGATTATCAAGGTCTGAGAAATAAAGTCTAGTACATATGCCATATCAACATGGTATGCAGTATGTTTCATATTACAAAGCTAAGTGTATCATCTCAACTCATAATTTACATGCTGAAGATATTTGAATGATTTTGTGCAGCCGATGAAACCCATAAAACAAAAATATTCCATTCTTCATACATTTGTTCAATGTCCCACATACATAACTTTTTCTGTCAAGTAGTAGCTAAGTGTATCATCTCGTCTTCTTGTTTGTTTGATTATGTAGCAGGAGTATATGGATTAGATGGTCTTTCGTCTTCCAGCCATTGCCGTCGACTCCGGGACATCGACGAGGTGCATGGATTGTATCGGGTTTTTAGGACCGTGCCTGCTCGAGCACGATCCATTAGAGTATGTCGTGCCATATTTCCTAACATGTCTGTATCGTGCCGATCTAGCCCATCATATGTCGTGCCATGCCGAACGGGTCATTCTGGAAAGGCACAGCCTAACTCTTGGGACTATTAGCCGGAGGAGGACTGCGGACGCACGAAGTTTTTAGAGCAAGTATAATAAGAGATTGTTAGTAGGCTGTATGCTGAGGTGCAGGAGAGAGAGGAGGAGAGATAAGAGAGGTCAGGGGCGGACCCACAGGGTATGCCGGGTGGGCCACGGCATACCCTGGGGCCCAGTCGCAGCCTGCAGTAACCCGCACCAGTTGAGTAAGGAATCAATCTCCGAATCCCGCTGCTGACGGTTCGGCTGCTAGCCTTCCGAGTGTTTGCGATCGCGACTTCGCGTCTTCCGCCTTCCGGTCTTCCGTCTTCGCGTCGCCGTCAGCCATCAGCGGTCGGCCCGTCAGCCGCAATCCAGTGACCAGTCGTTCGACGTTCGCGATCGCGTCTTCGCGTAATCACGTCAGGCGTCACCCGCAATCCTGCCGCCTGCGTCAGCGGAGGGCGCTGTGGGAGGAGGAGCGGCGGATCTGAGGGGGAACGGGGATGGAGTCGTGCGAGTGGAGAATGAGCAGTGAGCAACAGCAATTCAACGCCAAGCACTGGTACGTAGGAATCTCTATTCCTAAATCTAGCAGCAAATCTACATTCATCTTCTTGTTTGCCTCTGTTATTTTCTCGAAGCCAGTTCTGTTTGTTTCTACTTAAGTTCAACATATTATACCTCGCTGCGGTGTTCTTCGGCATTAGCATCGCCTTGAGGGACGGATTTGGGAAGGCGTCGGAATATTTCGCTGGGTGTGTGCTATGCATCTCGGCTAATCTTTTAACATTGAGACTGTTTTACAAAATTGTTGGAAGTGTGATTCCCTTTCATTAAAATTTTCAGGACCATGTATCAGCCCATTTGAGAAGCATGCATCACTGCATATTGGCTTTTACTCGATGCTGCTTTCAAAGAATCTAAGAATTGGGTTCTTTCTTATGGTATTGCCGGAGCAGTTATCTTTCGTGCGGTGATGATTGTCCTAGGAGTAGCTACCATTCAGGTTGATTGTTCTCTCATGTTACCATTGGTTATTTTCTTCGTTTTATCATATTGTACTAATTCATGTAAATTTCTCATTTCCTGTAGAGGTTTGAAGCAGTGAACTTATTATTGGCTTTGATCCTGCTATTCTCTTCTTACAAGGTAAAATTGTTTCCTTTCAAGGTAAAAGATGGGTCATGCTTTTATTTTATTTCCCTTTTGGTAAACGTATTTATTTTGCCATGTTCAAAATGAACATATATGAGTCTATCGGAAACTTCCTTTTATGAGAATGATAGGTTCTTGCTGGCACTTAAAAAAGATATACTTGTTTGTTTCCTGTGAAATTTCCCTTTGGCAAAAGTGCAGTCTGATCCCTGTCTTTGACAATTTATTTAACCAATCAACATGCCTGCACTATATTATTACAAACTTATTCAGCCTATTCCTTCCATCAGTTAGCAGCTAATGGCACGATGGGCAATGGCTTGCTTCTTTTTGGGTCTTTTTTGTTCCAGCTATATTGTTACAATTCAACCTAGTCCTTCCATCAGTTAGTAAGTTGTCACACATCCAATGTCTTTTTTGTTGTTGATTGGAATGGCACTTTGATATGCTATACAAAGCTTCTTTTTAGTAATTTCAAGCGCATTCAATCTAAGCAATACTTACAAATGTGTTTAACATTATGACAGCTATTTGCTGATGAACATGATGAATCTGATCTGTCCAATAACTTCATTGTGAAAACATGCCAAAAGTTCATTCCTGTCACTGGTAATTAACTTTATTCGTTAACTTTTGAGTATTCCTTATCTATATGTTATTATCAGTCTATCACCATGCTCCCCTGAATTTAAGACTTATTATATTATTTAGTGCTTATATACCGAATTACGGTGCAAATTTTACAATTATTTACCGAATTGGTAAATGGTTTTACCGAATTGCATATAAAAATTTTGATGCGGCATACCCTTTGGTAAAATCCTGGATCCGCCACTGAGAGAGGTGGGCTGTAAGTTTACAGCCAGCTGAAGCACAAGAACCAAGAAACTTTGTGAGAGAAAATGGTGAGTCATACAGCCTTCAGCTGGCTATAAACTACTATATAAATAGGCTGAGCAAGTACAATAGTATAGCTAACTAGTGGCTATAACACTTATCCATTTCATCTATAGCCTTCAAAAAAATAGTTCATACAATAAGGTAGCTATTACAATAACTATTTGGCCCCACGTGTAAGAGAGTGAAATACATATTTTTACGTGCTATAGCTAGCTGTAATTTAGTAGCCAGCTTTCTTCTCTCTCTTCCTTTCTCTCTCTGCAACGTAAGATTTTGTTGATATTATATTTGCTATAGCTTGCTGACTAAGCCTTATTGTACTTGCTCTTAAGTAGGCTGTAAGTGTCCATACAGCCAGCTGAAGGCTGTATTATTAGCCTTACTCTTAGTTGTGTGTTATCCAACATTTTCGCTGGTTTTGTACTTTTGTCTGAATATACTGGAATAACGCGTTGAGGCCTTGTTTGGATGGGCCAGGATTGGACCGAATCTCGGTCCGTCCAAGAAGTCCTAGAGAGCAAATCTGCTTTGTTAGCTTCTGTTTGTTTCCATATGTTTGCGAAACTTCATGTCAAAAACAAAGCATGTAAAGTTTAACCACTATTTACCATACATGCATGGCACACCAGTTTTAACGTCCGCTCTGAAATACGATTTTTACGATTAGATGCTAAGAAACGTGAGCGCGATATGATATTGTACAGCGGCACGCATATACTGCGATGGAATACAATGCAAGCTACAATGTTGCAAAAGATGGTAGAAACTGCAGAGGAACTATGGCCCGGTTAAATACAGAACTGAGAACAAGGATTTTGCTAAGAATACCAGCATGTAAATTTCGTCTTATTTATACACAGCAATGCCATCTCTCGGTTACAGATAACATGTGATCCAGAAGCAAAGCGAAACATGATACAACAGGGATCCACATACAGATCGAACACCAAGAAAGCTCGCCGCTACTTTAAACCACGCATGAGCATCACAATGCGCATACAAAATCCCCACTGTTCTCAATGTCAATGTCGTCGATATCATTGATATCAATGTCATCAAGATCCAGGCTCCCCAGGCAGGCTACCTGCCCAGCAAGCTTAAGGGTATCGCCTGGTTTCCGTGCTTCTTGAATGATCGCCATGACTTCCTCCAGGCTCTGCGATGGTGCGTTCATGTCTGCCAACTGCATGCTTCTTTGGTACTCATCAGTCATCTCAATGGGCAGGTTTTTTAGGAACCATGGGTGGTTCTTGATCTCTGCGATGGTTATCCGCTGCACAAATCAAAAGGTGACTATTAACACCTGCAAAACTGATGCTGCTTGATGCTTAAGAACTGAATTATTTCAGGACAAGAATTGCCTGCTCAGGATTTCCAACGAAAATTCGGGACAGCAGATGACTGCACTCCGTTGAAACTCTAACATAGTCCGGAATTGAGTACTGTACACTGAGTATCCTCTGTGAAAAACACCAATAAGTTTCATATTAACAGAGTATCCTCTGTGAAAAACACCAATAAGTTTCATATTAAGACAGTGATTAGGATCAGACACAAGTAATTCAAAAATATCATAAAGGAAAGATAGGAATGGGTGCACTCACAGTGATTGTCTTGCGGAAGTTCCTTGGGTCATCAGGGTCCTCAAAAGGATATGCACCGACAAGCATCACATATAGTGTTACTCCACAAGACCAAACATCAGCGACCTAAGATTGCACGTGGTGGTGTCTGAAGGCTTCAGATGCGGCACTTAGACCATTGAAATTATGTAGTAGCAAAAGAGACTTTACCTTTCCATCATATTCTTTTCTAGACAGGACCTCTGGGGCAATGTATGCTGGTGTGCCAACAGTTGATTTCGGTTGAGAGTGCAAGACAGAAGACTGAAAAATGAAAAAGAGCCAAAGGGAGGGTACTGGTTTAGGCGATGAAAATGTGATTGTCAGAGGCTATAATCTGCACAGGCATACCTTGGAGTAACCAAAGTCACAAATCTTAAGCCGAGGTGCGACACTACCATCCAAGAGAGTATTTTCTAGTTTCAGATCTCTATGACATACTTGCTGCAGGCAAAAAAGGAAAAAGTTGGTATAGTGTGAGGAGTGTTTCACTTAGTTGCTATTTGCAAGTCGACTTGATAGAATTGGTACCATAGAATGACAATAGCTCACTCCAGAGATCAGTTGTTGGAAGAAGAACCTTGCCTGATGATAATAATGAGTAAATAGTCAATGTAATGACATGTGCCCTCACAAGAATATTTCAAAGATTGTTGCAAATATTCTCTACCTCATCCTCACTAAATCTCCCCGCATTGCAGATCCTTTCAAATAGCTCACCACCAGAGGCATATTCCATAACTATTGCCAAATGTGTGGGAGTTAGCACGACCTGAAAAACTAAGTACTACTTTAATTTTTAAGCCTGGATACAGTTTGGAATATTAAACCTTGACAATCAGACAAACATAGATGATGTTTCATGATGAAATGAAAGAAACAGCTGTGGAAACTGCTAGCAAAACTCACAAGGCTCCCATGTTTCTAAACTCCCTGCTCAACAGGCAGAGAGTATATATTCTCAAGAGGAAACAGAGAGAATCTAAAGAGCCCTGATCACAACTGTGCATAAGTAAAAAAAAGGCCCAAAAAAGGTAAAGATGCTTCTTCCTACAAGACAATATCATATGAGGATTTTTTTTTCATTTCAAACAGTTTTGGAAAAATCAAATTCTTCCAACCAAGAGGAAATAATCACACCAAAGATTAGTAAATCAGATATGTAGAACCACAGTGGAAAGTATGGGGTGCAAACAAAAAAGTTTAACAGAACACCCAACAAGCTACAGCAGAAGAACAAGAGGCGTAAGCCTTTCAGGTATCAATTGGAACAGTAGTAGTTGAATTACTGGTTGTAAATAATCATGATGTGCTGATCAATGCCCTGGCAATCTAAATAACAAATCAACGTCCCTGAGTAGTGAGCAACACTACCAGGAGCAAGACAAAGTTAAGCTGATACGCATTCAACAATTCAATGCAAGTAGCCTACCAGTCCCACCTGGGAAAAAAGTATGTAGGTTCATGCAAAGCATACACACTAAAGTGGTCAGCATGTTTAAAGTTAAACAACATAGTAAAGATAGAAAAGAAAACACCAAGGGTGAAAATAATGAAACTCAAAAGATAAGAGTCGCCATCAAAAGAGTTCTTCAAAATGTGCAACTAAACTTTCAAGTTATATATTCCATTTGTCCTATAAAAAATAGAGGCGGACTACAGATAACCATCACTTTCTATCTAGAAAAGGTCTTCCCCGGAAAAGAGCAGAAACAATTGAGAGTTACATAAGAATGTTTCTATATGTCAGTCCCTGAAAACTATCACTTCGATCAACAACTTACAACCATAAGAGCAACAACAGATCTGTAATTCTGTTTAAAAAATGCACATATATTTTTTAACAAAATAATAAGTAGAATATGCAATCAGTTGCTCTAGTTAAATTTCATCAAAGGGTGATCTTAAATGGTAAACAGCTAAAGCACAACACTAGTTCAACTTTTTGAGTTTATATTAGGGATATATACTGTTCTAGAAGCCCGAGAAATTACCTCCTTGAATCTAATTATGTTTGGATGCTTCAGTGACCGGTGGTTCATAATCTCCCTTTGAACATGTTCATCAATCTATGCAACAAGAAGAACCATGTGGAGTTAATTAATGAACCAAAGATACTTAAGGTTTAAAAGAAAAGGTCCTTTCAGGAAAAAACCTAGAGAAAACACCAAAAACAGACTTATGGACATAATGACAGCAGCTAGTATAGAGCCAGAGCTGGCAGCTCGAAATAATGGACAACGCCTCTGAAAAGATGAAAAAGAAATAGAAATGGACAGCATAGCACACTATAACAGTAGCATCAATTAATGAACTGGAACATACTCGCTGACATGTATGGACAGCTAATACAGACGCTGGAAACATCCACCAAAAGCTGAAGTGAACTTAGAAGAGGCCATCAAAGAAACTAAAGAAATGGAGTATATACTAAAAAGAACTAGCTGAAAAAAGTTAAAAGAAAACCTGTTAAAACAATAGACTTTATGGAAATATATGTACTAATAGCCAAATTCACGCTATTAACTTTCTAATATTTAGAAGAATTACCCTGACAAAACTTTACTATTTTTAGAACAGTTTGGCTCTGCTAGCTTCCTTGAGACTAATGCTATAGATAACAGTTTGAGCCATTTAATCACGTGTAAAAACATTCAGGGAGCCTCCAAGTCAAAACGAGATATAATTGACCGATTAAACAGATTACAATTTAGCTGACAATATGGACAAAATTGTTGGGAAATCTCTCTCTCTCACTCTCTCTCTCTTTTTGAGAAAACTACCCAGGAAAAGACTCCACCCAACTGAAATTTTTCTGGAAACACTTATAAGTAAGACTAAACTAAAAAGAAAGGCACAAGCTTCAGCCAATCAACTATTTAGTTGACAAAATAGACAGAATTGTTGGGAAATCTTTCTCTCTTTTTTTTGAGAAAACTATTGAGGAAGAGACATCATCCAACTGATTTTTTTCTGGAAACACTTACAACTAAGACTAAACTAAAAAGAAAGGCACAAGTTTCAACCAATCAACTCTACAAATAAGCTACATATACCAAATCCGATAATGAAAGATATTCAACGCCCGGATGTGAAAATTCATCTATTTAATTGGAAGCACTCATCAGCAGAGTGCTAACACCTGCATTTGTCAGCCACACCATGTTCCAAAGTCAAGCGATCTCCAAGTTTTGCATACAAAAATAGGCTGACAAATTTGAGGCTCTTCAAGCTTAACGACGTGTGCACCAAAGAAACCCAACATTTTGGAGAGATTCCCAATCAGAGAATATACAAGAGATCACGGGAGGGCAAACAATTTTAGACTAGTAACTGGATTATCCGCTTGAGCAAGTTATTACCCCAGTAATAACAAGTTATCCAGCCAAAACACGAATCTTGCTACGCACTGACCAATTAAAACGCACTCCACCAAGGAAACAAAGCTGCTATACGCATCAAGCCCCTTCAAAATACAATATCAGGAGGCAGGAACCGGACTGCCGATTGATTGTTTACCTTCTGGCCTCGCTCGATGAACTTGACGGCGAATAGCTCCTTGGTCCTGACGTCCCGCACCAGCTTGGCCACCCCGAAGTTCCCGGACCCAATGTCCCTGATCACCTCGTACCGCTCCATACGCCCCCGCCGCTCCTTGATCCCTCACCCACGATTAATCAAGAACAGGAGCCGCAGCCAGGACAAGCCAAGAACATGAAACGGCCAAGCAGAGCGGCCCGTGGAAAGGAAGACGCAAGCACACGACGAGGAGCAGGGGGAGAAGGTGTGGATGGGGATTGGGGAGCTGCGTACTCGGGCCCGTTGGGGATGGGATGGGGTTGGCCTGGTTAACTGGGGAGCCGAGCTGAAGTTGAGGTGGAGAGGAGGGAGACGTCTCCTTGCCGCCCGACCATGTGTCGCCGCGGGTGCCGTCGGGGCTACGGAGTGGTCGCCGTCGAGCTCATTATTAAACTGCGCCGCAAAAGAAAAAAATGGTCTCCGTATGCATACATCTTGAACTTTTTTATAAATAATTTATATTTTACCCGAAATACTAGAAATATATCCTCACGTACATTGTTTTACAGAAATAGGTTCCAGCCGCCGAACTGTTAGGCGACTGGAACCTATCACCCAACGGCCATGCGATATGCAAGCAATCCGCTGGCGTTGGGTGAAATAATTACAGTCACCGAACAGCCAGACAACTATTTCCAGTCGCCTATCGGTTAGGCGACTGTAATTCCAGTCGTCGAAGGTTTTGTGATTGGATATGCATATAAATAGACCGCGCGGCCGAGGGGGAAGAAAGAAGATGAGAGGAGAGGTTGTGCGGTGAACAAAGGGAAAAGAAAGAAGAGGAGAGGAGAGGAGAGAGAGAGGAGAGGAGAGGAGAGGGAGGAGACAAGAGGAGAGGGAGAGAAAGAAGGAGAGATTTTGTCACTTTTGTGAGGCAAATATTTTTGTATGTTGCACTTTATATTTTTTTTATATAAAGTAGATAGTTTATTTAGTACTAGTATTCTTAGAAAATTGTAGATGTAGAAAAGAATAGTACAACTTTGGTATAGAAGATTTAGTCAATGTAGTTATAGAAAATTAGCAGTCGTAATAACATGTAGTTGTAGAAAATTTAGTGAACATAGTTGTAGAAAATTAACATCCTTAGCAAATTAGCATCCGTATGAATTTGTAGTTGTAGAAAATTTAGTCCAAGTTATGTAGAAATTAAGCCTTCGTAGAAATTTGTAGTTATTCAAAATTCATCAATATTTTTGTAAGAATTTAATAGTTTGCTTTATAGAAAATAATAATTTATAACATTTATGATTAATTACGAATGAATGTAATGTCATTAGTACATTGCAAAATTATGTTTATCGTTATAACTGGTATATTGACATTGAAATCGATATGTCATGTAAATTGTCGAAACCTCATTAGAAATTATTTGCAATAGGAGAGAGAGCAGCGAGACAAGAGTGGCGTCGGTGTGCGGTCTGTCAATAGGGAGTTAATGCTACGAGGGTAGTGTAGTTGGTTACGATAGGCGAGCAGTCGTTGAAATGTAAATTACAATACATAAGTACTTCCATAATATGCGATGTGATTTGACTAGTTGCAACATTGAAAATATATGTAGGCAGACATCAGTAATGTTGATACCTACTACATTGAAAGTGCATTACGGTGTTGGCACTGTTCGTGAAAGTCCGAACGATATTGACTTGCTGAACGCCGAGAATGCTTGAATTGCAGTTGTGATGCACTGGTTCACCCGCAGTTTCTCCTTGGACGCTAAGGTGTGCAGCGTCGTCATGCAAAGGCTTTGGAGCCGGTTTGCCATGGACATTAGATGGGAGTCGAGAACATTGATACGTACTATTGTGTGGAAAGAGTTTGTGCAAGGGTGTCGGCGCCGTGGATATGAGTGCATGATGTTTGTGCAACCATACCCAATAGAAGTTGTGCAAGGCTGTGCGGATGGCCATTATATGTAACATCCTGGAAATTTGAATTTGAAAATGTGAAGCTTTTTGAATTTATTTCTGCAATATGTTTCATTTGAATTTGGAGTTGTGGTATTTTTCTGAACAACTTAATGAAGGTTCCAAAAAGTCAAAAGGACCAAAGAGAAATAAACATGTTTAAATAGTAGAAAGTTAAAATATGAATAAAGAATCTGAAAAGATGATCCAAAAGAATTAGAAAGTAAAAATAATAAGCATCTACAAGAATATATATACATATGTATATATATATATATATATATATGTATGCATACAAGTAAATATAACAAGAAAATAATCTTTATAAAATAAATATCAGCAAAATAGTGGATGTAGAATTACAGGGAGCAAGGAAGTGAATATATACACACACACATAAATACCCATTAGGAAAATCAAAGAAAATACAAAAGGAAAAGAAAAAGGAAAATCGGCCGGGCCGGCCATCACCCCGGCCCAGTCCCTCTCTCCGCACGCAGCCAGCGCGCCCGCGTGGGCCAGCGCACGCGCGGCCCAGCTCGCCAGCGCCCGCGCCCCGCTCGCGCTGCTCCGCCTCTGCCGCGCGGGCCCGCATTCCCGCCCCCGCGCCGCTCTCTCTGCGCGGTGGACCGCTCCTGCCCGCGGGCCCGGTGCCTCGCCCGCTCACTCCCGCTGGTCGGTGGACCCGCCCGCGCGTGCTTCTTCTCTTTCTTCCTCCCCGGCTTCTTCTCCACGCGGCCGCGCCCCTCGCGCCAGCTCTCTCTCGCGTCTCCGCAGCAGATCACCCGCTCTCCCTCTCTCACCTCGCGGGCAAATTAAACAGGAGGGGAGGCGAACCTCTCCCGCCACCTCTCTCCTACAAATCTCGGAGAGATTTGGTTCATCCCCCCCTCCAGCGGCAACAGGACGGCGATCTCCGTCGCCTTGCCACGCGCCCTCTCTACCGGCTATAAAAGCTCCTCCCAGGAGTCGCAATCGCGCCGCAACACTTCTGCCTTTCTTCCTCTGCGCGCAATCGAACTCTAATGCCCTCAAACCCCGCCCACGCCCTCGTCTTCCCCACGGCCGGCAACCAAGCCACCACCGATTCCGACCACCGTAGCCCAATCCCTTGCTCTCAGAGCATCGTGAAGCTCAGGCGCAGCTGATCCCCTCCCCCACGGGGTCTCCCGTAGCCTCCACCTCGCCGGCATCGGAAGCCACCTCTGGACCGCCGCCGTCGCACGCCGCCGGCTCGCCACCGTGCCCCTCCTTCCCCGCCGACTGTACCAGGAGATTCCCCAGTGTGCGGGGATTATATATCACGCAACCCCAGGCCTCCCTGACCACCGCTCGCCGCCGGTCACCGCCGCCTTCTTCTTCCTCTGCCCGGCTCCTTCCCAGCGCTACTTTAGGGGGATTTCTTACCCCTATAGGGTAAGCATCGCTCGGTTGTCCGAGTGGCTTTCAGCGCTATCTCTCCCTCCCCCTCGCTCCCGCGGCGCGCGTTCGAGCTCCGGCTCCGCGCGTAGCGGTCGAGTTTCTTTTAATTTCTCCACTGACAGGTGGGCCCCGCTCGTCAGCCGCAGCGGGACCGCAGGCTCACTGACAGCCGGACCCCACCCGTCAGTGTCTAGCGCACGCCGACATGTGGACCCCACTGGTCAGAGACTCAGGATTAAACAAAATAAAAAGATAAAAATGTTAAAATAACCAGTGGGTCCCACCTGTCAGAAATTTCATATTTTATGGGATTAATTCAACCTGAGAACTTCAAATAATCATAACTTTTTCATTTTAACTCCAAATTGGATGAGACAAATTTATAAATTCATCTAAAATCAAGATTTGTCCAATGGAACTGAAATCATGAATTTTATAGCTCATTAGAAATTTTAGTGATATTTACTGTGGTTTGCATAATTGAATTAAAAGGCTAAAATGCAAATTAAGGGAAGTAATCAAAGAAATCTATTTTGGTTAAAGGTTCAAATTTAAAGACTACCAATAATTATAATTAAAATCTATGCCCATATTTGACATGCCTCCATTACATAAAATTTTAGCCGTAGGTTTTATTAGTTAGTAAATATTGAAATACAACTTTGTACAGCAAGCCTTGTTAGACAGATACGTTTATATTAAAACTAGTAACAACTAAAATGTAGAGCCTTACTAAGCGAATGTATATATATGTATATATATAAGCATCTATATATATATAGCAGTTAGAGAAATGTGGATAGCATGTATGCAACCCATTAACAATTATGCTAGTGCAATTTTTATACACCTTAGACCCTATTGAAAAATAAACCCTATCATTAGCATAATGCCAACCATAAAATCTTAAATAGCAGCTAAAGTAGGAGCAAGCTAATAATAGTGCCATTAATTAAGTCTTGACACTAGCTTTGGTACAGGATACATAATAAAATTAAGTGCAATGGTATATAAAGCAAGCTGGGATTCGTACCAATGGATCCTAATTAGAATTAAACTTAAACTAATGATAAACGAAGATACATAAAACATGGTAATGGGATTATTGAAGATTTATAGAATAAGTACAAATCTCATCCATCAGTCCAGTTTTCTCTTACCATAACCTGAGTTGCAAGGAATGCATACCCAAAAGATAAAATTTGGACACTAAACTCCTGCACCAAGTCCATAGGTCCATCCTAACTCATGAAACTTCCTTGATAAATATAAAAATAATGAAAGAAGCTATTAATAAAAGGTCAAGACATCATTCTCTGCCACCAGCCTTGCCTCAAATTACCCAAATCACCCAATAACTCATAATAATACAAAAGTTGAATTTACTTGGAGTTATTTGGATCTTTTGAGTTATTTGCTTTCTTTTTGGATTCAGTCGTTTGTCGCGTAATTAGAAGCTGAAGTTCGAAGATTCCACGGATCAGGCGTGATCGAGAGCGAATCGAAGGTTAAGCCCTAGAAGCACCAGAGAATCCGGATCCCGACCACTGTGCCCAAGGCGAGTCAATACTTTGATCATGTTGAACCTACATTTCCGCAAATTACTTTGTTTTAAATTAACAAATTGCATTGCTGTTATTGTTATGCAAATGCATGCTAAATTTGATATTCTAGTTATATGCCATTGTTTACCTTGAATAATATTACTCCCTCCTTTGAGTATTTGAATGTGTGAACCTTGTCACCCTAGCAAAAATATAATAGTAACATTTCGAAAATAAGTCCGTAACCGTATGCCATGCTTAGCATTGATTAGGAACTCGGGGCAAGAAATTGTCCCAAGCATCACTTTTATTCATGAGAAACTGGTTTGGGCAGTCATGGTGGAAATGACTGGTATATTTGGTTATGGATATTTTATGCTCCCAAAATCTCCGACTTGCTTAATTATCTGGGTGGACTGGTTCGAGGGTGTGAATGTGTGGTGCAGTGGAAGCATAAAGTGGGTTAGTGGTAGACCGCCCAGATACCACTAAGGATTGAATCTTGTCATGTCAACCCGTGTAAAACAGTACAACCACAAGTCTGTAAATTACAACTTGGCTTAGTAGATTTACCAGACCCTGAAAGTCATCCTTCCAGGAGGAGGTGTGGGATGGTGCAAGCGGCAGTCCGTGTGACAGCTTGAATGGGACACCCGGGTAGGGTGAAGTTCTGTTGTGGCGGGCTAGCAGGGGTGGGGAGCCAGCTGCTAGACGTTCAGAAGGAGGACATCCCGCACAACGTATGGGACCCACCGCAAGTGGGAGCGACCCATAGGGTGAAATGATGGAAGGGGCGAGGTACTTTGAAAAGTCACTGTGATGGTCTGCTCAACCACACGTCTAAGGAACCGTGTGGGGCAACGAGTTGATTGTCTCTTGTGGTGAAAGTGTACAAACTCTGCAGAGTCTAAAACTATTCGAATAGCCGTGCCCACGGTCAAGGGCGGACATGGGAACTTAACTGGATATAGTTCTGTTTACAAAATATTGGAACTTGGGTGAATGGAAACTTGAAGGGCGAAGGACTGCCCTGGTTTGGAATTGTCCTGGGTGTCGTCCCAGTGGTAAGTTAAGCGGCTATAACGCTGAAGAAGTTGCTATATGGTGCAGATGCCATGTAACGGTGGATGGAATCTGGATCGCTATTATTATTGCATATTCTGAACATTATGCTTTTGTTCAAAATGCTAGGTCTCAGGAAATTTTAAGTAATTGTATTCAAAAGCACTCTACGCAAAAATAAAATAACCTGAGCCTTCCTTTGATAAGCCATGCATATTATCTACTTGCATTCTGTGTATTGGCTCGCGGAGCACGGGGTCGGAGTGCTCACGCTCGCTTTTGCGGCGAAATTCAGAATCAGGAGTCAAATCACCTCGCCTCAACAACAAGAGTGGACAAGCTGACAGATAAGATGAAGATGAAGATGTCAAGGGCTAGGTCGCGAACCTCCAGTTGGCTGCCTGTGGGCATGTCCTGAAGGTCTCACATGTGTGCTTCATTCTTCCGCTGCTGCAATTTATTGATTTCGGCCTAATCGGCCCATGAGTAAGTTTATTATTTTAATTACGTTTCCGCATGATATGTACTTTGATATTCAGAACTGTAACTGTGTGCACTATCTACTGATCCAGGGAATAGTGCAGAAAAACACAGTAGATTCCGGATTACAAAATCTGGGTCTGACATTATTCGGGAGGTGCGAGCAGCTCGGGTGCCCCGCATGTTGGTGAAGAGAAGGAAGTTGCTCGTGACAAGGCTGATGCGGTACATGGAGGAGAGAAAGAACGATCATGGCATGGTGAGGCTACATGACAAGCTGATGAAGGGGAGCATATGGAGTACATAGTGCATCAAATAGAAAGCGATAACCGGATGGTTTGGGCTGAAGAGGAAGTTGTACAAGAGGACGATAAGGACAGTTGGATGAGGATGAAGCTTCCATCCCGTAGGAATGGAACCGGTTTGATGTTGAGAGTGTTGCCACACATGACGAGCACAAATCACCGTGGGAGTATCATGGCACAGAGGTTTAGTTGCATTCAATGTTTGCGGACAAGGAATCGTTGCAGGATTCCATCAAGTTGTGGGCTCTGTCCATGCAGTGGACTTTTAGGGTCGTAAAATCTAGTCAGGAGTAGTATACCGTGAAGTGCGAGCAAGTCGGTTGTCCTTGGAGGGTGCACGCACATAGACCGAAATAGATAGTAGAGAAGAAAGACATGGAGGCCACACACATCATGGCGGCTATTGAGAATAAATTCAAGTACAAAATTAACTACGCGAAGGCATGGCGTGCGAAGTAGAAGGCATTGGAAAAACGGTTCGGGTCTTTCAAGGTGGTGTACGACAACCTTCCTCGTATGCTTTAGGTGTTGCAGGACATGTGTCGGACCCCGCAGCAACAACTTTTAGATCCTTTGTGTAAATCACACTAGTTCAGGATCAGCTAGTGCATACAGTGAACAACAAAGATAAATATCAACCATAATGACATTTATTAACTAAATATGGGCAGAATTGCCAAAGTTTACCTATGAATGTAATTTTATTTTTGCAGTACCACCAGCAGCTACAGGGCAATGCATGTGGATTTTACGTTTGCCGCCATATGGAGAAAATCATGGACGCTAAGACAGAGGTTTATCAACCTACCAATAATTATTTCATGATATATATATATATATATATATATATATATATATATATATATATATATATATATATAGACTTAACACTACTCTACGACAGCGTGTAGAATTCGACGAAAGTGCAATTAATCTTGACGAACTCACTGAAATTTGAGAAAAATTCTCCCAATTCTTGATAGCGGAGGTCAAATAGGTCATAAACAACACCGGAGAGTTCCACCCCGGCGATGGTGATTAGATGTTGAAACATTAGATACAATTGTAATCATTCAATTGTGCTTAATCAAACAATTCATTCAATTGTTTAATTCATTTGTGAGATCCGTGTAACGATTGTCATGTACTATATATGTGATTTGCTTGTGTAGTTTAATTCATTTGTGAAATCTGTGTAATGATTGTCCTTGGTATATATATATATGTGTGTGTGTGATCTTCTTACTTGTTTTCAGAGGGCATGGCTAGTATTTTCTGAGACTAGCCGAGAAATAGAAAATAATATAGCTTTTGAAATAGCTATCACAGACGATTTGGTGTTCGAAACCATCTGTAATATATAGATATTATAGACGGTTTTTAAAATAAATCATCTGTGATATTCTGCTATCACAGAAGGTTTTTAAAAATAATTGTCTGTGATATGTATGATATCACAGATGGTTAATATTAAAAACCGTCTGTGATAGCGAAATATCGGTTTAGAAACCGTTTATGATGATAATTTTAAACTGTCTATGATGAACTTTTTTTTATAGTAGTGAGAGGAGACGGTAGCAGCCAATGCAAGTAGATCAAGAGAGGAGCTAGGCCGCGAGTCTTAGAGGAGCGTGGATGGTCGGATCTATCTGTTAGCGTAGATCGAATGGATAAAAGTACTCGTCTGAGCCGAATTCCAAAAATCATGAGAGTTTTTCTAAAAAAAGGTACACGTAAACCCTCACGCCGCTGGTTTGGCACTTTTACGGGCTTTTCTGCAAAACCAGGACGGAGGACTTCGGGAGCACTCCGATTCGTCCCCCTTTAAGATAGGAAATATTCGCCTAAATTCCCTGCTTAAAAAACTATAGATCATTGGACCGAATTGAGACACATCACCGGAATTTGGAATCGCAAAAGAATATGGAGTCGCATATAGACCATATATGTCATCGCTCCAGACCGTGTGAAGCAAAAGAGGAAAAACAGTTGAGCATTTCTCTCACTTTTGGGTTTGGAAATATGCCTTTCTTTCTCGCAGATTGGGTAGTACTTTTTGGTAGGCATATCCCTCCCAAGTGCTCGCACGGAAAAAACTTTGAAGACGATGGATGGCTAGACATCGCACAGCGACCCGCAGCAGGATAGTTAGGCACTAACACAATGCCTTTCTGAAAGCTTTCGATATTTTTATTTTTTAAAGCCCTGCCATCATATATCTCATGTGCTATCTAAACCGGAATTGAAAATTCTTAAGTTTAATTTCTTTGCTCTAGTTTTATTTTGGAAACATGTATAGCTATTTTTTGGAAGGAATGATCATTGGTCATCGGGAGATTTAATTACACTGACTGGTTAGGATACTCGAGTGCATGTACGATGCTATTTATAAGACCTATTTTTCATTGAGTCGGATTGAGGGCGTGCCGCGTGCTTGTGATTTAGGCCCGCTCGGTTGGACTGAAAAATTGTGACTTATAACTGAAATTGCACTGTAGTGATTGAAATTTTGCTGTAGCTAAAGGTGACTTATTTGATGTAATTAAATTTAAAAAAAATTAAAAATAGAAAAAATATGCTAGCTCATCACGGACAACGCAAACGAATACGAGAAAAAAAACCCGGAAAAAAGCTAAAAAAACCAAAAGTTCAGAAAAAGACGAAATTTATGAATAGTGAAAAATAAACCAGAAGCCAGAAAGTGAAACCGAAACGAGTAGGGTCTTAGTCTGCTACAGTTTGGTACCACAAAGTTAGGCAAGTTTAGCCATCTGTGGCTGCCGGCTGGGGTTTGGTTAAATTGTTCGCCAAAGATCGGCACTGTAGTGGTAGACACATTGTCGGCCAATTCTCTCTCTCTCTCTTTCTTTTTGCAAAATGTAGCTTCCAACCAAACGACCTCTTGGATGTTCCAGAAAACAGCCTCTCCCCCTAGAAAGAGAATGATGGAAATATTTGTTTAAGTCGTTGGGGGAAAAGGTGTTTACGTAGGAAGCCGGTTTACGCCGTCACCGATCACTACGAACCATCCCCATTTCATGCATAAACAACGAGTTAGGTAGTTCGGAGTGGAAAGACGTAGAATGCCAACGGAGCATGCATGCATCATGCTACGTCGGTGCAGGCTGTGTTGCGTGCTCGGTCGCGTGGAAGCAACCGCAAGATTTGCCGAGTGCTTGACAGGTCTAATCCTAAGCTGTTCTTTCATATATTGTTAAGAAAAGAGCTTGGTGTGTAGCTGCGAGCGCGTGCCATGCAATGCGTGAGAAGGGGAAACCAACAAGGAGAAGAAATCCGCGATGATGGTTAGGTTGAAGTCGGGGGTCCCGGTGTTGCCGTCATCGTAATCGCTTTGATGAGAGGATAGATAGGGGGATATGTTCTAAACGGTTTTTAAAAGTATTTTTTAGTTATTGATGTCTATCCAATGCTCAAATGTTAAGGAAGTTGGTGAACTGATGACAGGAAGGCCGATGATTGAAACCCCAATGATTGTATCTATCTTTTAAATAACGTGTTTTTTTAAACGGAGTCTGCAAGTTGAATATAAGTATATACTATAGTGACTTTATTTATATTAGTCAAAAATATATATAAATTTTTGTTACTTCGTATTCTCTGTTATAAATAACTTAAAAACTATCAGATACAGTTAAAAAATATCAGCCACATAAAAAAACAGACCTAGAGCTCGCACACAGCGGCGCGAGCGGCATGAACAGCTTTCCGAGGCCCTCCCGCGAGGAATTTTCTTCCGAGCGGCAGCGCGAATCTCCAGGCTCGTCGGATGTGGCGGATCTGGTCAAAGCTACGGGATGTACGATGGCGTCATCGATGGAAGCGTGATGACTCTCTGCCGACATAGTGCCTTGTTCACGCTTGCCGCTAAAAAAAATATAGCCTCTTTTCCAGACGCCAACGCTGGTGGAGGAGCGCGTTGTTTCCATGGGGTCATACGCGCTGTTTTTATTTTTAGTTTGGGTAATGCAAGAATAGGACGTTCCATCTGAGCGTCTATTTTCGGAGCCCTGTAATATTTTTAAACTATATTTGTAATATTTTTAGCTATTTATAAAAAATGAAGAACGATTTATATATTTCTGTCCGTAATATTTGTTGTTCATGTATACAACATTTATCGATCATATATGTAGAAAAAGAAAGAATAATATGAGTATTCACATCGTACGCTCCGATGTAACATTTTTAGATAATATGTGCAATAATTTTAATCAATATATGCAACAAAATGTGTGATATAAAAGTCAATGTTACATATATGAAATAAAAAATATTACAAGAAAAATACGGACAGAAAATGTTACAAACATTACGAAAAAATGTTGCATCCGAACGTCCGAAAACAAACGCCCGGATTGGACGTCCCATGCATAGCAATACACTTTTAGTTTTTGATTTCCCTTACCAATCACTATCTAATGAATTAATAAATCATAAATAAAAAAATATAAATCGTAGTAAACAACCAGACTGATGGATGACATGTAAATGCATTCCTTTTTCTCTCTCCTTTCGTAGGCCGCGAAGGCCCAGCAGCCGAGACGCTCGCTCGCGAAGGTCGGCGGTCAGTCCGCAGCAGGCTCGCCGCTCAAAACGGCCTAGTTTCTACGTTCCATGCGTACGTGCATGTGGATTACAACGTGCACGCGCAAGGAATTCGCTACACCTACCGATCAACATCAGCTATCTTCTGGTAGCGATTAGTGCGATCCACTGTGACCCTATGACCGAACCGGGAAATGTGATCTTTTATTTGGTGCGACAAATTAATTAGATCTTGTTTTTTTCTTGCTTTCCAACGGCGTTTAACTTTTAACTTTTCTAAGAAATATCATTATTCATTAAACTAATAAATTATAATTAAAAATCATAAATCGTAATTCAAAAGAATAAACTTTTAGTAGTACCGACATTACCTACCTTTTAGGACAGCAACCTATATGTAACTATGTCAGTTGAGTGTTTCTATGGTTTTCTTAATTATGATTTGCATAATTTTTAAGGTATAATGAATAGCAGATAGATGTTACTTATTTTTTTTATATGCTTTAAATTATTGCTATTTTTATTAGAGAGAAAAACGTTTAAGCATTACTGGGGGCAAAATCTAAAACTGCGAAACAACGGTGGCATGACCCAATTTTTCCAAACCTATACAGAGTTGTTCATCCATTGCCAACTGGCTTCCTGTGATGCATGCGATGTCACACGCCACAAAATCATCCAACTTTTACAATACACGGTAGACGCATAATTTTCTAGAATACGGATTTTCTCATGCAGACGCTAATAAAATGAAGTTTTATGGACTATGTAGAGCCATAGCCATTGTATTAGTGTTTTTTTTAAAAAATAATGCTGGGCCAATCCATTTAAACTTTTGGACCAAGTTTTGAGCCCTAATAAATTTTTGGACCCAATTTCTAGCTTTAAAGGCCGGCCCACTAAGCTCACCCTCGTAAATCGTCTCCATTTTTATCGCCTTCCTGGTCTTCCTCTCCCACTCTCTCGCCAGCCGCACTTCTAGAAGCTTCTAAAGTACCGCGTCCATGGCCGCCGAAGCCAAGGCCCCGTCCCTCGCCGAGGTAAGCCGAACCCTAACTCCCCTCGCCCTCCTCTTTTACCCACTGCCCCCGATCTGAAATTTTCGACCCGGTAGATCTAGCGAGCGCCTCCAGATCTGCGTCTCAGTGTCTCTGATCGCCTCTTGCGGGATGCGGGGTGCTGTTTAGCGTTCGGGTTTTAGTTCAGTGCTAGGTGTTGTCTGGTTGTCGCGGTAGATTCCGAAATGCCCAGTGGTGGATTTGTTTGGTTGAGAATTTGATGGGACTGGAGTGCTGTATGTGTAGGGTTTCATGATTGTGAGTGGGGGAATTTCTGGTGACATGCTCTTGGTTTGGATTCGGTTCGGTGCTGGTAGTGATTAGCTCGTGCTGAGTGCTGATGGATCGAATTTTGCACCTGATATGCTGTACTTGGTGTAATTTAGTCGTTTTTGGTGAAGTTTGGAGCGAATTGGCGTCTGTATGAGTGGAGGTTTGAGTAATGTGGTAGGTTTCAGGCTGAAAAACCTGAAACCTACTTGGGCTGAAAATGAAGTACTTATGATGGCAGCATAATGATTTGTTGTAATCGAGAAGTGCCAATGAGAAGTAGTAATGCATACTTCTTTTTAATATTCTATAAGAGTTGAAGGCTTTGCAAAAGTATACATTTTGCTACTTGGGTTCTAAATATCCAGAAATAATTAGGAATTTTTTTCTAGAGGTTAGATATTTTAGGTGACATTTCTAGGTATTACAATATTTTCTTTGGAAGGCTAGAATTTTGGTACTTAGTAAAGATCCAACGGTTAGCCTAATCGGCCAGCCTACTCCATAAGTAGGGCGAAGAAATTAGCCCAACTATTGGATCTTTACCATGTACCAAGATCCTTGTCTTACAAGGAAATTGTATAAATACGTCGAAACTTATTCGAAAATATCTATTCTCTAGAAAATTTTCTAGTTCTTTTATTAGGATATTCTAGGATTTTTTAGCGAAGGATCTACTATTTCAAATTCCCAATTCTTCTAGAATGTTCCAGAATTTTATGAATTGCTACTTCTCAACAGCTATTTTAGAGGCATTTGTATTGGCTGCGGCTGATGGATTTTGGCTGAAAATGAATAGTAGTAGCTGAAAGAACTAGTGTTTTTGAATTCAACTTTCATTTGTAGGAATATTCACTTCCACCACAGGAGGTTCCAGTGGAAAAAGCAGCTGAGGAGAAGCCTGCTATTGGCACTGAGACTGTAGCTGCACCTGCAACAAATGATGAAACCCCTCCAGCTGATGAGACCACAACTGCTGAAGACAAGAGTGAAACTTCTGAAGTACGAGATGCTGACGAAACCAACCCTGCAACAGAGGAAACAAGTGAGACAGCTGGGGAGGAAGAGGCTGAGGAGAAACCAGAGATTAAGGTTTGGTACCACGAAAAACTGATGGTGAAATATAAGTTCATGTTGATAAGTACTAGCTACTAAGCATGTTTCAATATACAGATTGAAACAGCTCCAGCAGATTTCCGTTTCCCAACAACAAATCAAACAAGGCACTGTTTCACACGCTATGTTGAGTATCACAGGTAGGACTATGCTCTTTGATAAAGTTGAGGTAAATAGGTGATGTTTGTTTACTTGCAGCTGTTCTCAATAACTGTGGTTATTTAATCAGGTGTGTAGCTGCGAAAGGAGAGGGTGTTCCTGAGTGCGATAAGTTTGCAAAGTACTATCGATCTCTTTGCCCTGGTGAATGGGTATATATTTCTTGCTTCCACACTTTTTCTTAAGTCCGTTATTCCTTCTGTCCCTATTCTGGTGTTGACATTTGTAAAGCTGTGGCATGTTGACATCACTAGCCCATTGTGTATGCACTTCTAAGTTGGTGATAACTCCTGCATTTTGCAGTAACACTGTTGATATTTTTCAAAGTACATGAAATTTGAGGAGTCCAAATCCTGCTTCTGTAGTGCTTTAGCTATTAACCCTCACTTAATGTAAGGATAACTATTGATATAAAAATATTCCACGACCTTGGGTTACCTTGTACTGTACGTTTGATAAGCTGGATACATTAGTTCTTTCTTCTGAGAAAGGTTGACTACCTGTGGATGCATTAACTTGGTAATTCAGACTCAAATATTAAATCTGTTTGTCTGGTGAATGACAATCTGATATCTCCATTTTCTTGAATAATATCTCCTGCTTACTGTGTTGCTTCTGATAATTTAGCTCATATTGCTGCATAAAGTTGTAATCCTCACGATGCTTGCTTCTACTGTCTTATGCTGGGTACTGCTGGTATTTGTGTGTGAATAAGCAATAAATCATTCCATGAATGAGCTAGAGAGAAGTGAATTGATATACAACAATGCATGGTGAATTATTGACGTGGTTCTATATGACATCTTTCGAACACATTCATATTAATCATTATAAAATATTTCATCAATCGTTGCACATGTACACATATATAAGCATAATTGAATCTGCCATTTCTTGGTAGTATTGCACCTGATGCACAAAAAACTAAATGTTTGCCAAATAATGTTTAGGCCCTTGAGTTCATCATGCGACAATCTTGTCCTGCTCACCTTGATGACATATTTGTGTTTGATCTGCAGGTTGAGCGTTGGAATGAGCAACGGGAAAACGGCACCTTCCCTGGACCTCTGTAATTGTGTGCAAAGGTTGAACTCGGCCCCTCTTCGTTGGTTACTGGTGTCAAAGTTATCAGAGTCGGAGCGGTGGGATCGTCTTTTTGGAGAGCTTACAAATAAAATAAATTTTTTGACTTGTGACTTCCGAACGATTATTTCCCGCATTGCTGGGGAAACTCACGTTACAGTTATAATTTTCCTCCCACTGTTCACGTTACAGTTATAATTTTCCTCCCACTGTTCTCTCAGGATGATGCGGCTGCTCTCTTGGAAAAGTATGTGTTACACATAAATCTTTCAAGCCCATGCTCTCATGTTTGCGATTGTAACGCGGTACGTTTATGACGTTACATGATCAATTTGGTGCGCGAGCTAGCGACACTTTTTAAGTCTGTTCAATATCTAGCTTTCAAATAGTATTTTTAAAATAGTATCTATTAGTCGATTGTAGTATACTTTGCAACGGTTTTATTTATATCGGTTAAAATTATACACGAGTCTCTTTCTCTCTAAATTTTTCTATGAATTGTTACTATCTATAATCTAAAATTAAAAGTCTTCGAGCATGCAACAGCGGCCTAAAGTTAACAACAACGTGCGACGATAAGACGTGACCATCTTTTAGCTCAAGCTTTGCCAAATCGCGGCTAAAACATGGGACCGTCTATACATTAGACATTAGTCTGGTGTTCTTTTTTGGAAAACCAGTCACATTGTGAGCATCGTATTAAACCGAACCCCTTGTTCTCTGGAAACGGATCCTCTGAAGTTGCGTACGGCAACTTAAGAGGGAAGTCGCGAATCTGAACCGTCCAATTGAAAAAGGACGGTTCAGATCCGTTTTTGCTACAGTAAAATTACTATAGTTACAATAATTTTACTGTAGCAAAAACGGGTCTGAACCGTCCTTTTTCAAACGGACGGTTCAGATTCGCGACTTCCCTCTGAAGTTGCCGTACGCAACTTCAGAGGATCTCCTTTGTGTTCTCCTACCCTCCCCGCATCGCCACTAGTCCACTACCCACCTCACTTGCGTGTATCCGCTGCCACTTCCTCCTCCACTATCCCTTTCTTTTCCATCTGGATGACTGGATCTACATTGCCTTCTCATGCAGCCTACCATTGCCTTGTCGTCATCTTCCACCACACCTCCTGATCCACTTTACAGGGCATCTTCAGCGCATCTCCTTAATATAATGAAAGAGAAGAGGTGCATTTGGTGGCCAGACGGCTTCGCCACATCTAGAGGTGCGTGCTCGTAGTGAGCTTCGACAGATGCACTGGCGCTGGAGCACGATCCGCCTCAGTGAAGACAATATGCTAGTGCATGGTTGGCCTCATCGGAGATGGAGGTGAGAGACGCACAAATCGTTAAGCATGATCCATAGGTCAAATATTCAACCAATTTCATAAAAAAAATTCATTGAATGTTGTACAGTGGTTTCGCCAAAAAATCAAAACATATATAATACTGTAGTATTTGTTATGTCTATACTAGTGCGTGCAGACGTTTGTAAGTGCATAATCTATCTCTTTCTAATTGCAAGTCCTGACTAGTACCCTCACTTCTCAAATCAGGTTACGAGGAAGCAATTGGTTCATTTCGGTTATGACTGATATTTTTTGGTCCTAGCAGTTGGATATGAATAAACCATTTTAATAAGATTATTTTAGCAAACTCCTTTCGAGAGACGTGGTGAAGACGTTTGTTTGTTCTGAAGAATGTCATAATCGCAGAGCTGAAAATAAGGTGGCAGTACACGCAAACCTAGAAGGGCAGAGGTGCAGTGCAGAGCTGAGCCCCGACCAAGACGAACCGATCCCTTGGCGAGATGGCTACGCGGAGGTCTCTTGCTGTGGAGGACGTGCTGCGGGTCAACGGCAGCCGCCGCTTCGCCGCCTCGCTGGCCGCCGCCTCCCCCTTCGCCTCCCTCGCCGACGCCGTCCTCGCCGCCCGCCGCATCTGGCTCGATGAGGTAGCTTGCTCGATCCCTCTTCCCCCGCGCTTTCTTTCCTCTTTTGAGCCCCTCTCGCTTCCCGTACTGATCCTTGCTGCTCATGCGCGTGCGATTGGGACGCGGCGGGAACGAACCTAGGTGGACGTGAGCGGATGGTTGGAGGCCTTCGCCGCGCACCCGCCCATCGGCACCACCTCCTCCTCCGTCTCCAAGTCGGTTGCCTTTCTTGTGTCAATTCTTCTTCTCTTTTCTCGCTCGCTCGTTTCAGTTCGTTTCTTGCTGTTGCCGATCGTCAGGCACAGTAGGCTTGTGTGAATTGTGTAACTACTACTAGCTAGAGAAGAGGACAAGTTACAAGCACCACATGGAAGCAATTTCAGTGTATATTTGCGCATTACGATGAATTAAACAACTGAAGTGAATTCACTCTACTCGACCTAGATAGTTTGGGCAAACAAATTGACTCCAGGCGCACGCACGTTTGAGAGTTAATGTCCTACCAAAGGAAATTACTGTTTACAAAGAGGCCGCACGGGTCACCGGTTCATGCGTTGCAAACTTTTGTTTGATTTGATTTGTAGGTGGAGCAAGGAGGAGCAATCAGCAGCACTCTCGACTGCCACTGATTCAACAGCGCAGGTGCCTCATCTTGTTCACTGTGTTCCTTGCATCTGTGATCCGATTTGTGGACTCAATTTGGTTTCTTCTGCTGCTGTAGGAGTTGGCCGAGTGGAATGCCAAATACAGGGACAAGTTTGGGTTTGTTTTCATGATATGTGCGTCTGGGAGGACTGCCCCTGAGGTCTTAGCTGAGCTTAAGGTCTGCATGCGTCCACCTTATAAACTCAGTTTTTGTTTCCTGTACTTGACATTTGTGCCTATTTGGCTCATCTCAACAATTCGTGTCGCAGTTACCCAATTATGTTTAGAAGTTTGCTATAGTCTTTCTGTTGAGTAATGAGGTATTCTGATACATGGAATGCTAGTAAAATCAGAAACATAGAAGTATTTCTGTTTTATGAATGGTAATAGGACCCTTCCTCCATGAATCAGGAATCTTGATATTGAAACTAAATTCAGTTGTTTCTTTGGCTTTTGACACCATTGGGGATACATATGTTGAGAGTTGAGTTTATCCCTGATACAATGCATCATGCACGCTATGGCTTGATTACCGAATCATATTACCACAAAGCTTGATATGATGCCTTCCTTTACACTGTTGCAATGGCCTTGAAATTATGTTATCATCCTGCTGCTGTTTTCAGAGGCGTTACGCGAACAGGCCAATTGTTGAACTTGAGGTTGCAGCACAGGAAGACCTGAAGATAACTGAACTGCGTCTTGCAAAGCTTTTCTCATCAGAGGCTACTGCTCCCTATACTTCAACAGAAGTTCCTACTAGCCAATTGGATAAAGCAGCAGGTATTGAAACAGTTCTATCTGTTGATAGGTTTCTTTTGTACAGAAATGTCTTCTCTTTGCTCCACATGTTCGAGATTTTTTTTGGTATCTATCCTATATCTGTATGTTAGCCCGCTGTCCTCACAAGCTTGCATTTTGCTATTGTTCTATCTGTTTGATGCTACCAATTCTGGAATTTCTATTGTTTCATTCACATGGCCAATTGAATTAATTGTTGAGTGAGCAGTTCTACATTTTTTGGTTTTTCCATATAGAAGTCTTCTTTGCATGGCAAAGGCTCTTTTTTTATGTTATGTAATTTGTAATTCTGATTTGCATACATAAAAGAGTACTGTGAAAAAACTAGTATTTGTAATTTTTCCTATGATGCTAAAGAGAGATCCACCCTTAGAATCGGTTGCGCCTAGTAGTTTGGTAAATCTGATTGGTGAACATAAAAGAGGATTGTAAGAAATTAGTATCTGCAAATTTTTGTCTCATGCTAAAGAGAGATCTACCCTTGGAATTATCACATGCAAGGACTTTGCTTACTGTTGTTCTCGGCTTGTTAATCTTAACCTTGTAAACTCTGTCTTGACAAATAAAAACTATAGCTGAAACGAGGATAGAAAAGCACTATTGTCGAAACAATAAGAAAATAATGCAACTTCAAAAGCTAAACATTATATTGACAAGAACTGTGTTGAAGCAAGAAGAAAATAGTTCATCTCTGAAGTACAATTATTGGGCTAACATCACTGAATGACCATATGCCGGGAAGGCAACTCCTGGCCATCGTCTTTCTCTTTCATCAATTTCGACAGTTGACCTCTGTGCTGCATTTACTCTGTACTTTCATAATTATCCTCATTCTTTCATGCACTTTGCTCAAGCTGTTGTGGAAGTGTAGCATTCTGATAGTAATTTTATATATCTGTGCCATTTTTGGTTATTCTGCTTTCTTATCATTTGAATGTTCAAAGATCGCATACGGATTATTGGAGCACATCTTGGAGCTCACTCCCAGCCTTCTGCCAATAAAGCTCCTGAAATTACAGGTAGCTCCAACCGAACTCGCCCTCCCATCACAACCCATGTGCTGGACGTTGCTCGTGGATTGCCAGCATCTGGAATCGAAGTTCACCTGGAGGTGTGGAAGAATGCTTCCAGTCCTCCGTCATTCAGCAACAAAGGTTTCAATGGATGGGAAACTGTAGGCTCTTCAGTTACAAACAACGATGGACGCAGTGGTCAACTGATGGACATTGTTGACAATGTTGCTCCTGGTTTCTACCGCATAAGTTTTAACACAGCCAAGTATGCACCGTCAGGGTTCTTCCCTTATGTGAGCGTCATATTTGAGATCAAAGAGAGCCAGACGGCCGAGCATTTCCATGTTCCTCTGTTGCATTCTCCTTTTTCGTTCGCCACTTACCGTGGCAGCTAAGTTGTCGATTTGGGTGTAATTGCCTCCGGTAAGGGAATTGTTGCAAAACAAGTTTGTAATGGTCGTAAAGGGTTTTGAGTCCGTTTACTTGACACTGACGTTACGAATCGAATAAATTTGTTCCATGTAATGAAACTTGCATTGGTAAAGGAACATTTACGAGTCCATGCTGATGGAGATGTGGGTTCTTGAGGACTATGACAAGCATCAGAGTTGGCAGATGAACAGAAGGATTGGCCGGACATGAGGATGTTCCTTAAGGTGGAGGTGGTCCAGGGCTTTGAGCATGAAGAGATCATAGTTCACCATGTGCACCAGGCGGCTGTTTACAATGTTGGGCACGATGCGTGGCGCAAGATTCGTATGGGCTAGCTCCACTGGAGAATCGATCATGTACGAGGAAAGCTTCGTGCCATATCACATGAGCTTTGGCATGGTCTCGCAGTTTCTACAACAAACGATTTACCCGGGGCAACGTCTTCCTCGTCTACCGAGTTTTGAGTAACAGGGCAAGAACCTACCTGCTAACTACGGCTGTTCCATCCACACATTTATTCCTTTTCTTTTGTCACATATTGATATATCCAAGAGTGTTTCTTCATGGTCCTCACCAGGTTTCACCCTAATTACTCGTCATCTTTCGCGACAGTTCAAAACCATCAGGAAAAAAATGTTTTACCGTCAGGAATTATTTTCTTGTCGGTAAACCGTCAGAAAATACATGTGGGGAGAACGAGGATACAAAAATTCCATTTGGCTGATGGTTTACCGACAAGAAAATAAATCCCGACGACACCGACAAAAAAAAAGGGTCCCCGCATCAGGTTTTGGAGAACCTAATCCTTGCAGGTAGCCGTCAGGAAGCCCCATCAAGGATATAATTCTTGACGGTTAGTCCCGTCAGGAAAAAGGAAAATATACAAAAAAAATACAATAATAGTTGTCCGTACAAACACCGCATGCAATCAATTCTTCAGAACGTCTGATTCTATGCATCTCGCACATTACATACAATTCTATTTTCGTCTGGTTGCCTATAAAATGGCTACAGATTTATGTGTACAATCTTTGAATACAACAAAGGTCCAAATAACCATATGTATGTGCATTTTCTCCCTTTTTATTTCTTGCTTAAAAAAACCATATGTATGTCGAGTAAATTCAGATATCCATATACGCAAGCTACATACATCAGGTGCACTCCATCAAAGTCATGCAAAAAAACCACTGTCCGGTTATCACCTGAGAACCAATAACCGACAAAGTGTACAGAGTTTTCAGCACAAGGGTATAATACTATCACACAAAAAATCATCATAGATAGTTCCAAACCTTCATCATAGATAATTTTTGAGCTGTCTGAATTTTTACATCTATAATAATAGATGGTTATCATAGATGATTTGTACACCATTTGTAAAAGCCGACTATTACGGACGGTTTTTTTGGTATAAATTGTCTGTGAAGTCCCTACTATCACAGTTGGCTTCAATCAAAACCTGTCTGTGATATATCTGAAATCACAGAGATTCTATGAACCACCCGTCTATGACATATCACAGACGATTTTATTATAGAACTGTCTGTGATACTTATCACAGACAATTTGTGCCATTAAACTGTCTGTGATAGTTTCTTCTATAGCTAAAACATATTTTGTTTTTAGGCTAGTCTCAGAAAATGCTAGTCATACCCTCTGAAAACAAGAAAGCATATATAATCACAGATGGAATAATTTCTTAATTACTGAATCAATTATGATGGAATAATATACCCAGAATAAATGGCAGAACTTGTACTACCACAGAGGGGGGAGAGATGGAATAATTTTTTAATTACATGCCAAGTTTCTTAATTACATTGAAATAATTTTCAAATAGGTGTTCACCATGTGGGGATCAATCCACTTGGCTATTTCCTTAAAAAAAAAAGCCCTCCACGATGATTGACATGCGTATAGCTGACTTCATCACTTGGTTCTTTCTCCAGCCTGATGTCATTTCTGAAAGGAGGCAACTCGTCAAATTGATTTTACTCTTCCTCATCTACGACATTTTCAACTCCGATAATCCTTCTTTTTCAATGAAAAACTATGTGACGCTTTTCATTTATCGGCTCGATTACATAAAAAGCTTGAACAACTTGTCTTACGAATACGAATGGTTCATCTTTGTATCCTACACATTCGAGGTCTACAGTAGTGATGCCGTACTTACCGACCTTTACACTCTATGGAATTGGACCTAACGGCATTGAAATAGAGTGATCTTGAAAAGTATATAGTCAAGCTCTCAATTCTCCTCTACAAGCCCGCAGTAGGTGCTTGGGCCAGCGGTATTGAATTGCTCATAAAATGCATCTATACGAACATGTGAGTTCTAGACTGTGCTCTTTTTATCCTGATTTATTGTATAAAATGTGTATCCATTTATATCGTATGCTTGCCATGTCATAATTGTAAATTTTGACCCTTTTGCCAACCATTGCAGTATATCACTTGATGACCTCTTAGTGAATCACACCTTCAACCATTTGTTTAATTAACAGTTGTGCTGTCTCGTGATCCAAACCTCCGATCAGCCTGAATTCTCTTGGCATAGCTGTCCTTGTGCTCGTCAATATACGTTAATACTTCAATAATGTGTTGCAAGATCATGAAATGGGCTTGAGCATACGTATCCAGATCGGGAGTTATTAGTTTCTTTTCGATGATCCCGATAACCTCTAGCCGTCTCTCGTGACGAGATAGAGGCACACCTATCAGTTCGACCTGAGTTATGTATAATGTAGAAACACGGACCACATATATTTATCTCTTTCATAAGGTGGATAATGAGATGGACCATGATATCAAAGAATAACGAAGAGAAATACATCTCATGATGACATAGGGTCGTCACCACCTTGATCTGTAGAGCATCTAATCCATCGGGATCGATGACCTTCATGCAATTGCATTAAAGAAATAACACAGCCTTATGATCATCACTCGAAACTTGTTCAGCAAAATAGTTCTAATTGCAACAGGAATCAATTGTGTCATTAGCATATGACAATCATGAGACTTCATACCAATTAATTTTAAAGCTTCCATGGAAACAAGTTTCTTCATGCTGACGGAGTAATCGAACGAAACTTTCACACCATGCAAACACTAGTATAGTTCAATTCTCTCGGCCTTAGACAAAGTGTAGCAAGCTGAAGGAATGTACATTCAGCCTTTATCAGTCTCTATCAGTGCTAACTCGGTCTTAATATTCATAATGACCAAGTTATGTCATACGTTGATACTATTCTTTGTTTTTATCACGAGTGTTCAGTAAGAGACCAATCAAACTATCACATGAATTCTTCTCTATGTGCATGATGTTGATACAATTACGAATTTTTAAGTGCTTCCAATAAGGCAAGTCCTAAAATATTGATATCTTCTTCCACATGTTCTTCTGATGAGTCCTCAACTTACATCCTTTTCCAAGAATAACATCAATATCCTTAGCCATATCGTAGACCTCTTTTCCGGTAAAAGGTCTTGGAGCTGAGTTGTTCTCCTTTTTTTATCGAATTATTTCTTTATCTGACGGTATGGATGATACATTGGAAGGAACCTACGGTGACATATGTACATAATTTTACGCGAGTTGTTCAACCATGCACTCTTGGTATAATTTAAATAGTGTAGAAAGGCTTTAACTCATTTTGTACTCAACCTCGATAGGTTACCAAGGGTAGGCAAATCATTGATGGTACAGAACAACATGACGCACAGAGTGAAGTTCTCTCATTTGTCCGCATACCATACCTATTATCCTTTGTTCCACAGTGTCATAAGATCTTCCAGCAATGATGATAGGTATATATTAATATTGTTCTCAAGTTGCTTCGGTCCTTAGATAAGTAGTGACATCAAAATGTACTTCTACTTCATACACAGCCAATGAGGAAGGTTGTACATGAATACATTCGCGGGCCAGGTGCTTTGTCGATTGCTCATGTTACCGAAAGAATTCGTTCCATCGGTACTGAACCCAAACCTTATATTCCTCGGTTCCGCATTAAAATCTACAAACATCCTATCGAAGTTCCTCACTGGACAGAATCAACATGGTGTCTTAGCTTTCCATCTTTCTTACGCTCCTCAGAACATTAATGTAGCAATCTTACATTTTTTAATTCACAGATAAACACTTCAAACGGGGAATTATAGACAGATATCACAACACGTTAGCAGGAGGTCTTTACTTCACCTCGATGTCATCGCCATCATTGGAGTCATTCTTACACTTGTATCGGGATGCTTTGCACACTAAACAAACATGTAAGTTTGTTTATTCTCTATGGTAGAGGATACAATCGTTCAGAAATGCATGCATTCTTTCTACTTCTAATCTTAATGGACAAAGAACCGTCTTGGCTTGGTAGGTGGTTCTAGCAACGAGTTTCCTCCAAAAGGATGTTCGATAGGAGTCCTAATAACACCGTTAAGCTCTTGTCGGATCAACCATTGTTTGCCTTTAATTTTAGTAGTTTAAGAGCGGACGATAACATTGTGTATTGCGGCTTATAGCTCGGGAACAAAGGTTTCTCCGAATCCTCCATCAAGCCCCTGAATTTACCAAATTCTCCCACTACAGTTTCCTTCTGCATTGTGTAACATCTGATCCAAATTGTCATCGTGTGACCTATCCTCATTGAAAGCACAATCCACATCCAGCATATCATTGTCTTCCTCGACGATGTTATAACTACCTTCATGTATAATCTTTTCTTTACCATGATTGGTCTAACATGTATATTACTTTTTGAAACCTCTTTGAATCAATTGAGTTTCGATTTGCACTGAGTTGGGAAATATTTTTTTATATTATCGCAATCATTGCATAGTCAATACATATATTCCATCCCCTTCTTGAACATATCCTACTCGGCCGCTCTTCTAAAAGCAGACACGACATCAATATACTCTCCACTCATACGGTTCTCAACATACATCCAGTTTCGGTCCATCTACACTACATATGTAACAAATTGGTGTTAAATTTGATTAATGCTCCTATAGCTAGATTGCATAATACTTACACATAATTTTCATTCATCTTAAATTGTCCATCAAAGTAGCTACTACGTACTATTCATAAATCAATATATAGCAAGAAGATATTGAAGTTGACCAGGAGTAGTGAGATCCATTCTTAAATTGGAGGAAACTACCAAACTAAATCTAAATCAAGCTATAATCTCTCTTGAATATAATGTATATAATTAAAAGCAAATACCAACCTCAAATCACCAAGAATAAATCGATCTATAAGCTAGATCTATAAGCAGTATGCTTTCACTAAACTCTCCAAAGTCAGTCGCCTCTTTCAAAGCAGTGCAATGAAGACAAATCTGTCAGGACCGACCTAGTGAGGTATTTAATAACGTGACATATCACGACACATCCAACTACGAATAGTCTATGATATATAATTATCACAGACGGTTTTCATTAAGGAACATCTGTGAATGTTAATAACCGTCTATAATAATGGGAGACTTCACAAATGGTTCTTTTATTCGACCTATGTGTGATAATTAGCAAACGGTTCTTAATGAGAACCGTTTATGATAATAATGTATCATAGACGATTCTATCTATCGCTACTAACATAAATGGTCACACATGTAAAATCATATATGATAATTACAACACTGACGTATTCGGGAAACCATCTATAATGAGGCGTCTAGTATGGCTTTCTCTATGCAGTGTAAGAAAGTATACAAATATTTACAAGTTACGATGAGTAACAGACAATGTAGCAACTACACATAGGAATGAGAAACTGTCAATAGCTATGACTATGTCATTTCCTAGTTTTCATCTAGATATTAACAGTGATAGCTAGTAAACAACAAAATAAAACATGGGCACTAGGGGGAATGGGAAGCAAATGGTGAATTCACCTCAAATTTGCTTTTTTGTAACATTTCCACTCATCCTTGCTAGAATCGTCGTAGATCTGCCATAGAAAAAAGAAATCTCTCAAGCATTCAATGAAGCCACTAGAGGAGTAATAACATGAAACAAAATATAAGGAATCTCCATAAGAAATAAATTTCTATTGATTTTGATAACTTGGTACTGAACTAAATTATGAAACATGGTAATAACAGGAAACAGAAGAGCAGAAATTCTATCATGTTTAATCGAATACTTTCATTTCTCTTAAGTACAAAACTTGACAACCAAACTATGCATCACCTTCTAGTTTCGACAAATGCTTCAAAATAGAAAGAGTAGTTTACAGATCGATTTCAATTAAGGAATAGTTTCCAATTCTAACTGTATTGATTTAGACTCTGCTCTCTTATAAAAAGGGTTCGAGGATTGTAATAGATAGACAAGCAATTATACAAGTATTTCTTCCCCTTGCCATGGCGTCTTACCCCTATCACCTGCGTTCTTCTTCCTTCCGATCAGCCTCGGCACCTAACAACTTGGTATCAGAGCCACCAATCTTGTCCACCATGCCACCCAAACACAATCCTCTATCCGATGGCCAACATGATGCGTTGGAACAGACCCAACCCAAACTTCTCTAGGCTATCTCTGACATCCAATCGACCATCGATAAGTGCTTTCAAGAGCAGTAGTTAGCCTCTGATCAATGCTTCATCAAGCTGGTTACGAACATGTGATAACTGTTTGATACACTGTGCAGGATGCCATCCGCGGTGACCATGGCTCTGCCAGTTGGAGTTACAACCATGGCTTAGCCAGTCTGGGTTACGACCATGGCGCACAACAGAGCAGGACTGCTGCCATTACCAACACCTGTCGGAGATGCTCCCCTAGCATCGGCTGAGTCACGGTGCTTGCCACCCAACGACCACGCTGCGCCCAAGGCTCCGACCGGTTTTGCATGATTCCCTTGGCCTGAAAATGAGTTTGATGACAACCATGATTGCCGACCGCACCACAGGCCATCTCCTTCTGGATCGACCATGACTACCGCACCTGGAATTGCCAATTTACGACAGCTCAGTGGATCCCATCACATGGTTGACCAAGTGTGATCAGTACTTCCGTGCCTATCAAACACAGATGAAGATAAAGTATGGATGGTCGCTTTTCATCTCTCCAATGTTGCACACTCGTGGTTTTACCAACTTGAACACGATGAAGGCCAGAACCCATGGAAAGTATTTAAGTACTCTTGCTCACTTTGTTTTGGTCCTGTTATTCACACAATACTCTAGGTGCCATCAAGAACTTGCAACATACGGGCACATTGGCACAGTATCTGCAGGAATTCATCGATCTCTTGTGCCATACTACCGGACTCTCCCAAACTCATTAGATTGAGTTATTCAGAGTAGGGCTCTTAGAGCCAGTGCTAACTCACATCAAGTTGGAGGGTCCGACTTCGCTGCAGCAGGCAATGAACTTGGTGCGTGCATACGAACAGCTCCACCCTACTGTAGCACATCTGACAATGGCCAGCAAACAGTCCACTGCTAGTAAATCTAGCACCCACACGTGGATTCCTCTGCCTCCTCACATTCCATCAACACCCACGGCACCTCCGCCAGTTTTGCCACCATATGCCCCAACTATCCGATAGAAACCCGGATGGGAGTTTTTAAACGACTGTCTACCACAGAGATGGCCGATTGACAACAACAGGTCTTATGCTTCAATTGTGATGAACAATTCACGAAAGGCCATAATTGTAAATGATTGTTCTAATTAGAATCGGAAGTCGACCATGATGCCGGAGACAGGGTGGATGACCACGTGCTCCACGAGATGGAACCGGAGATTTCCTTGCTCACGGTCATGGGCATATGCACTACTCAAACTATGCAACTAAAAGTTCGTATTGGCAATTTTGAGGGGATAGTGTTATTTGACATAGGATCCACCATAATTTCATTAACCAAGCTTGTGTGTTTGCGCTCCACTTGCCCATCCAACCTCACGGGGGCCTCTTGGTCAAAGTGGCCAACAAGATCGGCTTGAATGCGGCAAAATTTGCAAATCAGCACCCACGACCATTGCTTCACCCAAATTTTCTATTGAGTTTTACATCATCCCCCTCGCCGATTTTGACATTGTCCTGGGGGTGCAATGGCTGCGCACGCTGGGGCATGTTCTGTGGGATTTTGACCAAATGGAGTTTTTGTATTGGAAGCAGCATCAGCGCATCACTTGGACTGATCTTCATTATCCGCTGGTGTCTGCTATAGGCCGCCAAGAGCGATCATCTCATGGTGACTCTTTTGGCTGAATTTGCCCACTGGTTTATGGAACCATCGGGTCAGCCACCCGCTCGATTGTGCGATTATCGCATACACCTTTCTCCCAACGCCCTAGCAATTTCAGTTCAGCCCTCCGATATGCCTGCATTTAGAAAGATGAAATTGAGTTCAGTGCATCGCAATGCTGCAACAAGGCCTCATCTGTCCAAGTTCCTTCCAATTTTCATCACCAATCCTCCTCATCCGCAAGAAGGATGGCTCATGGTTCTTTTGTGTGGATTATAGTGCCCTAAATGAGCACACCATCAAGGACAAATTTCCGATTCCGCATGTTGACGAACTACTTGATGAATTGGAAGGGTCCTGCTATTTCACCAAGTTGTACTTATGGTCTGGTTATTATCAAATTCGCTTCCCTGATGATGTTGGTGCTCCCTTTTGGCCTCTGCAATGCTCCTTCTATGTTCCAAGCGATGATGAATTCAGTCCTCCAACCTTTTCTCTACCAGTTTATTATCGTCTTCTTCAACAACATTTTAATTTACAGCCGGTCCTAAGTAGCGCACCTTTGCCATGTCCGACAGGTATTGCAGCTCCTCACCACTCACCAATTATACCTTCACAAGAAGTGTGTTTTTGGGCAAAAGCAGATATCCTATCTGGGACATGTCATCTCCTCCGCCGGTGTGGCCATGGATCAGGCGAAGGTGTCGATAGTGCTGGATTGGTCGCTCCCCCATAATGTCTGAAGCTTGTGTGGATTTTTTGGACTCACCGGATATTATCGCAAATTTATACAAGACTTCAACTATATTGTGTCTCCTCTCACCAAACTTCTCTACAAGGAAGGGTTCCACTGGAGGGAGAAATGGCTGCGTTTGACGCATTGAATAGATCATCGCTGCGGCACCCATCCTATAGCTTCCTAATTTCTCCAAAGACTTCATTATTGATTGTGATGCCTCCGGTACGAGTTTTGGTGTAGTATTGCACCAGGGAAGTCGCCCCATTGCTTTTTTCAACAAAGCTGTTGCGGTGCATCAAGTCCAACTTCCCGCTTATGAATGCAAACTCATTGGCCTTGTTTATGCTATCCATCGCTGGCATTCGTATATTTGGGATCGCTGCTTTTGGGTCGGGAGAAATCACTATAGCTTGAAACATTTGTTGGATCAACGCTTGACGACGGTGCCGCAACACACGTGGATTACTAACTAAACTCCTTGGATATGATTTTACCGTGGAGTACAAACTCAGCAAAGAAAACATTTTGGCCAATGCACTCTCACGTCAAGATGAGGATAGCTCTTTGCATGCCATCTCGGCAACCGATTTTGCTTATTACGATGACCTACGGTGCCAACTCAAAACTCATGCATCTTGGAACAGCAAGTATACTGAATGGAGTGTAGGCGCTCTGCTCGCTGAATGGGATTTCATGGGTGGCCTTTTGCGTTTTCGTCACCGAATCTTTATTCCTGTCGATTTCCTGGGTGTCCAACATCTCTTTTCGGTGACTCACTCTGTCAGCCATGCGGGAATTACCAAGAACTAGCATCGTCTTCTGTCCAGTTTCTACATACCAAGAGGTCGACGATTGCTATAGTCCTTTATTTGCACATGTGTCACATGCCAGAAGTATAAGTCCAAGAAGTTGCACCTAGCCGGCTTGCTTCAGCCTTTGCCAGTGCCTCATCGCGTTTGGGCCAATATTAGCATGGATTTCATCGAAGGATTGCCCCAATTGCTCACAAATCTATCATTCTAACAGTGGTCGATAGATTCTCTAAATACACTCACTTTCTCACTTTAAGTCATCCTTTTATGGCTCATTCAATGGTCCAGGTATTCTTTGATAACATTGTGCGTCTACATAGGTTCCCCAAGTCTATTGTTAGCGATCACAATAAAATCTTTACGAGTGTTTTTTTGGAAAGACCTCTTCTGTTTTGCTGGAGTGATGTTACACATGAGTACCGCTTATCATCCGTAATCCAATGGACAAACTGAGGTCATTAATAGGACAATCGAGATGTACATCTGTTGCTTATGTAGAGATAGGGTGCAGACTTGGCCTTAATGACTGGCTTGGGCTGAATTTTGCTACAACACATCGTATCACTCTGCTCTCAAGGCCACTCCTTTCGAAGTGGTTTATGGGCGCTAGTCTCCTACATTGATATGGCATAAAGGAGACTCAACAGCACTTCAAGATGTCTGAAAGTTGTTATCTGTAGGGGATGAGTTCCTCCAGAAAATTCGTTTGAGGTTGCTTCAAGCTCAATAGCATATGAAAAGCTTAGTGGATACCAAGCGGCGGGAACTCCAATTTGCGGAAAGAGATTGAGTCTGACTAAGGTTAAATCAACATCAACTTTCTTCTATTGCTCCAGGTCTGAATACCAAGTTGCGCCCATGCTTTTTTGGCCCTTCCAAGGTGCTCTTTGTAGTCGGTCCGGCTGCATATTGTCTGGCGATTCCTACATAGTCTGGCATTCATAATGTCTTCCACGTCTCCACTCTCAAACCCTTTCGTGGCGGCCCTCTAGAACAAATGCCGGCATTGCCTTCCCTTCGTCATGGTCATGTACAGCTTCAGCCGGCATGCATGCTCAATGCTAGACTTAATCGCAGTGTGTGGGAATTGAGGGTACAGCGGCAGTCCGATTCTGTGAATGAACTAGACAAAACATGGAGTGAAGCGCAATGATTTCAGCAAGGAATTCCCTGATTATAAGCTCACGGACTAGCTATTTCAAAAGGACAAGGGAAATGTTACGGATAGTTTAGTCGAACTCCAGTACCATCACCGAAACAAGTTCAAATTCAAATATGGGAAGCTTTAAGATAGAAAGAGTAGTTTACAGATCATTTCAAATAACGAATAGTTTTCGATTCCAACTGTATTGATTTAGACTTAGCTCTCTTATAAAAAGGGGTTGAGGATTGTAACAAATAAACAAACAAAAATACAAGTATTTCTTCCCCCAAATCCTTCTTCTCTTTGCCCTGGCGTCTCACCCCTATCACCTACATTCTTCTTCCTCCCAATCAGCCTCGGTACCTAACAGTTTGCAGGCTCGTAAGAAAAATAGCCGGCCAAAAGATGATGAGTCCAGTAGTGTAAGTCTCAAGCGCAAGTGTTGCTTCTTATCCATGTAGCTTTGTTTCCTGATGTAGAGCCTCTTTCCAGAGAGCACCCTTCGAGTGTCATTTGAGATTTCGCGGGATCGAAAGTACCGGTGATTTTAACGCCGAAACTACCGCTGGGTGCGGTAGTTCCGCTGTATGGAGCGGTACTTCTAGAGCCCGGAAGCTCCGGAGGTAGAGCGGAGCCTTTTTTCCAGAGAGCGCCAAGTTGGGGTCAGGCTCGAGCGGTAGTACCGTGCTGACTTTGCGGAAGTACCGTAGAGCAGTAGTACCGGATTTTATAACGGTGGTAGTACCGCGCCGACTTTCCAACGGTCACTGTAGAGCCTCTGACATAGCCGTTCTGCCGCGCCAGAAGGGGAGCGGAACTATCGGCCATAGGCCGGCGGTAGTTCCGCTCGCCCTGATTTTTCTGGAATTTGTTCTAAACGGCTAGTTTTGGTTGGTGAGGGGTATAAATACCCGTACCACTGCACAAGGATAGTAAGAAGAGACTCATTGAACATTCTTGAGCATAGAGCATTCACTCCACACCTCCATTTCTAATCGTGCAAAAATAGCACACCCGCAAGGGCACGGGCTGCCACTGAAATAGCGGCGAGTGTCGTGTTCTCCACAGGGACTAGACTGAGGCTACCGGTGCTCAGCTAAAGCTAGGTCAATCGAAACAGGGGAGAAAACTAAACTACTAAACGAACTCTAACTCAAACAGACGAAACAACGAACGAACTAAACGATGAAAGGACGACGGAACGAACGACCGTACGAATGGGCGTCGTACGACCGGACGAACGACACGACAACAACTACACGAACAAACACGACGCACGAACTACAATGACTACGAGAACGAATGACACGACTACCGACCGACGACCTAACTAACTGTCGACCGCTAGATAGATTGAGGAAGTCGAGAAGCACGAAGGAAGTCTAGAAGCAAAGAGGGGAGTCAAGAGAGAAAGAGGGGGAAGACGATCGACGGCTAACTACGATTGCGGCAGGACGACAAACAGAATGACTACGATGAACGCACGACTTAACTAACTAACGACCGCGGAAGGGAGAGAAAACAGGGAGGTCGAGAAGCAAGGAGGGGGATTGAGATAGCAAGAGGGAAAGGAGACGGTCGCCGGCTAACTAATTCGTGCAACACAAACACATAAACTAACACGGACAACTAACACATAAAACAACTGACTAAGCTAAACAAACACTGAACACAGACACATTCAAGTCACTAACCTAACATCACAATAAGATTGCACTGTTTCACAGCATGACCACAACCCAAAATTGAAGATTAACATTCACAGTGCAATAGATCAACATCCACTATTCACCATCACACCCACATAGCACAATCTCAAAATAACAAGCATAGATCATAAAGCATCAATTAACAGGACCTTAATACCAATTCAGTGAATCAATACTTGAGACTAGCAATTAGAAAATGGAAGAGGAAATAGAGATAACCAAAGAAACAGTAGTAGGGGAAGCAGAGGGGAGGTTGTCGGTGTAGACGCTGGCAGTGAAGAGGAAGATGGCGCCGCGTTGTGCAGAGGTCGCAGAGGGAGGCGGCGAAGTAGTGGCGGTCGGAGAAGAAATCGGCGCTCGCCGGTGTTGGTGAAGAGGAAGTAGACCGCGGTCGAATGTGGAGATGGAGAAGATGCCGACGCCGGTGGTAGCCGAAGAGCGAAGGGGTGAGGATGGCGGCGATTGGTAGCGGTGTAGAAGGGGCGGCGGCTCGGATGGAGGAGCAGCGGGGGGCGCACGGAAGGAGCAAGTGGAGGCGGTGAGGGCGGCGCCTTGTGGAAGCGGCCGGAGGGGCGGTCGGGAGCGGCGAGAGGTGGCGAAGGGAGAGCAGCGGACGGAGAAGGGGGATGCGGCTGAGAGCGGTGGAGGGGAGGCGCGACGGAGGAGATGGAGGAGAAGGAGACCGGATGGGGAGAAGAAGGGAGGAGAGGTGGCGGCGCTCGGATGAGGAGGAGGTGTTGCGGTGGAGTGGCGAGAGGGTGAAGGGAGGCAGATCTGGAGAAGGGAGGCGCAGAGGTGTAGGGGCTGCGGCGGTGGAGCAGTGGTGGAAGGGAAGGAGGCGCGATAGAGTGGGCAGCCGCAGGCGAGATGGCCCGGCCTCGCCGGCGCCGGAGCAGAAGGAAGGGGAGGAGAAGCAAACAGGGGGCTAGGGCAGAGAAGCAAAATGCCGGGCTCCGCTATTCCCAGGGTTAAGGGGATTGGGGTTTTTGGCAATTTTGCAATTTTGTCCTCCCAGTTTCCAGAATTTGCAATAAAGTCCTTCCCCCATTAGATTTCTTCTGTTTTGGTCCTCCGGAACTCCGTTTTCAGCGTGGTTTGATCCCACGCGTTTGTGACGACGCGTACAACTATACGGAGCAGTCCAGATTTGTCGTTTCTGCGCCTAGATCGCGCCGGCCTGCGGAAAAGTACAAAAAATGTAAAATGGTCCATTTCGAGCAATTAAATATAGAAAATAATGCAAATGATGATAAATGGTCCCAAAATGCGAAAAATGTGAGGGCAAAATGAGGGCTAAATTTATATAAAAATGACGCATGTCAATTTCACTTTGAGCATTAAATTTGAGGTGGTTGAGCAAAAGTACATTGCATTCATTAGTTGATCTTTTGGCACTCATTTGCAATCAAGTGAAGCCTTGGTTTATTACTCTTGGTGGTTGCCGGCACCTGGACGATTGGGAGGAGGATTGATCGGTGATTATCTCAAGAGAGTTTGTGAGAAGGCCCGACATTCGTGTGAAGGTTAGAGCTCACCTACCCGGAGCGGGGAAGAGCTACATCTAGTGGACTCGAGGTGTTTCGGCTTAATTCGTGGAGCCGGTCCGATTTGTTCGGGCTAATCTCAACGTGGACTAGGGGAAACCGGCAAGTTTTCGAATACCACAGTAAAATATCGATTGTGTACATCTCTCACTTGTTTTCTTCTAGCTCTTATTTGTTAGTATTATTGTGACCATTTGCTTGATATAGAGCTAGTGTTATTTCTCTCTTGACTAGAATTGTGTAGGCTTAAGTGCTTTACATTCTTGCTAAATTGAAATTATAAAGAATTACTTTAGAAGAAAAGAAATTTTAAAAACCTCCTATTCACCCTCTCTAGTCGGTATCCTTGATCCTACAAGTGGTATCAGAGCTTGGTCTCTCATTATTAGACTTAACCGTCTAGAGAGAAAGGATGGCTAGTGAGGGGTTTGTGATAGGCAAGGCACCATTCTTTGACGGCTCAAATTATGCATATTGGAAAATTAGAATGTCTATTTATCTTAAGGCCATGAGTCCAAATATTTGGAAAATTGTAAATGAGGGCTACGTCATGCCTCTTGATTCATTGCATCTCATGGAATAAGATAGGCGTAACGCTCATTTAGACGTCCAAGCCATGAATGCTTTATTTGGGGCTTTAAACGCGGACGAGTTCAATAGGGTGAGCAACCTAGAAACGGCTCATGCTATTTGGACAACCCTTTCCAAAATTCATGAAGAGACGTCCACAGTTAAAGAAGCCAAATTGCATAGGCTTAGGATCAAATATGAGATATTCACAATGTTGCCCCATGAGGACATTAATGAGATGTACACATGGCTCAACAACATTGTGAATGAACTCAAAGGCCTTGGTACTAACCTTTCCGACATTGATGTTGTAAGGAAAATGCTTAGGGCTTTGCCGAAAAAATATGAGATGTTGGTGACACTCTTCCTCAACTCACCAGAGTTGGCAAGAATGACACCGACACAACTCTTGGGCAACCTCATTACAAATGAGTTGTACAAGAAGGACAAGGAGGAGCTTTTGGAGCAATCCACCTCCAAAGGGAAGAAGATTACCGCCTTCAAAGCCAAGGCGGTGGTAAGTGAGGAATCCGAAGACAATGAGGAGGATTCTGAAGAGGAGTTGGCCCTTCTAGTAAGAAGGATGAACAAATTCATGAGGAGACGCTCAAACCGAAGTGCAAGTCATGAAAAGGCAAAGAAGGGGCACTCCTACTCCAACAAGCGCTATAGCAACATCCGTTGCTGTGAATGTGATGAGAAGGGACATATTGCTTCTCAATGCCCTACCAAGAAGGATGGCAAGGAGAAGTCATCAAAGAAGAAGACCTAAAACGGGAAGAAGAAGCTTTTAAAGAAGCTTCACAAAGATGGCAAGAATGAAGCCCACATTGGCGAGTGGGATTCCGAGGAGGAGTATTCCGACTCCGACTCAAGCGAAGACGAGTCTCCCAAGAAGAAGGGGCTTGTTGGCATCGCCATCAAGGAGGCTTCATCACTTTTCTCCACTCCTACATGCCTTATGGCCAAAGGAGAGATGATAAAAATGTTTGATGATGATGAACCTTCTTATGATGATCTCGTGGACATGCTTATTAAATTAAATAAGTTTCTTGGAAAAGAAAAATCAAAATTCAAGGTCTTGAAGAGAGAACACATATCTCTACAAGAATCTTATGAGGAGAAATCAAAATTCAAGGTCTTGAAGAGAGAACACATATCTCTACAAGAATCTTATGAGGAGCTAAAGGAAGCTCATGATTTACTTCTCCAAGAAAATCAAAAGAAATCTTGTACTAGCATTGGAATTACATGTGATATTCAAAGTAAAATGGCCAGTGTAGAAGTATCTAAATCTAATATGTCTACTTCATGTGATGATCTTCTTGCTATGCCATGCTCTTCAAACATTGATTCCAAAAATGCATTAGGTCCTGCTCATGATAATATGCTTGTTAATGAAGATAATAATTTAAAGGAGCAAGTATTAAAATTGAACAAAAGTCTAGAAAGAGCATTCAAGGGAAAGCCACCCTTGACAAATTGTTGAGTGATCAAAGATGCCCATTCAACAAGAAAGGCCTTGGGTACATTTCCAAGAAAGGTAAAAAGCCAGCATACAAGCCCACAAGGTTTGTAAAGAAAAATGGTAAATATTGCACAAAATGCCGGGATGTAGGACATGTACAACATAATTGTCCTAAAAGTAAAATACAATCTATTGGTTTATATGACTCATGTTACATGCTTAAAAAATCTAAAAATGGTAATGTTATTACTCATTTTATTGGCACCTCGATTTTGAGTGCTAAAAAGAAAGCCATTTGGGTGACCAAAACCTTGGTTACTAACCTCCAAGGACCCAAACAAATTTGGGTACCTAAAAGAATTTGATTTTCTTTTGTAGGTAACTACAAAACCGGTGGAAGGCACTGGGTGCTTGATAGTGGATGCACTCAACACATGACTGGAGACCGGAAGTTGTTCCCCACATTCGAAAGCGGGAGCAATGAGAAAATCACATTTGGTGACAATAGCAAAGGAAATGTACTTGGATTGGGTTAAATTGCTATCTCAAATGATTTTTCCATTTCTAATGTATCTTTAGTAGAAACATTGAATTTTAATTTACTATTCGTTGCTCAATTGCGTGATTTAGGCTTAACTTGCTCCTTCTCTAAAGAAAATGTAATTATTTCAAAAGAAAATGGAAATGAACTTGTTTTCAAAGGTTTTAGATTTGGAAATCTTTATTTAGTAGATTTCTCTTCAAATGAATCTTGTTTGAAAACTTGTTTAATTGCAAAAACATCTTTGGGATGGTTATGACATCGGAGGCTAGGTCATGTGGGCATGATCCAATTTAAAAAGCTTTTTAAACATGACTTAGTTGTTGGCTTGAAAGAGGTGAAGTTTGAAAAAAATAGACTTTGTAGTGCTTGCCAATCCGGGAAGCAAGTTGCAAACTCTCATCCTTCCAAAAGTATCATGTCAACATTTAAGCCATTACAACTCTTACATATGGATTTGTTTAGGCCAACAACCTATAAGAGCATCAGGGGAAATAGCTATTGTTTAGTCATTGTAGATGATTACTCGAGATATACATGGGTATTCTTCTTAAATGACAAAAGCAAAGCCTCCGGGATTTCTCAAAAGTTTTGCAAAAAGGGCCCAAAATGAATTTGATTTTAAAAAAAATAAAAATAGGAGTGAAAATAGTTATGAGTTCAAAAACACTAAAATTAAATATTTCTGTGATGAACTTGGAATAAAGTATGAATTTTCCACAACATACATTCCGGAGCAAAATGGAGTTGTAGAAAGGAAAAATCGAACATTAATTGAAATGGCTAAGACAATACTTGATGAATATAATACTTTCGATAAATTTTGGACGGAAGCTATTAACACCGCTTGTCATGCCATAAATCGCCTTTATTTGCATCATCTTTTAAAAAAAACTTCCTATGAGCTTCTCATTGGAAGAAAACCGAACATATCCTATTTTAGAGTATTTGGTTGCAAATGCTATATCTTAAGAAAGATTGTTCGGCTTTCTAAATTTCAAAGTCGATGTGATGAAGGATTTTTATTAAGCTATTCTTCAAATAGTAAAGCGTATAGAGTTTTCAATACAAATTCGGGTTTAGTAGAAGAATCTTGTGATGTTCAATTTAATGAAACTAACGCCTCTGAAGAAAAGCAAGAGAATTTGGATGATGTAGGAGATGAAGAACTATGCAAAGCCATGGAGAACATGCAAATTGGTGACATCAAGCCAAAGGAAGACCCAACATTACCTACCTCATCAAGACAAGTTGAGCCACCAACCTCTTCTACAACAAGCAACATCAAGTCATAGATGATGAAGAAAAGGACCAACAACCTACTACCTACAAGATCCACAATGCAATTGCCAAGGATCATCCAATAGATCAAATATTGGGTGACGAGAGTAAGGGTGTTCAAACTTGCTCTAGAGTAGCTTCTTTTTGTGAACATTACTCTTTTGTGTCTTCTCTTGAACCAAAACGTGTAGATGAAGCTCTAGATGACCCAAATTGGGTTAATGCCATGCATGAAGAATTAAACAACTTCGCTTAAAATGAAGTATGAACTTTGGTGGAAAGACCCAAGAAGCACATTGTGATAGGCACAAGATGTGTCTTCCGAAATAAGGAAGATGAAAATAGAGTTGTGGTAAGAAATAAAGTAATGTTAGTTGCTCAAGGTTATACTCAAGTTGAGGGTTTAGATTATGATGAAACTTTTGCACCCGTAGCTAGACTTGAGTCAATTAGAATCTTGCTTGCTTTTGCATCTAGCTTTGATATTAAATTATTTCAAATGGATGTCAAAATTGCCTTTCTAAATGGAACAATCTTCGAACTAGTATATGTTGAACAACCTCTGGGTTCGAAGATTCAAAATATCCTAATCATATTTATAAGCTCTCAAAGGCGCTACATTGTTTAAAACAAGCTCATAGAGCATGGTATGAGCGCCTTCGAGATTTTCTCGTCTCAAAAGGTTTTAAGATTGGAAAAGTAGATACAACCTTATTCACAAAAATCATTAGTGATGATTTCTTTGTATGCCAAATTTATGTTGATGATATTATATTTGGTTCCACTAACCAAGATTTTTGCGAAGAATTTGGTGAAATGATGTCTAGGAAATTTGAGATGTCAATGATAGGTGAACTAAGTTATTTCCTTAGACTTCAAATCAAACAATTCAAAGATGGAACATTCATAAGCCAAACAAAGTACGTCAAAGATCTTTTTAAGAAATTTGGCATGGAAGATGCAAAATCCATCAAGACACCTATGGCAACAAATGGACATCTGGATCTCGACGAAGGAGGTAAGTCGGTAGATACAAAGCTTTATAGATCTATGATTGGTAGTTTGCTTTATCTTATTACATCTAGGCCCAATATCATGTTTAGTGTGTGCATGTGTGCTCGCTTCCAAGCTTCTCCAAAGGAGTGTCATTTAAAGGCCGTAAAAAGAATTTTAAGATATTTAAAATATTCCTATAACATAGGGCTTTGGTATCCTAAAGGTGCTAAATTTGAATTAATTGGATATTCGGATTCCGATTATGCGGGTTGCAAAGTGGATAGAAAAAGCACCTCGGGAAGTTGTCAATTTTTAGGAAGATCTTTAGTGTCTTGGTCTTCTAAGAAACAAAATTCCGTAGCATTATCAACCGCCGAAGCCAAATATGTTTCCGTCGGAAGTTGTTGTGCTCCATTGCTATGGATGAGGCAAACATTGATGGACTATGGAATTAATTTTGCTAAAGTGCCTTTTTTGTGTGACAATGATAGTGCGGTCAAAATTTCCAATAATCCAGTCCAACACTCAAGAACCAAGCATATAGATATTCACCATCATTTCTTGAAGGACCATGTAAGCAGAGGAGATATTTGCATTAGCCACATCCGGACTGAAGACCAATTAGCGGATATATTCACCAATCCCTTAGATGAAAGCCGCTTTTGCAATTTAAGGAATGAATTAAATGTCATAGATTATTCCAACGTTGCATAAATTTACGGCTCATCTAAATGTATGCTCGCTTGAAGTAGCTTGAGAGTTGTTGTGCAAAAGATTTTATGCAAAAAAGTTTTGATTTTAATCAAAAGCAAAAATTATTTGAAGCTATTATTTTGGTATATTTAATGCATAATGATCCTTAATGATTTTAGTTGAGTGCAAAAACTAAAGTTCATTTGCATCTACTCGCATTCCAATCCATTCCCTTCAAGTTCCAGAAAAATCGGAACTACCGCTATTGTCCCTGTGGTACTTCCGTTGACCGGAACTACCGGCTGTGTAAGCGGAACTACCCGGCAATCACTACGGTACTTCCACATCTGACTTGAGGTGGGAGTAACCGCCTGGGCCCAGAGGCATATCTACGGGACCCTCTCCCTCATCCGGTCCTCCGACCACTTCCTCCGCCCGAGACCATACGAGTCTCTCTCTCTCTCTCCCTCTCAAATCCTCCACAAACCACTCCTAGATCCTCAAATCTAGTGAGTTTTTCTTCGAATTTTCAAGGTTTCTCATTTGCAAAGGGTTCAACTTCTCCGATCCTCAAGGTATTTCGGATCAAATCCCTCTGTTTGATCTCTTTTTGAACCCTAGGTCAAAATTCAAGTTTGAACAATATGTAGATAAATTTGCGCAATTAATCTAGGGAAAATGAGTAGTTTTGGTGTTTAATGGTGTTTGCACACCTATTCTATGGATTCAATCCAAGAAAACACCAAAATCTTATGCACATTGCTTAGCCCTAGAATTGGTCAAGGGGAGCAGAACTTAAGAGACCATGTGGTTGTGACCCCATGTGTGTGATGAGTAATTGACACTGGTTTTAGGAAGTTGGAGTTTGGTTTAGGTGCTTTGTGCTTAAGTACTTTCTATTATTGCAAATGTTGATTACAGTATGTCGAGCGGTGCTATGTGATGTATTTCTTGTCTGTGATGGCTGCAAGACCTTGAGGCGGAGTCGTGGCGAGGCACCAGATGACCGGACTAGGCACAGGTGGTGCCAAGGTCAAAGCGGTCGGGATGTGCCGAAGACGGTGAGAACTTGAGGTGGTTGCGAGGCTTGGACGGCAAGGAATGAGGAAGCTTCCCGGAAAATACAGGAGGGGCGTTTTGGTGAATACGCAAGGCTGCACTAAAGGAAGTGGATTTGGTTAGAGTTAGCGGGTAAAGCGTTGAGGCTTAATGGGCAAAGCAATTGGTGAACCCATTATGAAATGCTATAAATAGGGGAAGGCTCTCCTGGTAGTTGCATGGCATGTGAGAGGAGTTTGGGGTCTTTCCTTTTTCCTCCTCCTGTGTGAGGCTCTTCTTTCTGTTGGAGAGTAGTTGAGAAGAGCAGGACTTTGTTTCTCTTTTGTCTCCCGTGTGTGAGTTCTTGTTTTCTTGGTTTTGTGTGTGGATTGCTCAAAATGTGAGAGAGCATGTGATCTGGCTGTAGTCTAGCATCTATGTAAGCATTCATCTCTCAGACTCAATTTGAGAAGACTTTCTGTGTTTGAGTTGATCTGAGTCTCAATCTCTTCATGTGCTTCGGTTTCATGCTCTGTGCTTTGGTATTCTTGTTTGTTTTTGGGCTGTGTTGAATCCTTTAGAGAATAGCTTCTAATCTTTGCTCTGTGATGAGAATATGATTCAAGACCAATTGGTCAGTTAATTTCCAGAATAAAAAATCAGATTTAATGAGTACTTTCTTCCCTCAGATGTGTGCCTCAAAATCCTCTGCCTAGGGTTTATTGTTTTTCGTAAATAGAGGAATCCTACGACTTTGATTTCTTGGCAAGGAGTTGTTTCAGCTTTGTGTTTTGGTCTCTTTTTGGATTGAGGTTATTGCTTTCCTTCATAGTCTGAAATATCACGGCCAAATGAACAGTGAATTAAAATATGTGAGCATTCTGGGTTCAGAGACCGTGAAACTGCTATTTCCTTGTTTTTGTTCTACCATTCTTCTCTGATGGTTGTAGACAAAAGGGTGATTTAGAGTATGTTTTCTTGTTGTCTCTTGCTGTCCAAACCATTTCTTCCGTATGTCTTCAGTCTGTATTATTTATTGTGTTCAGTTGAGGACGGCTGCTTTTATGTCTACTGCTCAGTTTTAGTTTTGGCCGTATAGCAGCTAGGTTCCATATGAGGTACGGTCTGAATTTTCAGCAGTTCTTCAGTTCTAAGCTGCAGTCAGTCGAATGCTTCCTGCTTCTTCTATCTCGCTGTCAAAAATGTTCTTTCAAGCTGTGTTTTCTCTTCTAAATTTGGTTAGCTATTTAGTCTAAAAATCTGTTCTCTGTGGACTGAAAAGGAGCAGCAAACTTATGGAAATCTCTCTGTCATTTAGGTCTTTTGCTCTTACTGTGCCGATTCCTTTTTTAGGCTGTACTCGGATGTTTCCTCTATTTTCAGTCTGAATAGTGTGCAGCTTGTTGTCTTTTCTGCAAAGGTCTGTTTTCTCCATTTGTGCTCTTTTCAGTCTTCCGTAAAAAACATTTGCAGCAGCAGGATTGTTTGGTTAATTCTCAGTCGGCTGCAGCTTGCTGTTAGGTGTGCATTTCTGCGTTCTATTCTTAGCTATAGATTTAATTTCTCTGTTGTCCCATTCTTTGTTTCTGACAAAAAGGGCAGCTACTGTGTTTATCTTTGTCTGTCACTTTGTAGATTGCTCTAGGCCATTCATCTCAATCAATCTCAAGTTAGGGATTGAGTTCTTTGTCACAAACAATGGGTTCTTTTAGCTGTCTTGTTTACCGGAGTGGTCCTCTGACTGAATCACTCAATCTTGATTTTGTCTTGCCGATCAGTCAGCTTACTACTTTTATAGTTTCGGTCAATGGTTCACTTGGCATCTTTCCAAAGTTGATTTTGTCCGGGTGTGCATCAATGGACAGGCTGCAGTCGGCTGGTCTTTTCTCTTCAGTGAACAGCTGTAAGCAAAAAAACAATTGAAGCACGTCTCCTGTTTTTTAGTTTTTGTCTGCTTTTTAGTTTGGACAGTTTTCGGTTTTGAGTATTCAATTGAGACTTCTCTTCCTGGTTAGACTGATTGATCTTCTATAATCCAACTGGGAGTGAGTGCACGGTTAGACCGTCATCCAACTTGGGTTCAGACCATCCCTATGTTGGTGACAGTGCTCGAAGCCGTCTGTGGTCAGTTTGTTCTTCTAAGATTTCTGCTTTAGACCAAACCAGTTCTTGTAGCTCAAGTCTTTTCAATTTCTCAACAAATTTGTTTTTGACTTCCAGTGAGCAAATTTAAATCTTGCTTCATAGCTTCTGTAGCTATTGGAGAAGAAAAATGTGAGAGTACTTGGGGACTTTTTTAAAGGCACCATTCACCCCCCTGTTGCCATTTTCGGCCCTACAATTGGTATCAGAGCCGATTAGCTCTTCCTCATAGATCTTAACCGGTCTCTACAGCCATGGCGACAGATAATTATTCCACCAAGCCCCCGATCTTCGATGGGATCGACTATCCCTTCTGGAAGAGTCGGATGAAGACCTACATCTAGGCTCAGGGCTACGCCATCTGGCGAAAGGTCAAGACCTGGTATGTTGTTCCTGCCGATGAGAACATCAACATGGCAAACATGCCTGATGTTGAGGCGAATGCTAAGGCAAGGAACATCATAATTCAGGGTCCGAGCAGAAGCGAATTCGATCGCATCTCTTATCTGACGTCGGCCCTCGACATCTGGGTGACCCTCGATGCATACCATGAGGGCACCACCTAGATCAAGACGGTATGACAGGACCAGTTCAAGCGAGATTACAACAAGTTTGAAATGCTCGCTAGTGAGTCCTTGGATGAGTGTTTTGCGAGATTTCACAAGATTCTGAGCAACCTCCGAGCGGTCGGTCTCACATACCCCGACTCGGACAACGCTTGACAAATGCTTTCTGCTCTTGACTCTTGGGGGCTTTTTTAAAGGCACAATTCACCCCCCTCTGTTGCCATTTCTGGTCCTACAGAACTATCGCTCGATAGGCGCGGTACTACCGCAGTGTGGTACTACTGGCCCCTGAACGGCGGTACTTCCGATTTCCCTGACAGAACAGCAAATTCACTCCATTCTTTTTTCAGTCTTAATTGATCTATTCTTCCTTGGTTCTAACCCTATTCTTCCTTGCTCTTAGATGCCTAAGACAAGAAATGCGGGCCAGAGACTGTATTCTTCTGCCACATCTGGGGATTCTTCAGGGGCTCTTGCTCTTCCATCCACCGCCCCATCTTCGTCAGAGGCAGCTCAGAAGGCTGCACAGGACAAGGGGAAGGAACCAGCTTCGGAGTTAGACTCAGAGACAGAGTCTGAGCAAGTTGTCAGTTCTCTTATGGAGGAGTCCGAGGAGGACTTGGCAGACAGGGAGGATCCTCAGATTGACCTGAGGAAAATTACAGCTGACGAGTATGCTAGACTTAGGCACAGAAATCAGTTTGAGCTGCCCTGCAACTCCATCAATCCCAGATTTCACACTAAGTTCCTGGAGCAGGTTTATGAGCAGCTGTATGGGAAAAACCGCCTATTTGCAGATCACAAGTACATTGATTGGGATCACCTGGACTCGATCGACAAATATGATGGGACATATAGGCTATTTTAGAGGGCTGGGCTGCATCAATTGGTGGCACTCAAGTCTGATTATAATGAGGATATTATCAGCCAGTTCTATGCTACTGTGTACATTTCGCCTAATTTTCAGCAGATGACTTAGATGACCATTTGCCAGAAGCTCGAGGCCAACCGACATGACTTTGAGCTAGCACTGAGGGTAGAGTCTAGTGCTTTTGAGAAGGTATATGACAAGCCTGCCCTTGACCTTCCCGACATTGAGGAATATTATGACTATACCAAGAAGTTCATCCCAGGGAAGCTTGTAGGCCTTCTCCCCCATTTCTAGCTTGGTAAACAGAATCATCAACCACACCATCTTCCCTAAGAGTGGGAATTTCGATGCCATTCACGGTCATGCCTGGAACCTCATTGACTACATTATGAAGGGCAGCAAGTTTGATGTGGTAGATGTGATCATTAGGGATATAGCTTCCTCCAAAAATGATAGGATCAGGCGGATCAACTATGCACCCTACATAATGGCCCTCATCAAGAGGAAGACTGAGTTTAGGGGTGGTTTGGGAGGAGTGCACAAACCTTACAAGCCCAGGCCATAACCTCCTATTCCCACATCTGCTCGCTCTCAGCAGTCAGATCCAGCAGCAGCACGATCCTCAGCAACAGGTGCAGCAGCAGCACAGCCCGAGGAGGCAGGCCAGCCTTCACTTTCCCAGATTTACTCGGCCATCCTCCAGCTGCGAGACTCCCAGGCTGAGGGCTTCACCTCCCTGACCTCCAGGATGGATTCTTTGGATGGAAGGTTGACTTCACTAGACGGGCGTGTTGCAGCCATCGAGCAGTCCCTATCCCAGTCCCCTTTGCCTCTACGCTACACTCGACGTCGCCATCATGATCCTTCTCCTCCAGGACCTTAGGAGTAGCTCTTTTTGGTATTTGATGCCAAAGGGGAGAAGTTGGGGAGAAGTTAAGTAGTTGGGACTAGGATGGGCTTTTGGGCTATCTATCTTAATTTATGCTTTTGGGATGTAATGAACTTTTTCTACTTTTGGATGCTATTGGATGATTATTGAATGTAATGACAGTTATGCTTATGCTCATTTATTCCCATGATATGCTGTCTTTATGTCACGTGCATCTTGTCCCTTATGTGATGTTTTTATTGTCTTTATATATATGCATATGTTTAGGGGGAGTTTCCCCTCCTCTTGACTTTAAAAGGAGATGATTCACCAATTGCTAAGATAAAATTTTATTGCAAGAATTACTCTCATTTTAAGTCACAATAGAATATACAACTAGTTGTCAAAACAAGTGGTATATTCAACAATTCATTTCTCACATAAAACTTGTGTTGTCATCAATTACCAAAAAGGGGGAGATTGAAAGCATCGGATTTTATAACGGCGGTAGTACCGCGTCGACTTTCCAATGGTCACTGCCAATTACCAAAAAGGGGGAGATTGAAAGCATCGGATTTTATAACGGCGGTAGTACCGCGTCGACTTTCCAATGGTCACTGCAGAGCCTCTGAAATAGCCGTTCTGCCGCGCCAGAAGGGGAGCGGAACTACCGGCCGTAGGCCGGCGGTAGTTCCGCTCGCCCTGAATTTTCTGAAATTTGTTCTAAACAGCTAGTTTTGGTTGGTGAGGGGTATAAATACCTGTACCACTACCCAAGGACAGTAAGAAGAGACCCATTGAACATTCTTGAGCATAGAGCATTCACTCCACACCTCCATTTCACTTTGAGCATTAAATTTGAGGTGGTCGAGCAAAAGTGCATCGCATTCATTAGTTGATCTTTTAGCACTCATTTGTAATCAAGTGAAGCCCTGGTTTATTACTCTTGGTGGTTGCCGGCACCTGGACGATTGGGAGGAGGATTGATCGGTGATCATCTCAAGGGAGTTTGTGAGAAGGCCCGACATTCGTGTGAAGGTTGGAGCTCACCTACCCGGAGCGGGGAAGAGCTACATCTAGTGGACTCGAGGTGTTTCGGCTTAATTCGTGGAGCCGGTGCGATTTGTTCGGGCTAATCTCATTGTGGACTAGGGGAAATCAGCAAGTTTCCGAACACCACGGTAAAATATGGATTGCATACATCTCTCACTTGTTTTCTTCTAGCTCTTATTTGTTAGTATTATTGTGACCATTTGCTTGATATAGAGCTAGTGTTATTTCTTTCTTGACTAGAATTGTGTATGCTTAAGTGTTTTACATTCTTACTAAATTGAAATTGTAAATAATTAATTTAGAAGAAAAGAAATTTTAAAAACCTCCTATTCACCCCCTCTAGTCGGTATCTTTGATCGTATAGAGTTTCAAATAGATTCTGGCTTCTAGAAGCCAGTAGCTAGAAGCTATCGTTATTTTGAACATGGCCTAAGATGGCATACGGATAGGAGACCATGTGTCCATGTGCCTGCCTATTCTCCCTCCTTTTCTTGCACTCGAATCTATCCTCCCATAGCAATGGAACTGTTTTGCATATCTTGCACTGTAGCTACTTTTTTCAAATTTGGCTTCCCGAGTCACAAATTTTCAATTGTGGCCCCTTCCACAACCATGGTAGCACTTGCCGAGCTAGGAGGCACCTGTCGAGCTACCAAAGCTCGGCAGGAGCACGTGTCAAGTTAGCCAGCCACGTCATGTGCTTAATTAATGTAATCATGTGCTTAATTAGTGTAATCACGCGCTTAAGTAATCATGCACTTATTGTGGATGGTTGCCGAGCTAGGGGAGCTCAGCAGGAGCATGTCCCGAGTTAGCCGGCCACATCATGCGCTTAACTAATGTAATCATGTGCATAATTAGTGTAATCACATGCTTAAGTAATCATACGCTTATTGTGGATGGCTACTGAGTTATGGGAGCTCGGCGGGTGCTCCTGCCGAGCTAGGCCCCTAGCTTGATAGGTCAGTGGGCCCGGTCTACTCTATGCGCATTGCTCGCCTACCGTGCTCGCCTAGACTGCCGCCTTGGTGATGTGTTGTCGAGCTCCGGTGGCGCGGCAGGAGAAACATATTGCCTCGTACCTGCTAAGCTCAAAAACGGAGCTAGATTTATAAAAAAAAACATGCAGATGGCTAATTTGCTTTTTAAAAAAATAAGCTACAGTACCTGCAAACACGTCAGAGCAGTGAGCGCAGCCTGGCCACCCAACCCAACCAACCGATGAGAAAAAGAAAAGGCGAAGGAACACGGCATGTTCTGGCGCACGCAAGGCAGGCGGCGAACGCGCAAGGTGACAGCAGAGAAGCGAGGCGTGCCGTGGGTGGGAGGGGAAACGCGCTAGTGGGGCGCGCAGGCAGGGAGAGGAGGAGAATGGATTGCTTGCTTGCTCCGTTTCTACGTGATTTCTTTCCTTCTCTTCCCCAGTTTTTTGCACATCGCTGAGAATTTTGTCAGTGGTCATGCTAGCGAGTGATTCTCCTTCTCAATGTACTTGGAAGTGGCCAGCTTGTAAGACATGATAAAAACCCTGAAAAGCTTCCAACAGTAATGATCTTCTAAATTATGGTTAGATGACAAATATTGAACTATTTGGATCACGTTTGATAATACGTATTATTTTCTTCAAAGATCTGTTACAACGCACGGACACTCTATTAGTGATTGATAAATCCAAGTGGTAAATATAAAGCCTCCCCTGGTTAGCACCGCAGGCAAGATCCAATGCATTCTCTAAACAGTAAAGTAAGAACCAATATTTACTAAGAAATTCAACCGTCAAGCACAAAAGCCTAATTGTTTAGCCAGTTCCTGTTTTACTTTTATGCCCATGGTGTAACAGATTATACCTTCACTGGCTCAAACAAGTCGTGCTAAATGCATCCCATATATACATATATGCATGAGTGCACAACAGCTTATACATGATACATTGATACCACTGCACTGAAGTTCCAATAATTGATTATGACAAAAGAGTAGCCCAACACCTTAACTTGTTACTCCGATTACTTTATTTTATTCCAGGGAGTCTCCCAATCAGGAAGACGATAATGCATAAGCTAAGTATCTTACAAACGAGTAGCTGGTTGTCAGCAATTCATCATGGAGTAAAACAATAAACGATTGTCATCTTCGTACATTGCAATCTTCGTATATTATTGTGGCTACTGACCAAATAGTGAAGTAGGAGAGTAGTGAAATGGATGAGATGAATGGACAATGCTTCCCCCCTTTCCATCCGTGGGGTGTGTATATATTTCCTCATAGGGTTTAATTACAACTTTGCCCTTACATATACTTGTCTCCCCTAGGGGCACACAGGTAATTACACATATCCTGTTAGGCCTTGCAACTCTCTAACAGGCCGGATGAGCTCAGGTGGAGGCCACCCCTACCACAGGTGCCTCTCATGGTAAAGGGCTTCTCACGGACCGAAACCACGCCGACAAGCCCTTTGGCCCCCTCCGTTCGTGTGGCCTGTGATGCCTCTGATGACGGGCTACGCGGGCCGAAGTAATTTCGGTACCCGCTTGAAATCTGAACGTCCCTTCGTATGTTGAAGTCGAAGCGGCCTTCGGACGTAGTGGGACACGCGGCCACATTGTATTGGCGCATCGTGCGCTGTCAGTCGGCGTTTGACCATGGTCTTGCGGATCGGTCTAATGACGTTTGCACGCCGAAGTCGAACCGTCGTCGAACGTAGTGGGACACGCGGCAAAATCTTATTTGCGCGTCGTGCGCTGTCAGTCAGCGTTGGGCCGCGACGGGCGTGCGTTCAAGGCGTCGTGGGACACGTGTGCGGGCGCTATGGGAGGTCGTGCGGTGTCAGTTTCCACCGATTGTGCTTCCCAATCATGGGGGAGCCGGACGGTCTTTAAAAAGGGGTCACCGTCGCGTCGCTGTCCCACTTTGCACTTCTGTGTCAACACTGCCTTTTCGCCCACTACTCTCATGTGCCCCGCCGCCGTATACACCATCTTCCGCCGCCGTTCATCGCCGCACTTCGCGCCGTTAGCCGCGTGTGACCACCGGTGGTGTGAGAGGTTGACCCAGGAGACCGTCGTCGCGTACCGCTCACCGTCGTCGGAAGGCCTGCAGCTGAGATGGCCCGTGGTGACGACCGTTCTCGCCGGCCGAGCGCTGTCGCATCATCAAGCTGTGGCGGTTCCTCTAGCCGGTGCAGCTCGTCAGTGATCGAGATCGAGTACGAGCTGATCGACCGCGACCCATCACTGGTGAACAAGCGATGGAGCGCGGCAAGGAAGCTTAGTGGCATCTGCTCAAATGTGCTGGGGCAAAGCTTGGTGACGGAGGAGACCATTCGGTCTCTTTTGTGCGAGGGAAAACTTTCAGACCGTAGTGCGGTTCATGTTCCCTCTGCCAAAGAGACGGAGCCACATCCCACGGATTCAAAGGCGGTGGTCTTTGTCACTTACCTTGACGCTGAACTCTGATTCCCCTCCGCGTTGTTCGTCAGTGAAGTGCTTCGGACGTACGGGCTGGAGCTGGCGCACCTCACTCCGAACGCACTCGTCCACCTGGCCGTCTACTGATGGGCATCACGGACGGAGACGGTATGGCCTAGTGCCGCTTTATTCGCATTTCTCCACGATGCACGATGCCAACCGAAGAAGCTGGACGGGGGTGAATACTCGAACTTCGGAAGCGTTAACTTTGTGTTCCGTTCGTAGTGCACGAAGCTGTTCCCAGCGAACGCGACCTAGGCAAAATGGGAATTGAACTGGATACGGAGGTGGTTCTACCATCGCGTGGAGGGCGGCAGTAGCCTGAAGTGGACGAGCCGACCAATGGACTTCAACACCTCACCTTCGGTGACTTTGGACCGCGACGACGAACACCGCGCGCGGAGGCTGGTGGGGGTTGCGCTCCGGTTTAACATACAGGACCTCGCAGAGGAGTTCCTGATGTTCCGAGTAGCTCCGTTGGCCTGCAAGTGGATCGTGCAACCCAGGCCTGCCCGCGACGATAGCATTCGACCGACGGTGGCTTCGCTGCCGAGGCCCCCCCCCCCCCCCGATCCAAGTGAGTCTTCAATCACCCGTGTTGGGCGCAAAGTGACCGCTGTCAGTAGTTTTAACCCTTCTTTTCGCAGAGCTTCTCCTCGCGGACACGGAACACGTGGCGACAGTGTACCTTGGGCCATATGTAACTAAGGAGCACAGTCTTCGGGAGTCGGTGACGGCGAACGTGGGATGGATAAACCGGGTCTGCGAAGCTCTCGGCATCCCAGTGCCAGAGCGCCCAGTGCCAACCATTGGTCGGGGCCGGCCTCGGGATGGCGATGACAAGGGGGAAGCCTCTCCCTCTTGCCGAAGGGCCCGGTCACCTGCCGCCCGTCTGCTCAGCGGCCACCCTTCCCGAAGGACCTTACATATACTTGTTGTGACTACTGACCAAATAGTAAAATAGAAAAGTAATAGAGTGGATGAGATGAATGGACAATGATTGCCCCATTTCCATCCGTGGGGCAAGTATATATTTCCTCATAGGGTTTAATTACAACTTTGCCCTTACATTTACTTGTCTTCTCTAAGGGTATACAAGTAATTACACATATCATGTTGGGCCTTGCAACTCTCTAACAGACCAGATAGACTCAGGTGGGGCTACCCTACCACAGTTATCTTATCAGACTATGCGTACAGCTAATCAAACTGAACTATAGCAATTCTTTTTAACTGAATAAAACGGCATCAATTTCACTCGGCTTCGGTGTTATGCAACGTTTAGAAGAAAAAAAATACAAGCTTTTCTGGATCGGTAAAAGTAAAACGACACATGTACTCGAATCTTCATTCTTTTTACTCATCTTTACACGTACCTGAACTAAAGTGCATCTGTGCGTGCATCCTCCAAAAGCTAGCAAAATCTAGTAGCGATGAACTTGTCCTTTACTTTTCTTCCACCGCTCAAGATACCTTGCCGCGATACCTTCAGTAGCATCCTCTAGCTGTCTTCTGCATTGTTCTTCAAGGAAGGAAGGACAGAAAGAGGAAGAAAGAAAGGGGGTTTAGCTGACCCACAGCACCTATTCGTCGACCCTTTTACCAATTGATAATCGTTGCAGCTGCAGCATGCTTTGCATCTGTGTTTGAACAGAGACTAGTATATATTGCACATGTATGTGTTGGCCTGGTCGGCTCTGAACAATCCAAGCCTAGGCGTCTAGGGCAAGCACTAGAAGAAGAAGTCGCCATGGCACAGCAGTTGCTGCACGGGGTGATTGAGGCCAATATTCTGGAGGCGGATCTGTCGTCCAGGAAGGTATGCGTACGTTCCTCCTAGTTCCTTACTGTATGTGTGTCTTTATCTTCTACTCCCTCTGTTTCGTTATAATTATCCATGTCTAAAGTGTAGTTATTATAATTTTTTTTACTCTATAATTTTACTTAAATGCTTTAAAAGAGGTTAAATGACCATGATATGTCATTTAATAAAGATACATACGATTATTTTACATTAACTAGTTATTAAATCTAGTGTTATCTTAGTCTGTACTTATGGTGATGATAGTTAGAAAGAAAACATCCGGAAGGAGCAAAGTTTTGTCGGTGCAAATAAATGCTAATGAAATTGCTACAGATAAACGAATTTGCGCATACAGATGGCTATTTGTTGGGACGCATGAACAGATTGTTAGGGTGCTAGGCATCTAAGCAGGCCACTATACTGTGAGCTCTGGCGATGAACTTACTACAGAGTATAGAGTCCTTGGCGTCTTGGTTTTCCGAAAAATCCAACTGCAGTCCTAATACGGGTGCTTATCATAGGTCTTAACAATTTTAGGCTGTGTACTACCCGAGTCAGGAGGGATGGGCCAGGTCCGGCCGAAAGAGGCTGGCTGACGTTGCTGGGGTGGGCTCGCCTCGGACGTCGTTTTATGTTTTTCCCAAGGAGTGAAGTTATTTAAGCTGTCAAAGTATCAAATTTCAAAAAATCCACAAGCAAACCCATTAAGAAACTACTCCATCCGTTCCACCGTATAAATCTAAAACTCACTATACATACAGACCAAAAAGATATTAAATTCAAAAAAATAATATTATTAGAGCATCTTCAATAGTATCATCTCAGTTGTTTCTTAGCTATATTAAATGCATAAAATCCTACATAGAGAATAGATAATGTGTTGTCCCTTACACAAGAGACGATATGAGCCCACAAACCAATGCAAATAGTAAGAAGGTGTGAGGCAAGAAGTTATAGTAAAAATAGTATAAAATAGTTAGAGAAATAATTTACTGTTAGAAATATTATCTCTAGTGCTATCTTTAGGTGAGGTGGAAAACTTAAAGACAACCTCAAGAGACAAACCATTGTATATGCCCTTAGATTATGCATACCCCCATTAAATGGCATAGTACAACTATTTATTTATTCTCTTTAATATTAAAGTAGGGATATATACTGAAAAATTATAATAACTACATCTTTTGTCTCCACAATAAAGTTATATTGTAGGACGACGTTTTTCAAGAATGAAGACTTATATTGTGGGATAGAGGGAGTACTATCATGTACTCCTTTCATCCATGTTTGTAAGACATATTTTTTAAATTGTCTTGTTCATAAATATAGGATGTATTTCATATTCTAATGCAAAATTAATGTGAGATTTCCTATGTACTCGTAATAAATATCCTGTTTTACTTTATATTCTCTACATGTATGTATTAAATATAGTGTTTAGATATAATAATTATAGGTAATCTAGTTATTTTTAATATCTCTTTGATGTATATGTTAAAAGAAAATATGTTTTTTAAACTTAAACCGAGAAAGCAGTAGTTAGTAAGAGCTTGAGGCATAGCCATGACCCACTAAACAGTAAGCATCTTTTTTATACTCTTCGAATTATTTTGTGCTATATTGATATTTTTAAAACGTATCTGAAACGGCTAAATTATTTCCACAATGTAATTGTTGCGTTTAGAATTTTGTTGACTATTCTTGTGACTATTGCATATGGTACAAAAAGATTATGTAAATTGAAGTTGTTAAGCTCTACTTCCGTTCTATAGTGACTCAGGAAAGACTTAACAATAGCACTTGAAATTGATGTTTAATTTGGAGAAGACTATTTATGAGGATAATTGAAGATTTTGTTTAAGGGAAACTAGAAGAATTATGCTTTTCAAGGAAAAGTTCAGACATTAATTTAGACACTTGTAAGGAAAAAATGTATTACAGTTGTAACATATCAAATGAAGATTATTTTTCATTTTGGTAATTAACTTTTATTGAGTGTAGGGCTTAATTTTAAGGAAAAATCCATAAGCACCCCATAAGTCACCTATTTTTTTAAAAAATTTGCCCCATATGTCTAATTATCATTTACTTTGCCCCCCTCCCCCCCCCCCCCCATACGTTAAGTTGGCATGCAAATAACCACCTAAACCGCATGTTAGCACTATTTCTCATGGTTTTTGTTATTTTAGGCACTTGTTTAGTGGTGCAAATCTTATTTCAATTATGCTAATACATATTTCAATTATTAGGGTGCTTTCGGCATTTGTAATATATCACTTCATTGCTAATGTTTCAATGCTAAAAACTTGTATTACAAATATCAAAAGCACCCAAATCATTGAAATCACTTAAATAAGTACTATAATAATCGAATTAAGTACCAAATATAATTAAAACACGAGAAAATACTACAAATATGCGACCTAAGGAGTATTTGCAGGCCAACTTAACTTATGAGGAGTAAATTAAATAAAAATAAGATATGGGGGAAAATTGAAAATACAGATAACTTATGGGGTTGTTTATGAATGCATCCCTACTTTTAAATTTAGCGCAGTACTAGTTGGACTAGCTAATGGCCTGGTTCGTTAGTGCTTACGGCTTACGACTTCTATATGGATGAACAATAACGCATCGTTAAACGGTGCATTTTTTTAAAACGGGGTCTACAGATAAATTGTAGTACAAACTATACCGAGTTCAGTTGTACTGGTCAAAATCGCATGCGACTATTTCTCTCTATATACTACCTCTTACAAATAGACCAGAATTCAAAAACCACAACCATGAATCATAAGCCTCAGCTCTAAAGAACCCACCCATTGGTTCATCGATGCCTGTTTACTCTTGGTGCTACTTTTATGGTTGATCGGTATATGATAGAGTTGACATACACTGTTGAGCTCTTTTGCACCAGCCTATGTTTAAAAGCTGCAATTCTCATTACAATGTATACGGTGTTCACTAAGGAGCTAGATGCTAATCAGACAGTAGACTGACGTCTAGCATCTAATCACTGCCTAAGCGGGAAAATTCGGCTAAGTAGGCAAGGTGGTGGGTGGCGTGGTGTCTAGACCCATTTTTTAGAACACTGAATTTACATGTGCAATCCACTAACCATAATTAAAAAAATAATTTCATGCAACCAGACGTTGAAGAGGAAGATCTTCTCATGGATCAAGATGCTGGTCTTCTGCAACGCGCAGGCAGCTTAACTAACCCTGAACCCTCCATCAATTCTTGTCACATTAACAACCCTAACGCATTGTAAGTTTGCGACTGCGGACGCAGCAAATGGAGAACGGGCTGTACGCGACGGTGGACATCGACAAGGCGCGCGTCGGCCGGACGCGCCTGCTGGACCTGACAAACGCCCCGCAGTGGGAGGAGTCGTTCCACATCTACTGCGCGCACGACGCCAGGGACGTCGTCTTCACCGTCAAGGTCGACAACCCCGTCAGCGCCACGCTCATCGGCCGCGCCTACCTCCCCACCGAACGCGTCGTCAATGGCCAGCAGGTGGACGAATGGCTCCCCATCTGCGACGAGAACCGCCGCCCGCTGGACGGCGGGGACAGGATACACGTCAAGCTCCAGTTCATCGACGTGGCCAATGACAGGGAGGCCGGCTGGGGCACCGGCGTCGGCAGCCCGGGGTACCCGGGAGTGCCGCGCACCTTCTTTGGGCAGCGCCAAGGCTGCCGGGTGAGGCTGTACCAGGACGCGCACATCGCCGACGGCTTCGCGCCGCAGATCCAGCTCGCCGGCCGCAGGCCCTACGAGCCGCGCCGGTGCTGGGAGGACTTGTTCGAGGCGATCACCAACGCCCGGAGGATGGTGTACATCGCCGGGTGGTCCGTGAACACCGACGTCGCGCTGGTGCGCGACCCACGGAAGCCGTCATCGGGGACGCTCGGCGAGCTGCTCAAGAAGAAGGCGGAAGACGGCGTCACGGTGCTGATGCTGGTGTGGGACGACCGCACGTCCGTGGCGCTCGGCCCGATCCGGCGCGACGGACTGATGGCCACGCACGACGAGGACACGGCGAGCTACTTCCGCGGCACGCGCGTGCACTGCGTCCTGTGCCCCCGGAATCCCGACCAGGGCCGGAGCTACGTGCAGGACGCCGAGACGGCCACCATGTTCACGCACCACCAGAAGACGGTGATCGTCGACGGCGGCGGCAACCCCGCGACGAACGCGCGGCCGGGCCTCGTGAGCTTCCTCGGCGGCATCGACCTCTGCGACGGGAGGTACGACACGCAGGAGCACCCGCTGTTCCGGACGCTCGGCACCACGCACCGCGACGACTTCCACCAGCCCAACTTCCCTGGCGCGTCCATTAAGAAGGGCGGCCCTAGGGAGCCGTGGCACGACATCCACTGCCGCGTCGAGGGCCCGGCGGCGTGGGATGTGCTCAAGAACTTCGAGCAGCGGTGGCGGAAGCAGGGCGACGGCGACCAACACCTTGTCACCCTCGACGTGACCTGGCAGGAGCGCGAGGCCACCCAGGACGCCGAGTCGTGGAACGTGCAGGTGTTCCGGTCTATCGACGGCGGCGCGGCGTACGGTTTCCCGGAGAACCCCTACGAGGCGGCGCGTATCGGGCTCGTGACAGGTAAAGACAACGTCATCGAGCGCAGCATCCAGGACGCGTACATCCACGCCATCCGCCGCGCGCGGGATTTCATCTACATCGAGAACCAGTACTTCCTGGGGAGCTCCTACGCGTGGCGGCGCGACGACGGCCTCCCGTTGGATGACATCAACGCGCTGCACCTCATCCCCAAGGAGCTGTCACTCAAGATCATCAGCAAGATCGAGGCTGGCGAGCGGTTCGCCGTGTACGTGGTGGTGCCCATGTGGCCGGAGGGCGTGCCGGAGAGCGCCTCCGTGCAGGCCATCCTGGACTGGCAGCGCCGCACCATGGAGATGATGTACAACGACGTCGCGCTGGCGATCCAAGCCAAGGGTATCCAGGCCAACCCCAAGGACTACCTCAACTTTTTCTGCCTCGGCAACCGCGAGGTGTACAGCCCCGGCGAGTACGTGCCGCCGGAGCGGCCGGACCCCGACAGCGACTACATGAGGGCGCAGCAGGCCAGGCGCTTCATGATCTACGTCCACGCCAAGATGATGATAGGTAGTATAACTTCCTTATTTCTATAGCCAATTCAAGAGCATGCGTGCCATGTTGAAGTTGAAACGTACGAAATCGATCGTTAATGGTTTCTTCTTGCTGACCGTTTGCTCGCATTTGCAGTCGACGACGAGTACATCATCTTGGGATCGGCGAACATCAACCAGCGCTCCATGGACGGCGGCCGGGACACGGAGATCGCGATGGGCGCGTACCAGCCGAGCTACCTGGCGTCCAGGAACGGGCCGGCGAGGGGGCAGGTGCACGGCTTCCGCCTCGCGCTGTGGCAGGAGCACCTGGGCCGGGCCGCGGCGGCCGCCGGCGCGCGCGACCTCCTCCAACCGTCGAGCCTGGCGTGCGTGCTCAGGATGAACCAGGTGGCGCAGCAGCACTGGGAGATGTTCGCGAGCGACGCGCCCCAGGGCGACCTGCCGGGCCACCTCATGGCGTACCCGATCGGCGTGACGGACGGCGGCGAGCTCCAGGAGACGACGGCCTGTTTCCCGGACACCAAGGCGAGGGTGTTCGGCAACAAGTCCACCTACCTCCCACCGATCCTCACCACATGATCGATCAAGAGCTGCACGGTAAAACACTGTACCTAACACGCGAGTTGTATACCGCATATGGACATGTTGCAAACTGTAAATACGCATGTGTCAGAATTGGCATTGCTACATTTGTAAATATAACATGACGGTGACTAAAAGCAGAATAAAGGGAACAGCCCAGTATGTTGAATGCACTACTGATACAGTGATACACTACGCTCTCGTAAAAACTGAAGTGCTTAAATCTTGAAGCAGTAATGTACGCACCATTTATGTGCTTTCAAATTTGTTGTGTTGTGTTGCTGGGGTGGCAGTGAGGAGGGGGATTTGGGACGTCCCGGCTCTGTTTTTTGATCTTTTGATTTTAGTTTTTTAAAAATAAAATAAATAGAGTGATTTCTTGAAAAAACATACGAGAAAACGTGGAGGAGATGTGGCTTCACCAAAAGTCACACCAAAGCTTGCTTGCTCCTTTAGCGTGCTCCCGCATGTGACTACTACATAACAAGTTCACCATAAAAATGGCAAGAAAATGAGAAAAATAGGAGCTTTTTTTATTACGGTAAAATGACTTATGGGATGTTAATGAACCAAGCTAACCAATAAGGTGCAAGCGAGAAAAGCAGTGACTTTTAGGGGTGCTTTTGGAGTTTCCCCTCATTTATTGGGATAGACTATTGCACAAACGACTGAAATTTTTTTATCTTTCAGTCACCTAAAGTTGCACTTTGAATCACCTGAAGTTGCACATGTTTTTTTTGGAGGGGGCTGCAATTTTAGTTGATTGAGAGTGCAATTTCAGGCCACCTGAAGTTGCACTCTGAATCACCTAAAGTTGCAGCTGTTTTTTTGGAGGGGGGCTGCAAGTTTAGTTTATTGAGAGTGCAATTTCATGTGACTGAAACATAAAAAAATTTCAGTCGCCTGTGCAATAGCAAAACTGTCATTTATTTCACACGAAATGCACGGCTTGTGGGTCGGGATTGGGCCCTGGCCCATTAGGAGCAGATACTACCATCTGACTTCAAAAGATCAAAAGATTCTTGCTGCTTCAGGGCTTCTTGCTGCGGAACGGCGGCGCATCGGCAACAATCGCTGAGTGGGGCTTGGTGGCACGGCGGCCGCACCATGACCTCGCGGCACGGCGGCAGTCGACCGGCAAACTGCTCTGTAGTTAGGCCTTAAGGCATGATCAGATCGAACAAAAACTCACCGATCAAAGCTCATTTTCCCTTTTGATGATCTATGTATAGCAGTGTTCTCTAGATGGCCGTCTAGCCCGCCTAGACGGTGCCTAAACGCTAAGTGCCAGCCTGCCGCCTTGGCCGCCTAATCGATTTTGTCTATCTAACCCGCCTAGGCACCCGTCAAGCCCGATTAGGCGTTAGGCGCCGATTTGCCGCCCGACTAGCGCCTCGCCTAGGGAAATACTGTTATCTGATTTTAGATTCCTTGTGTGCAGAGACATCTCCGTGCTAGCTATTCTACAGGTACGGCAAAACCCTAATAACGTGTTCAACCGGATAAGAAAAGGCGGCAAACTTGGATACGAGACGACTAGCGTTGTTTTTGTTGATTGCTGATTGAATTGGGAAACTAATTGAAACACAGCGTGTTCTTAACTAGCCTTAGTTACTAATCTCGAGAATTAAACATGAAATTAGCTGAATAATTAATGAAGAGATTACATGACCATTTCAATCTTTCAAAATTTACAACAACTCAATTGAAGCAAAATGACAATTAAGTTAAGAGGGTGCAGTAACAAATAAAATTTCTCAGGATTATGTCACTAAACTCATACGTTATAAATTCATACAATTTATGAATACAACATTTTCGCTAATATTATACAGTCATATCCATACACACAATTGAGTACAATATATACAATTACAATTAACCATATTCTACACGAGCTGGAGTAGTCTATATTTAATACTTGCAAGAAGAACAAATAACAAAATACCAAAAAAGACCGAACAAACTAATTAAACTAAGCTAAAGTTGTTGTCAGAACCCTCGTTTGAGTAATAAAAATGGGCAAGTCGCTCATCAAGATACCAGACCGTCTGGGGCCAGTCGGCGCCTCTCGCAGCCATAGAGTTTCATCATCCAGCATTAGAAACAAACCTGAATCAATTCTGAGTTCCTTTTTCACTGCAAGCAAACCCAGTAAAAAGAGGATTTACTAAATTACCAGAGCTATGAGATCGAGTAGACTTACTAGACGAGGGTGAGTAGGCGGCCTAAAAAATCTTCTCTAATTAATTATCAATTTCTATTTGGCTAAACTCAGCAAATAATACAGAAGCTTAACTCAAAAGATTTTAGCACAAATAATGCCTAAAACAACTGAATTCACCTAAGTGCACCAACAAAATAAACCTATGTCAAGATTTGCAATTCTACAATGACAAGCAATTAATTTAATTCTATGAATATAAATTACTTGAATGTAAATTGAACACAAGAAAACAAACCACAATTAACACGGTTGCCTTTTATCATAGTGTTCGAACAATGGAGAATCTAGAACGAAAAATGAGGGTGGGCTGAAAAATATGTATTCTTCTACCAGATAATAAGTTTTTTCTAGAATTGTTGGCCCGACATATCGAATGACTAAACTTGTTAAACCATGACTAAACTTTTCATTTCTCCATTATTGCAAACCTACAAATTAATTGCTAATTAAATATATACAACAGTATAACACTATAATATTTCTAATGAATTGCTAATCAAGTATTCAACTAATTAAGAAATGAGCAATAAGTTTGAGTTGTAACTTGTAAACTTACAAATCAGGCGTTCGCCCATACGGAAGAATCTGGAAACAGTCTCGCCAAGCCAATAGCAGCAAACGGCAGCAGCTTCACGCGACGCAACGCAATTACGGCTTCACTACTTCACACCTTCTTTGCTTAACGCCTGCTTCACGGTTGAGTGTTAACCACTTAACCCCAGGCCCAGCGCACTACGCACGCAGCCGCAGCCCGCAGAGGCGCAGAACGCCCACCCTCGCTCAGTCACTCGCCACCTCGCCCCTTCTCGCCAGTCTCCAGCCTCCCGGTGAACCGGTCGGTCGGCCCTCCCCGCTTCCAGCCTCCCCGGCACCCCGGCAGCCGGCGCGACCCCGCCTCTGGTCTCCCTTCTCAGTTCGCGGCTCCAGATCTCGTCTCGGCGCTTCCGGCTCCGTCCTCCCCGGTCCCCACCTCGGCGCCTCCAGATGTTGTCGTCGGCACCTCCCCACGGCCCCGCCTCCAAATCCCGTCGTCGGCGCCTCCCCGCCTCGGATTGAGCTCGTCTGCACGGGCGGCGTAGCACGGGTGAGCAACCTCAGTCCCCAGACTTCCCACTCCTCACTGCCTCTGTGCCTAGGTCAATTAATTGGGGATTTGGGGAAACGGGGATGGCCCGAAGGGAATGGATTGGGGATTTCGGATTTAGGGAATTTACGGACACGGGAACAGGCCAGAAGGGTACCATGTGGACCGGTGGGGATGTGGGCCGGTGGGCGGACCATGGACGTGGGCTGGGCTTCAGTGCTTCTCTGGCCTTGCTTCAGTTCTTGTTTTTGCAGTTCTTCACGTTCACGCCTTCTTCGGCCCGTCCGGTGTTTGCAGTCGTCGGCGCCGGAGGTTGGGGAGCCAGGAACCCAGGAGGGGGGCGGTCCACCGGTGGAGGGTAGGCTTCAGCCTGACGAAGCCTACCCGGTGGATTCGCCCCTGTGTTCGAAGACTTACTAATCTCCTCTAGTCCATGTTAAGGTTAGCCCAAATGAATTGGACTAGCTCCACGAATTAAGCCGAAACACCTCAATCCACTAGTGTTAGCGGTTTCCTGCTCCGGGTAGGTGAACTCCAACCTTCACAACTTTATTGAGTCTTCTCACAACCTTCTTTAAGAAGATCACCGCGCACGACACCTCCAATGTCATCTAGAAGTCGACAAACTCCAAGAGTAATAAGTCAAGCCCCTCGCTTGACTCTCACCACGTGTAACGAATGCACACCGCTCAAGTGGATACACAATCCACCTCTAGATGCAACACATGTAATCTAGAGCCTTCCTCCTTACTCATAAGGTGCAACACATACACAATTGAGAGGATGACCTCACATTAGCTCAAGAGAGTGAAATGAAGTGAAGCATTCCTTTCTCCAACCGGCCACCAGGGGTGTATATACCCCCACACCTCGAAACTAGCCGTTGTGACAGAAAAATGAGATTTTCGAAGTATCGTAGGCAAACGACCATTACTTCTGCTTCCCTCTGCAATGGTCAAAAAACTAGCCATTACAGGCAAATCTGGCAGTTTCATCGTGCAAAGTTTGGTACTACCTATCATCAGAAGTTCTGCTATACTCGTGCGAAACTACCGATTTCCTTGGGGACGAGAATACTCCACACAGGTGTCTCTCTGGAAAAAACGTACCGCTACACAAGCCGGTCATTCCGCAAATCAGAAGTACCGCTCACACAGAGCTGGTAGTACCACTCGCTGATCGGATCACTTACACAGAGCCGATCGGACTGCCCACATAGAGTTGATCGAAAGTACCGATCATCGACTACACTTATCCCTGACCACATCGGATGGTTCGATCACTCAGGTCTCCGACCATGTTGATCTCCAACCACGTTGTCCGATTCAATCACGCAAGTCTTCGACTTCAACAAATTTTGCAAAATACATTTGCAAACTACAGTATCGCACACACAAGGATTATCCATGATTCTCAACAAGTTGCAAAACACATTTGCACACTTTTAGAATCATGAAAAAACGATTATATATATGAGCTTCAACCATTTGCAAAACGCATTTACAAATATAAGCCTCAACTACAGAGAATGGAAATATGGACTTCAAACACTTGCAAAATATATTCACAATGTATAGTCCCATGTTACGAGGATTCAACACATGAGCTTCAAATATTTGCAAAACGCATTCGCAAATAGAAAGCCCATACCAAGGAGAGCTAAAAGAGGTGAGGTTGAGCTATCAACACATGATGAAACTCAAGCTACTAAACATGACCCCTCTTAATAGTACGATAACCTATACTACCAATCCAATATTTCGACCAAACACCAAGATCGGTAAAAAACTAGGAATACATTGTTAGCCCTATCTAGTTATACCTTTGTCTTGCGCATCCCCTTAAAGCTTGATGACTCACATCTACACTTTAAGTCCAGGTCATCGTCTTTACATGCATCAACACATGATGCATCCTTCATTTGACCTACATTAACACATGATGGTTCTTTACTTGATTTGATGATCAACACATGATCATCTCCTCTTGGACATGCATTAACTCATGATGGTCTTCAACACATGATGCAATCTTCCATTTTGACTTGATGATCTTTAACCCATGAAGTCATCCAAAGTCTTCTTCATTTGTGGAACCTAACCTATTTATCCAACTTATGAAAAATGTTAGTCCACAAAACAATTGTCATTAACTACCAAACTTCACCATTAACTCATACTAGAGGGACTAGATTCTACAATCTTCCCTTTTTGGTAATTCATGACAATATCAACAAATAATTAGATAAAAATTTGTTTGCAAGTATACATCATGTACACAACACTTGTATACTCTAATATAAGATTTTAAAGTAAAGCTTACTTATTCGATTATTATTAATCAACCAACCATTAATATATAATAGAAGAACTAGATGACAACCTGATTATAAGTATATATGAACTACACAAGCTATATATACTCAAGGGATATATTTTAAAGTAAAGATCCTTAATATGTGAAAATAGAACATGGATCAATACTAATAAAACCAAAAAATATAGAGTGAACTCTCCCTAAATGTGTGCATACAAGAATATATTGTGAAATCATATGCACATATTAAAGTTTGACTTACTTGGTGAAGTTCATTCAATATTTCAGATTCGAGGAATGCATTAAAATAAGAATATGATATTGAATGCATACCTCTTATCTTTTTCACCTTTTCATCCAAATGAGACTAAGCAATATTATAAATCAATAAACATATTAGTCTCACAATTGTATTTGTCATTATCACCAAAACTAACTTAATGGAGCTTGCACTTACAAGAGCCCACAACACTATTGAGGTAAAAAATCTCCCCTCGGCATAGCCCACATGACACATAGAGGAAAGGGGATAAGACCGAGTGAGAGACCAACCGAGGGAGAAAGAGTCCAACATTTGGCCACAACCACAACCACAGCCATAGCACTGTAATAGCAGGCTAGGGGGTGTAGAGTATACCAAAGGAGAAGCTAACCATAGTGTCAGTATGCTCACCTCCGGCCACCACGCTCACCTGACGGCAACCCCACACTCCCCCGCATGTGAGGAGACCCTGAGCCCCATCATGGCACGCCAAACCGGATCACTCACCTCCACCTCATCAACCTCGACCAAAATACAAGGCAAAGTTCAAATTAGAGATGAAATCAAATGTAAAAGACAAGACTAAAAGTAAATTAGAAAAGGAAAACAAGAGTTAGAGGGAGAAGCACTGAATCTTGGTAGCCAGAGTTAGATCCACGGTGTTAGGGTTGGGATTCGGCCGAGGTGGCAGCCTTGGGACTGGCATGGATCGATCTGGACAGGAGCTGTAGAGGGTAGTGACAAGGAAAAGGCAGAGTCAGAGCCACGGTGGGAGCGCGCGCAAAGAGAGAGGGTCTGGCAAGGGGAAGACGACGACGCTTCACCAGGGAGCCAGCCACCTACTGACTGGGAATCAGCGTAGGGGAACAGTGGTGCTCGGTGGTAGGGAGGCATTGGCCAAATGAGAGAGGGGAGAGCAAGGAGGAGGGGAGTGAGCAGAATGAGTGAGTGAGAGAGAGCAAATGAGAGTAAATGGGCCAGTCAGTCTATTTGGTCGACGACAGTGAGAGGAGGGAGGATTAGGGAATTTTTTAAAATAATCAATTTTTTATTATGAATTAAAATAATATACCTGCTTTTTATTTTACAGAAATAACCATCTGTCACTCCGTCGTTGAGTGACTTAGGTGTGTCCAAATTGCCTACCAGTTGAGCGACTAGACCGTTCGGCTACTAGTCGCCCAAAGGTTGAGCGACTTAGCCCCTAGTCGCCCATTGGGTGACTATCCCTTAGTCGCTCAACCGTTTAGTGACTAGGGACCTTTATCCTGTGCACGCGCGTCGGCCCGAGTGCCATTTCACCTTATAGATTTACTTTTGAAACCAAGGTAGGTTAGCAACTAAATTTATTGAAACAAATAATTCTATGCCACTAAATAGCGTCCACTTCTACAAAATACCACTAAATAACACTCTATCTATTATATGTCATTGAATTGCACTGAAATTCAATTATGTGCCACTGTCGTTAGTACACCGTTAGTGGAGGCAGTTATCTTTTTAAAAAAGACCAAAATGCCCCTACCAAAACATTGAAGAGAAAATTTATTTAAAATAACAAAAAACCTCCAAAATTATGAAAATTCACAAAGATATTGTTCAATATGTTAGTGAGCTAGAAAAAATATTTCAAGGTACTCTTCAAAGAAAATGTTCAGATTTTTAATTTAAATGCTAATAAAGGCTATTATTTACAAACAGAGACTAAATGAGGTCTGAAAATTCTGAAACAATTCTCATATGCTCCTAAGATGTCACATAGCTCCCTAAAATTATTATTTTGCATTTTTATACAGTGAAGTTTGTCCCGGTTTATAAAATAGCTCAAATAGACTGATTTTGGAGTTGAATTTCAAAAATGGATCAAATGGAAGGGTCAGTTCATGAAATTTTATATTTGACTTGTACACCACAATAATCCACCAAAAATTTAGTATTTTTGGCTAAGCCAATTTTCTCTATATTTAATTTTCATCACAGGGGCAAATTTTGAACTGAGAGCAAAATCATCTTTTTCTAGGGGCAAACGAACCCTATCTAATAGCAATGGTATATAATTGAATTTTGGTGTAATTCAATGGCAATATAATAGAGAGAGTGTTTTTCAGTTGTATTTTATAGAAGCGGGTACTATTCAGTGGCATAGAATCATTTTTTTCAAAATTGTTAGTTTTGTCTGGTACGTCGCATATTGTTAAAAGTTGTAAATAGTGTAGTTATAGAACTAACATCAATTTAGTTGTTAATAGTTGTACTTTCAAAACCATACTAACTTTAAATTGATTTGCAAGTATGGCTCGCGACCTTGGTGGTTCGTGGCCGACGAGTACCAGGTGTCGCGACATCTTGAGACGTACTTGTTATGGCTTTTTGGTTGGGTACTATTTACCAGCAGCAATAGTGACTTCGTTTATGCCCATCTCATGGGGTACATAAGGGCCATCACCGACAGGGAGGAGGTGCATATCAGTTGGGATCAGCCGTGCTTGGCGCGACGTACCGCGGCTTGTGCAAGGCGTGCTATAGGACAAGGTTGACCTCTGTCCTCACAGGCCACCCTCTCCTACTACAGGTGTGGTCATTCGAGTGTTTCTTGCTCGAACAACCGATGCTTCTCAACACTAGTCCGTACCACGTAGACATGTACCACGGAGGCATCGTGGACCGACTGACGGTAGGGTCCCTTTGGTGCTGTAGATGGGTATGTATTCTCATAAATCTTTACTATACTTGTATTACAGGTCATCCTTTGTAACCATTGTTCTGGTTCATAGGCACAATTTGCACACGTGCATGTCACATGTGTGTACGAGCACTTCATCAAGCAGCTCGACCGCCTCATCGCTAACAACATGCAGTGGGAGCTATACTCTACTCAAGAGATGGAGGATCGCGCTCCTGCCAGGCTATCCTCACTGTGCTGGTGCGACCAGGCGTGCTGGCTGACGTAGAAGAAGCTCATCTTTGATGTGTTCGTTAAGAACTACGTGGTGCACAAGTGATGCACTAGTTCGGCCTCTGCCAGGTTGTTCCAATCCTCGTTGGGCGTTGGGTGTCTGACTTGGTCTATGCGTGAGTTTCACACAACACATGTCCCTATATTTTTTCTAGTTCTGCTACAATTTTTATAGTGGTACATTTCGTAGGTATAGTAGGAGGGGTGGTGGCAAAATGAGCTGGGCGGGGAAGGTGGCGTAGTGGCTGGCAGAGTAGGCAGATGGCCTCAAGGACTACATGCAGGAGGGCACCCCGTATGACCTCATTGCGTACAACGAGTACTTACACTGGTATGCTTCGTAGACACACACCAAGCTGGTACATGTCATTGACCCTCCCCCGCTCATGTACCAGCACGGGCCGACACATACCCTGTACACCTCGCGCAGAACGTGCACCTTGTGGTAGGTACTCTTGTATTTCGATATGTCTAAGTACGGTAACCACAAGTACAAGTTTGACGCTTTCATGTACTCCTTGTAGATGGACATCGTCACTGGGATTGCGAGGGAGACCGGGTTGATCCTGGGCAGGGTCACCCATGGTTTGGAGGTGACGCATGATAAGCTACTACGAGCTCTCCATCGGGCATACAATGGGACAAGGCTTGTCATGACCCCGACATCCTACAGGGTGCTCTTGACGGTGGCCACGTTGATGTGTACGCTAAGGCCAGCACGTCCTACAACTCAGCCAGGAGGCTCCGGAGGGCCACGTGCATGTGTCGTGCCGCGCCTAACCAGCCTAGAGGGTCAAGGTGGGCACATGCCTAACCCCCACGACCGCCACCACTACCGATCCTAGACCCCTACCAGCTAGCATCAGGGCATTATTCATTGTTCCCCAGGCTATTCAGGCAGGGTGGTTATAGTGAGTATGACACCTTGGATGCACGCCATGGCCCATGTCGAAGGTATGTTTCATCTCTTGAGGTTTGTTCGCATCGATATATTGCACAAATAAACAATATTTGTCCTACAAGTTTCGCGCCCTAGTGGGGAGTTGAGCTATCCCCGCACGAGGACCTCTCGAAGGATGTGTCCGACTTCTTCGCGGATGACCCAGGGGAGGTCAAGGGAGCACCTCAACTCACACCCGTCGACATTCTTTCTGGGTCACAGCTCAGCGCTACCCCAGTAGCCACGTAGGCACAGGTGGAGTCGACCCTCAGCCTTGGGAGCATAGGTCAGCAAGGCTACTGAGCGCCTCACCCTATCAGGGCACCAACACCGCACGCTAAGGAAGGCCAAGCAGGGTCATACGGGCGAGCACCGACCAGGGGTGGGACATGACGACGATGGAGGAGGTGGCGTAGCGAACGGTGCGTAGGGCCCTCTCTGTACTTTTATTCATTGTGTACATATTTTACTTTGTAGTTACTATGGCATGATTATGTATGAATTTCCTCGTGCATCGCAATATCATTTACCTTCGTACTTATGAATCATTGCTACCTTAATCGTCCTCACAAAATTCTTTAAAAAATTATTACACTACAACAATATATAACGATCACAAAATCTTATTATGAGTATGACATATTTCGTACCCTTGAGAATCTATGAAAATCAGAAACGGACCAACCAACCTTGTCTACCCATTTGTTTCAAAAAAAATAACAACCTGCAAACAAGGTTTGATAAATGTATTACCTACACAAATTACCATTTACTTCCCCCACGATTATTTCAATCGGATTAATAAAATAATATTATTGCTCAATAGTTGGGTAACTTGGAAACTTGGCGCACAACCATTAGGCGACTAGCCCAAGTCGCTCAACGGTGGAGCGACAGAGTGTTATTAGTGTAAAATAAAAAAACATACATATATTACTGTAATTTAAAATAAGAAATAGATTATTAAAAATTGAGGATTAGGATACACACACATATATATACATACACACACATATTTTTATTTACATACATATATACATACACACACAGATATATATACACACACATATATATGGGTTCACATATACGCGTATAATTGCATAAGTAATTAACTAGATAGTATTTGACCAACGAAAATTGAATAATAACTATTCGAATATACTAAACTAAAATAATTTAACATTAGTAAAATAGCAATGAATGTCAGGTATAAGATAGCTTTTAATTATAAATGCAACAATTGACTAAATGGATCTAGGGAATCACCACTGGGACACATCGACCTAGTATATCTTTTATGTCTATAAATTAAATTGTAGCCTACGAAACAAATGCAACCAACGAATTGGGTCCGGAGGAAGGGTTTCATCGGAACACACCTGAGACTGGGACTTACTACCAACTTGTAGGCAAGCATACCTTTGATCATTTTGATCAAATTATCTTCAGTTAAAACAAATTATTTACCTATTACAGTGCTATCACCTTGCATCAAATGAAAATTTGTTTGATTCGGATGAATATGTGGGTAATGAAAATGGAATAGTGGGTTCAACTGATGGAGCAGTTGACCTACAGTATAAGTAATCGATGAGCAAAAAGTGACTCTAGAAGGACGATAAGGGTAAGGTTGGGGGCTCCATGCATATGGATAAGATATAAGGGCTTATAAACTTTCACTCGTATAATAGACCGCATCGGTCATATCAACCATTGTTCCATCTAGGATGGACAGAATCAGTAACCCTATCAAAGTTATTATATACTCCATAATGGGTATCTAGATTTATCTAGGGAGAAAACCGAACAAGGTCTCAATTGGACTCAGGGCCATAAAAAATAAGCCTGACGTATATATTTGAAGAAGTGGAGTTCGGGTGAAGGTGAATCCGGCCTGACCAATGGCTAGCTCATCATCGGGTGAGGGTGAGAGACCATCCTGAACCAACAACTATGAATAGCTGGGTGGAGGTATAATATACAAAGATAGAGGGAAAAGTTATGTGGTCTGATTTGGGATCGCATTCAAGGACATGCGAATATTTGCTACAAGAATAAGAGCAGCTATGGGTAAAGTGGTACAAACCTATGTAGTGTTATATAAACTATGAATTCATGTCTGTCTCCTAAATTGGAGACTACGAGAACCAAATAGACGTTCTATCTTGTTATGCGAGTGATTAATAAATTTTTAAATTAATAATATAAAATTCTTTATCAACATAAAAATATTTATTTTTGAGATGATATAAGGTGAGATTGAGCTCATTGGGATGATGATTTACATCATAAAAGTGTATTTTACTATTAATATTTGTTAGGTACCATGCACTCAACCTTGTTATTATTCTCCTTTATTTAGAGATTAGCCAACCTAAGATTCCACTTAGTGTGGAGGGTGCCTATCCAGAGGAATACTATTCCAAGTGGGAGGGAGTTGATTCTGAGTACGACCCATATGAGATAGGCGACGTATATAAGATGTGGGACAAGTAGAGAGTTACTAGCATCTTGTGCACATCACTTGAGGTATAATATTATGGTGTTATCTATTATTCCTAGCTTATGTGTAATTGTTAGTTGGACTAGTAATATTTTTTTTAATAATTTTGTAATATTCAGGCAATTGTTTAGCCTTGTTAAAGACTTTAGCCCTACGTAGCAATGATGTTGTAATATTATTCTAGATCTATGTGTAATTATTGTTCTGCTACAACACTCTGATGGGCTTATTATTAGATAAAATAATGTTTTATTAAATAATAATCCGTTGATTAGTGTTATTACCACATGGTAATGACACGGATATAGTGTTATTACCACATGGTAATGACACAGGTCACCACACTAATGAGGGGCAGTTAATGGAATTCCTAGGTTAATAGGGGAGTTAATGGGATGGATGTTTTGAGATTTGTGTTGCCACTTGTTATAGTTCGAAGGAGGTCTAATTTGATTAATAGACTTGGTCTCACTGGATTTTTTTCTCGTAAGAATAAGGCAATATTTTAAAGTGCTGTGACTTTAGCTGAAATGACATTATAGCAGTTGTTAGCTTTTTCTTATATATTCAATTAAAAATAAAGAAATATAGTGGAAATAAAAACACAGTTATATCTCCATGGATAATGCAAAGGAAAAGAAAAAGAAAAAAATACAACGTTAAGAAGCCAATGCATTTCAAACAGATTTTGGCTTCTAGAAGCTAGTAGCTAGAAGTCATCGCTGTTTGGAACAGGGCCTAAGACGGTAGACAAATAGGATATCATGCATCCACACGCCTGCCTATTCTCCATCCTTGTGTTCGAATCAATCCTCTTAGAGCAATGGAACCGTTTGCATATCTAGCGTTGTAGTCACTTTTTTCTAAATTTAGCCTCCCAACATAATTTTTTTTTAATTTTGACCCTTCCCTGGCCACGGTAGCACATGCTAAGCTAGGAAAGCTCGGTAGATGCCTGTTAAACTACCAAAGCTCGGCAAGAGCACATTCCAAGTTAGCCGACTGCGTCATGCGCTTAGTTAGTGTAATCATGTGCTTACTGTGGATGGCTACCGAGCTAGGGGAGCTCGACAGGTCCCTAGCTCGGCAGGCCAGTGGGCCCACCTGCTCTACTCTGCACGCATCGCTTGTCTATCATGCTCGCCTAGCTTGCTACCCTTGCGATATGCTGCCGGCAGAAGACACGTGTCGTCTGCCACTATTACTGTGCTTAGTGACTGAACTAGATTTATAAAAACAACGTCCTAATGACTAAATTTGAAAAAATCGGCTACACTGCCCGTATATGCAAACACGTCAGAGCAGTGAGCGCAGCCAGCGTGGCCACCCATCCCAACCAACCGATGAGAAAAGATAAGGCGAAGGAGCACGGCGTGTTCTGGCGCACGCGCACGCGCACGCGCAAGGTGACAGGAGAGAAGCGAGGCGTGCCGTGGGTGGGAGGGGAAATGCGCTTGTGGGACGCGCAAGCAGGGAGAGAATGGATTGCTCGCTTGCTCCGTTTCTACATGATTTCTCTCCTCCTCTTCCCGTACATCACGCTGGCGACTAAGGGATCGGATCCCCTCAGAGCACAGGCCGCCCGCCTAGCTACTCCTACTGGCTGCTGCTACTGGTGCTGCTCAGCTGCGAGCAATCGCTGCCATGCCATTGCTGATGCTGCTCGTCGCAGAAAGCTGCCTAGCTACACGCTTGCCGTCCATATGCTTTTGGGTGCAGCGCAGTGAAATCACACGCCTAAGAGCATCTCCAAGAGATACTCTATATGGCTCTTAATATTTAAATTTTAGAGTTGAAGGGTAAAAAGTAGCTCCAACAGATTCCCAAATAGACTCCCAAAAATAGAACACACCCAAAAAATAGGCTCTCGCTCTCTACTTATAGAGGATGATCTAGGCTCCCAATACTGTTTTTCTGGTTTAGGGTATCTGTTGGAGGGAATGATTATTTTGGGACCTTATATCGTGATTAGGATCTGTAAAAAGAGATTTAGGGTGTGAATTTATTGGGCATCTCTTGGAGATGCTCTAACTTCCCACAGCCTTACTTACGGTGACACGATCTTCTACAACGCCGCCCGCGCGCACCCAGTATATGCTGAAAACCTGTCAAATTATGCCTAAGCGTTGTTAGTGTTTGCCAATGGAACCGGAACAAACTATTAGAGCCTGTTCTTTTTAGTTGTGACTTGTGGGTTTTGGATGCGGTTTGTGACTTTTGGGCTGTTTGTATGAGAAATTACAGAGTAACAGAAATTCACGTGCGATTTTTGCCGATATAAATGAAGTCAGTAAAGTATGTACTACAATTAACTAGTAGATCCTATCTTGAAAAAAATACTCCGTTTAAAAGCTAGTTGCTGTAGAAAAGCCGAAAAATAGTTTTTAGAAGCTGAAAAGAACAGGACCTAAGGCCAGTAGTGACTGTGTCTCTCGGTTACTAAAACAAATGGAACTGGGTCTTACTCATGTTAGTTTCTGTTTAAAGCTAATATGAACAACTGGTTTCTTAACCAAGAGGTCATAGATATATCATACACCCTATTTCTCTTGTTCTCGTCTTATGCATACATTTTTACCTCGTTTTTTGCACCATTTGCTTTTTCCTTCTAAAAACAACTTTTTAACTACTACTTATTTTTAGTTAAAAAAAATCATCAGCCACAATCAAAACTACCAATAAAAATCAATACAAACTCTCCTTGAATCGAGAACGAGCTTGACAGATTGCACGGCGCAGAGAATCCAGATCCCGGGCAGGCGCAATCGCTCGTCTTCCATAATGTTCAGGCATGAGTGATGAGGCATCGAGCCTCCCTCCCTCGCCTGTCATGGCCTTCCATGCTTCTGCTTTGGCCCCCACCCGCTACCAAAAGCAAACGCCAGCACCCACCCTATGGCTATTGCCGCCCGCTGCTGCCCCCCACGCGTGCCTAATCATGGTTTCAAGCCCTTTGGAATCGGATCCAACAAACCGAAAAAACGCTTGCTTTCTCAGCACCGGCGAGACGGCACGCTCATGCACCTGCTGGATATCGACCTTCCCATCGGGCCACTCAAGGTCGAGATCCAAGATACAAGCTCCGGAGCGTCGATTTCCGCGTAAACGGACCTGCAGGCTCATGCCATTCCAAAGGCAACGGACCAAGATCATCATGCAACCTCCAGGCTCCGGAGCATCATGAGAGACAGGACAGGAGAAATGCACGCACAGCTCATGGCTGCCCAGCCCAAGAACACTCCGGCAGCAGAAAACACCACCCTCAAATTTCTTCTTGTGCACACAAACTGCAGAGGCTTCCAACGGCATACATGCAAGCTAGGGAAGAAAACTACACACCGGCGTACAATGATACATAAAAGGCAAATTATCGAGGTACCAGCAGAACAGGTATCATTACAACGCGTATAAAGCGTATCAAGTAGGAGATCATCAAATACACAAACATATATAGTATGCAACAGAAAGGAGGAGAGGATAAAAGCGCACCGGCGTTCAACTCCACATCAGGCACACACACTTTGTTGGACCCCAGGAACACACACAACACCCACCTCGCGCCATCTCCCTTTGGGTCAAAAGCCATGGACACATACAGCACAACACTGCACTCTGCATGGACTTCTTTCTTCTTTTCTTTCTTGCCTGCCTTCTTTGCTTTGGATCACACTCAGCCAAAGATCTTTATAGCTTGGCATTACTTATTGCTCCATCAACGCCATGAGGGCCTTTTTAGGGAAGAGCTAGAACAGGCACTGACACAGAGAAGGCGCGCAGAGATGGAAAAGATGGTACTAGTTTGCCGGAAAGCAGCGAGCTAGGTAGATCTGGGTCGCCAGGAGTCCTCGGTGCTCCACACTCGGAGGAAGGAATGCATGCCTGCCAGCCTCAATTGAAGAAGTACTGCAACACTACATGCCCATTGTAACCGCTCAATCATTGGAGCGGGGAACAAGGCTAGCGAGCAAGCAATCACCATTGGGTTTACCTTCTTTTCCCTCCAGTGAGCCTCACAAGCACCAAATGGAACTAACTTGGCCTCTTCAACTTATTACTATAACTACTTCTTGTTGTAGCACATATATATATATATATATATATATATATAGAAAGGCATAGATTCAAGAACCAGCTCAGAACTGCAAGGAGCTAGAGGGAGACAGCTCCCAGCGTCTTGACCTTGAGTTTTAGATACTGCAAATAGCAGATTGCTTCGTCAAGAACAGCTGTGGCATCTTTGGCAATGCCTCCGGGAACTATCTTTCTGAGAGCAGCAACAGTCTCTTGGATCCTCTCTCTTCTCCGCTTCCGATCGTCAGGGCTGTCGCCTTCAGCTTCTTCTCCTTCCCTCAGAGTCAGAGCAAACTTGTGGTCACTTTCCACTTCACCAATGCAACAGGACTGTGCATCATCGTCATTGCCAAGACACTTCTGTCCGATGGAATGGTCAGGCCTTGCTGAGCTGGCTGTGTCAACAACAGACCTGTCGGTACTAGAGCTGAGTCTCCTCTTCTTGGCTGGTCGGGCAGCACTTGGGCTAGCACCAGCACTGGCTACTGACTCGGTGACATTCTCTACGGGAGATTTCCTGGCCTTGTTGAATTCATGCGCTTTGTCGTACCCTTCATCCGAGTCAGAATCCAGGAGTGCATCAATCTCCTCAGTGTTCTCATGAGTATCCTCGGTGTCTTGTGCTCCAACATTAGTTACATTAGTTTCATTGCTACCTTGGAGCTCTGGCACAGGATCCAAGGCCCCCTTGCCTAGGAAAGGACCCGAAAGAGGAGTATGCTTCTCATTCTGATAGATAACCAGAGATCTCTTTTGTGGAGGATCCACTGCGGACAATTCCACACTGGGTGCCAATGTTGTGAAAAATCTCGTAGACATTGTAAGAGGTCTGTCAGCAACAGATGCTGTGAAAAACGGCGCAGGTGCAGCAACTCCAGAATAAACGTAGGCATCACTGTTCAGATATGTGGGCAATGTCACCGAATTGGTGTTATGAAGCCCAACATCAGGTGGGTAGGGGTTGCATGCAGAGCTGTCGATATTGAATTTCCATGGAGAATTAGGCCAATGGCACCAAGGATTAGCCTTCTCTCCCATCAACAAACAACCACCAAACAGAACTACCTGAAATTGCCAAAATGCAAAGTCAGTTTTAGTCTGCCCATATCAATAAAAGACAAATAGCTACAACATGAATTACAGATGTTCTTACCAGCAGAAAATTCAGATCAACGGGAAGTTTTCCACTTGAATTGTGTTTGAGAAAAACTTAAAAACAGCACAAGTTTTATTCAGCAGCAAACGAGAAAGTAGAGCCAAACTACGTGACGGGCTTGAGGAGGTGGCGGAAGTACTCGGCCTACAACAAAAATACCAAATCAATGTCAGCATTATTCACAGTGATGCAAGGCAGTACTTAACAGACGGTAACTTTTTTCCTCATTACCTGGCAATTTTGCAACGGCTGAAAGCAAGCTATAACTCTCACAGCGATTCCATTTTCATGCTTAAACACGCGGAATCTCGTCTGAGCCGCTGCTTGCCACACCATTAGTACTCCTCTCCGTTCTCCTCAAAAGATTTTGCCGAACAACCACAGCGCCCAAACAGAAACGCCAACAACCAGATCAGGAATTCTAAACTTCCTTCACAGACCTATGAATAAAGGAAGTGTGCAAAGGTCTACTGTAACCACTGAGGTGATTTATAGAATAACCCGGCAGTAAAGGTTCAAGGAGATCCCTTTGCGGAACACGTCAACCGAGAGACTCAGCCACCGCATGCTGCCAGGGCACCGTGCTGGTTTCAATTCTTCAGTCCTTCTGACTGTTCACAGCAGAATTTCCTGCATTAATGGGGAAAACATCAGGTTATTTGGTGAGTTTCTTTATGCAGAAAGATGCAACAATCTTGATACGGAAAACCGTAAAGTGTTTCTGGCTCAGGTTTTTGCTCAATTAGGTAATCGATATTTCAGCCATTTCAGGGGGGAAAATACTGTACGCCCAAGGCTAGTTGATTGAATTTTTAACGCTTAACACCACTATTCAATTACTGCAACGAAATTGACAGGCAGCTCCAAGATCTAGGCGCCTTTTGAGCTTAATACGATTTCATAAGCATCTAGTAAAACAACCCAGGAAACAGAAAAAAGAGATAAACTAGAACGAAATTTACAGGAGCACAGAAGGAAAAAGAAATGAAATGCTGAGGCTCTAGCATGTTGGCTTGCACTGGACACTAACATTTTAGTGGTTAAGCCATAGATTCTTACACGCATCGCGATCTAGAGAGAAAGAACAAGATTACACAAGGTCCCAAATAAGCCGCCACTTCAATCAAAGCCCAGAAGGTTCCCAATTAAGGTGTGATTTTGACACTAGAACGCAGATCAACCCGGCCGTTCAACAAGACCTACCAACCTAGCACAAGAAATTGAACCCGGTTTCTTAACTCCACGCACCCACGAACCTCCTAAAATCACCAAACACCAACCAATCTCACACCATTTTAACTACGGTACCTACGAATTTTGACTTAAAAACTTTCAGCACTTGACAGCATCAAACCAAGAAACAAGCGCCCCCCCAAAACCCACCCGCCGGGCACTCACCAGATTGAGCAGCGGGGGGAAGAGAAGGAGCGGAGCACGCCTGGGCGACCCCACGCGGGAGAAGAGAAGGGAGGCGACTGAAGAAGAGCACGCGCGAATCGGGAGGCGAGAGGGGAAGGGGAGGAGCTCGGGCTGCGAGAGAGGGGGAGCGTGGCGACGAGAAAGGCGGAGATCGGCAGGGCAAGCGTGTGGTCCTTATTGGCGCTCTCTGACCGAAATACCCCTGCGGCGTGCGGGTATTTGCGCGCGTGGACTGCACCAGAGTCAGTCCGAGTCTCGACTCTTTGGACCGCTCATATTAACCATTTTTAGGGAATATTTATATTGATTTTTGTTGATAGCTTCTAGCTTCGACTTATAAATAATAGTGTCTAATAAAAAAGCTGATAAATAGTAGTGCATTATGTAAGAAAGACGATGCAACGAAAGGCATTATAACATTCGGACCGCCATGCAACTTGCGGAATTATGATATAATAAAATACAAAATATGTTACAATATGTGAAAGCGAAAAATAATAGTTGATAAATAGTACCATATGGAAGCGATTTATTTTTTGCGATCAAGGTACCACACAATTTCGCATGCACGATACATAGTAAAATCTTGTGAGAGAACGGAAGATATCCTAGTTTAAGTAATCTCACCCTCAAAAACTTTATGGTGTGTTCTTTTTAGCTGTGACTAATTGTTATGATTGATAGTTTTTAACCTTAGTATAAATATTTATACGAATAAACCGAATGTCGATAAGCTATAAGTCACTTTGAAAATAATGTTTCCATAAATCGCTTCAAAACGACGACACAGAAACTATCCTGCTTATTTATTCAGGAGAAATTATAAGTTATAAGTTAAAAAACAGGGCATTAAGCTCATTGACTCTCTTTTTTTCCGTCTTTAATATATAACAGCAAAGTTTTTGCTGGTTCAACAAAAAAAAGTTTGTCTACAGTGTTGTCATTTACTAGTGTACTTTTGGGTTATCCTTACCGTTTCAGTGTGCACGCGTCTGTTGAAAATTGTTTCGATAAACTATTTTCCACCGGTTGATTCTTTGTTACTATGATCTATTCTTTTCTACTTATGACTTATTGCTTATATCTTTTCTGAATAAATAAACAGAATGATTTCTCTATCGTTTTTTCAAAATGACTTATCGGAACAGTATTTTTGAAGTGGTTTATCAACTTATCGGTATTCGGTTTGTTCGCATAAGCACTTACGTTAAAACCAAAAGCTATTAGATATAACCATAAACTATAACCGCAGTCGAAAATAACACATATTTAAGTAGCGTCACAGCGCACAACCGCACCATATTAAATGATGGAGCCGTAGCGGTATACATTGGATGTTGGTTACTCTATAAAGTTGGTGCATGTTCGACTGGCTATCATACACGATGACGGTGTTGGGCCAAGTTTTTAAGTTCGATTTCAACTGATTTTCATCAATAGAATATATGCACGCAGTCTTCAGTCGACTGTAAAAGAAAAAATTGATCATATACCCTCTATTTAGATGAAAATTGAGGATTTACCCTCTTGGCCAACGTGTCAGTGACTTATGATGACCCTACGTGTCATTGAGATGTAGAGGGTAAATCCTCAATTTCCCAACTAAAGAGAGGGTATATGATCCAATCTCCCACTGTAAAAAGATATAGTGACATAGAGCTCTTAAATGTTTCACTCAACAAAACATGCCTTTCATTCAACAAACACATGCCCTGCATTTTTCTTTCAATTTTTTTTAAAACAATTTAGAGAAATCTTAATACTCTCTCCACAGTTTCATGTCACCCAAGATAGATGAAATTTAAATACATGGCTCCAATTGAGTATGTTCGTATTGGTTTCTTCTTTCCGGCTTCTATTTAAAGAAGTTAAATAGGAGGCGGTGGTGATCCACGTGCCGTACAGGCTCCGTAAGGCGTTCAGGAAGATTTGTGTCAGGCCCTTCCATTGTATTGCTGTAGGCTTGATCTGTGGCGCATGTCCCTGGATCTGCTCAGTGGTGGCGCTTAGACGTCGCATAGTGGTTTCTACAGTGGCGGACATTGCAGGAAGCGGCTCGTCGTGGAGTTCAAGGGTGGCTATGCCATGGCCTTGAGGCGTGCAGGGCCCCGGAGTGTTGGTGGCGGTCTATTTTGTGTGTGGGTAGTGCGTGGGGTGCTGTGGAGGTGCTGGCGAAAGCCTTGCCGGTGATCTTACCGGTCTCGACAACAATGACGCCTTCGGGCGCCATTATCCTTCCTGGAGGTGTGTCATGGCACTACATAGCTCTCATGTTTACTGATCTCCAGGTGAAAACCTTACCTCGGTGAGGCGGGCGGCGTCGGCGACTCTCGTCGCCTCCTTGGAGACGTCGCCTCGGAGGTCCATCTTCACGCAAAGCAGACCAAAGTTTGGATGGCACAGTCGGATGAGGATAGGGGCTTGGTTGTAAGCAAGGACGGAGAAAAAGTGCTGAAGCTTAGCCTTTCTAGTTTTTTTCATAGTCCTTAAGCTATATTTCCTGTTGTTTTATGCACATTAGTTTTGAGGCTTTGAGCCTAAGAGCTCGTGTAACTTTTGGCTGTATATATCCTTCGTGGATATAGAGGCCGGATTTTATATCCTTTATCTAAAAATTTAAAGAAGTTAAAAGCCAATATTAATATCTGGCTTTTCGAAGGGGTTTTCCCACTCCTCTCATTCTTATCTCGCTTCGGAGATAAGGCAGGGGTGACGGACGTATCACGCACTCTATTCCTTGCTCTTATCTCACGCACACATCTCTCCTTCACTTCTCTACTGCTCGCTCTCTGCTTCTAAAAACTAATTTTTTTCGATTACTACTATTTATTTTTATCTAAAAGCTATCAGTTACAGCCGATACGTAGCACTTAGATGGTGTGACATAAGAAAACAAAAGGCAAACTGTGGGGGGGAAGAGAACCTAAAAAAAAGGTGGAGTGGAAAGACCCCCGAAAGAAGCACGCGTACTGCAGCCGTCCCTCCCAGGACCACCCATATGCTGTGTATTGAATTGATACACTTGCCTTGTCCCAGCCGGAGATGCTGGCAGGCTACAAGAAAAACAATCACATACCTCAAGGCACCATCCAACCCATTGAACCCAAAGCCTGAAAAGCCAAAGAGGTGTATGCTCTGCTCTAGCCGCTCAGCCCCAGCTCACGTGATGTACATAGCCAAGAAACCGGCCTCCCCTTCCTTCCTTCACCTGGGTGTGCCCGCCACACCCTCACCACCGCGGCACCATGCATCCGTGCAATTGCAATTGCGATGCATGCCTGTGCACTCTTTTCCACATCTCTCTCTATCTCTCTCTCTCTCTATCTCTCTATCTCTATCTCTGCATGCACTGAGCAAAAGACAATAGGAGAGATGGGGGTGAAAAGAAATGCTCCATGCCGGCCAATAAAGTCATGAGCATTTTGTATTCTTGCCCCCATGTATGTATGTACGTCGTCCAGTGCTGCCGCTGAGCCATGGCCGGCCGCTTTTGGAGGTGAGAGTGCCAGTGGCAGCATGGATGGTGGCATCAATGAGAGGACTCCCTGTGTGTCGCTAGCTGCGGGCTCCCCTTCTGCAAGACTGCAATTGCAGAGTTGCGCTAGTATTGCATTGCATCTCTGTGTTACTGTATGTTTGGTGGCGAGTAGCAACTTTTGTTGTTGTTGTTGTTGTTGTTGTGAACATGCATGGTTGAATTGCTTTGGTGACATAGACGCGGTTGCACCAATTTCTGTTTGTTATGCATGGACCCTGCAAATCTGAAAGCATTTCGTGGTGGATGGTAAGTCACTTCTACGCATGCAAAGTGATGCCTATGCGTTTCTCTTTTAAACAACTTTGAAAAAAAAATAGAGCTAGACAATGACATGGCCTTTTTTTTCATAATTCTTCCTGCTTCGGTCATCTATTATATTATCCAAATAATAGAAAATTAGGCCACAGATTCGCTCTCAAAAGTTAAAAACTAACGCGTCAATACAAAAACATAATGATCCCCACTATTAATATTAGTTATGGTGGGTCTGCAGATAAATCAAATATATATTAAAGCTATTACGATTGTATAAGAAATACAACTATAGTTTTACCGTTAACTCTGAGGTGTATAGCAAATACAACTCTAAGTTTATAAACATATACATTATATCATCTAACCGCATAATCAAAAGCGGATCTACCAATAGGACAAGCATGGACGGTCGCTCGAGGTAGACGCCGCCGGTAATCCCCCTCCGCCTCCATCTCGCCATGGTCGACGGCCAGCCCCAACCGAACTACCGACGCGCAGCGCACGGCGCTGCTGCGGTGCTGCCTCAGCCCGGTCGGTGATTTTTGGCCTTTTGGGCCAGCTACTAGCAACAAGATGTCTCTTACTGATTCACTCCCAAGTCGCAGAGCAGTGTGAACCCTAGCCGGCTAGCCCTCCAGACCAAGTAGGCGGGCGGCGGACTCGCGCGGCGTAGGCAGACGATGGGCTCGCGCGGTGCAGGCAAGCCGCGGCGGTGGGCGCGCGCGGCGTCTGGGGGGCTGCGGCAGCCTAAGATACTTCTCAACGGTTTTGCTTCTCTTTTGAAATGGTTGCGTGTAGCGTTGTTTCTTAGGCCCCGCTCGGTTGGGCTGAAAAATTGTGGCTTATGGCTGAAATTGCAGTGTAGCGGCTGAAATTTCACTATAGTTGAAGGTGGCTTATTTGGCATAATTAAATTTTAAAAACTTAAAAATAGAAAAAATATGCTAGCTCATCACGGACAACGCAAATGAATACGGAAAAAAAGAACCGGCAAAAAAAGTCAAAAAAAGTCAAAAATTTATAAAAAGACGAAATTTATAAATAGTGAAAAATAAGCTAGAAGCCAGAAGCTGAAACGAGCGGGGTTACGGAATTAACGAATGAGCGTCTAGCTAGTACCTACCAGATTCTTGTGTAACTGGGTCAATTTTCTTTTAAAAATGGACATATTCAGAGGTAACAATGTTTGTTTAGTTAGAATGGTGTACCATTGAAATGATTTTGGATTCAAATATAGAAGTAGCTAATCCATGGATTATTTTGCCATTAGCTAATAGCGTTTGCTAACATAGTTTCACCATAGATTATTTTGCCTCTAGGGTAATAGTGTTTGCTTCATGTTTGCATTCTATCCTAACTATATTTTGTTCCTAGATTCACCACTGCGCACAAATTCCATGGAAATTCGGCTAGTTCTAACTGTTAGATAATTTTGTACAAAGGGGTAATTTTTACTCTCTATTAGGTAATTAAGAGATCATTGGGCACGATGATACAGCTTCAAACATTACATAGGAAGGGACGATGTTAAAAAGCATACTCGGGACCTTAGTAAGAAAGGGTTGACTTGGAATTTGGTTTAGCATTTAGGTGCAAGCAAAAGTCAACATTTGGCCGCCCACAACCCTCTTTGGCCCCAACGAGGCTCTCAGCCGCTCGTCAACTGATCCAAACAGACATGAAACCCATTTTTACGCATTTTCTTCTCTTGTGAAGTGAGTCCTGTTGGGAAATTACGCACTTTATTGACTAATTTAATCCATATAAGGGTAATTAATATGTGCGCGAAATATACACCAGCTAGGCATAATCAGAATATTATACACACACATCTCATATATGTGCACTACCATGACAACAATGATGAACAACATAATAGAATAAATCATCAGAAAAGGATCCATAATTTGGCTTACAGTAAAGTGCTCCGGTGAAGATTACAGTATATTCAGGAAACGTAGATGAGGAAGACCCACGAATAGCGAAGACAGGAAGCAGCGAGCAGTGCTTCCCATTAATGCGTGACAAAAATTAGAAACCGCATTAAACATAATTAGTGTGTACCATAATAGCCTCATAAGATTAGAGCGATTCTCATTTTATCCAATTTATTGCACGTAGATATGTCACGTAATCATACAAGACTATAAGGTGCAAAAAGAAGTTGCAGCTTCGCACACAACTGAACTCGAAGTAGCAAGACCATTCATGAGGGTGCTGCGTTTTTTTTTCTTGCTTCAACCACGCATGGATATACTCCCACTTATAAATGGATGTCCCTTCCCACCTTTCACATTGCGTGAATGGGACTTTATTGTTTATTAGAATTTCTAGAGAATTTTATATGGGCCAAGCCCAGTAACCTAAAAAAAATTTAACGAAATTATAAGCAGGTACTAGTATATGCCTTTTTTTTTGTCTTTCAGCGTTTTTTTTATTTTTAGCTTTTTGAATAATTATTATTTATTAGATTAATAAATCGTAGCTAAAAGCTGCTGTCCAAAAAACGTAAGTCGATTTGAGGCATGTTCTTTTCGGCTTTTGAAACTGGTTTTTGGCTTTGCTATAGTACCTAACTTTCAAATGGAGTATTTTTTTCAAAATAGGGTCTACAAGTTAATTGTAGTACACGTTAAAAGCTCAACATTTATACCATCCAAAATCACAAGCGAGTATCTCTCTCCATAATCTCTGTTACAAACAGCTAAAATTCAAAATTTTCAACTAAAATCTATAAACCATAGTTATAAAGAACACGCCCTTTTTTTTATTGCGCTGTGCTTCTTTTGACAAAACCACAAAGTGGGGTAGCACCGGTTAAGGTTTGCCCGTACCGAGAATAATACGAGGAGTTGCACGTACGAATTCATGCCACGCCGTCTTCCTCCCACGAGGAACTTTAGCCGCTGCCGCTCTAGTACCACAGCGCAGCGTGCAACGCATAGGATAGGAGCGCCCCCCGCCATCCCATCGTGATTCGTGCGGTACTTGCACGCGTATCCCAAGCATGCATGCGTACGCACCCTCCATTCCCTGCGAACCCCTGCGTCCGATGATGGCAGCTGCTGAGTCAGCAACGCACCTAGTCCACCATGGGCACGGACGGTGGAGCGAAGAAGAACATGTCCACGTGATTAGGGAGCTCCAGCTTACCACTTAATCTTTGTTTGCAAATGCAAGGGATTAGGGGCTGGATCTTTAGGTCTGATAGAGTAATACGCTCGGTCCACCGATACGTCCATGCATGCCTGTCTTCCTCCTCGGACCTATGGCTAAACTGCATAATCCTGATCCAACCCCCAAGGAAATGCTAATCGATGGAGACTTTTTGCTGCCATGAGAAAGATTTTCAGGGATTTGATTCCCCGCAACACCAATCGGACGTATAGCCAGATTAACCCTTGGTAATGAATTAATGGATTCTTTGCAACCAAAAAAATACAATGCAAAAATGAATGAACTCCTTGCAAAATAAATAAATAAAATGCAGTGACAAGCGCAACGACGGGTACTCCAACCGGTATGGTGAACCTCACTAACCACTGGTTACATGGATTTATTTGTGAGTTTTCTAAGATTCAATCCTGTGTCTTCTTAGTTGCTGATCAGCGTCGATAGTCTTGCGCTCACATATCAAATTCCATGGAGTATATATATAAAAAAGAAAAGAAAAATGAGAGCAGGCCACGCATGCCTATGCAACAAAATCTTAAAGAGCCCTAAAGCAGAAGATTTGGCCACCAGTTGTTTATTCCCTCTCACCCACATTACATTACTACTCCTGACTCCTCTCCCTCTAATAACCTTTTCCACTTTAACCTAGAGAGAGAGAGAGAGAGAGAGCGAGATGATTAAAAGGAAGGATTAAAAGTAGTAGCTACCAATGCTAAAGCGATCGTGTGGCTGGCCCCTTCAGCTAATCGTCGATTAAAGTAACCGGTTTGTTAAGGGTGGAGGAAGCAGAGGGCAGCGGCGAGTCAAAAATGTGGAGGTCTACTCTTTCGGTGGCACCACATAAAGCCCGCCTTTTTTTAATTCGGCTAGTATTACTCCACTAATTAACTTGATCAGCTGCGCAAAGCTAAGCAAGCATGAGTGAGCGAGAGGGCTTCTCCTTTTTAGCTTTAATAAAGCCTGCCATTTAATAATAATGACGAGCTATAATTATTTCGTTAGCGTGGGGGCGGGTTAGCTCTGTCCTGGTACAATAAATAGGCTTAAACCTCTACCTATAACTTTTTGGCTAAAATTATACTGTAACGGATGTTAATTTTTTTAAAAAAAAAGAAAAAGGAAAGAAAAAACGGTTACAGATAATACGAAAGAATAAAAAAGAAAAAAGGCAGAAGCCGACGCATTTCAAGTAAGTCGAAAACCAGAAAAATTAGAAGTTGAAACCGTTTGAAGCGGAGCCTCTTGGGTGGGTTTTTTTTTTGCTACGATTGATAGGTTATGGTTGTGGCTGATGGTTTTTTGTTCTAGTACGAACACTTGTGCGAACGTATCAAATGCCGATAAACTATTTTAAAAAGGATATTTTGATAAGTTGTTTTAAAAAGACAACAAAGAATATAGAGAAACCATTCCATTTACCTATTGGAAAGAAAACATAAGCCGAAAAGATGGGCCATGTGTCTTTAGCCGACTGGTTGGTTGATCACGTAGAGCTCTTTGACGCTACGTACGTGTCGCGTGCTCACTAGTTTAACCCCGCGTGCTGACTAGTATTTCACTTTTCTGGCTAAGGACGCAAGGAGATCAGATGCCGCGCGCATTCACTTTGTGCCTACATAATTAAGCCAAGTAATATGCATAGTTCCTTGTCAATTAGTATTGACGTTGATCACGTACCCGTGCCTAGTGCTATCTTTTTTCACCTGACTCTTTTCTGGTCTTCTTAATACCAGTGGAGTAAGAATTTTATGCTACCTACCAGTCTTTTCGTACTAGTGTATTTGTACGGGACCCCTATTCTACGGGCGCCAGCCGGTTTCGTGGTAAGGATACGTGTAATCCATCGTAGCTCTAAGTTATAGATTTTATTTTGGGAGCTGCTAGTTAATGGTATACCATTAGATGCACTTTCAGCAGTATAAGGTAGTTTCATGCTAGTTTTATAGAGAAAGAAAAAGAATACCTCGTCGTTGGGCACTGTCACCATGCCACCCCAGACAACTCCGCACGCTTCCTCCTCCGCCGCCCCTCCACCACCACCTGTGCCCAACGGCACCGTCGTCGCCAAGGCGTGCAACCTTCGACCTCTCCCCGCCGCCCAACCTAGCTGCCACAGCTGTCACTGTCACCGCCCTCCTATCATGCCCATCGCCCCGCCGCCACCCACCGTCTCCCTCGACCTCCTTGATGTAGGATTGATCTCGATCTTCCGGTGGATGATAATTCGATTTATAGAGAATAACGTTGACAACGAGGATACTTGACCGAAACACGATCAAACCGTCCAACAATCGCTACATCACACTCTTGTCATTATCAACCTTGTCAAGAACGACGGTTGACCTAATTACTAAGATCAATTTCTGCAAGCAATCGAAGAACAAACAAGAATTCAAGTAAAGAGCAATATAAAAATTACTAGATATAAAAGTTACACAAGGATAATTGAGGTTTCTATAACACGAATCTGTTGGTCTAATCGACACAAGAGACAACGTGGGGTTTGCACACAAGGAGCTAAACTGATCTAAATAAAACCTGAGGCAGAAGAAGGTGCTTAGGGCTATTTATAAGAGAAAGAGAGGCAAGGGGTGACAGCTAGGGGTGAGCACATAACCCTAGGAGGTACAAGGCCCATGGGCTCAAATAGAGGTGGTGTAACACCTTTTGACTCGGATTCATAATCAACTCTGACTTGTTTTGGCGATTGCAGTGCGCTCAGAAGGAATTTGGAGATGAAGTAGGATCCGTTGGAAAAAGGACGAGATATGCTTTTCATGTTGTACTCATGCACTTCAAACGGAGTCCGTATGCAAGCTCTATGTACGTTGAAGTCAGTACTGTCTCCGAAGGCCAAATTGGATTCTAGAACGTGTCTAACTTGAACTTTCACTTTGACTTGAATAAAAGTGACATGACGACCTTGAGAAAGAGTTGAAAAAGGCTTTGACTTTGTCTTGATGTGCAAGTTGGCTTCTCTTTGGGTGGATCCCAACCACGAGCGCGTAGTGTTGATGCAATATTCCTTATATATCTGCACAAATATATATATATATATATATATATATATATATATATATATATATATATATATATTCATTATTTGGTAGCATCATATTCTCATTTAAAATAAATTAAAACTGAAGAAACGAATTCACCTTTTGTTCAACTTGGGAGTTATGGCCATATGCATTTGTAGCATAGTCACATCACTCCTATGCCCGGGGGGGAAGGGTGAACTCGTAGCGGGGAAGCTAGATTTCCCTCCTCCGACGCCAAATTCAACGGCAACGCCCCTCCAGGCCATCGAATCCGGTGACAAAGGAGAGTGTGGGGATGACGGCGGCGAGGAGGGAGGGAGATCGAGAGGGAGCGGTTCGATTTGGGGATTTTGGGTGCACAGAGAAAAGAGAGGAGGGGATTTTGGACATTACGATGCAGACGAGGTTGAGGACTTTATGCATATGGTAAAAGATAGGTTGGATCGGACAATGGGATGATGTCCCGTTGAAACGCTAGCAAACGATACAATGTTCATTAGATTTTCTCTTTATTTTTCACCTAGGCATAAGGTGCTCAAGACACTATCTAAGCTTCCACCTATTCAATGCATGGTGGTTTTATTGGACTTAAAAGTTGCATTTCAGGCAACAAAAATTCCTATCTCAATCCTCTAATTATACTTTTATTCAAAAGTTTACGCTAGGAACCCTATAAGCAAAAAAACATACTTTTTCCCTTTTTTACTTGACTTCATAGAATCCGTGCCATCAAACTTTCTAAAGTTTAACCACCAATAGATTTAAAACTATACAGATTGGCTATACAAAATTATATCATTAGATTTATCGTTAAAAATACTTTCATAATATTATAATTTTATTACTATATCTTAGTGTAAATTTATAAAAAGTAGCGGTCAAAGTCGTATCTCAAAGATAGTAGAAAATAAAAAAAGTCAGGTAAAAAAGAATCGAGGAAGTACTACAAAACCCTAGGTGCACCTGTCAACCCCTATCTTTTCTCTCCCCACCCCCTCTTTCCCCCTGACTATCCCCACTCTCTCCCCCTCACTTTCCCTATCCTCCTCTCTTCCCGTGAGATCTCCATCGCCACAATAGCGCTTCTTCACCGTTGAGCAATTTGCTGCTTCCTCTAGTCAGGCATCGCCATTGCTGACAAATCCCAACCCTACTGTCGTAGCCGCCCTCTCCCTTGACATTGCCCTCCTTCCTTGCCGCGATGCTGCTTGTTTACCAACACTAGCCACTGTGATTCGCCGTCATCGTCTTCCTCGACGTTGTTGTCCCTATCTCATTCGCATAATGGTTGGGGCTGGGGCGAGTGCCCGTGGAGGGGGTTGGTGGAGCATGCACTTCTAGTCCTGGCAAAATGCATGCTTAGGCCAACAACTCACCACAACACGATTCCTCGGCTTGCCTTGTTTGCAAATGCCAATGAGGACGCCGCTCCCTCTACAAGGTGTTCCGACACCTGACTAGGGTTCACAATCTCGTTTTGTAAAAAATCTTGGAGGGCAGCGAGATGAACGAATTGAACAAAATTTCATTCTTTTGTTCAAAAATTTGAACAAAATATTCAAATATCGTTTGAATTTTGATGAAATTTAACAAATTTTGTCTAAAATTTGAGCAAAATTCAAATGGGGACAATTTGGCCGAATTTTACATGTTTCAGAGGGTAACGAAAGCAACAAAATAATTTTTAACCCTACACCTGACAAGCACCTAGCAGGCGCCCTGGATCCGACGTGGAATCTTGGGGCCACCCAGCTAGCATGGAGTGTTATATATGCTGTGAGCGGTGCGGATGCTCGTGGCGTCTTCCTTCTTCGACTTGAAACACATAAGGAGGTGCTTATTTAAGCTTAAACTTTTAGCTTTTTAATTTCATTTTTTCTGACTTTTTAGCTTTTTTTTGTCTTTTTGTCTTATTCCTTTGCATTGTTCATGATGATATAACCTATTTTTTTCTCTTTTCTATTTTTAAATTAAATTACACTAAAAAAAGCTAGCATCGGCTATAGTGCAAAAACCTAAATAGTGTCAAATAAACTATAAACTTAGACTTAGAGCAAGTACAATAATGCTGATTAGGTCGCCTCCAGCGAAATCCACATCAACACAATCCTATGTGGAAGAGAGAGAAGAGGAGAGAGAGGCAAGCTGCCCCTTATATAAGAGGTAACCTCTAGCACATCATACGAGAAGAGAGAGGCAAGCTGCCCCTCATGCAAGAGGTGACCCCTGATATATTTATGCAAGTATTAAATGTTTGAGTGCTTTAGTAGAGGTAACATCTACTAAATTTATTGTATTAGCTACCTCCACCATGAGCCACGTGTACTCTTTTTGCTTATTTGGCTAGTCCTAGAGGTAGCAGCCACCTCTTCTATTAAACTTGCTCTTATAAACCAGAATGAGCACTCCCTAGATCCTATGCTAGAGAGGGGGGAAGTAGACTGAGGCAGCCGCTTTAGAAAAAAGAATCTAAACCCTAGCTAGCCGGCCGGCCCAATCACCAATCCACTGCGGATACAGAGTTGCAAACTGTTATGATCATTGACAATTGATCAACACTTAGCCCTTGAATTAATCGCCCTAGCTTCATGCGCTAGCTATCCCCAAGCATCACGCACTAGCGTTTGAATCAACAGTGTGTATGCACTGTTCCTGCGTGGACTTTGGGTACGTAGCTGGGTCGCACTCGCTCGCTCCCGTCGGCGCTCGAGTCCCGGCGCTGAAACACTCGTTGCGCGCACTTCTCGAATGCGGGAAAGGTGCATCGTGATTCGCGCTCCGACGATTTCCGTCCCCACGCCTTTCTACTCCACGCTTTCGACACAGCTGAAGCTGACATGCAAATGCAAGCGCATGCGATACTTTGGGGTTCGAATGTGTAGGGGTGTGTGATGCATGTTTGACAAAACGGGTGAGTCTTTTTTGCGGTGTCTTATAATTTTTAGGTTGTGGTTTGTATATTTTATTTGTTCGCAAGAGAGAGTATAAAGAGAGAGATAGTCGCATATAATTTTGATCGATATAGCTAATGTCAGTACAATGTCTACTACAATCGACTTGCAGATACCGTCTTAAAAAGACGCACCGTTTGGAAGCCGCTTACTATAGCAAAAAACAAAAGATACAAGTATCAAGGTTAAAAGAACCCAGCCAACATATGGTAGTATATGCCTATTCATATAGGCTGCGTCATATGACTTCTGGTTGAAAATGAATAATAGTGGCTTTTAGAAGAAGGGGACGAGCGGTGGGGAAAATGAAGGAGAGATACGTGTGTGAGACAGGAGTGAGAGGAGTATGGCGCGTGATGTACTCATAACCCCCTCTCTTATCTCTAGAGTAAGATGAATGGGGAAACTGTTTTAAAAAATCAGATATTCTTATTAGCTTCTGATTTACCTAAGTAGAAACAGAAAATAATACGGACATGCCCCCATGGTCTGTCGATTGAGCACGTAGCAGATCAGTGATCAAAGGAAACTTTTGTTGTGGATTGAATAATTACGAAGTGTGAATTTTGGTTTTCGTCAGTATTCTTTTTTTTTCCTGCAATATACACATGAGCTAGCACCAAGTGTTTGCTATACTTGAATGTACCTGCTTGGATATATGTATTTCTTGAAGGCTAATTAATTAGCTGGCTTATTGACTAACTGTACTCGTACATTAGTATTTGTTGCCATCGCTATTCATTTCCTATGTGATACATAAAATCATGCCCCAATAATTTCGATGAGATCCAATGGCATACTAACTCTTGTGATGCATGGACGACACTCATTCTGCAAGAAGGAAAACGAAAAAAACACTCCTCTAATTAATGTACACAAAGGGGGAAAAAAGCAGGGACAGAGATGGACATCGCGACAAAAATAAAGAAAGAAAAGATGAAAAAACACACTCCAGAAAAGGCTAAAAAAGGCAAGATGATTTGATAAGTGACAAAAGGAAAGGGAAAGGGGAGGAGGGGACAGCGGGGAATCCATGCTCCCATGCGCAATGTATTGCGGCAACCCCACCTTAAAGGCGCTAAACCTTAATTAGTCATGTAACATCAGAATAATGTTCCACCCACCTTTCCCCTCCCTTTGTTTCCCATCCATCATGCACCGGCTAGCTAGGGTTCCTTTCTTCATGGGGCCATGGTGTACCATATATACTCCAATACTCGTTCATCACCTGCTGCTACATGTTGGCATTTGCACCGGCTGTTCTTTTTCAATATGGTTGATAGCTATTGTTTATGTGTTTCGAGGCGACAATAGATGGTGCATACTGTTTTGAGCTGAGAAAGCTGTTTAAAGAATCTGTTTCTAGAAGTCGACCGTCGTGTCTGTTTCGACTTTTTAAGAAGCTGAAAGGCAAAAAAAAAAAAGGCCAACATTACTTGACAATATCGAAAGACCTTCGCAATATAAAAGACGGTCATGTATTGTACTGCAAAAACAAATTCTCGATGCAGACCAGACAAGACAATAGAGGATTGCCCCGTTAGCTCGCTAGAAAGGCGATGTATTTTGAGCAACGAAGGGCTTACGTGAACGCACAATCTCGCACGAAACCGTACTCATGCTCGCTAGCACAACGGAGAGGTTAACTTCGCTGGAGATCAATCATCGATCTTGCTAGCCTAGGACGGTGATCGAGAACAGCAGAGCAAGCCACAGGGAGCTGTCCCGGAGAAGATCACGGCAGGCAGCGGTGGGCGAGGCATGATGGGAGCAGCGCGCGCATGCATGCACGCACGCGCACGTGCCACCGGAGGGCGCACGAGCGGCCACGGCGGATGGATTCGATCGATCGGGCGGCGCCGCTGCCTCTCGATTGCTCCTCCTCGATCGCCTTGGCTAGCCGCGGCTTAGGGCATGACAGTGTGTGCCTTTCATTCCTAGTCTCAAAGCACGCCAATTATAAATTGATCTCGTGCACATGTCTATACCTTCGAATGATTTGTCTGCATGTATAATACCACTGTAATTAGCATATATTATAGGTTAAGGTTCCTTTTTTTTTCTTCCTCCAAAAATATGCTGCATATTATACCTATACCTTGGAGATAGACTATGATTGGCCTAGCTCGAGTTAGCTTCGATCTTCCATGGAAAGGCTGGAGCTGCGCTCCAGCTCGATCGATAAGGAAAGTTAAGAGCCATCATGCTGTGGAGTTTGAATGGTACGTAGCTTAAACTTCTCTTCCCAAAATTCGTGATTGGGACTCATCACGCTCATGCGTCTTCATGCTTGCATATCCATCATTTTAAGTCTCCAACAATTATTCCAATAATTACATATCTAGTTTGCCCTATGAACAAGCATGCAAGCATATGTTTCATGCTTAATGTTTGAGTAATAGTAAGGAGATTCTCCAATATCATATTGAAAATAGCTAGGATCTTTAGAACATACCGTTCGTTTGATGAGAAATAAAAAGAAATATCGAGAATTCGCCGAGTTTGAATGGTAAAATTAAGTTAATTCACATGAGAAGCTACGGTGGATATTAAGGCTATGATTGGACAAATTGTGTTGCACTATTGAATCTTTACTTTTGTTGAAAGTAATGTTTGCAAGTAACATAATACCGAACTTCCTATCACTGCTAGATCTCTAACGCTGTTTGACGGCTCTTTTGTAATAATTTTTCAAGTCCTGCATTACATTGTCGGCAGTTTTGTTGTAGACAATTTATCTTTACCGCTGGGGGAGAATTAGATTACACTCAAAACACCGTCAGTTATATATATACACGAGAAAAATACTAAAGGGTAGAATAACCGTCGGTCATTCACAAATAACCGTCAAATAAAATTATAAATTTTGTAGCGCATGTAAAAATTTCGTGCTCGAAATGAGATTCTAGAGCACAGTGGTAGCTGGCCGCAAATAGCAGCTCCCAATTTAGTTACCTGTCCTTAAGAAGGCTCAACGAAAATTTCTGACCATCTACGTACCTTGCGACATGGAATTTTTTTTAGCATGCAAGTAGTAGACAGGCCTCCTTATGCCGCTAGTGGGCCTTCGACTACTGTTAACCCAGCCATAATGTCTTTTCCTCTCATAATTACACATCTTTGGGCCAGGTTAGAGGCCTAATACATCTAGCTCTGCCCATCTAGTTGATCTCATGCTATGTACTGAAGCCTTTGGTGCACATGCTTAGGCATTTCCACAGTTTCTACTATACTAATTTCGGTACAATGACGTGGTCTCCAAAACAAAATTTTGACCAGCAATCTCGATCGTGATATACTTGTAAAACCTAATGTAACAATAATATTACAGAAGTATTTTAAAGGTAAATCTATCCATGTCATTTTCATACACCTAGCTGGCCAAATTTTTTGTCCTTCGTTACAGTTAAACTAGTTTAATTGCACGTCACCTGTTACCTCGCACTACGTTACTCACATGGTACTTCCTGGTGTTGCTTCTTCAAGTACCTTCACAGTCCTAGCTAGTCCAGGTGAAAAGAAGCAATGCGAATCAATGCCAAGCTCCAAAACTGCAGCAGCCACATCGTTCGTCAAAACAAGGAAGGCATATGCAAGTACTACTCCATATGATGAAGTTTTTTAAATTTTAATTATTAATATATGTTAAAGTATATAGATTGACTATACAAAAATAATACTATTATATTTTTCTTGCAAAATATTTACATAATATATATTTATTATTTTTGCTAGTAATATTATGATAATAAATTATAGTCAAAATTTTGTATTGAAGATCACAAAAAATAAAAAAATCACTATTCAAGGACGGAGGGAGGACTGGTCTCTAAACTTAAATCGAGCCACATGTCTTGTGTCTGGTGAGGGAACGGCAGTAATTAATCGGTTTAATTATCTGTCTTAATTTTTTTGTTTAGTATTTATTTAAACTTTTAAATATACAAAATGAGCTTCAAAAATTATAAAATTTTATGTACAACCTTTCGACACAACGTATTTGTAGTATAATTTTAGGCAATTTTATCCATTGCGAATGTTGCTAAAAAATTCATATAATTTAGATATTTTTATGAGTTTTTACATATAGCAAACGAGTTCCAAAAATTATGAAATTTTATGTGAAACCTTCCGACATAGTCATCGTTATTGTGTAATTTTTTAAGAATTTTATGTGGTCCGAAGTTGCCACGTTTATTGTGGTTAACTTAATCATGAATTTAACGATCCTCACACATCTTTTGAAGTGGCATATGTCGGCTAATCATGCTATATTTCATTTTCTGCTATTTGGTTCGCACAATTTCACTCTCTGTATGTGCCCCCTTCATGCGCTTTCTCGTTCGCACTAATGTCATTATGTCCATGTCGTCCCCCTCGCCCATTCCCTCGTTTGCACATTTGTCAGTGTTACGATGTTGTCCCCTTCACCTGAAGCACTGCTTGTGATAATGGATCCTCAATATAAGGGGTGAGCGCACGGGGTTCACCTTTTTCTCGGCTATAAATACGAACTTCTTGCAGTTCGTCATTGCTCATCTCAGTCGCTCATCGCAGAAGGTCATTGTCGCGGTCGTCCTCAAAATTAGGAGTGTGTAACTCATTACTTCGAGAAGCCAGTGTGTAGCTCAAAATTGGTAGTGATGATTTCTTCTCCAGAAAGGCAGGTAATTTTTTATTATATGCTTTCGACGTTATTCCCGTAATCCTAGTCAATTAGTGTTATTTAGTAAGTCATGATTAATGTAGTTTATATTACGAAGTAAGTAGGTCGTGATTAATGTAGTTTGTGTATGTACGGTACATATAATTTGTTATTAAATGGAAATATGTAATTAAATAGTCGTAATTACTGTAGTGACAATTAGTTAGGGGTAAGTAATGAGTTAGTGCTAAGGACGACGGTAATGAATGGCTCGTCATTTTTTCGGATGAGTAATCAAATTATCAGTAAATAGTGAAGTATTCATATGTAATTACATGCACGCATGTAATCACTGACTTGTAGTATGTTGATGTCATTATCAATCTTCACACTAATATTCGTTTGTCCCATTTGTTGCAAGGTACTCTCAAAATTAATAGTGAATTGTTAATTATTTGGAGAAGGCAATGCATAAGTCATTAAGAACGCGGCAGTGCTGATTGTTTCTCTCGAAAGACATGTAATTTTTATAGAATGCTTTCGATGTTATTCCCATAATCGTAGTCATAATTACTATTACTTAGTTAGTCATAATTAATGTAGTTTTTATTATAAAGTAAGTTTTACTGTCATTAGTAATCTTCGCACTAATACTTCGTCTGTCCTATGTATTGGTAGGTATGGCTTTACCGGAGCTTCTGGAATACTCATATGATGAGAAACACCATTTCAACGCATGGATGATGAGTGACGCGGCTGGCCCTTCGCTGTTCAAACTACGGGGAGGGAGGAGGGATCTGTGGGCGCTGGATGAGCGCTACGTCCCAACCCTGTGGGCCATGGGCTTGTTGCCCTTTGCGAGGCTGGTCTCCACTAGGTATGAGTTCACTATCGACAGTAGCCTGCTCGCAGCACTGTTGGACAGGTGGAGGCCTGATATGCACACATTCCACTTTCGTTGGGGTGAGATGACGGTCACTCTGAAGGACATCGCATTCTTGACTGGTCTCCCTCTCGGAGATGACGCACTTGTTCCAGCCCTTGCACCAGCCGACTGGAAGGAGTGGCTGGCAGACTGGTTCGACTGGCCTATCCCAGAGAGCGCACGTGGCATCCCCCGCATGTGGTTAACAATTTCAGTGTGTGCCCGCAAGTTGCATCGCTGGAGGTCATCAAGACGCACCTTGTCGCGTTCCTTATCCAGCTCTTTGGTTGGAGCATATTTCCAGCCACACACGGTGATATTTGCAACGCTAAATTCATCGACCTTGCCGAGTCTTTTGTGGACGCAGAGTTGGGATCAGTGGTTATGTGCACCACATATTGGGGGTTATGTGATGCTTTCAAGCGCACCACTGCTGGTACCCCCAATTTGGCTATCTGCTATGTGCTCCTAAGTTGTGGAGCTGGGAGCACTTCTCTATCGGGTGTCCGACCATCATGACGTCAGTGCACCCATTCGCGCGAGTTCATTGACCTAATAGACAGGCCCACTATGGGCATCCGGTGGATTGCTGCCTATCTACAGTGGGTGAAGGGCAAACCGTCGAGGTGCTATTTGCTGTGGCACAATGAGTTCAAGTCGTTGCACGACAGTGGCGTCATATGAGGTCCATGGACAGTATATTTCGTGCATCGTGTATTGCCGTACGGGCTGTCTCTGCATTGCCTAGAGGACACAGAGCTATGGGCGACTACACACCATATGGTGTCCTCGTACATGGTGGAGGCTTACGCACCACAGCGCGTGATGTAACAGTTCAGTTTGTACTAGGTCATGCTCCCTCTGGACGGTAGGTTCCTACCGCAAGCCGTATACCGGTGAGTCAAAATCCATTTGACTAATGTGTACACTTTGTATATCTTACTATGTAACATCGATGATTTTGAAAATACAATCAATCAAGGGCTGGTTCACATAGTATGGATTGGCGGCCAATGCAGCAGCAGTGGATGATGGCGTGGACAGATAGGGCGCACCTCGATATCGTCATGGAGTAGCGTCCGTACAACGTCGAGACATACGACGAGTACCTAGAGTGGTACGTACCCTGGTCACGTAGTTGACTCACCATTCCTCCACTAGATTTCCCCAAGCAGATCATGCACGAGGAATATCTACAATGCTCGATCGATCCCCACAATGCTTCGCGGCAGTAGGACAGCATAAGACAGTTCAAATATCTTATTGTTTCATTCAAAAAATTCATATTGCTCGTTACTGAACCTGTTGTCACTTCAGTTGGAGCGGGCGCAGCGCATCGCAAGCACGTTGGAGGCCACCATCAACAACCTGGAGACACCACCGGCCCTGCAGAAGACTATGAAGTTCATCCTAAAGCATGCCAAAAAAATAGTGCACAACCTAACCTGTGACCGTTCCATGGATCACAGTGCACACATGAGCCACCTAGTAGGGGCACCACGCTCACCCGCTAGGTCATCCTGACCTAGCGAGTCCGGTCGGGCATCACAATCTACTGAGTCCGCATGGCGTCGTAGTACTAGCTGCCGATCATCCGTGCGCCGTACCTATGAGGAGGTAACTTATGTACGAACATACATTTTGTTTTCCTATTACGCCTTGTGTTCCACTAGCATCATGGCGTTCTCCCACCATAGGTCTGTCATCGAGATGCATCCCTTTTGCCGTTCGCACCACCTGCACAAACTACCGCTCCCCGTTATTCATCTTTGTTGTACATTCGGGAGATATGAGATTCGCATTTTACATCTGGAATATTTATTGTGACTAATATCGTTCCATCTTGTAGCCTCCAATTCAACATGGGGGTGACGACGAGTTCACCGATGACGACACGGGCCTCTCATATGCTTCCAGAGAGCAGTACACAGCGCTAGGGTTTGCAGCGTACACAGAGCAGAGCTCAGAGTTCATAGCAAACCTAGGCTTTGGACACTTCGGCGAGCAGAGATCCTCCGGCTTCGCTGCCACATCATACAGTCATAGACGTGGCAAATTCGGACCAGAAATTTCTAAAAAATTATATTATAACTATAACTATGTCAGGAGGCTTCACATAAGATTTCGTAATTTTTGGAGCTCGTTTGCTATGTGTAAAAACTCGTAAAAATATCAAAATTGTATGAATTTTTGAGTAACATTTGAAATGGATAAAATTACCCAAACATTGCACTATGAGATACGTCGTGTCAGAAGGTTGTATATAAATTTTCATAATTTTTAGAACTCATTTGGTATATTTAAAAATTTAAATAAATACTAAATAAAAAAATTATGGTAGCCGACTTAATTACCTGCCGTTGGCGGTAACACCGCGTGTCACCTCGCCGGCGCTGCCGTTCGGCCACCGAATGGCAAAAGTGAGATTTTTGCAAATACGATAGGCATATGACTATTTTTATAAATACGATGTGTAACACACTACTACAGAAAAGGTCATCACAGACGGTTCGAAAACGTCATCACAGACGGTTTTGTGAACCGTCTGTATTTATGGGTCAGTGATAATCGAAGGTCATCACATACGGTTTTCGGACCGTCTGTGATTATCAGCTATCACAGACGGTTTTTGAGTAAAACCCGTCTGTGATATCTGATAATCACAGACGATTTTGAGTTAAAAACCGTCTGTGATACTTAGTATCACAGATGGTTTTTGAGTAAAAACCGTCTGTGATAGCAGATAATCACAGACATAAAACATATACAATTCACACATCTCATTTCATTTTAGATACATTTCACATCTCAATTTATTTCACAGACATAAAACATCCAATTGACAACGCACTTCATTTCACAAACATAAAGTATCCATTTCGCAAATCAATTCATTGAATTGAAATAAAATATCCATTAACAAATACACAATTGTAAAAGATCTACACTGCATTTGCACTTAGAATTACAATAAAAAATCATTCTGGGCAGTGGAACTCTCCATCTGATCTTACGACTTTAGTCCACAAAAACCAAATTAACTCTCCTCGAATTTTTGCTAAATCCGGCTGTGTCAATGCAGATGTAGAGATGGGCGCAACCTGTCGATAGGAATATCAACGCGCGCACATATAAAACTTGACATGTATGAAATAAATGTGGAAAGATTGACAAACCTTAGGAGTGGTGATCTTGCTGGAATCGAGGAGTAGTCTCATATGGTGGCACACGTAGTATCCACACGTGTTGCCCGGCTGCTGCTGGTGGCACTGCAAAAAATTACGATTACTACTAAGTGTTGTATATGATTAATTAATGTGTAGCTAGCGAATACCCGAAAATTGCGATCATGTTTCAAGGGCTTGACAGCTGTCGTCGAGCCACTTGTTTGTTGAACGTATGTGGCGAACGACCTTCGTTATTCGAAAAAGTTAGATTAGTCATTCGGAAGGAAAGAAAGAGTACAATGTACAATGTACGTACCTATCGAGTATTTGGGCGATAGCTGTGTACATGGATTTGTTCTTACTTAGAGAATCAAGGTATATAGCCTTGTTCCATTTTGGTATAATTACAATTAAAATCCAGTGAAAGTTCTCATTGTATGGCATAAGAACAAATTCCTTATCTTGGTGAGCCAGCAGTGCTTTTGTAATATAGTCCTCGACGGAGGATGCATTCTCGTTGATGGTATCAATGGCGACCAAGCGTGGGTCCAGGAAACCAATTGGTGATTTCGATGATCTAGCTTCGGTCAGCATGAATCTATATATATACACAGAAAAGCAACAAATTGTAACATATATCGGTATTACGTGAACAGAGACTGTGATTGTACAGACTTACAGCGTCCAGCATCGAACGAGTGAGGCGTCGAGAGCGTTGAGCGTGAAAACACCAAATATATCGTCAAAGGTCACCGGGAAGACACATTCCTGAACTTCGTGCAAGAAATGTTCCGGCTTGAATTTGACAATGATACCTGAGCGCCGTTCTGCCTCTGGTCTATTGGACTGTTTCATATACCAAGTGTGGAATCTTTGGCAACCAAGTCCTAGCTTTGTGAGGTGCTCTTTCGGGAATATCATCGGCTCGCCTAGCACGAATTTGCGGGCCAATGGCATGTACGGGATATCGTCATCATTTTTCGTCTTTGATTTGCCATGGCCACTGCCTCGACTGCAGGTCGACTGTAATGGTACAGACGGTGCAAGTTGCTTTGGCGAGAATAGCACCTGTGGAGATAGCACCGGTGCAGGTAGCTCTGCTTAGCACCGGTGCAGGTAGCTCTGCTTCGCACTGCCCGTGTGGGGATGGCACCAATGCATGTTGCTGTGGTTCGCACTGCACTTCTGGTCCTGCCACCGGTGAAGAAGCCTCCAGGGAGATGTCGCTTTTGGGCCACGGGATGAATGTTCCAATGGCCTGTCCTAGAGTCACGATCTCGTCGTTAGGAGGCTTCGGTAGCGGGACCACCTCAAAATTGACATACACACCATCCACATTAACTTTTGCGAAGCCTGGCGCTAAAGCTTGACCGTGCACCATGGCCCCGATACCAGACGAATATGCCTGGCCCCAAGCAGCGTACAAGGGAATGGAGCCATATCTCACTTGGAGCCTGCACTTCGTAGGCTCATACATAACGATACAAAATTAGCTACTCGAATAGGCCTATCAATGGAGCAAGCATTCGAGAGATAATAATTATTACCAGGATGTCGTCCACAGGAAATTTGGCCTGGGTTAGTGTCGGATTGGACGCGCAGCTACTCGGATGGTTGTGCGGGCTAGCTAGCACAGGAGCGGCAGTAGCGGCCTGCTGACTTTCTGTCTGTTTTCGCACCTCATCTCTGATTACATCAGCCATATGAGCTAATAGCTCCTCTCTAAGAGATTCCTTGATCTCTTCTCGTAGCTGTGCGTCACGCTCGGCTTTGTTTCTCTTCCTACGCCGATACATTCCGGAGTCATCTTGGAAACCATATTTCCAAGGAACGTAAAGCCCAAGGCCTCTCGTACGACCCGGGTGCTCCTTGTTTCCCAAGGCCACGGAGAGCATATCATTCTCCCTTGTTCCCTGGAATGATCCCAGGGTAGATTCAAAACTCAGCTCTTCCTGTGAGAGCACAAAATGTCATTTCAATTCGTACGAAGTTGCGGAGTAATTACAAGCTACGTAGTTCTATCGATATCTTACCTGGCGCTGGGACACTTGCTGGTCTGCAGGGTTTCGAAAGGAGACGTCCCCCGATGTCGTTGTAGATGACCTTGCTCTAATCCAATTTCGAGCGCGATCATCCGGGATATTGGAAAACGGCGGGGCGATGTCCTGTGCAGCTGCCAGGTCATCCTCCTTCCTCCACTGCGGGATTTTACTCGCATACCCAGCTGTGCCAAGTCTGTGGGGGTGTGTGTTTTTTGCCTGGATGGCCTTGTGCGCCGTACTTGTACTTTTGAAATCTTCGGACGTCTTCATCGCCTTGAACTCTTCCCATTGTGGTTACAGGAATGAGTATTTATGAAAAGGCATTTCGTCCGTCTCCACGTATTTCCTGACAAGCGTGCTCTTGAAGTTCTTCCATACTTTGCACGCCGCTAGGTAGGTTTGTCGTTGCACAGCGTATAGGTGTTCTTCTGGGAACTCGAACGATGCCAAAATTTCGGTCCACAGCTCACGTTTCCGAGTGTCAGGGACGTTCTTCCACGAATTGTATGTGATCTCAATTCGTTCTCGTGCAACTATTCCGACCAGGCTTCGGAATGCGTTTACCGCTTTTTGAGGAAGGATAGGGACCCCAGATGCGTTTACCGCTGTGATGGTCTGTCGGCCCTCAGGCTTCTTCGATAGCCATCTTCTATGAAGTTCTTCGATAGCATTATTATTACTACAAGGTCTCTAAACAAAGTTCTATGAAGCAAATGACACAAACTAGTGTATCAGGTTCATTGAACCGAATACACTAGAGTGTGTCACTTGCTTCATGCCCCTTGAAGGTCTATGTGACATATACATTAGAGTGGTCCTTGATTGGTTAATTTGTGCTCTCAAATTGTAGGGTTGCACAAGATTAATCTTGGCCGTCCCGCTACTAAATGAGGAAGCAAGAAAAGTGAAACATGATAAGATGAGAAGCAAGAAAAGTGAAACATGATGCTCAATGTTAGGAAGAGAGGAGAGGAGTAGAGGGAAGGGGGAGAAGGGAGGGGGTGATGTGGACAGAGAGAGGGGTTATGTGCTTGTACTATATAATAACACAACAAGCAATGTAATATGTACCAATGTAAACTAAGCAGCTGCAGTAAACAATGTACCAATGTAGTATGTACCAAATAGCAAATTAAACTAAGCTACTGCAGTAAACAATGTACCAATGTAATATGTACCAAATAGCAAACTAATTAAGCTACCGCAGTAAACAATGTACCAATGTAGTATGTACCAAATAGCAAACTAATTAAGCTACTGCAGTAAACAATGTACCAAATAGCAAACTAATTAAGCTACTGCTGTAAACAATGTACCAATGTAATATGTACCAAATAACAAACTAATTAAGCTACTGCAGTAAACAATGTACCAATGTAATATGTACCAAATAGCAAACTAATTAAGCTACTGCAGTAAACAATGCTCAAAACCATAGTCCATCACAGAAACTGCTCACAATACTCAAAACCCTAGTCCATCACAGAAAGTGCTCACAATGCAGACGGTAATCGAGGGGAGGTGGCCGGCGAGGGGCTCGACGAGGGGCTCGGGAGAGGCGGCCGGTGACGGGCTCGACGAGGGGCTCGGGGGAGGCGACGGGCTCGACGAGGGGCTCGGGGGAGGCGGCCGGCGACGGGCTCGACGGAGGCGGCCGGCGAGGGGCTCGGGGAGGCGGCCGACGAGGGTTCGGGGAGGCGACGACGGGCTCGGGATTAATTAGATCTAGATCGAATAACTGCGCAGCGCACAGGGAAAACCCTAGCCAGAGGGTATATATAGGGAGGTTATCACAGACGGTTCTAAACTTAGAACCGTCTGTGATAAATATCACAGACGGTTCTAAGTTCAAAACCGTCTGTGATAAATATCACAGACGGTTCTAAGTTCAGAACCGTCTGTGATAAGCCTTTGCGACTGTAGTTATTAAGACAACACCAATAACTACAGCTGCATTCATATCCACCACCAAACAGCTGCATTCATATACAACACCAACCAGCTGCATTCATATCAACCATCACATGTACATCACACATATACATCACATATACATAAATGCCAATACACATATACATTTTCACATATACATTTTGTCACACATTTTCACATATACATCTCAAAATTGACTACATCACATATTTTCACATATACATCTCAAAATTGTCACACATTTTCACATATACATCTCAAAATTGTCACACATTTTCACATATACATCTCAAAATTGTCACACATTTTCACATATACATTCTTATTGTACTTGCTTATTTCCTTTAAAAATTAGCCCTTCATGATGATCAATGCGTACGTAACTAGTTTTGTCACGTTGTTCATCGTCGACCCTTATGCCATTTCCAAAAGAAGGTAACTCGTCAAATTGATTGTATTCCTCCTCGTCCACTACATTCTCCACTCCGACAATTCTCCTTTTTTCATGAAGAACTACATGGCGTTTCTTATTTGCCGGGTCGGTTACATAGAAAACTTGAACAACTTGATTGGCGAGTACGAATGGTTCGTCTTTGTACCCGACACGTTGGAGGTCCACGGTTGTGACACCGTACTTGTCAACCTTCACCTGTGGGAGATGCACCCAACGGCAGCGAAATAAGGGGATCTTGAAAACCACATAGTCGAGCTCCCAAATCTCTTCTATGAAGCCATAGTACGGGTTTCTCGACCCATCGGTACTGAATGCATCTATGCGGACACCTCTGTTCTGGTTAGTGCTCTTGACATCCTGAGACTGCGTATAGAATGTGTACCCATTTATGTCATATCCTTGCCATGTTACAACTGTAAATGTCGGCCCTTTTGCCAACCATGTCAGTGTCTCACTCGACGAGCTCCTAGCGATTTGCTCCTTCAATTATTGGTTGAACCAACGGTTGTGTTGTCTCATGATCCAAACATCCGACCGCTCTGGATTCTGTTGCCGAAGCACATCCTTGCGCTGGTCCACATAAGGCGCCACTTCAGTCATGTGTTGCAACACTGTGAAATGGGCTTGAGTAGACGTGTCCATATCTGGAGTGATTGCTTTCCTTCCGATAGTTCCGAGACCCTTCAGCCTCCCCTCATGACGAGATTGAGGGACACCTATCGGTTGAATCTGAGCCATATAATCGACACAAAACTCAATGACCTCTTCGCTTGCATAACCTTCGACGATGCTGCCCTCCGGCTGAGAACGATTCCGTACGTAGGACTTGCGAATTCCCATGAACATCTCAAATGGGTATATGCTACGTAGGAATACGGGCCCGCACATTTTTATCTTCCACACAACGTGAACAATGAGATGGACCATGATATCGAAAAACGAAGGAGGGAAATACATTTCAAGGTGACATAGAGTCATCACCACCTCGTCCTGCAGAGCATCTAGTCCTTCGGGATCGATGACCTTCTGAGCAATTGTGTTAAAGAAATAACATAGTCTCATGATTGTCTCTCGGACTTTGATCGGCAAAATATTTCTAATTGCAATAGGGAGCATCTGTGTCATCAGCACATGACAATCATGAGACTTCATGCCATTTAACTTCAAATCTTGCATCGAAACAAGTTTCTTCACGTTGCCGGAGTAACCAGACGGAACTTTGACACCATGCAAGCACTGGCACAGTTCTGTTTTCTCAGCCTTGGACAGAGTGTAACACGCAGGGGGAAGATACGTTCGTCCATTATCAGTGCTTGTCGGTGCTAACTCAGGCCTGATGTCCATGTCAGCCAAGTCAAGCCGTGCGTTGACACCGTCCTTTGTTTTATCATGGATGTTCAGTAAGAGACCAATCAAGCTGTCGCACATATTCTTTTCTACGTGCATGACGTCGATGTAGTGCCGAACATCTAGGAACTCCCAACAAGGTAAGTCCCAAAATATTGATCTCTTCTTCCAGGTGTTCTTCTCATGAGCCCTCAATTTACGTCCCTTTCCGAGGACAACATCTAAATCCTTAACCATATCATAAACCTTGTGTCCCCTTAAATGCCTTGGAGATGAACCGTCTTCCTTCTCTCCGTCAAATTGTTTCTTCATCTTGCGGTATGGGTGAGCCCTCCGAAGGAACCGGCGGTGACGCATGTAGACGGTTTTGCGTGAGTGTCTCAGCCACACACTCTCAGTACCATCTAAACAGTGGGTACAAGCTTTGGCACCTTTTGTACTATGGCCCGATAGGTTACCAAGGGCAGGATAATCATTTATGGTGCAGAACAATAAGGAGCGCAGAGTGAAGTTCTCTCGTTTGTATGCATCCCATACCTGTACCCCTTCGTTCCACAGTACTTTTAGATCTTCCACCAACGGTGCTAGGAACACATCGATATCATTCCCAGGTTGTTTTGGCCCTTGGATAAGTATCGACAGCAAAATGTACTTTCGCTTCATACACAACCAAGGAGCAAGGTTATAGATGCAGAGAGTCACGGGCCATGTGCTATGTCGGCTGCTCATGCTACTGAAAGGATTCATTCCATCTGTATTCAGTCCAAACCTTATATTCCTTGGTTCTGCACCGAACTCTGCAAAACTCCTATCGATGTTTCTCCACTGCGCGGAATCAGCAAGGTGTCTTATCATTCCATCCTTCTTGCGCTCCTCCGAGTGCCAACGCAGCAGTTTTGCCTCCTTTGGATTTGCAAAAAACCTTTTCAAACGAGGAATTATAGGAAAATACCATGCCACCTTAGCAGGAGGTCCTTTCTTCACCTCTGTTCCCTCGCCATCATCTGATTGATTGTTACGTTTGTATCGGGATGCGTTGCACACCGGACATACATGGATGTTTGCATACTCTTTACATTAGAGGATACAGTCGTTCGGGCATGCATGTATTCTTTCTACTTCCATTCCCAACGGACAAAGAACCTTCTTGACTTTATACGTGGTTTTAGGCAACTCATTTCCCTCCGGAAGCATGTCCGCTAAAAGACCTAGCAGCACCGTGAAACTCTTGTCGGACCAACCGTTGCTTGCCTTCAATTTCAACAGTTCAAGCACGGCCGACAACCTCGTGTACTTGCAGCCCGCGTACAAAGGTTTCTCTGAGTCCTCCATCAAGCCACGGAATTTAACATACTCTCTCTCATCATAGTTCTCTTCTACATCGCGAAGCATCTGATCCAGATTATCATCGTGCAACCTATCCGAATCCGAGCCACAATCGACATCAGCCGGCGGCATGTCATTCACTTCACCGGCGATGTCATCCGGGGGCATATCATTCACTTCACCGGCGATGTCATCCGGCGGCATATGATCATTCACTTCGCCATGACTGGTCCAACACGTATAATCCTTTTTGAAACCCCTCCGAATCAAGTGCGCTTCAATTTGCCATCGGTTCTTAAACATCTTCAAATTCTCGCAGTCAGTGCATGGACAGCACATATATTCCACCCCCTTATTCAACATATCCTCCTCGGCGGCTCTTATAAAAGCAGAAATGCCATTAATGTACTGTTCACTCACACGGCTCGCGGCATACATCCAGCTTCGGTCCTACGTTACGTACATATATAACAACTTAGTATTAAAATCTAGATTAACTAATTATAACTACATATATATCGGCCACATTTATTATATTGAGACTTAATTTGCTAGCTCAATTCATATTACAAACACAACAGCTATTATATAACCAACAATTTTGCAAATTAACCATCTTCAATAACCACTCATGGATTACTTAGACCTAAATTGTAATGCAATTAAAGAAAAAATAAATTTCATTACTAACCATATCTACAGCAACCAGGAAAGTTTGAATCTTAATTCAAAGCTCAATCTCTGCCTCTTCCCACCAAATTAACTGGCCTGAAATCGCCTAGCTTTCTCCCGAGTGAAAAAGTGCGCAGCAGTGGCTAGATCTGGATCGAAATGAAGACAGATGCGGTCTGAGCAGCGCAATAAATGCCTTAGTCACTATCACAGACGGTTTTTAACTAAAAACCGTCTGTGAATTATCACAGACGGTTTTTTATCACAGACGGTTTTTTATAAAAAACCGTCTGTCATAAGCTTCATGCCAGAACGCTTCGCGCGTGTTTCCATTGCCAGAACGCTTCGTGTTTCGATTGCCAGAACGCTTCGTGTTTCGATCGTCTAGTTAACGTCTCTCGATCGTTATACGAAGCGTCTATATCATTAATGTTTGGGTATACGAACCGTCTGTGCTAAAGGTTAAATATGTCCGCCTAATCCAGGTCTCTTCTACGTACGTACAATATGGCTTCTACTATTCTTGTGATCATCTCCTTCCTCTCATCTGTTCATCAAGAATTGTTCGGCCGGAACCTTACACAGGCGGCCAACAATTTGCATCTGGAGCAGCTTCTCCGCACACGCCCTGCTCTCCTTCCCCGACTTTCTTGCATCCGTCAGCTCGACCTGATCATCCGCCGTCGATGGAGGCGTCTCGCTGCCGCTCAAGAAAGGGAAACAGCCCTTACCCTGGTTCTTCTCCACAATGTGCGCAAAGCGGAAGAAGCTCTACACGCATTGGAGAGACCGATGGATAGCCTTGCCGATCAAGCAGAAATGGCAGATTCTGAGGAATCTGCCCATGCATACCTCTACGACATTATGGGCTATGCTACTGATTATTTGCCCAGGCTGGAGGGAGGAAGTGCTGAGGACAAGGACAATCTTAACGACGTTCGAGAAGTCAGTGGCTGATCCTCCAAGTCCCAAAGTCGAAGAAGAAGCGTACGAAGCCCAAAAGATTACAATCTGGGAAACTCTTTACCTGTGCGACTTTTGTAGTAAATTTGCCTCTAATTGAAACTAATAAATTTGCCTTTAATTTGTGATCTCTTGTCTCAGTAGTTCTGTAGTTAAGTTATTAGAAGCAATGTGTACTTATTAGAAGAATATGACAGACAAAGGGACATCACAGACGGTTCTTGTTAAAAACCGTCTGTGAACATTAACAGACGGTTCTTAAGAACAACCGTCTGTGATAGTCTACACAACACAGACGGTTTTTAATAAAAAATCGTCTGTGATAATCCCAGATTATCACAGACGGTTTTAATAAAAACCGTCTGTGATACTTTAGTATCACAGACGGTTCATCGGTAAGAACCGTCTGTGATACTCGTTTTATCCGACGCCACTAACACAGATGGTGTTCAAATTAAAATCGTCTGTGTTAGTGTCAATCACAGACGGGTTGACAAAACCGTCTGTGATTGGCCGTCTAGTATTAGGCTTTCTGTAGTAGTGACAGTGCCAAATCAGCCTTTGACTCATGTCTCACCCTTTGGTTATATATATCAGACTAGTTAGTGTTAATCCATGAACTATGTGATGATTCAAGAACTAATTAACGCCAAATTTGGTTACACAAAAATGTAAATATACGATCATATTCTTTTGGTTTTTTAACAGCTTTTGTCTTTTGATTTCTCTTTGCAATTACTAGTGGGTTCTTTTCAGCTGTAGCCTATGGCTTATGATTTTTAGTCATAATGTAAATGCTTGTGTGAATAATCGAATACCGGTGAACCGATAACCCGCTTTAAAAAAGTTGTTTCAATAAGTCACTTTAAAATGGTAGCAGAGAAACCATCACGTGTGTTTGTTTGAGGGAAGCCATAAACCGTACGTAAGCCATATACTGAGAAGAACTCGTCAAAAGATATAAGCAGTAGCTTAAAATAACATGCCCTAAACCCAACCTAGTACTGCTTAATTGCCAGCTTTAGTAAACTGTAAAAGTAGTGTTATTTCTCTTCTTTTTTAGTGGTACAAGAAAAACACACACAACTTACGTGTATCACACTTATACCATACGCACATACACGTATGCGTGTCTTCAACACATATTAGGAAATTAATCGGAGATCGCAAAATCTCTAGAGCATGAGAACATGTTGTCCCACTTAACACGTAAGTGTATGTACCTATGAAAATTATTAGTGAGCATGTGGTTGGACGGAGTTAAATCCGGATGGGCTCAGACGCACGCCGACCTAGGAGGCTAGGAGCAAACTATGCTGTGCTCATCGACGATTCTGACTTATTCTCTTCTATATATAACCATGTAATTAATTATGACTATTCTGAGCTGTGTGCGATCGAGTCGAAATTGGGAATCGACGACGAGCAAGTTGCAAGTGTTGAATTAAGTGAAACAGAATAGACATAGTAGTGGTTTGAGTTACCGAACCAAAGTATCAATCAATAAATTAATTGAATGGCATATACAGGATTCGATTGAAATTATTGGCAAAACAAAAAGGACTCGATCGAAGTCTCTCCAATCGCAAGTCAAGATGAAGCACGCACGCATGTACGCACGCTAGCTAGCTCTTGGTTGCGTCACGTTAACCACGTCACGAGTCCACAAGCCAACGAGACGATGGATCATTGTACGGTCCAACAAATATCAATGCATTTTTGGCGATGGTGCCACTTGCTACTCCCCCGTTTCATTATGGGCCTGTTCTTTTCCTCCGAACCTGACGGTTTTTAGCTTTTGCTATAGTACCTAACTTTCAAACGGAGTATTTTCTCAAGACGGGGTCTACAAGTTAAACAATCTACACGTTAAAAGCACAACATATGTACCATTCAAAATCACAAGTGAGTATCCATTTCTCTGTAATCTGTACCGTAAACAGCCAAAATTTAAAATTTTCAGCCAAAAGCCATAAGCCGCAGCCGTTGCCAAACAAGCCCTATATATGCTCACGGTCAACCATAAGTACAGAACAAGAAGGCGCTAAATATAATAATTAACTGATATTTCACAATTACTTAATCACTTTTAAATCATTTTAATAAGGATAAACAGAGAAAGATTAGAATAAGTACACTATAGATTCCTTAATAAAAAAATATATTAAAACATATACTCCGAGGCTATAAACAAATATAGTGAAACAGTGGGAGTATTAGTCAATAACAGCATAAAAAATACTGCATTGGAAAATGAAGCAACGCATTACAGGCCTTAAGAAGAGAGAGAAATTGCTCTGAGTACATAGAAGAAAGAAGGTTACTCACTCTTTCCATTCTCGAATTTGTTATCCTAACTTTCAGATTTTGTTTCTAAATATATGCCATCTATGATTGAGATGGCTTTTTACCATATTTTACTTATATATCCTCTTTCTTAGCTATTTCCAAAGTCATTTACTATCACGTACTCGCGTAACACACCATCCAAAAAGCAATAAGTGATATAATCAAGAAGGACAATACTTCATCTGTCCCACAATATAAATCCAACACGTATATCTAGAAGGTATATTATTTAAATAATATTTAATAAAATTAGATTATATTTATCTTTAATAAAAAAGTGGTACTATATCTATTTAATATGAGCAACTATAATATCTACGCGTAACGGGAGTGAGAGGAGTGGTGTGAGGTAACTTATCTTCAGAGTGAGATGGTAACAAGACTAGAGGATCATGAGAGAGACGGCATGGTTGGTTTTTTTGGCTGCAGAGCACGGGCCTGTTCTTTTTGGCTGCAGCTTATGCCTTTTGGCTGCGGCTTGTGGCTTTTGGGCTTGTTGTAGGGGTGGCCCCCACCTAAGCCCAGCAGGCCTGTTAGAGGAATGTAAGACCCAGAATGAGACATGTGTAATGACATAAGTGCCCTTGTAGGGAATACTTGGATGTAAGTGTATAATTGTAAAAGCACTCCCCATGTGGATATATATATATACAGCACAGGCCATAGGGGGAAACCTTAAGCCATTACTCACCTAACTCTCCACTACCATACTCTCTCTCTGTTTGGTCTGTAACCACAACAGTTGGCGCTGTCCGTGGGAAGGACAAGGATAAGCCTCCAGATCTGAAGGAGGTTGGCACCAAAGAAAGGTTCGTCATCGGCGGCGAAGAAGAAGGCGGAAGCGATGGGATTTCGCGTCAATACCGGGGCAGCGGCAGGCGCGGGCAGCAGCGCGAGCGCGGCGGTCGCGAACACCGGTGTTCCCGGCGCAACGCCCGATCCTGCCATCACCACCCGGACACTTGACCCTACCACCGTCGCCGCGGCACCTAACCGCCTCGTCGACCTCCAACTCCATCGCGCTGCCACGGTAGGCAGCCCGGACGCGCCAGCGACCTTGGTCATGCCCATGGGAGCCAGCGCCCTGCTGACGGTTTTTGGCATGCTCCGACGGGAGTTGGCGGATCTTCGCGGAGCCGTGCAAGGTATGCAGGAAACTTGGGGTTAGCAGATCCCATCAGCAGCCGCAGTAGAGCCCACTCCGGAGAGGGCGGATGGTCGTGACGCCCTTACGCCCGGACGCGTCCTACTACGGCGCGTGGACCCGGAGTCCCCACTCTCCGCGGGCCTGTAGCAGGCGGCATGGCCCGAGGACTTCAAGTTCCCGAGTGTCATCGAGGCGTATAAAGGTGATACAGACCCGCGACAATTCGTACGCGTGTACGAAACCGCCATCGAAGCTACTGGCGGAGACGACACCACGAAGGCCAAAGGACTCCCCCTCGCGCTACAAGGGGTGGCGCTCTTGTGGTTCTTCACCATCGAGCCGCAGTCCATCTACGCGTGGGAGCAGATCCGCGATTGACTCTATAACAACTTCCAGGGAAACTACGTCGAGCGTGTCGATGCAAACCAGCTCTTCGCAGTCAATCAAAAACCCGAGGAAGGGCTCCGGAATTACTTCAAATGCTTCGCCAAGGTACGCTGCCAAGTCAGGGACGTCAACGAGACAACCGTCATCAATGCAGCGGTACAAGGTCTCCGCCCAGGACCGCTCGCTGAGTATAACGCACGGAAGCCACTCAAGTCGGTGGCAAAGCTCTTCGACAAAATGGAGGCGTACGCCCGGGCCGAGGAGGATGCGCGGAGACACAACGGCGACAGCTCCGATGCCGGTCAGGCGGAGGAGTTGTCGCAAAGGAGAAGCATAAGAGACAACCCGAGGACAAAACACAAGCAAGCGTCCGCGGGTGATACTCATGAGCGCGTCAACGCCGGGGTGCACCAAACCCGCCAAACGACAGGCGCAAGCCCCGGCGTAACCAGCGAAGACCCCAAAAGGCTCGCCGCGCAAGGCATCCCTCGGGAAACCGCTTTAACCCCGTGCGCCGGAGGGGGACGCGAAGGAAGCTGCGAGGAAAAGCCGTGTGCGGAGCAGGAAATCCTACAATACGGTAGATGGTGCGAGGTGCATGGCTACGGGGGCCATTTCACACGGACATACACCAAACTCGCGGCGTTGCGGCAAGCGGTGGCCCACGTACAGGCCTCGGAGGCGCTAACCCCCACAGTAGCCCACGTACAGCGTACGCAAGGCAGTCCCTCGCGCGCTGGGCCCCCGAGAGAGACCCAGTGCCGTGGTGTCAACGTCATCACTGGAGGCTCTTCGTCGAGCACTTCCCCAGCACAACTACCTCCGGGGACGTCGCATCGCAGCATCACCTTCACGTCAGTCGATGCCCAGGGCGTGGAATTCCCCCACCAAGATCCCTTGGTCATCCAGGCCGACATCGCAAGCTGCGACGTTAGGCGTATCCTCATTGACGGAGGGAGCTCTGCAAACATCTTGTTCGCGGAGGCCCTTGATCGCATGGGGGTACCTCGGAGTCTATTGAAAGCATCGGAAGCCCCCCTCCAGGGCCTCGGAGGCCAGCCACTGAAGGCTTTGGGTCAGGTACGCCTCCAAGTCTCCTTGTGCCAGGCCACCAACGCTAGGACTGAAGATATCGTCTTCGACGTCGTGGACGTCCCGTATTCATATAATGCCATACTGGGCCGGCTTGCCATCAACTCCTTCGAGGCGGTCCCACACTACGCCTTCCTATGTGTGAAGCTCCCAGGCCGCGGGGGCATCATCACCGTCTTTGGCGATCAGGATATGGCTAGGAGCATCGAAACCAGAGCTGGATGCCTGCACCGTAAGGTGCACGTCCTCGCTGACAAGTACCAGGCGAACACGCCATCCGCCCCAGGGTGGACACCTAAGCCCCATTCGGAGGGCGGAGTTAAGAGAGTACCACTCCAGGCGGAGGGGCAGTTCGTATCTATAGGCGAGGGCCTCCCTCAGGACGTAGAGCAAGACTTGCTCCGAGTTCTTCGGGCCAACACAGATGTCTTCGCATGGTCCCCGGAGGATATCAAAGGTGTGGACCGCGCCCTCATCGAACACAACCTGGCGATCCGCCCTGACGCCAAGCCAGTCAAGCAAAAACTTCGCCGTATGTCCATGGATCGGCAGCAAGCGGCCAAGGTGGAGGTGGCGAAGCTCCTTTGGGCGGGGGTTATCCGCGAGGTCCAACATCCGGACTGGCTCGCCAATCCGGTGTTGGTCAAAAAGGCCAGCGGCACCTGGCGTATGTGCATCGACTTTACCGCCCTCAACAAGGCATGCCCGAAGGACGACTACCCTCTGCCACACATAGATCAACTGGTTGACGCCACCGCAGGGTGCGAGCTCATGAGTTTCTTGGATGCCTACTCCGGCTACCATCAGGTCTACATGGCCAAGGACGATGAAGATAAAATCAGCTTCATTACGCCGGTCGGGACATTCTGCTTCGTCAGGATGCCCTTCGGCTTGAAGAACGCGGGCGCAACCTTCACTCGCCTCGTCGCGCTGGCCCTAGCCGCCCAGCTAGGGAGGAACGTGGAGGCCTACGTGGATGACGTGGTAGTAAAAACCAAGCAGCTCGCCTTCCACGGTCGGGATCTTCAGGAGACCTTCGATAACCTCAGGAAGGCGGGCATCAAGCTCAATCCGGATAAGTGTATTTTCGGCGTGCAGGCGGGCAAGCTCTTGGGCTTCCTCGTGTCCGGGCGAGGCATTCAAGCGAACCCCGACAAGGTCGACGCAATACTGGGCATGGAACCACCCAAGACGACGAGGGAGGTCCAGAAGCTGGCCGGCCGCATGGAGGCCCTGAGTCGTTTCCTCTCCAGGGCAGCGGAGCGGGGCTTGCCATTTTTCAAGACTCTCCGCGGTTGCGACGAGTTTCATTGGGACGATGACTGTGCAAAGGCCTTCGACGACCTCAAGAAACACCTCGCAACCCTTCCCACTCTGGTGGCCCCAGCACCAGAGGCTCCCCTCCTACTCTACCTCGCCGCCTCGGCAACGACGGTCAGCGTCGTCCTCATACTCGAAGAGGGCGCTGTCCAGCGACCAGTGTACTTTGTCTCCGAAGCCCTCTAGGGCGCCAAGACGCGGTATACGGAGCTCGAGAAGCTTGCTTACGCGCTGGTCATGGCCTCAAGAAAGCTCCAGCATTACTTCCTGGCGCACCCGATAACGGTGCTATCCTCGTTCCCTCTGGCGGAGATGCTGCACAACAAGGAGTCCACGGGGCGAATCGGCAAATGGGCGGCCGAGCTTGCTCCATTCTCCCTAACATATGCCTCCCGAACGGCGATCAAGTCTCAAGTTCTGGCGGACTTCCTCGCGGAATGGACCCCTCCAGCTCAGCCTGTCCTCCAGGCCGAAGACCCGATGTGGATGCTCAACACCGACGGAGCTTACGGCGTTCAGGCGCAGGGGTTGGCGCCGTTATTACCACACCTGAGGGGCAGCGCCTGTTGTACTCGGCGCGCCTAGCATTTCCTGCTACGAACAACACGGCTGAGTACGAGGCGTTACTCTTCGGCCTCGGAAAGCTCAAAGCGATGGGAGCGAGGCGAGTCCTCGTCCGCACTGATTCACAGCTAGTGGCGGGCTATGTGGACAGGTCATATCAGGCCAAGGACCCAGAGCTAGCTAAGTACCTAGCAGCCGTACGAGCGAAGGAACGACACTTTTTGGGTGTCACGGTGAAGGCCATCCCTCGGGCAGACAACGAGCAAGCCGATGTCCTCGCCAAGGCTGCCAGTCAGCAGCTCCCAACTCCCGAAGGGGCATTTTACGAGGTCCTGCCAGCGGCAGCCATCGCGCAGGATAACTGTGATGCGGCCCTCGTCCACCAGATCACCCAGCAAGGTGACAGGCGGAAACCCCTTTTCGTTTTTCTGCAGGGCATCGCGGAACCGGGCGACCCCACCAAGCTCCGGCATTTACAGCACCGCGCTAGGTCCTTCTAGGTGCTCGATGGGGTGCTCTACAAAAAGGGAGTATGCGCACCGCTCCTGCAATGCCTCTCGCGCGAAGAAGGAAAGCGCCTCCTCGCAGAAATTCATGCGGGGCTCTGCGGCTCGCACCTCCAACCAAGATCTCTAGTGGGCAAGGCATTCAGGCAAGGTTTTTATTGGCCAACAACTGTTGCGGACGCCCAAGATCTCGTGCGCCGTTGTCAAGGTTGCCAGTGGATGGGAAGGGCCATCCGTAGGCCCCCGACAAGCCTCCATCCCATACCCCCGGTATGGCCGCTGGCACGGTGGGGCGTCGACGTCGTGGGACCGAATCCCAGGGCCCCAGGAGACCTGCGGTTCATAGCGGTCGCTCTGGAATACTTCTCCAGGTGGCCGGAGGCGGTAGCCCTGGCCAAGATTACCTCGGCAGCTATGCAACGCTTCCTCTGGCAGAACATCATATGCCGATTCGGCGTGCCCAGGGAGATCACCGTCGACAACGGTCTGCAATTCGACGCAGCCCTGTTCAAAGAATTTTGCGACAACATGGGCATCACACTTCGGTTCGCCTCGGTTGGACACCCACAGTCCAACGGTGCAGTGGAGCGAGCGAACGGTGCTATCTCCGCCGCGATCAAGAAGCGCCTTGTCGGGCTACCAAAGGGGAAGTGGCCGGGCGAGCTCCACAGCGTCCTCTGGTCCCTCCGTACAACGGTCACACGCCCAACGGGGTTCACGCCATTCAAGCTCCTCTTCGGCGACGAGGCAGTCAAACCTGAGGAAATAAAGCCTGGCTCACGAAGGGTCCTCATCCAAGCACCAGACGAGGAGCGCCAATTGTCCATGGACCTCCTTGACGGAGACCGGGCAAGCGTAACACAGCACGTCATAAAGTACGCGCGACAGATGGTGCGCGATCGGGATCGTTCGCTGTACCGACGCGAATTCAGACTTGGAGACCTCGTCCTTAAGATGGCACTCCACGTGGATACGGTAGGCAAGCTCGAATCCAGGTGGGAAGGCCCGTACATCGTCGCGGAAGCCCTAAAAGAGGGAGCATACCGCCTAGCCACCCTGGATGGGCAGACGTTCCGCCACACGTGGAATGCGGACAGACTGCGGCGGTATTACACCTAAGCCGAGTGTGCGAGCGCAAGGACCTTCCACGGCTTTGGGGAGCGCCCCGCCATGCTCCTGTGCGAGCTGTCCTGGCACTAGAGGCTCCAAACCCGTGCAGCTTTACCACCAGGCAACGACGGCTGAGGTCGTCTCCACCTTTAAGCGGCCAGCGGTTAGTGCCCCACCTCTTGTAACCGCTCACCCGCGCAAACGGGAATTTAATAAAGTACACCGTTCACACAAATTTTCTCGTTTCCTACCAAAAGCGCGCAAAGGGTTACCTTCGTGTGCACTATCCACGAGCATAAATAAAGACGCGTGCGGGGATGCCTCTGCGCGCAGTCTCCGGACTCTAAATAAGACGTAGCGTCGAGGTCCGCCTCTACACGCACTCTACGGAGTATAAATAAGACGTACCGTCGAGGTTCGCCTCCGCACGTAATTTCACCGCCCGTAACGCGCGGAGGCTCGCCTCCGTGCGCAGTCTTCGGACTCTAAATAAGACGTAGCATCGAGGTCCGCCTCTGCACGCACTCTACGAAGTATAAATAAGACGTAGCGTCGAGGTTCGCCTCTGCACGCAATTTCACCACCCGTAACGCGAGGAGGCTCGCCTCCGCGCGCAGGCTCTGGACTCTAAATAAGACGTAGCGTCGAGGTCCGCCTCCGCACGTACTCTACGGAGTATAAATAAGACGTAGCGTCGAGGTGCGCCTCCGCACGCAATTTCACCGCCCGCAACGCACGGAGGCTCGCCTCCGCGCGCAGTCTCTGGACTCTAAATAAGACGTAGCGTCGAGGTTCGCCTCCGCACGCACTCCACGAAGTATAAATAAGACGTAGCGTCGAGGTTCACCTCCACACGCACCTTCACCGCCCGCAACGCGTGGAGGCTCACCTCCACGCGCAGTCTACGGACTCTAAACAAGACGTAGCGTTGAGGTCCGCCTCCGCACGCACTCCACGGAGTATAAACAAGACGCAGCGGAGGGGCGCCTCCGCGCGCACTCTACGGAGTATAAATAAGATGCAGATGTTGTCCCTGCGCACTCTACAGAGTATAAACAAGACGCGGATATTCCCGCGCACGTGCAGGCACTGTCCTTGTGCGTACTCCCCGGAGTATAAATAAGACGTGGTCGAAGTTCCCACGCATGTAACCCCCAGTAGCGCTCGCGCGTCTACTTCGACTAGGCGCCAGCTCCGCTGCCACCCCTTCGGAAGCTTCTGAAGTTCGGGGTCCGCGGCGCAAGGCGTTCGCAGGTCTGTTCGCTACTATCAGCACGAGGGACGAAGTCAAGCCTGAGGACCCGCACCTTACACGACACCCCAGCTCACAGCATATTACATAACAAAAAGAGCACAGGAGAGTTGTCGCTTAGCTCATATAAGACAGGAGTTGCATTACAGTAGCAGACATACACACGGCGCGTTGCGCACCCAAACCTGGCACTATTCCTACGAGTTCGCGCCATCTTCGCCGCGACGAGCGCCCGCACCACCTTTGTTGCGCCGAGGAACCTCTTTGAGCCAGCGGAGCACATCCCCCTCGTCGTGCAGCGTCCGCCGCAAAGCAACCGTGGCGGCATCCTCCCCGATGTAATTCCAAATCCGATTGTGAAAGTTTCGGATGGCGGACTGGGCAGCGCGAACCGCATCGTATATCATCCCGGGATGGGCGGGCAAGTCAAGCTAGGGGTTCGTCAGCTCATTGACATGCTCACACCCACCAGCGTGCAGCAAGGCAAGGGCAAGGCCAGCACTCATGTAGCCGCAGTGGGTGCTGAAGGCCTTGGCGCCGCGAAGGGCGACGCCCGAGCCCTCTTCGATTCGCCCAAGCGTCTCCATCAGATCTTGACGGCTATGAGTGGCGTCCTCCATGTGCACGGAAAGGCCCCGGAGGGCCTGCTCCAAAGACTCCATCACCCCCCACGTGGAGGCAGACGCGTTGTCCCAGGATAAGGCCTTCTCTGCAAGGGAAGCAGTAAGCTGCTCCTTCTCCGCCTCTAGCGCGGAGATTCGCTGTAGAAGGGCGGTCCGCTCCTCCGTCGCGACGCGCTGAGCCTCCTCCATCATGCGTTGCGCGGCTAGCGCCGCGCTCTTCGCGTTCGCGCCTACCAACTGCGCGTCGTAGATAGCCTCGTCACATTCCGCCATCAGCACTCGAATGCGCTCGTCCTTGGCGGCGTGGGCATCGTTAGCGACACGCAGCTGGTCCTCCAGCGCCCTCCGTTCGCGCGCGCGAGTCTTCTTGAGGGCTTTGCTGATCGCAAGCGTCTACACGGGCGTAAGAACAAGGATTACCCATCAGATAAGCAAAAGACATGCAGCGCGAGCAGGGATCGTTACCCTCATCTCTGAGGCACCCAGCGTGAGCGCCAAAAGGTCACCCTCGCAAGACTGCAGCGCCTGCCGATCTAGGTGGCCGTTAACGTATTCTGCCACCTCGCTCAAGGCGCGAAGTGTCTCCCATCGAGGAACGAAGTCGGAGACGCCAAGCCCTAGAGCCCCCGCCCTGGCGCCTTCGACAACAGTTGGGGCGCACACAGTCCCCTGCTCAATTAGGCCAGAGACCTCGCGGGCACCCCCGTTGCTTGATTCTTGTCCTCGTCTGGGAGACCTTGTCTCGCCTGATGTCGACGGAATAAGCGAGCAAATCGGAGAGAGTTTCGCGAAGTCGCGGGAGGAAAACGAACCACACCTACCTCCAGTACCCTCTACCGTGGTACTTCGCCGGGCCTCCTCCTGGGTCATGATCACCTCGTTGCCCTGAGGAGCAACAACCCTCTCGGCTTTAGCAACATCCCCGCTGGGTGTCTGGACCTCGGTCACTGGGCCTGCCACGCTGAACCGGCCCTTCGAAGGCGGCGGTGGCCGCACCCGAGGGCGTTTCGCCCTCGGAGATGCAGACGACGCTTCCGTAGTTGCCTTAGTAGCCGCGGTAGCTGTCGTCAGCGACAAGGCCACGGTTGCCGCTAGAGGCGACGAGGCATCATCTTCAAGAACAACGAGGCTCGGGCCCGCCGCTTCGCCACCGTGTAAAGTCTCGTCAGGGGTAGTGTGCCTCTCCGAACCGGTCGGTTCGAGCTCAGCGCCCATTTCGCCCCCCGTCTCCATGGTCTCAACCGGTGGCACGTCCGGCGGGCTGAAGATAATGGTCTCCGATCGGACCTCGCTTCGAGAGAAGGGCGCCACCACCGCCGTGCCGCTCGGCGGTTCCACAGGCACCGGGCGTTCCGGAACGGGAATTCCCAGAACCTCGCATACCAGGTTAATCCGCCCTTGCTTTGCCAAGGAAGTTGCGGACTCACGGGCCTTGTGCTCTTTCTTCGTGTACGCCCCAAGAACCGCAACCACCGCACACTCCGCATCTTCTAACCGGCGCACTGCACGCGAAAGCGGAATGTCATACGTAAGGGTTTGCGACCACCCAGGCGGGACGGGGCCTATGGCAGTGATACTTACAAGGCGCGGAGGGCTTATGGAGCGAAGACACCCCCCGGGTGGATGCCGTCCTTCCGGTCGGGCCCCCGCCGCTCGTACTTCCAGTTACAAGAAAGCGGAGATATCCCGTACATGGTGAACTCCTCGGCGGGGTCACGCATGTTGAACCGGAGGGCGATGCCAGCACGTCTTCGCGCCTATTGTTCGTCGCCGGATCGAGGCCTCACATCCGGACAGCGGTTGAATGATATCGGCTCCCCCCGGCTTCGAAGACCGCTCGTGCTCGTCACGAGGTGGTAGAACCACCGCCGTGTCCAGTCAGACTTCCACTTTCCCCTCGTAGCCAACGCGGGGAACAAGTGTGCGCAATCCGTCCTCAACACGAAGTCCACGCTGCCGAAGTTCGAGTATGCCTCCCCTTCCATTTTCTTCGGTTGGCACCGTGCGTCGTGCAGGATGGCAAACAAATCAGCGCTGGGACGGGTACCTTCCATCCGCATCGTCCAAGTGAAGATGGCCAACCGGACGATCGCGGTCGGAGTCAGCTGCGCCAGCTCCAACCCATAGGCTCGCAGCACTTCGCGAACAAAGAGTGTCGATGGGATTCGGAGTCCGGCATCGAAGAACGCCACGAAGACGATTGCCTCTGATTCTCCCGGGTTCGGCTCCGTCTTGTCAGGCCCAGGCAAACGAGCCCCGGCACGGTCCTCCAGCTTCTTCTCCCGAAGAAGGGTTCGGAGGGTCTCCTCCGTGACGCGACTCCGCCCCAACACACGGGAGCAGCGGCCCTTTGACTTCTTCATGACATCCCAACGATGGTTGGTTTGCCTTTTGTCGGGCAGAACCAGACGATACTCCGTCGGTGGTGGCGTCAGGCAGCGCTGGCTCGACGAGGCGCTCTCGCTAAGGCAGCGCGCAGAATCGTCAAGGGCGATGCCACTGTCAGCTGGGCGGTCGTCGCGCGCAGCCATTCCTCTCTCCCCACTACAACGACGAGCAGGAGTGGATGAGGAAGCAGCAGCGGGGTGCGCAAGAAAACGGAAAGGAATGCGCAAGCACAAGCAAGCAAGCATCCAAGGGGAGCGTTTGCATGCCCACGGTGATGACTTATAAAGTCCCCCGTCTCCCCCGCAAGCAGAAGATCAAACGGCAGAATTACAGCGGTTCGGCTACCCACGATTGGGCAGTGCAACCGCTGACAGCCGCGGCAGGCGGCGGTAGGTGGGCGATCAGCGCGCCGATGCATTCCTGCCGCGTGGCCACTTTCCCTGGGGAAGAGGCGAACGGCCGTGGTCGTATGACCGTTACATCCCACGACGCCTCAATCACAGCCTGACGCGTGCCCCCATCTAGCGCAGAGCAGATAGAGCAGCCGCGACAGCCTGCCCCTGACAAGGGCCGGCGCGATTCCGGGCGTCATTAAAGCGCACTCCCAGGCCACGCAGCCACCTCTCCGCGTTGGCGCTACATCACGCGGAGCACCTCTCGAAACTCAGCTGCCTGGGGCAGCCGCCCAAGCTTTACTTCGCGCCCACAAACATCCGGGGCGCGAGGTATGCCACGCCCTGACTTCGGCCCTGTCGAGGCCTTCGGCCTGCCTGATATCTTCGACCTCGAGGCCGCGCAGCTCCGGGAGCGGAAGACACGCCGGCTCTCGCACCATCCGCCTTTCGGCCCGACGGGCGACCTCGACCCCAATACCATAGGGCTCTGGGGACGGCGAAAACTTCGTTAACCCGCCCAGCGCCATACCGACGCGCTAGGGTGAACGCTACACCAAGCAACAAGGCTCCACAAAACTTAAGCTCACAGGCCGCAGGGACGGAGGGGGCCAAAGGGCTCGGCGACATGGCCTCGGCCCGTGAAGCCCTTCACCATGAGAGGCTCCTGTTGTAGGGGTGGCCCCCACCTAAGCCCAGCAGGCCTGTTAGAGGAATGTAAGGCCCAGAATGGGACATGTGTAATGATATAAGTGTCCTTGTAGGGAATACTTGGATGTAAGGGTATAATTGTAAAAGCACTCCCTATGTGGATATATATATACATCACAGGCCATGGGGGGAAAACCTTAAGCCATTACTCACCTAACTCTTCACTACCATACTCTCTCTCTGTTTGGTCTGTAACCACAACAGGGCTGTTTGTACGAGAGATTACAGAGTAACAAAAACTCACGTGCGGTTTTTGCCGATATAAATGAAGTCAGTAAAGTATGTACTACAATTAACTAGTAGATCCTATCTAAAAAAATACTTTGTTTAAAAGTTAGTTACTGTAAAAAAAATTAAAAATAACTTTTAGAAGCTGAAAAGAACAGACCCACGTGCGAGTGCTGCATGCCTGCACATATTCACTTCAACTGCACGGGCTCGATTCCTCGATCTCACGCGCTTTTGATCTGCGCACGGTCTCGATTCCTGGATCTCGCGCGCTTTTGATCCGCCCATGGATCGACAAGACGAATCTCGGCGCTGCCCTCTGGTCACTGTCAGTAGACTATACATTTAACAAAAGTCAACTGCAAAATAAAAGGCATTCTTTATTTGATATTACAATTGTAATAGATTTTTGTCGTACGGTACAAAGGATCACGTCCCACTAAGAAACACGCCACTAAACTAGCACCGAAACTTTTAATCGAAAAATATCATTCTTCTAGTATTTCTGAAAATAAAATCTTCAATTGTCTTCGGAATTAGTCTTCTCTAAATCTTGCGAGTGCTATCATTAAGTCTTTCTTGAGTCATTATAGAATGCAAGTTGAACAATACCAGCTCCAATTTATATAAGCTCTTTCTTGCTGATACAATCTTCGTCAGAATAGTTAACAAAATTCTATATACAGCAAATTGCATTACGAAAATAACTTGGTTGTTTCATAAACTTTAAAATATCAACAAGGCCCCATATTATTCTGAGGAATGAATTTAGCAAAAGAAAACAAAGTGGAGGAGGAACCGGTGGTAGTTTTCAGGAAGAGGCGAATAAAAAAGCTGCTTGCTTATCAGCTCTTACTGTTACTAGTACTATTGAAGTAGTTCTTTTACTTGACGTTTTTGGTTTTTATGGGAGATGCGACTGTAACCGCTGTTTTTTTATATAATTTTACACTAAGATATACTAACAAAATTATAATGGTAAGAAAAAAATTTTAACAACAAATCTAGTGATATAATTTTTATGTAGCTAATCTAGATAGTTTTAAATTTATTAGTATTCTTTGATGGCATGGATTTTACGAAGTTAAGTAAAAAAAGAATTGAGGGAGTAGCATATCTTAGGAGAAAAACTGATAAGCTACAGTCAGCATGTGTTTGCAATGAAAAGATATCACACATACACACCATGATCCGAATGTCTTAATATTAGCACATAAGTAGTAGTAGGCTAGTAGCTATTAATTTCATCGAGGAGCTAACTATTTAGTTATTTAATTGGGATCGCGCCGTTGTGTAAATTAAATTGGCGGGCTCTTTTAAGAAAAATTCACGTAGATGCAATCCATCTATCTTGCTTTAAACGGTGGTTTTCGCAGTGTCAAAAAAATTTCACTGACGTGATAAATCAGTACTGAATTTTGGACAAATCTGGGACTCTGCTCTTGTGTAAAAGAGTTGGCTGCCTTCTTTGGAAACGGTTTAATTTTAGCCATGATTTTGAATCTGAGAGCTACGTAGATCTGATCCAAATTCTAATTATATGCAAGACTTCAATTGTATATTGAAAGCGTGTAATGTTTTGGAGAAATCACGCAATGACTTGATTAATGAATCAAACGTTATATACATAGGTCTTTTCCTTCTATATCTGAACAACCGGTTTATAGAAACAATACCCGGGAGATTAGGAAAGAAGAGACCTGAAACAATACGCATGATCTGTGGTACGTAACAACCACAGAGATAAGGAAGGAAGAGACCTGAAATGATACATGTGATCTGTGGTACGTAACAACCACGGACACGACCTGTCGTGGTCGACACAACATAATCGATGGTCATATATAGATATCTAACACTCCCTCGTAGTTAGAACGACAAAAGGGCGAACGTTCAGACTAGATCAAAACTCGGTGAAGACAGATGTTGGCAGACTTTTGGTGAAGATATCTGCGTACTATGATGACGTTGGGACATGAAAAACATGCACGCCACCAAGAGCAACATGCTCCCGAATGAAGTGTATGTCAATCTCTATATGTGTTGGTATGCTGATGCTGAACCGGGTTGGTAGAGAGGTAGACCGCGCTGACATTGTCACAGTAGACTAGGGTGGTGCAGTAAAGTAGATTGTGTAACTCCACGAGCAATTAGCACAACCAGCAGGCTTCAGCAATGCTGTTTGTGATGTTGCGGTACTCGAGCTCCGCACTTGATTAGGAGATGTTGTGCTGCCGCTTTGACAACCAAGAGACGAGGTTGTCACCAAGGAAAATGCCGTAGCCCGAGGTGGACTTGCGTGTGTCGAAACAGCCTGCCTAATCAGCATTGGAGTACACAACTAGTTTGGCAGGTGAAGTGCGGTGAAGGAACAAACCATGCTCAAGAGTCCCCCGAAGGTACCGGAAGATGCGTTTCACCAAAGTAAGATATGACTCATATGGATCATGCATGTAAAGACACACCTACTGCACAGTGTAGGCAATATCAGGGCGAGTGAAAGTCAAGTACTGCAAAGCGCCAGCAAGTCTACGGTAATAAGTCAGATCATCAACTGGAGCACCGTCGCTAGAGAGCTTGGAGTGTGTCTCAGTAGGTGTGTTGTAGGCTTGCAGGTAGATATCCTGGTGAGCTCTAGGATGTTTAAGATATACTGGCACTAGGAAAGAAAGAGAGCTCCTTCCTGATGGTGGACTAACATCCCCAAAAGATGGTGAAGTTGACCGAGATCTTTCATGGGAAATTCTTGCTGGAGAGCTAAGATCGTCTAGCAAAGAAGACCATCAGTGGAGGCAGTCAAGACTATGTCATCCATATAGAGCAATAAGTACACCGTGTCAACACCTTGGTAGAACACAAAGAGTGATGTGTCCAACTTGGTCTCCACAAAGCCAAGGGATAGGAGATGTGAGGCGAAGCGACTGTACCATGCACAAGGAGTTTGCATCAAGTCGTAGAGAGATTTGTTGAGCCGACAAACAAAGTTGGGTCGAGCAGGGTCAACAAATCTAGATGGCTATACACAGTAAACTGTCTCATATAGAGTGCCATGCAGAAAGGCATTCTTGATGTCAAGCTGATGAATCGGCTAGTTTCGAGATAGTGTCAATGTGAGCACAGTGCGGATTGTAGTAGGCTTAACCACGAGACTGAAGGTTTCATCAAAATCAGTGCCAGGCGCTGTATGAATTAATTTTCCTGTCACCACATTAACTATAGGTGGATGCAAAATGATATCCCAGGTGTTGTTGTCTTAAAGAGCATTGTATTCCTCAGTTATAGTGTGGCGCCAATTAGGATCAGCCAAGGCATCCCGGTGTGTTTTGGGCACAGGAGAGAGCACTGTGGCCCATAGATTGAGTCGTCGAACTGGAAGATGAAATCCTCACTTTCCGCACGTAACCATGTGATGATCATTGACTGTCGGTGTAATAGGGACAACTATCGGCAGGCGGGAGACGGCACCGGCTCCGCTGGCATCAATCTAAGGCATAGAGCCATCAGGGGCAGCAGGGCTAGCGAAGTCACCCGTAGCAGTAGAAGAGAGCACGGTTGGTCGACAACGGCTGGTCGACTACGGTAGGTTGACCACGGCTGGTTGACCATGGTAGGTCCGGGAGGAGGAAGTGAGTCAACCGAGCTCGACCACGACCCAGTGTGGCGGAGTAGGCTGATGGTGGTTAGCACCATTAGGGCAGACGTTGGGGTGTCAGCGCCATTGAGCGAGGGCTGACCGATGGTGGCTAGTAAGGGACGGCTGACGCTTGGGAGGAATCCTATGGTACCTGGACCTGCAACAACTTGTGAATCAATTGGCAAAGTTGAAGCACCACAATCAGATAAAAAATCAAGGTCAGGGGAGGCACAGGAGAGGCTTCGTCAAAGGCGAAGGAGGACTCATCAAAAGAGATATGACAGGAGATGATGATTTTGTTGGACGAAAGATCAAGACATCGGTAACCTTTTTGGTCGGATGGATAGCCAAGGAGGACACACAAGGTGGAACACGATGAAAGCTTGTTGGAGCCGTGGAGATTAGGTTAGGGTAACACTTGCATCCGAAGATGCGAAGATGCGAGTAGGAGGGGCAACACCGTAGAGGGCAAAGAAGGGAGTAGAAAAGTTAAGAGTTTTGGTGGGGTGGAGATTAAGGAGATAGGTGGCAGCGTGGAAGGCTTCCACCCAAAAAAGTGGGAGGGAGGCTAGCTTGAAACATGAGCGATCGCATGATGTCATTTGTGGTGTGTATGATGCGTTCGGCTCTACCATTTCGCTGAGAAGTATATGGACACAACATGTGGAATGTAATGCTGTGGTGAGGAAGAAGGTGCGAGCAGTGGAATTGTCGAACTTACGACCATTGTCACACTGGACATTCTTTATGGTGGCACCGAACTAGGTGCGAACGTAAGTGACATATTGAGAAATGTGAGTGAAGGTGTCAGACTTAAGACGAAAAGGAAAAGTCCAAAGAAAATAGGAGCAATCATCAAGAATAACAAGATAATATTTATAACCGAACACACTAGCGATAGGAGAGGTCTAAAGATTACAATGTATTAAATCAAAAATATGAAACTAGCCCGAGAAGAGGAAGTGCTAAATGGCAAACGCACGTGGCGGCCAAGCTGACACACATGACAGAGGGGTTTCAACGTAGTTTTATTATATGGAAAAACATTAAAACTGGCGAGTTTAGACAAACCTTCATGACCAAGGTGCCCAAGATGACGGTGCCACAATGTGAAGGAAGAGGTGGCGGCAAGAGCATGGGGGTTGGCGAAGGACTGGTGAAACGGATATAAGTCCCCGGAACTATTGCACCTGGTGATCACGCTTTTGGTATGAAAATCCTTCACAGAGAAACCATATGGATCAAATTACACAGAACAATTATTATCAATTGTGAACTGATGAAAAGAAATAATATTTTTCATTATCTGTGGAGTGACAAGAATATGACGCAAAGAGAGGGGTTATGGGTGGTGGGGAACGACAGCGAGCCGGTTGAGGTAACAGGCAACATTGACCCATTACCGAAAATGTGTAGGACCGAACAGGCAACAGGGGGGTGAATGGTGCCTTCAAACCTCCCCAATATTCACACAACCCTTCTTCTCCAATAGCTATAGAGCTATGAAGTTAAGGATTGAATGCTCACTGGAAACCGAGAAAGAAAACCGAAACAGACGCTGGCCGAGAAAGTCCAGAGCGGTTGAAGCCTCTCTGCCGTGGTCGAAAAGAAGGGCGTGGTCGTAAATGAAACAGAGGAAGAAGGAAGGCACACGACCGCAAGATCCGATTTCCAAATAACTTTTGATTCACGGATCAATTGGTCATAAGACTTCAAACACAGCAAGACCACGTCCTCAAGAGACTTCTCTAATCTTTAATTGAAAACTTATCAAGCCTACAGAGATCTTTCGGGAAAATCACGAAGACCGCTCAAAACCATGACTTTGAAAGAAGGAAGATAATCAGATCATGCAAATGGAATTCAATGGGCCAAGAAGGCTTCGAGTATATTCTTCCATCACCAGGCAAGTCAGATCATCCAAAGAACAACCGAGAGCAAAGACTTAAGTCAAGAAGCAAAAAACGAAGAAATGAATAGAGAAGAAACACTCAAGACATACAAGCATCAATTAGACAAAACAACTCAAATAGAAGCACAGAGATGAATGATTGCATTCATGGAGGTTTGTACAGCCACTCCATCCAGGAGAACCAGGAGCACAACGCTCCAACAACTCACACAAGAATAGAAAATAAAACCCCAGAACACTCGCCAGAAACCTCACCGAGCACTGGTGCTCTACCCTCCTATTTACAGCCTTCAATAGCGGGGGTAACCTGTTAACCCCAACTAACACCGAGTTTTTCACGCAGACACACTCGCGACAACTTGCTTACACAGACAGAGCACAATGTTTTAATAGAAACCGCTTCCTTTTGTAGGCCTGAGTCAATTCATCGAATTGCCCCTCACGCACCTTCCCGGAAGCTTCCTTCTTTCTTACCGACCACGCTTGCAACCACCTGGCAGCCCAAGTCATCTTCAGCTTCTTCCGATCATTCTGGACCTCAACACTACCTGTGTCTAGTCCCGATCCTTCCAGCCTCACCATGACCTAATTCCAAAGTCCTTCAAGCATCATAGACAAGCAAAGTATCACATAGCATCGCACAAAACACTATGATCATAAATATGTATTAGAAGAATGTACTCGGAAATCACCCCAGCTGGTCGTAAAACACTTACGACCGGTCGAATGCATAAGACATGAAAAGCTCATAGCCTACGACCACATGGCAGATCATTACGACCACCCCAGAAGTCAGTACGACCGCTTACAAGAGGCTACGATCGCCTCCTGCTGCGTTACGACCACTCTGTTGGTCTTACGACCACACAGACAATCGTTTCGACCACGTTCAATCTTCAAAAACTAAACTCAATCTTTCTAAAACAAGGGTCAATTACTAATCACAAATATGGGATCATCTCCACATAGTATCTCATAATGATGCTAGAAGTAGATGTGGAGGGGGGTGAAAAGCAAAGTGAGTACTGGCGTCTGAAGTACGTCATGTGCGAGGACGCACCCGAGTCCATATACTACTTGGTGGTGGAGGGAGGTGGTGTAAGTTCATTGTACTGAAAGCGTTGGCGATGTGCTGTTGGTCCCAGGAGCCGACGTCGGACATGGGGGTCCATGGTGCTGACTGGGACGGTTCAGGAGGGCCGCCAAGCTAGCCAATGTTTCCAGGAGTGGCCAGCGCACTAAACTGGACGCCAGGATGGTTGGGAGGGGGTGCGCCAGCAAGAGCATGGGGCGCTAGGCATGACGATGGAGTTGGCGCATTGGGCCGAGGACCGAGGACACCATCGACGCGGTGTGGCCACACCTGAGCAGTCCCGGTCCATAGGTTAAAAAAGATGGCCACCCATCTACTCGGCTTTGCCGACCGCATGGCCGGTGGCGGCTGGCCAGTTGGCCCCGCCTGGGCTACCATTCCCACCATGGCCGCTGGTGCCCTTGGTATGGTGGCGGTTGCAGCTGTTGTTCTTCTCATAGCCACCGTTCTCGTCGTTGCCGCTGCCACCCCGCCTGGGCTCGGAGGGTGGGAACCGTGCTGTGCAACAACGAGGAAAATGAAGGGTGGTGTAGCTAGTCAAGAGTTCTTGGTGATCTCTTTGAGGAGAAGATGCGAACAAGTCTCCACAAACGTTGGAAACGGCCATTGCATCTTGAGGATCAGCACCATATGAGAGAACTTCTTATTGAGGCCACGAAGGATGGGCCACACGAGTGTCTGGTCAAAGATAGGTTTGTCGAGATCGCCAACACTATCTACCATACTCTTGAGTTTGTGGCAAAAATCAGAGATTGATAAATCACCTTGAATGAATTTGTGGAATTTCGCCTCCATGTACAGAGCACGAGTCTCCTTGTTGCCAAGGAATTGGTGCTCGAGGTTCATCCACACGATGCAGGTAGTAGTGGTGGGGGACATGATGATCTCTAAGAGGTCCGCAACAATGGCGTCGTAAAGCCATAACAAGACCACGCAGTCCATGCATGCCCAATCTGCCTGATCGAGAAGGGGGGCATCATTCGAGAGGACGTGGGCTATCAAAGCGTACTTGCTGAGCGTGATGAGGAAGAGGCTGTGCCACTTTCTGTAGTTAGCAGAGGTGAAGTTGAGGGTGATCGGGATGAGGGCCTTGATGCTGAGGATGCCAATAGCTTGGGTGTGAGGAGCGGTGATGGTGTAGTCCAGTTGGTTGGCGACACTATGGGCGAGATCGGCAGCCAGGACTTACTGGCGTTTGACAGCGATCGTGGCAAGTGCCTTCAGGCGTGCGGGATCGATAGCAGCCGCGATGATGGCCTGAACCCGATGGTCCTCAGCAGTAGTGGTGTCGGTCTGAGTTGCATGGGTGGCCAGAGCAGCTTGCTCAGCCTGAACCACCTGGTCGGCAGAGAGGTCGATATAGCCGGCCATAGGAGAGAGAGGGATAGATTGGTTGAAAGATGGAGGCCGACGGCTAGGGTTTGTAGAAACGTGCGGTTGCAGGAGCGATTGCGTCTGATACCATGAAAGTGTGTAATGTTTTGGAGAAATCACGCAATGATTTGATTAATGAATCAAGGGTTACATATATAGATCTCTTCCTTCTATATCTAAACAACCGGTTTATAGAAATAATACCCAGGAGATAAGGAAGGAAGAAACTTGAAACGATACGTGTGATTTGTGGTACGTAACAACCTACGTAACAATCACAGAGATAAGGAAGGAAGAGACTTGAAACGATATGCGTGATCCGTGGTACGTAACAACCACGGGAGGTCGACCATAGGGATGGCAATCGGGTGCGGCGGGTACGGGTAGTGCTCGCCCATACCCGTGCCCGCGACCCCTGATTTATGCCCACGGGCATACCCGCGAAGGACGATGGGTGAAGAACCTCGCCCAGACCTGTTGCTCGTGGACATACCCGTTTACCCGCGAACTGAGAGTCACTATCTGAGAGTTGAACTAATGACAGGTACATATAAGTAGTAGCTGTTGCTAGGAAATATAATAGCTATCAAAAAGTTTATAACAATCAATAGCAATTAGAGATATGTAAAAGTTTATAACAATCAATAGCAATTAGAGATATTGCTATAGCTGCGCCACCTATCAATCTATATCGTGGGTAAACGGACGGGGCAGGTACGGGTGGAGTTTACCCATACCTGTGCCCGTTTACCCGACAGGTAGAGTGTTCCCCCTATTTTCATACCCATGGGTAAAGAAAATATCCCATACCCGGCTCCATTAGGGTATTTACCCATATGTATACAAATAAACGGGCACAATTGCTATCTCTAGTCGACCATGACCTATTGTGGTTGATACAACATGGTCGATTATCATATGCAGATATCTAACACACACATATATATATATAGTATAAATAACAGGGGCACCATGGTGTCCAGGCTCTATGATTAAGACTTTCCATCTATGATTGAGACTTTCCATTCATAATTAAGACTCTCTCTCTCTCTCTCTCTCTATATATATATATATATATATATATATATATATATATATATATATATATATATATATATATATATATTGTATGAGATCTGAATCTAACTGCTACCGGTCACCTATACAACTGCTTGTCTCAGTCATCTGTCCGAGAGCTCAGAAAGGAAATGCAAACAAGTAACAAGTCGGCCATCAATTAACCGAGGTCAGTTGCAACTTGCAGTTTACTCAGATTTCCAAGAAAAAGGTATGCAAGTTGAGTTGGACCACTTGTTTTTCAATCGATATCACCGCATAAATTTAGAAAACAAAATGTAATCGGGCCTGAAAATATATCAAATGTGGGTTTACAACTTGAGTAGATTACATTTCCATGTGATTTCATGAGTGAAAACAAGCACTCATTTGAGCTCTACTATCATAAGGTGAGATTAATTTGAATAAAAACACAAAAACAAATTGCTGTAAACAATGGAGTTCCACAGCACATTTCTGATCACTTCAGAAACAAATTGAGTTAAAACACAGCTAGCTAGGCCGGTGCAACACTAGAATCATGCTATTTAATTAGGACCATCCAATTTTTAATCAAATACATGTAGCCATGTTCTTGTACACACAAGTTCAAGTCCAGGTCTTTCTTTACTGACTAGCTAAGATATTGAAGAAACAAATAGGTGCACATGTATGGAACGGGGCACACTCCTAGTGCTTCTAAAATGACACGTTCACAAGTACAACCTCAGCAATTGTATATAGCCGTACTAATAATATGTGCATGCAAATGCAAGTACAACCTGCAGTAGTACTAGTTAACTCTTCCCAACAATTGAATGCATGACTAACCATCGCTAGGCTAACTAGAGGCAACTTGATCAGATCTACTAGCCATATCAACTGCTTCCAAGATTTGTCACACGCAGATAGCTAGAAGAGCACGTGTGCTCTGCACACTGAGACTGCAAAATTTTGTCAGTATCTTCATATGAAACATTAGTACTGCAGCAACTAAATGATAGAGAACCTATAGTTAGATCATTAAAATTTATGAATGCTTCCTTCTGGAAGGGACTGTAAACAAGGATGTCAAGTGCCATCATGGGAAACATAAGAAAAAGGGAGTAGGTTCAAAAGAAAATCTAGCCAGTCACTTCGGTTGTGTCCATTGTGATAAGAGGCAGCACCAGCAAATCTCATGGTCTTTGAGGTTTGCATTCAATACAATAATCCATTGGATGGTCAGGTTTGGTCTTGCAGCGTCAGAACTTCATGAAAAACATGCAGCCATGTTTAACTTGGGCCCACACAGCAGGCACCATGCATGAGAGGAAAATGGAGCTCAGGTAGCCATCATCAACCATGGCATGTTACCTGACCTGAGCCATTTCCTTGAGTAGCTTTCAGGACTTCATTACTCAGGGGTTACTTGACTATGCTGTAGCAAAAGGAAGTGCAGGTCCCATCACCTGTGTTACTGTTACCTGAAGATCATGTCCTCAGAGATCCAAGTGAGCAGATTGTGTTGACCCTGATCAGGATTCAGGAGATACATCCTAGTACAAGATTGACGATCACTTCAATATCTTTCTTGAGCTGTACTGTACTGTTCTATTGCTCAAGTCCGCAAATCTAATTTTTGCCTGTGCTCTATGCGTCGCTATTGTCCAGTGTCCTCTACTGCTTGCGGTCCGAGTACAAGCGCTGCAACGCTGATGTATGATCCCCGTGGAGCGCCGTTTCGATGTAAATTCAGGGCAAGAGATAATTGTAATAAGAACAAGAAAAAGATCATCGATTATCGCGGTTTATAAGAGGTGATGTGTCAAGATTAGCTTTGTAACCGATGAACAATTACGGTGTTGGGCTGTTAGCTAGTAGCTAGGAAGCCCTGCACCTGCTGCATGCACTCAGAGATAAGAGCTTTTTGACTGCTTGCATTTGCAATGTTTGATACTACAAAAGCTCAACAAAATCCACCAAAGAACAAAGTAGAAACGGATGCCATTGCTGATAGGGATTATTGGACCTATTTGTTTTCAGTTTTTTGTGATCACATGAATCATTAAGTGTGACAAAGGGCAAAGGGGCCCCAGGTATAAGAGTACCTTTTGTTTTGATGTGAAAAATCATCAATCGCCAGATTTATACTTACGATTGAGTCTTCTTTTCATATAGTGAGGCAATGTAAAGCCTGACAAGAGTCAAACTCGGTAAAAGCAAAATGCTTTGAGAAGCAAGAAATAGAGAAATGGAATAAAAAAAAGAAATGGAGAAATTGAGAAATCAACAAACAGTTTCTCACGGAAGCAAGTTTGTTTTTCCATGTAGTCAAAGAACAAAGAAACAAAGGAATGTTCTCCTTTGTGAAGCTTCTTTCACGCCATGTCTTCACAGAGGCTATCATATACCATCTTCAGAAGAAGAAAATATATAAACATGGGGGGGAGGGGGGGGGGGGTCTAGGGGACAACAGGATTGGAAGAGCAGGGGCAGATAGGCTTCCTCCTCTCTTCAACACACACCCTTCTCACTTCTTACAAAACAGAAGTTGCTACTTGCTCTTATTAGTTCCACCTTTTATATGTTGTTTACCATGCCTACTGTTTCTTTTTGAACTACCTCCACTGCCGGATTGGGCATTCAGGTGACAAGCCCACAAAAAACCAACCAAAAACAATGTCAATTCTGTATGTCTATGTATGTGATCTTGTGACATTGGTGCTGAGTCTTGCCTTGTTGCTGTTGTTTGTTAGTGATGATCCTGGTGTGCTGTTGTCATCACTCCTAAAGGAGCGTGAGGCATCCAGCACACCAGAGGGACTTGCACTGGTGTGTGCGTTCTTCTTCACTAACGCCATCTCTTGCATTGCTTCATGGCATTTCCCCACATTTTCCTGCAAATGCAATATTTAGTAGATATTTCAGACAATATATTTGTAATACATAATCTAATTCTTCTGGTAGAGGATCCACACCTTATCTACAGGGATTTTAGAGGCTACAAGAGCACGGCTGAAGTCAACAACTTGGGCTTCAGCAACTGCTGAAAGAGCCACGGCAGCTGCAATCTCAGAAGGTCTGAATTGCAGGAACTTAGTTCCTGTGAGCAAATGATACAAATATTCTAATCACTTGCTATCTGATTCTTGAATTAACAATGTGGGTGAGTCTGGATTGATTCATCAAGTAATTTACCTTTCAGAGTGCCGAGTATGACCTCGATGCACCGAGAGACCAAATAATTAGTTAGCGGCTTTCCCTCACTGAACTTGTTCAGGAAGTAATCAATGTAAGAGAATGGGGTAACTGAATGCATCCTCCATTTCAGAGTGCTTAGCACAAGAATCTCCATTCTCTTAATAGTCTTTGCTTCGAACACATACTTTGCATTGCAAATCTGTGACACAATCAAACCTTAGAAAATACATCGATCAATCATTAAACAATTATCGATCCCATGTAAGGCTGCTATTTCTTCTTCACCTGAATGTCTAGAGATTGAGGAACCTCAGTCTCTTCCATCTTCGCAGCAAGACATAGGCAAGCAACTGCCAACAGCTGCTGCATCCAGGGGGTGTCATCCTACAGCAAAAAGACACAAACAAAAATCGCACCTCTTAACATCGAAGGTTGGAAAGAATGCAATGATCTCCAGACAAACATACGCTGATTGACTTGATAAAGAAATAATAATGTAACAATTGTGGCTTAGCTTCTTACTGGAAGTTGTTTTGAGAGGAACCTATCAAGATAGTTCACAGCGAGGTAAACACTCAATGGTCCAAAATTGTAGTGAGCCCGGACCTGCAGTAGCAAATGATGGAGACAAGCAGTGCATTTCAGTTACCATGCAAACTAAGTTGATCAAATGAGGGCAATGTAGGAGTCAACGCTATATCTTGGCAGTTATCATGTTGTAAAACTAAAAAGCAGCATGCTGTAAAACACACAACCGAATAACTAGATAGAAACAGGTAAAATGAATCACGAAAGAATCCTAAATTCTCAAGAATATTAGTGAAACACACACACAGCAGTAATATGTCCTAAAGGGAAATTTGCAACAGATTGTGTAATGATTTTTTTCCTCACCTTGCAAATCCAATCAATGGCCTCAATCCTCCAAGAAAGCTCCAATCCTCCATTGTTCAACCTCTCCAGGTAATCTCCGGTTGCAGTTTCAATCAATTGCTCCCTCTCCTTCTCCATGAGGGACCCCACAAGCTCATCGCTCTCCACTTGCAATCCAAAGCCCGAGAAATCAAGATTCCTCCCCAACTCCTGCGCCTCCCCCTCATCGTCATCGCACCCAAGGATGCTGTCCCTGTCCTCCGCACACAGCAGGGAGGAGGAGGAGGAGGCACCGATGCATAGGAATCCCATGGCAAGATTGCCGCAAGAAATGATTATTTCTTGGCAATTCTTGGACCTTGGTCCTGTTTGGTCAGGAAATTGGTACCCAGGGGCTAAAGATTGCGACTTGTTCTTGGCTTCGGCTTTGTGTTGGGAGATAAAGGAACCTAATTGACTGCAAGGAGAGGGCTGATGAGGCTCATCTCTCCCTTCTCGCTTCTCTCTTGGAGAGGGAGAAGGTCAGTATTTATTGGAGAGAAGGAAATAATTAAACCATGGGGTTTTAGGAGGAGATTTGGGTGTTTTATAAAGGGTGAGCATTTAAGGATGACTAGGCGGTAATTATACCATGGGGTTCTAGGAGATTTGGGCCATGTGTACTGCTTCATCCCACCATGTCTCCACATAAGCCAAACCCATTTACAGACAGCAAATTAATGGTGTTGCCTTCAAGGACATCATGTAATCCTTTTATGGAATTAACTTGATTTCTTGGCTGGTATACATGTGTTGCTAGCCTTGATTGTTTATACTTTTTTGCATGCTTGAAATGTTGGTAAGTAATTAACCAAGACGATATAACTTTACTGTGTTCTTCTCCAAACATAATTCTACGGTTTTCATTTATCCTTGAGAACATTTATTCTTGAGAATTGTGTTTGCATACATCTTGTGCTTAATACCGTGTGTTTATCGGAGCTATATGAGATTTGAAGCTAAATTATTTTGCATACAATGGTAGTATATATACAAATGATCATATTAATAATTATGCTTTTTTCGCAAGAGTTATGATCATTTATATGGTTACCTAGTATTGACTATGTTTTGGTTACTTTCAATGTATGTACTAAAATGTACTATATGTGCACATCTAAATGTGTAACGTTGTAATTGCTTTCCTAGCATATTCGTGTGTCTTCTTTACAATCCATTGAAATTATACTAGACCTGAAATCCCTTGTTTTTCTTTCTAAGAAGGTTGGGGTATTTTTGGTTATCCCAACTTGCCTGACCTCATTAATTGGTATGCTAATAACTAGAGACAGAGGATTGACCATATAATATTTTTTAAAAGAGCATTAACATATGACATCTAATATAATTAATGATGACTGCTTGAAATATGTGAACACATATTTAAACAAGCCCACCAAATTTAACGGGAGGAGAAAAAATAACGGTTAGTGCTACATCTTCACTTTTCTTAGTTTTTAGTGCTACATCTTTCACTTTTCTTAGTTTTTACTCTTTGTATTTGTTATCCTTTTATATGTAAATGGTGATGCATAGTTCATAGCATTGTAGTTACCTAAAAGACTACTATGTTTCACCTTCTTGGTTATCTTTGGTGAATATCCTGAGTCACTCAATTGAAGTAAGAGCCAAGAGCCAAGGCCGGTGAACACTACTGACATGCATATTACTGCCCCACCGTCGTCTACACCATTCATAAACCTTACAGGTCATCTCAACATCATCATCAATAATAGATGTAGCTCTTCATGTTGGCGCCAAATTGATTGATGCTATTGACTTCTTAATTATATTTTGGGTGGTTTGGTACATCCAAACATTAGGAGATTTGAAGATTTGGAGATTTGAATAATTCTTAGTTATTCCTTCTTTTAAAAGAGAATTAATGTATAATCGATAACTACTTTAAATATATGAATGCACATCTTTGAAAAAGGCCACCAAATTTAGTTAACAACTGGAGAAGAAAATAATAACTTCTGATGCCGCATCTTCTCTTCTCTTTTGGTGTTTAGATGGCAGTAGGGGTGCAAATAGAACGGATATTTTATAACCGTCCGTTCGTCCGTTTTAATTCGGCTACAATTTGGAGCAAATTTTTAGATATCTGAAGGTTTTGTCGGATACAGAAACGGAGTCGGATATTTTTTGTTGGATACGGAAACGGATTCAGGAAAAAACATTATCCGACGGATACGGAACTATCCGGGTATTTTCCGGATAGTTACCGGATACGGAAACGGAGTCGGATACCTGGCCTCTCCGCCGGCCAGGTGGTATCTCCGCCTCTTCTTGAAATGTAGCATCATTTATTTATTTAAGATTGCTTGTTTCGATAGTTGTTGCAGCGTCGGGGGGCTATACACTTGTATTAGATCTCAGTTTGTGTTAGTGCCTTAGAGATGTGCGGTTAGTATACTAGTAGTATTGATTGACGAGTGATTTTTTTGTCAGACTTATGAGATCAAAATCAAATGCATCAAAAGTTGTTTTTCCATGGTATTGATCGACAAGTTGTTTTTGGTTTGGATCTTGTCAAGAAAATCACTCTCCTCAGCATCTCATGGAGTGCCAGGTTTCAGTTTGTTGTGTAGTTGATTAGCATAGAATTGTTTGTTGTTATTTTGCTAGCGTGCTTAATTTCTAGGTAAATTTTGCCTTATCATGTGTTCTGTCATATCTATTGCTTTCTAATTGAAAATCTATGTGAAGCATATGGTTAAGAAATAGAATGCTTGTTTAGTAAAAGCTAGTGACAGCACCCTTTACATGCTATGCTTGTTCAGTAAGAAATAGAATGCTTTTTGATTGAAAATTTATGTTAAGCAATAAGCATACGGTTATTATTGGGACTGTGACTTGCACCGGAGAAGTTGAGCCTGCTGAGAAGAAGCAGAAGAAGTGTATCTTGAAGGTTTGGGACCACTATATTAAATACATGGTGACTGTTGACACAAAAAATGATGGAAAGGAGAAACAACTTTGTTTAACCAGTCTCTATTATTTACTTGCTACTTTGTTAGTTAAAATTTACTAGTTGCTTAATTTGTCTCTGTCACCGTGTGAAATTTGCTTTTTCGCATTACCCGATTAAATATTCATGACAGAAACCAACCGTATTCGGAGCGGCATGTATTCGCTCTGTATTCGTGACCGAGAATATCTGCATTCGTATTCGTATCCGGCACTATCCGTGTCCGACTCCGACTCCGACAAAAAATATGAAAAAATATATGGGATAAACAATATCCGTCAGTATCCGCTCCGTTTGCACCTCTAGATGGCAGTAAGGGTGGAGGGATAATAATTCTATTTTCTCCTCCATTTTTTTAACACTTCTGCTTGTCATCTACTTTTTGTATCGATAGGCTGTGGTGTACAATTTATTACATAACTATTATCTCTCGCCCTTTGTGTGAGCTCTAGTGATAGTTTTGAGTCACTCGGTCAACCAAGGTCCACCCCTGATGAACATTAGAGAGTTGTCGCAGCACCAACCAGATAGATTACAAAAAGTCCATTTATGAACCCACAAAATTATTGCAACTATACTCACTAATAATGGGCCGAGGTCTTGATATTGGTGTTAAATTGACTGGTGGTAAGCTTTATTAAATAGGATGGTTAAACGTGTTATTTTAACAAATGCTACCAAGGAAACGATTTACGCCATCCGTCTAGTAATATAAGTCCTTATTCTTAGTAAGCGTTGTCCTACAATATAAGTCTATTACAGAGATCAAAGATGTAGTTATTACAATATTTCCACCATATACTTTACTTTAATGCTGAAAAATGAGTGAGTAGTTGTAATATATCATTTAATACGAATATTTGTGATCTAATAGTATTAACTTTTTTCTTAAATTTAATGTCTCATTGGTCTGTGCGTATGGTAGACTTTGAACTTATATTATGGGACGAAAAGAGTAGGTGATTCTAGACTCGAAAGAGCTTTGATGTTGTTCCAAGCTTAACCTTTACATTTTATCGAAGATTATTTTCTTATTTTTACAATAATTGGTGAATGTGCTTAACTTCTAGCAATTTATCGTAGAGAAATTTAACCCAACTACTTTTGAAGGATACATATAAATTGAAAGATTTTTGTATTATTTCTCTAATTAATTGGCAGACCCTACCAATGTTAGAAGTACAAGCTATTTGTAGGGCCTTCGAAGTAACAAATCCATGTCTATGCGTTAGCCCTCTCCTGATCAACCGAGGCTGATGCCATATGGTTTAGATCTAGAAAAGGTTTTACGAAAGGGTCAATGGGTGTTACTGTAGTTAAGTTTATGATTTTGTGTGTAGCTGGTCTCTTTGTTTGTGTATGCCTTAGGGAAAACTCTAAGATGTAAATGATCTTCACATTTGAATGAACCTTACAAATCTAACTGAATATGACAATAAAATAACAATCATTGGATTAACGTGTCTACTCTATACATCTGAACACAAATTTCTATTTTATCTTCTTGATTTATAGTTGCAGTTCTAATCCAGATAGTATGCTTTTTTGTTCTTGCGGAGATTACAGCCCTGATATCTGCAAACTCATATACCTTAGTTGATATCATGCTCTTGCACCACACTAAAATTCTGCACCATCTTAATTTATCTCTACAATGTCATGCACAATTAACTGTAATCACCGCCATAGCTTGTTTCTCCCATAGCAATATTTCTGAATTATGACCCTGCATTCGCTTAGTGTACTCACACACATCATCAATTCTTGATCAATCTTACAAGACTACGAAAAGCTTATGGTGTGTTTGGTTCGAGGAACCACCTCATCCTTGGATGAGGTGGTCCATTATTAAATCCTCCCCTGATTTTTGGTGGAATCACCCAATTACTTGTTTTTCTGTAAGTCTTTTACTTACTTACAATGAATGAGGTAACGATGGACCAACTAATTCAGTTCCTCGGGTTTAAAAAAATCATTGAATTCCTCAATCCAAACAAAAGCATGAGGAATGAGTTAGTAAGGCTTAGATCAACCCATTCCTCAGACCAAACAAACCATTTATCATTCTACCTTATCTCCGGGCTAACTTGACTCTCACTCTACACTCAAAATTGGATAGAAGTCTCCTAGGTAGGTACAAATGAGGACAATTGCTGATGTCAGGACAAGATGCAGTGACATGGCTGCAGATTAGGACTGGCCCATACTTCGATGATTTGAAGACTAAACACGTGCGAAATGATGTTCTTGCCCACACCCATACTTGTAGGGGTGGGCATTCCGTTCATACGATTTCATCGGTTTGGTTTATTCGATATATATTTATTTGGGTCTTTGACAGTTGCTTATTTTATAGTTAATTATGATCATAGTTGCTATTTTATCTATATTTTTACCTTGTGTACTAGTGTGATTCTAGACTAGTGTATAATACATAGGGAGCCTGTATTTGCATAACCCGATAATTTCTGAGTTGCCAAGGCTAACACCAACCAATCTATCTAATGTGAAAGATAATGTGATAGGGAGTTCCTTTCACCTTTTAAGACCAGTTGCCAGATAAAAGTATGAGCTATATGTCCCGTTCATCTAAAACCAAAGGAACAAAAAAGAAACAAGTCTAGCTAGCAAGCAATTTTAGATTGCTTGCACAAGAAAAGAGGAATTCTTCAATTCGAAGCTCGCATATTGATTCTTGTCACTTGCAATTCAACCACTGAGTAGCCTTGGGGAACACCTTGAAAGTTGCTTTTAGCGAGAGGAACAAAGATAGGCCATTGAGAGAAAAGTTGGTCAAAGATATCCAAACAGCCAGATGGATAGGGAATTCCATCAAGAGTTGTAAAGTGCATCATGTTAAAAGCATAAAATTAACACCACAGTTCCTAATTGAACATACACCTTATTTTCGAAATCAAACAGAGCCATGTTTTGATTGTCCTTAGATCCTGTTTGGATGTTGCAGAATTTATAAACCACAATATTTGAGACCACAGTTTATGAATACTACAGTTTTTTACAGTTTTGCGAAAAACCATGGTGTGTTTGGGAACTGCAGTATTTCACACAGTATTTTGTTTAAAAAAAGTACATGCTATGCTAATTAGATGTTATTAAGCAGACTAATTACGTCTAGATGCATGCCTGATCATCCATGTGTTTTGTTGTTGCTAGATTTTATTCATCAAATTTTATATGCCCAGTACATTGATCAGCATCAAGCGACTGTCTCTTTACTGTACGAGCTTATGCATGCGCCATGAGAAGTGAATAGGTGTCGACACCGGCCATGCATGAATACTTTGGAGAGGTACACGTCTTTTAGGGACCAGCCATATAAGAGAGAAAAGAGAGCAGATGGGAAAAATTGATGCGTTGGAGACGGGGCTCCCGAACAGTAGTGATGAGTTCGGTTTCAGAAAAAAGAGGTCTCGTTTTTTTGAAGGGAAGAACTAATGGAGCTGAGTTTGAGTGTCAATTATGAAAAAAGGATTCGTTTTTCACACTACGATCCATAAAATGATACATGCAGTGATATGACTCACAGAAGCAATAATATGCATAAACATATATGCAGTCATTACTCTTTCGTACGTAATATGGTTCACCAGATAGTCCTTACTATTTTTCTTTACACTTTTACAAAGTTTTCCAGTACCGAATTAAGCCATCTCTGCGTTACTAGCTACTGCTTAGTTCAGGTGGACACCAAAATTAAACTGAACTGAGAATTACCATACATGGAACCCCAGGTGGATTATACATTTATACTCGTAAAATGGGCCATATAAACAGATCTCTCATCATCTATTCCATGCTGTATCCACCAGAAAATTTCTCCGTGCACACCACAAAATGAGATACATAATTAAATCAAGTGACAATATGTATGACGAGGGTTGGTAAAAGAGACCTCCTCCTTGCCGTCGCCGGAGCGCACCACCGGGTACCGGTGGTCGCAAGGAGGGCAGCGGCGGGGCTTTTTCCCCCTTCCCCAGTCCTGCTCGGTGGGGAGCAGTTCTTTGGCCGCGAGCTCTCCGGTAGCGGCTCCCCTCGCCGGCGGCGGATCCGACGCCCTGGTGGCCGGATCGGGAGTCCCTTGGCCCGGATCTGCTAGGGTTCGGTAGCTCCGAGGCGGTCGGTTCGGGTGGTGCGGGAAGATGGCCGGCGGGTGGAGACCGGTGCGGCGTGCCGGCGCTTGCGGGCGCGGTGGACCCGGCTGTAGGTCGGCGGCACAGCAGCGGCTACTCGGGGAAGGCCGGAGTGCCGGTGGCCAAGCATCGCGCATGCGGGCACGTGGCGGAGAAGCCGAACGGCACGGCTTCGGGCCGGTGACCGGCGGCGCGGGCAGATCCGGCGGCGGGCGGATTTTTCGGCTATGCTTCGTGCACATCCGGTGGCGGCTTCGAGCGGCGCCAGGGAGGGCCGGCGGTGACCAAGCGGGGGCGAGCGAGCCAGCTGGTCTGGCGAGCACGGCGGCGTGCGGGCCAGCCGGGCGCGGACACGACGCATGTGTCGGAGGCTAGCGCATGGCAGAACTGGGGCGGCTGGGCGTGCGGCCGGCGGCGTGCGACGCCTTGTGGGGCGAGGCGGCCAGCGGCGGGTGACGCCGTGCGGGGCGAGACGGCAAGCGGCGTGCCAAGGCGCGGTGAGCGGGGCCGGGGCGGCGCGGATACGGGCAGAGGCGGCCGGTGGCGCTGCTACGGGCAGCGGCGGCGACTGGGCGACAGCCGCATGCTGGCGGCGCGCAAGGTGACGCGAAGGCGGGCCGGCAAGCGGGGGCCAAGGCGGGGGCCGGCAGCGCTTGTGCAGCGCGGCTACTGGCCGGCGTTGGGCGACGGCCTGCAGTTCGGGTTGCGGCTTCCTCGGGCGTCGCGTGTGTGGGCGCGGGCGCGCGTTCCGGCGCGGTGAGACCGACGGCGCGCGGCGGCTTCTTGCCGGCGGCGACTTCATGCCGATCTTTGGGGTGGCAGCCGTGCGACCGTGGCCAGGGAGCCATGGCGCGGTGTTGCTCGAGCGGGAAGCCATGGCGCGGCGTTATCGCGTTGAGATTACTATAGGCTTGTTCCGTGGCTCATGCCTCTGGATCTGCTCAGTGATGGCGCATAGGCGTCGCATAGTGGTTTCTACAGAAGCGGACTTTGCAGGAAGCGGCTCATCGTGGAGTTCAAGGGTGGCTATGCCATGGCCTTGAGGCGAGCAGAACCCCGGTGTGTTGGTGGCGGTCTAATTTGTGACTGGGTAGTGCGTGGGGTGCTGTGGAGGTGCTGGCGAAAGCCTTGCCGGTATTCTTACCGATCTCGACAACGATGACGCCTTCGGGCGCCATTTGCCTTCCTGGAGGTGTTGTCATGGCACTCCATAGCCCTCATGTATACTGATCTCCAGGTGAAAACCTTGCCTCGGTGAGGCAGGCGGCGTCGGCGACCCTAGTCGCCTCCTTGGAGGCGTCGCCTCGGAGGTCCTTATGCACGCAAAGTAGACCGAAGTTTGGATGGCACAGTCGGATGGGGATAGTGACTTGATTGAAAGAAGGATGGAGAAGAAGTTCTGAAGCTTAGTCTTTCTAGCTTTTTTCATAGTCCTTAAGCTCTCTTCTTTGTTGTTTTTTGCTCCTCAGTTTTGAGGCTTTGAGCCTAAGAGTTCGTGTAACCTTTGGCTGCATATATCCCACGTGGATATAGAGGCCGGATTTTATATCCTTTATCTAAAAAATGTATGCCTAGCATTACTCTTTCCTACGACGGTCCAACTAAATTAATTTACTTTAACCTTTTGCAGCCCCGTTTGCAGCAGAAGATTGCCACATGAATTTTGTTGGAAACCTCACATCTAGTGAGAATGGATGTTTCTTTTCTTATGAAATTTGAGTTCCAAAGGGACCGTTACAAAGTTTTCCGGTATTGAATACAGCCATCTCGGTGTTACACTGCTACTGCTACTCGCTACCGCTTAGCTCAGGACGACACGAGAATAGCAAATAAAGCTGAGAAGTACCACGCATTCAACTCCCCAGTGGATTATACTAAGAATTACTCATCCAAATTATAAACAGACCTACTCTGCTCATATATTCCGTGCTATATATGATGAGCGGGCCCTGAGGCATGGCGGCTAGCTGGGCTGTAGTGCACGTCATGTGATGAGCAGGAGAAAGCTGAGTTCGCCCTGTTACCAGCGAAGGAGGAGAGGCAGGGGCAGCAGCCATCTGATGGAATTAAACTTGTTTTTTATTTAGTCGTATCCGATTCTATAACAGCGTTTGAATCAAGTTCGTATATGAGTCCATAATAGAAGTCAAGTCGTGTTGTTGAGTCCGTTTATGAGTCCTGTAACTAGCCTTTATAAGGCGCAGTCTAGTCGTGTAATCAGAGACAAGTGAAGAAGCGATTGGTTGTGATCGAGCGAGAGAAATAAAGAGAAAAGCTTTGCTCCAAGGAAAATCAATTATGTTTGCGTATTGCGTTTCGAGTTGTTGCTATCATACTTGAAGACGCTAGGACCAGAGGAGACTCGAGTACTCGAAGAGACGGCAGATTGGTCATGATCGTAAGTTGGAGTTGAGTGTTGTCAAAGGCACTACGTGGTCAAAACATCCGAGTGCTATCGGTCGGAAGCTTCAAGCGGCGAGTGGTCGAAGACTTCCGAGCGCAGAGCAGTCGAAGACTCCGAGAGTGGAGCGGTCGAACAGTCAGAGCAAAGAAGTCGAAGCATTCGAGGGCTAATTAGTTAAAGCTACAAGCTGATCGGGAAGACGCAGTCATAAGCTGGAGTGGTCGTTACTCGGTTACGAGTACGTGCACAGCAGCAAGGAGTGGTCGTAACCAGCTGAGTAGTCGTAAATCACAACGTGGTCGTAAATGACTTGGAGTAGTCGTTTTCCAACAGTTGAGTGGTCATTTTTCCAATAGTGGTATCAGAGCTTCAGCATACCTGAGACCTTGTGGTCTCAACCATGGCACTCACCATCCAGGCAAAGGAATGCGACGGCATGCTGCATCAATACCCAATGTTGATGACGATGAATTATACCACATGGGCGATCAAGATGGAGGCAATTATGGATGCATAAGATGTCCGGGAGGCAGTAGAACCTATAGTCGGAGTGGCCGTAGATGAGAAGAAGAACAAAGTGGTACATGCATTCATCTTCCAAGTCATCCCACAAGACGTCCTTTTGCAAGATCGCAAAGAAGAAATTGGTAAAGGAGGTGTGGGATGGACTGAAGACTCGATATCTAGGCGCTGATCGTGTGAAGAAGGCCCAGCTACAAATACTGAAGAGCGAATTTGACTCGATTCACATGAAGGAAGGAGAGACGATCGACGAGTTCGTCGGAAAATTGAGTGCTATGGCAACCAAGTACAGCGCCCTCGGCGCTACCTTGGATGATGTCGCATTAGTCAAGAAGCTTCTTGACTCAGTGCCTAATAAGTTTCTACAATTGGTGGTGTCAATTCAGCAGTATTCAGATCTTGAAGTGATGCAATTTGAGAAAGCAATAGGACAGCTAAAAGCATATGAAGAATGACTCAATCAGTGAACTAATAACAATGCAAACGGACAACTATGTTCTCCCAAGCCAAGTGCTAAGCAAGGAACTCGAAGACAAAGAGAGGAGGGCATCACAGGCGATGGCACGGGTGAGGCGGCTAGAGTGGTCGAGGCGGCAGAGGTGGCCGTGAAGACAAGGTTGAGCAAGGTGATGGTGAAAGATCCTGTGACATGTCACATGTAAAATGCTTTAAATGTGATGAATAGGGCAGTATACATCAGAGTGCTGCAGCCATATAAAGTGTTTCAACTGCGAGAAGTACGGGCACTACGCTTCAGATTGCCCAAGCAAGAAGAAGGATGAGGAGGTGAACCTCACCCGTGCTAAGGAGAATGTTGAGCCAGCACTACTTCTTTCCTTATGTGTTGAAGAGACACCAGGCATGGTGATGTTGAACGAGAAGAATGAAGTTCCTAAGCTACGCACGGAGGAAGGCAGCGACAATTGCACTGATTGGTGGTACCTGGATAATGGAGCCTACAATCACACGACGGGAAATCGCTCCATGTTCCATAAGCTAGATGAGAAGATTTCGGGCAAAGTTAAGATTGGCGATGGCTCCACGGTGGAGATAAAAGGTAAAGGATCAATGTTGTAGCAATGCAAAAACGGTGATCAGAAGTTGGTGTCTGAAGTTTACTTTATACCAAGATTGTTCAACAACAACATACTTAGTCTTAGACAGATGACAGAAGAAAGGTGCAGGGTGGTGCTGTAGAATGAGTTCTTGCGTGTCTATGATAAGAACGACGATCTCTTAATGAAGGTGAAAAGATCTCCGAACCAGTTGTACAAGATTTTCTTGAAAACTTATAAATTAGCTTGTCTGAAGAGTAGCCTGGAGGAACCAGGCAGGAGCAAAGAGCAAGCTCAAGAGGGTGGTCAACATGACGAGTCCCAAGGGATAACTGCGTCAAGCACAGAAGCCAGTGGCTCAGGTCAAGGCCATGGATTCCATGCACAGGGGGTGTGCATGGAGAGCAGGTCGAACACATAGGGGTGCACAGACGATCGGAAGGTTTTGACCATGCAGGGCGCAAGATGCATCCCAAGTTGCCCTAGGCATCCAGAGAAGATACGAGTACCAGAGGAGTTTGAGTAACCGGAAGCTTTCAAGTGCGAAGTTAGAAGCGTATGGTCGAACTTTGAGTGCGCAGTCAGAAGCGTTCGAGTACTACCGGTTGAAAGCTCTGAGTGGTGCGATCGAAGGATCAGAGTACGCAGCGGTCGGAGGTTCTAGAGCACGGAGTGGTTGGAGGTTGTGTGGTCGAAGCCAACAATGGTATCAGCACACATTACGGGGACCAGCAGGTCTCACCGAATGAAAAGAATGACGCATCCCTGCAGAAGACGAGGCAAAAGAAAATTTTTGAGCAAGGATAAATTTCGTTGCATGTGGCGTGGAAAGCAGCGATCCAGATGGGCCCACATGCGTGTGTCAGGTACAATAAGTAGCGGCTCGGGAGCATTTGCAGGCGTGCATGTTCACACACGTGTAACTGGGGCAAATCGCAGTGACTTGGGACAACTAGGCGACAAATCCCACAAGCATGCAGAAGGCAGAGGAAGGTCTCACGGGCATGTAGTAGTCCCACGCTCGAGAGAAAGATGTCACCCATAGCGCCAGTGGAGGAAGAGCGGGCAGGTGTGGATGCCAGTGAGGCAACAGTGGAGGATGGAGGGAACAGAAGGCTCGGGTATAGCAAAGCCAAGATGGCTATGGGAGTAGGTGCTCCAGCCCAGGCAAACATGCAAAGGAGGATTGTCAAGAAGCATATATGTGAGGGAATTGCCAAGAAGCTCCTACTGTCTCCTGCACCTCATCCTACTAAACCAAAATGCGCAGCAAAGAACGATTAATTTAGTGAAGAACAAAATCATCACAGATGCTACTTACACTATATCACCCCGTGGGCACCTCCATCACGAACACAGCACACCTGCGGTTCTCACACAATAGCATATCATAGACCTACTAAACCTCCCAAGAAACCCCCAGTGGCCAAAACTGTGGTGAAATGGCAAGACCAATTTTAGCCTCAAGAGTGGACAAACCACCAATTTGGCCCATAGAACAAGATTTTGGGCCACAGAAATTCTCACCAGCAACCAATCTTGGGGAAATTTTGAGCTATACATCCAGACTAACCCAGCATAGTAACCGGTGGTGCCCCCGAAGCGCATACCGAGAAGCTCCAATTGGCATATTGTCACATAAACTGAAACGTGCAGCGAAGAAGATATCGCTGCTACTACTACTACATGATAGCAACACCTCAGGTTAGGTTAAGAGAATAGATAGATTGGTGAAATCAGGGAGGGGCGGTGCAGATCTGGTTGCTCCCATTCTCGCCCTCTCTCTCCCTCCGTCGTGTTCATCTCGTATGGGGCACGCCGAGGGAGGGGAGCAGGAGGAGTCACCACTGAAGCCCCTCAATTCTGACTCGACTCAGTGTTGTGATACCAACACCCGAGAATGAACATCTGACATCTCTGCTACTTTAAAAATAGTGGTTGAGTGATGCGTTTTTCACCTTTTTCCTAGTCCTCTCTCATCTCTTTTACTATAAAATTTTCAAAAAAAATCACCAATAATAAATAAATTAACTATTTTTCTCTCACAAATTCTTTTTTTATGAATCTCCATTGTCTCCTTATATCTCTCTACTTTTCAGTCACAACCAACCACTAAGGTTACGACAGATGTTGATATCTCTAGGTCATCTTATTCATCACCGTTGAGTAAGACCACCTCTATTGGCCTCAACATGGTTCAATTTGGTTGTAGACAATACGATAATGTCGATATCTAGCTGAGAACGTGACGTGAACCAAACTTAGCAACGGAGTCTGAGATGGAGCTTAACAAGGTACTACAGTGAAATCGAGAGCGTAGCACCAACTAGACCTGTTGTGGCTACAGACCAAACAGAGAGAGAGATGGTAGTGGAGAGTGATGAAGATAAGTCTATTGGCCTGGGTCCTCCCCATGGCTTACTCGTATATATACATACACATTGAGGAGTGCTTTTACAGTTATACCCTTACATCTGGTTATCCCCTCTAGGGGCAATTATGTCATTACACATGGCCTATTCTGGGCTTTATAATCTCCTACCAAGCCTGCTGGGCTTAGGTGGGGGCCATCCCTACGACAGGAGCCTCTCATGGTAAAGGGCTTCACAAGGCCGAAGCCATGTTGCCGGGTCTTTTGGCCCCCTCCGTCCCTACGGCCTGTGAACGTTTCCAAACTTCCGGAGCTGCGCTGTAGCCGAAGCAGACGTGCGCGCTGCTGCGACGCTCGGACTTCCGGGCGTCCACGTGGTGCAGCGTGCTTGGCGTGGTGCGGGCGTTGAGGCGTCGTGACCATTAATATGGTGGCGGACTTCCGGTGGTTGGACTTCTGCCGGTTGGTTCCCCTGCTGATTGGGCTATATATATGGCGCTGGTGAGGCGTTGCTCCTGCGTATATTGTGATAGAAGCTGTTCCCCTAAAATGGGCCCCTGCCGTGCATCAACATTCCTGGGTGACGCTGAGCGGCTTGGGGAATGTTGATGCACAGAAGGAGGTCTATTTTTCCTGGGAGCTTGATCAGCGCCGGTTATCGACAGCCAGTCGCGCTTCCTGACCCCGCACCGCGCTTCCGTAGGCGACAGCGAGGTCTGCCCTGTTTTTCTTAACAGGCCTACCTACAGTCGGTGTTCCTGAGGGAGCCCGCCGGCATTACCTTGTACGTTGATGCACTGTAGGTGGCCTGTTAAGGAAAACGAGGTAGATTTCGCAGGACAAGACTCCCGAAGTGGACTCGCGCGCTCCGTCCCCTACCCTTCGAACGGGTGGCAGCGAAGCTGGCGCCTAGTCGAAGTAGGCGCGCGCGCTCCGTCCCCTACCCTTCGAACGGGTGGCAACGAAGCTGGCGCCTAGTCGAAGTAGACGCGCGCGCTCCGTCCCCTACCCTTCGAACGGGTGGCAGCGAAGCTGGCACCGAGTCGAGGTAGGCGCGCGCGCTCCGTCCCCTGCCCTTCGAACGGGTGGCGGCGAAGCTGGCGCCTAAGTTGAAGTAGACGCGCGCGCTCCGTCCCCCGCCCTTCGAACGGGTGGCAGCGAAGCTGGCGCCTAGCCGAAGTAGGCGCGCGCGCTCCGTCCCCTGCCTTTCGAACGGGTGGCAGCGAAGCTGGCGCCTAAGTTGAAGTAGACGCACGCGCTCCGTCCCCCGCCCTTCGAACGGGTGGCTGCGAAGCTGGCGCCTAGCCGAAGTAGGCGCGCGCGCTCCGTCCCCTACCCTTCGAACGGGTGGCAGCGAAGCTGGCGCCTAGTCGATGTAGGCGCGCGCTCCGTCCCCTACCCTTCGAACGGGTGGCAGCGAAGCTGACGCCTAGTCGAAGTAGGCGCGCGCGCTCCGTCCCCTACCCTTCGAACGGGTGGCGGCGAAGCTGGCGCCTAAGTGGAAGTAGACGCGCACGCTCCGTCCCCTACCCTTCGAACGGGTGGCAGTGAAGCTGGCGCCTAGTCGAAGTAGGCGCGCGCGCTCCGTCCCCTACCCTTCGAACGGGTGGCGGCGAAGCTGGCGCTTAAGTTGAAGTAGACCCGCGCGCTCCGTCCCCTACCCTTCGAACGGGTGGCAGCGAAGCTGGCGCCTAAGTGGAAGTAGACGCGCGCGCTCCGTCCCCCGCCCTTCGAACGGGTGGCAGCGAAGCTGGCGCCTAAGTTGAAGTAGACGCGCGCGCTCCGCCCCCCGCCCTTCGAACGGGTGGCAGCGAAGCTGGCGCCTAGCCGAAGTAGGCGCGCGCGCTCCGTCCTCTACCCTTCGAACGGGTGGCAGCGAAGCTGGCACCGAGTCGAGGTAGGCGCGCGCGCTCCGTCCCCCGCCCTTCGAACGGGTGGCAGCGAAGCTGGCGCCTAAGTTGAAGTAGACGCGCGCGCTCCGTCCCCCGCCCTTCGAACGGGTGGCAGCGAAGCTGGCGCCTAGCCGAAGTAGGCGCGCGCGCTCCGTCCCCCGCCCTTCGAACGGGTGGCAGCGAAGCTGGCGCCTAGTCGAAGTAGGCACGCGCTCCGTCCCCTACCCTTCGAACGGGTGGCAGCGAAGCTGGCGCCTAGTCGAAGTAGGCGCGCGCACTCCGTCCCCTACCCTTCGAACGGGTGGCGGCGAAGCTGGCGCCTAAGTTGAATTAGACGTGCGCGCTCCGTCCCCCGCCCTTCGAACGGGTGGCAGCGAAGCTGGCGCCTAGCCGAAGTAGGCGCGCGCGCTCCGTCCCCTACCCTTCGAACGGGTGGCAGCGAAGCTGGCGCCTAGTCAAAGTAGGCGCGCGCTCCGTCCCCTACCCTTCGAACGGGTGGCGGCGAAGCTGGCGCCTAAGTTGAAGTAGACGCACGCGCTCCGTCCCCCGCCCTTCGAACGGGTGGCTGCGAAGCTGGCGCCTAACTTGAAGTAGACGCGCGCGCTCCGTCCCCCGCCCTTCGAACGGGTGGCAGCGAAGCTGGCGCCTAGCCAAAGTAGGCGCGCGCGCTCCGTCCCCTACCTTTCGAACGGGTGGCAGCGAAGCTGGCACCGAGTCGAGGTAGGCGCGCGCGCTCCGTCCCCTGCCCTTCGAATGGGTGGCGGCGAAGCTGGCGCCTAAGTTGAAGTAGACGCGCGTGCTCCGTCCCCCGCCCTTCGAACGGGTGGCAGCGAAGCTGGCGCCTAGCCGAAGTAGGCGCGCGTGCTCCGTCCCCTACCCTTCGAACGGGTGGCAGCGAAGCTGGCACCGAGTCGAGGTAGGCGCGCGCGCTCTGTCCCCCGCCCTTCGAACGGGTGGCAGCGAAGCTGGCGCCTAAGTTGAAGTAGACGCGCGCGCTCCGTCCCCCGCCCTTCGAACGGGTGGCAGCGAAGCTGGCGCCTAAGTTGAAGTAGACGCGCGCGCTCCGTCCCCCGCCCTTCGAACGGGTGGCAGCGAAGCTGGCGCCTAGCCGAAGTAGGCGTGCGTGCTCCGTCCCCTACCCTTCGAACGGGTGGCAGCGAAGCTGGCACCGAGTCGAGGTAGGCGCGCGCGCTCTGTCCCCCGCCCTTCGAACGGGTGGCAGCGAAGCTGGCGCCTAAGTTGAAGTAGACGCGCGCGCTCCGTTTCCCGCCCTTCAAACGGGTGGCAGCAAAGCTGGCGCCTAGCCGAAGTAGGCGCGCGCGCTCTGTCCCCTACCCTTCGAACGGGTGGCAGCGAAGCTGGCGCCTAGTCGAAGTAGGCGCGCGCTCCGTCCCCTACCCTTCGAACGGGTGGCAGCGAAGCTGGCGCCTAGTCGAAGTAGGCGCGCGCGCTCCGTCCCCTACCCTTCGAACGGGTGGCGGCGAAGCTGGCGCCTAAGTTGAAGTAGACGCCCGCGCTCCGTCCCCCGCCCTTCGAACGGGTGGCAGCGAAGCTGGCGCCTAGCCGAAGTAGGCGCGCGCGCTCCGTCCCCTACCCTTCGAACGGGTGGCAGCGAAGCTGGCGCCTAGTCGAAGTAGGCGCGCGCGCTCCGTCCCCTACCCTTCGAACGGGTGGCGGCGAAGCTGGCGCCTAAGTTGAAGTAGACGCGCGCGCTCCGTCCCCTACCCTTCGAACGGGTGGCAGCGAAGCTGGCGCCTAGTCGAAGTAGGCGCGCGCGCTCCGTCCCCTACCCTTCGAACGGGTGGCGGCGAAGCTGGCGCCTAAGTTGAAGTAGACGCGCGTGCTCCGTCCCCTACCCTTCGAACGGGTGGCGGCGAAGCTGGCGCCTAAGTTGAAGTAGACGCGCGTGCTCCGTCCCCCGCCCTTCGAACGGGTGGCAGCGAAGCTGGCGGCTAGCCGAAGTAGGCGCGCGCGCTCCGTCCCCTACCCTTCGAACGGGTGGCAGCGAAGCTGGCACCGAGTTGAGGTAGGCGCGCGCGCTCCGTCCCCCGCCCTTCGAACGGGTGGCAGCGAAGCTGGTGCCTACGCCCCGCGAACCCCGCCGCTGGGCGGTGACTTGGGGCCTTGTGATGCGGTCTTGCGCTATAAAGACTCCTGGAATCGCGCCGCCCCCTGATCTGCCAGGGTTAGGTTTCCGTACTCTGTGACCTGGCGCGTCTGGGGCACGCGGCGGCCTATGACTGGTGGGTGGTAGGATGTGGACGGTTGCGTGTTTGCAGCCACTCGCCTCTTCCCTAGGCAAGGGGGACACGGGGCGGTCAGTGGATGGAGCGTGTCGGAGCTGTTGTGACGGCCCTTGGCGCCTGTGAGTCGCGACCTTCCAGCGGTGGGCACTTGTACGACTGCGGTTGCGTCTCGTACACGGGCCATCGCGACCCTTCGCTTTTAATTACGGGGAATCGTGCGGGGCGGGCCTTTACCCCGCTGCGGTTGCATCCGGCACACGGGCCGGTGCGACGCTTCGGTAGCGGCGGCATGGGCGAGGTGGCTTGAAATAGCCCCCCCGTAACAGCGTCCCCGCACCTTTACGCCCTCTTTTCCTGTCTGCTCCGCCTTCCACACCTTCGCGCTACGCTCACCGCTGCAACCTTTCCGTGGAAAGCGATGGCTTCCAGTGGCAAGCACGGCCAGATGGTTGGTGGCTCTGACGTTCGCCGGCGACCCGCGCAGCTAAAGGTGAAATACGTGCTCGAAGAGCGCGACCCGGCGACGGCTGACAAGGAGCGGCTGGCGGTGGAGGAGGGAGGCACATTCTCCGGCGAGCTGGGCCCCTCGCTCGTGACTGAGAAGACGATCCAGGGGCTTCTGCGCGCGGGGAAGTTGTCCGAGCGCCAGGATGTACGACTGCCTGCCGCCGACGAGACGGAACCGCATCCCGAGAGATCGGAGGCGGTCGTGTTCGTCGCCTTTTTTGACGCGGGGCTCCGCATCCCAGCGACGGCTGTTGTGGGCGACGTGCTGCGGACCTTCGGGCTGGAGCTGGCGCAACTGACTCCGAACGCCGTGGCCCGGCTCGCGATGTATAGCTGGGCCTTGCGCTCGGGAGCGTGTTGGCCCAGCGCCTCGCTGTTTGCCTACCTGCACGAGGCACGGCACCAGCCCAAGGACCAGAAGAACGGGACGGTGTCGAGCTTCGGCAGCGTCACCTTTATCCTTCGTCCATCGTGCAAGAGGCTCTTCCCCGCGAACTCAACTCGCGGGAAGTGGGAGTCTTACTGGATGAAGCGGTGGTTCTACCACCGCGTGGAGAGCGGGAGCGGCCTTGAGTACACAGGCCGACCCATCGCGTTCAAGCCCTCGCCCGGCCGAACGCTCGACGATGAGGACAAGCAGAGGGTCCGACGGCTCGTAGGCTTGGCCGCCCGCTTCAACATGCGCGACCTCGCCGAAGAGTTCGTGATGTACGGCGTGGCACCGCTTGCCCGCGACTGGTGTCTCGCCGCCGAGAGGCGTCGAGACGACAATGTCTTGCCCTCGGTCTGCTTGCTGCCGGCGCCCGGCGATCTTCGTAAGCCTCGCTCGTGTCTGTCCTTTGCCAATGCAGAATGCGTTGTATGCTGATGGTCTTCTCCTTTGTTTCAGAGATTCCCTTAGAGGAGGCGGAGCAAGCCGCGCGCGTGTTCCTGGGGCCGTACACCGGCAGGGAGCATAAGCAGCGTGCGGCGGCTGTTGCCGAGGCGGGTCTGGGGCGGATCAACCGTGTGTGCGAGGCTCTGGGCCTTGCCGTGCCGGACCGTGTCGCTCCGGACGACGGTGCAGCGAAGGAGAAGAAGAAGAAGGCCTCGTCTCGGAAGAGGGGGCGCGGCGGGGCGCCTGCCGCTAGTGTTTTCGAGGGCACGGCGGACGCGGAGTCGGACTCGGCGAGGTATGCCGACTCCGGTTTGGCGAGGTATCTTCGGCGAGCGCCCCGGACGGCGGGTTTGCTGCGAGCGGCCGAAGGGGGGAAGCCTCACCGCCCGCCGAAGTCACGGAGGCGGAACCCATGCAGACCAGCGATGCCGAGGTGGAGCTTTCGGCCATAGCCGCTGTGGTGCCGGTGGCGCCTCCCGCGGGGGCGCACGAAGCTGTGCTGCCTTTACCGACGGCAACAGAAACCGAGGTGCCCCCCGCGGCTCCCGCCACCATGGAACTTTCGCCCCCGGGCGTGGCAGCGACGGGGGCTTCGCTAACCGCGGCTGCGGGGGCAGTGCCGCTGCTGGCTGCCCCGGCTAAACGGCCATGCGTGCGGCCGGAGCTCCACCGGACACCGCGGGGATTTGTCGTGGCCACGGGCATCAGAAGCCTGTGGGACGCCAGCGCAAGCGCCGGAGGCCCTGCGACATATGCACCTTCTGCCCCCCTGACGACGCCGTCCACCGCGCGGGGGCAGCCGCCGGCCTCCCCGAACGCGGAGGCTTCCGCCCGCGGCGGAACCATTCCTTCGGCTACCGATGGTAAGGTGGCCGAGCTTACTCTGGTGTATGCTTTTACGCCTTGGAGTGGTCACCCGTATGCTTATGCACAGCGTTGCTCATTCCGGAGGGGGAGCATCCGACGGAACACGGGGCCTCGGAGCACGTGAGTCCTGCGGACTTCGTGCCGCCTCCGGAGACGCTGAGGGCGTGGCGCGGGATTGTGAATGACGTGGCCACGAGTGTCGACCCGCAAGTGCTGCAGGCCTACGGTGCGGGGCGCCTCGAGGACGCGTTCGAGGTGTCTGGGGTGAGGGTAGGTACTCATGCGACCACGCCCGAGTTTAGCTGAGTTTGCTAAGTCTTTTCCCTTCTACAGACACTCGTGCTGGGGCAGGCCCTGCAAGCGGCCTATGCTCGTAGCTAAAAAGCGCTCGAGGAGCTAGGCTCGACGCTACGCCTTATTTAGAGTCCGTGGACTATTGCGTGCGGAGCTAGGCTCGACGCTACGTCTTCTTTATAGTCCGGAGATTTGCGCGCGCGAGGGCGTCCCCCCGGTGCGTATTTTGTTTATACTCAGTCCCGTCACCTTGGCGACGGCGAGTGCACACGCTAACGTGCGTCTTTGGTTTATACTCAGTCCCGCCCTCCCTGGCGACGGCGAGTGCACACGCGAACGTGCGTCTTTGGTTTATACTCAGTCCCGCCCCCTGGCAACGGCGAGTGCACACGCGAACGTGCGTCTTTGGTTTATACTCAGTCCCGCCCCCCTGGCAACGGCGAGTGCACACGCGAACGTGCGTCTTTGGTTTATACTCAGTCCCGCCCTCCCTGGCGACGGCGAGTGCACACGCGAACGTGCGTCTTTGGTTTATACTGCGGGGGCGCGCGCGTTGGCCAAGCCGGCGCGCGCCCTCACCGCGTGCTTGCATGTGACGAAGAAAAATTAACGGCAAACGGCGATCTTCCTTATATCCCCGTTTGCGCGGGTGAGCGACTACAAAGGGTGAATATACTGACCGTTTGCCCTTGGTGCTGCCGCAGCCTCTAGTCGCTAGACATCTGCAGGGCCCGCGCAGGCGCCTATGGATGACCCCACGGACCTCCGCGCTGTGACGCCGGCTCTAAGAGCGGCGCTGGGCTTCGCGACGCGGGCATCTGGTGCCTGGCTCGATGCGCCGAGCCATATCCTGGTCGCCTCGGACGGTGATGACGGTCCGGGGACCCGGGATCTTCATGCACAGATAGCCGTGATGTGGTACCGCGCCGAAGGAGTTGAGGATTGGGCGCCCCAGTATGGCATTGTAGGGATACGGGAGGTCGACCACGTCGAAGGTGGCATCTTCGGTCCGCACATTGTCATCTCGGCCGAAGGAGACTTGAAGGCCGATCTGGCCCAGCGCCCGCAGGGGCTGTCCCCCGAAGCCCTGCAGTGGGATTCCCGAGGGCCCCAGGCGGCTTCGAGGGATCCCCATCTGGTCGAAGGCCGCCGCAAACAATACATTCGCGGAACTACCCCCGTCCACCAAGGCGCGCCCCACGTCGCATCCCGCGATGGTGACCCGGATGACCAGGGGGTCCTGATGAGGGAAGTCCACACCTTGGGCGTCATCAGGTGTGAATGTAACCTCGTGCCGCGCCCATTCCGGCGGTGCTTGCGCTGGGTATGCCGCCACGTGATGTAGTCTTCGCGCGTAGGCCTTCTGCTGCCGCGCCGAGGCGAATTCCAGCGCAGAGCCACCGGATATGACATTAATGACCCTGCGGTAGGTTGCGTCCGGGGACTGCAACGACAGGAGGCCCTCCCGAGGCTGCTGTACGTGAGCTTGGATCCGCAAGGTGCCTTCCTGGGGTTGCATTCCCTGCGCCTGTACCTGCATCCCCTGCGCCTGTACCTGCATGGGGGCCTCGTATGGGAATTGGACGTGGGCCACCGCAGGCGGGCGCGCCTCCGGGTTCCTGTCCCTAGCGATGCTGTCGCGGAGCGCCGCGATGGAGGTGCAGTTACGGGTATCGTGATTGCCGCGGCCGTGGACTAAGCACCACAGTCCCTGATGCCGGTCGTCGTAGTCTCCACGACCCTTATCGTCGCGGCCCCTGCCACGGCCGCGGCCCCGGCCACGGCGCCCCCGGCCGCCTCGGCCAGCTGGAGCACCCTCGTCGGACCCGCCTTCGATGTTGAGGACGTACCGGTTTCGCCTCGACCTTTGCTGGCCGCGCTTGGGCTGATCCGACGACTCCTTATGCGAGTTGTCCCTGCGGTCGGGCGCGTCCCTGGATGACTCCTGCTTACGCTTTCCCTTCGAAGAGCCGCCCTTCGACGGATCTTCGGTTTTTGCCGAGGTTCCGGCCTGGTTAGTGTCGGAGTCGTCACCTTGCCTTCGCCGCGCGTCTTCCTCCGCCCTGGCATATTCTTCCATCTTGTCGAAGAGCTTCGCCACCGTCTTGATTGGCTTCCGCGCATTGTACTCAGCCATCGGGCCCGGACGAAGACCCTGTATGGCTGCATTGACGATGGTGGTCTCGTTGACGTCCTTCACTTGACATCGAATCTTGGCGAAGCGTTTGAAGTAGTCCCGGAGCTTCTCCGAGGGTTTTTGCTTCACGGCAAAGAGTTGGTCCGCATCGACCCGGTCGACGTAGTTTCCTTGGAAGTTGTTGTGGAGGCGGGCGCGGAGCTGCTCCCACGCATAGATGGAGCCCGGCTCTATGGTAAAAAACCAAGAGAGCGCCACTCCTTGTAGCGCGAGGGAGAGTCCCTTTGCCTTCGTGGTGTCGTCTCTGCCCGCGGCTTCGATCGCGGTTTCGTATACGCGCACGAACTCACGGGGGTCCGTGTCGCCTTTATACGAGTCGATGGCGCTAGGAAACTTGAAGTCTTCGGGCCATGCCGCCTGCTGCAGCCCCGCCGAGAGCGGGGACTCCGGATCCACGCGCCACAGTGGCACGCGGCTGGACGTGGGGGCTTCGCGACTGTCCGCCCTCTCCGGCGCGGGCTCGGACGCGATTGCTGGCGCGGTCGGCTGACTCCGAGCCTCTTGTATATCTCTGACGGCTCCGCGAAGGTCCCCCAGCTCCCGCTGGAACGCGTTGAGAGCCGCCAGCAGGGCGCTTTCCATCACCGGTGCGGGCGGGGTCGTCGGTGCTTCCGACGGGCGGATCGGCGCGGGGACGACCGTGTCGCGGGGTCCCGAGCTGCCGGTCGCTCCGTCGTGGCTACCTCGGACCGCCCGGTCCGCACCGCCGGCGAGGGTTGCAGTGGGGGCGGCGAGGTCGGCTGTCGTCGCGTCGGCGGGGTCGGTTGTCGCCGCACCCGTGTCGACGTCTTCGACCGCCGGGTCCGTCCTCGCAACGCCGGTGGCGGGGTTGGTCGTCGCTGTGCCGGTGACGGGGTTGGTCGTCACCGCGCGAACGTCGACGTCTTCGGCCACCGCGCCTGCATCGCCACCCGCGTCCGCCGCTACCGATGCCGAAGCTCTGGTACTCATACGACGCTCCGGCCCGGCCGCCTTCTTTCCCTTCGCCGCCGCTGAGGAAGCTTTTTTCGGTGCCATCTTTTTCTTTGGTCTTCAGGCTTGTCTCCGTCCTCCCCACGGACGGCGCCAACTGTTGTGGCTACAGACCAAACAGAGAGAGAGATGGTAGTGGAGAGTGATGAAGATAAGTCTATTGGCCTGGGTCCTCCCCATGGCTTACTCGTATATATACATACACATTGAGGAGTGCTTTTACAGTTATACCCTTACATCTGGTTATCCCCTCTAGGGGCAGTTATGTCATTACACATGGCCTATTCTGGGCTTTATAATCTCCTACCAGGCCTGCTGGGCTTAGGTGGGGGCCATCCCTACGACAAGACCCATCAACACCAGCTTGATATACTGGTTCATATAATTTTTTTCATAGCAATATGGGGGCATTTAACTTGTGTAAGCAAAGGCAAAGCAGCATAATGAAACACGAAAATGGATCCAATCCGACTCGACTCTTTGCTACTGCAACACCAACGATGGTGTGCGGATGACAAGTGGGCCAGCGTGCTGCTTGAATGACACTTGGGAAGGGTTGGGGCAGGTGGGCTTGCATGCCACCTCCTTCACCTTCCCTGCACGTGACATAATGGTGATAGGTGGGTCCAGCAAGCATGGCATAGTGGGCTCTACCTGTCAGTAGGTGAGAGTTTGTTTCACATATGGCACTATAGCCATTTTTTCAATTTTGGTCACCAGAAGCCTATTTTTGCAAATCTTGCTTCCTCCTCAAGCTCGGTAGCCATGGCAGGCGACATGTATCTCCTGCCGCGTTACCGTAGCTTGGCAAAGCTTCGACATGCACATCCAATGAGGGAGAAGGCCAGAGCACGACAGAGCTTCAAAATGCATGGCAGCCAGTGGGCCCCCATCAGCCTACTGTTCTATGGGTGCTCGACAGCTCCTACCGAGCTGCCTAGGCTCGGCAAGTGATGTAACAAAAGGAAGCCACTAATCTTGCTCCCACTAATCTTACTTTGCAAAAACAACAAAACAGGAACTTCACAGTAACCTTATAATAATCTATTTCAATTCACTTTATTGGATTTGACTGACTGCGCTAAACATTTTAGAGATAATTAGCTCTTGAGCATCATGGATTTCCTCTATAAACATAAATTAGTTGATCATTTGCAGGTGCAATCAATTATTCTTGCAATGGTACACAGGGCTCTCGGGCCTCACTGTGAAAGTGACTATGATAGTGGTGATGACACCATCGTGCCTACATGGCTGCCACTCCTAAGAAACCAGGCTCAAGCTGCTCTAAGCTATGTTGAACATAACGTACCTCATACGATGCCGAGACCAGAATATACAAATCTAGACTCTTTGTGTATTCTGCACTAGTTTAGAACCACGCTAGTGCACACAATAAAAACATATATAAAATATCGACCATGATCATGATTAACTATGAAAGAAACAAATATTATTAACTATTGAAGTAGCGACCTGATGGCCAACTTACAAATAATAACCAGAAGGGCTTAATAAACTAGTAGCAGAAGACAACGATAAACGTAGTAGCCATTTGATATGCCCATAGGCAATCGATTAGGAAGCGAAATCCTAATCTGTGAAGTCATAGGGTACTTAACAAGCCATGTGTAACAAGATGCAATAAATTATGCACTGCTTATCAATTGATTGGCCAAGTGGTTATTTTAAAGAAACAATAATTTAAGGTAAATACAATAAATAGATTAAAAGAGCACTTTTGAAATGATTAAGTAAATCATAAATCAAAGGAATTGAATAACCTACAAGTGAACTGACCATTCACCCAATGAACCATCAATGAACTAATCATTCACATAATGAACCAGCAGTGAACTAACCATTTACTTTCCAAACTTGACCAAACCAAGATTTTATGAAATCTCTACCCCTCATGTAAAATCATCGAGCATTGTCCATAACTGGGGATACGGTTATTCAAATAGTTTTACACTCTACAGAGATTGCATAACTTTACCCACATGATATGATCAACTTGTAGTGTTATCGGTATAACACGCTTTCTTAGGTGTGTTGACAAAGAAGATCACAATAAAGCCTTTACAATACTCAATCTCAGCCTAATGCCACCCGCTAAGGTTTCGCTATCGAGTAAGTTAACCACTTAGTCGAAAAAGCCCCCTCCTGTGCCATGTAGAAATGCCTAACCAACACCCATATCATCTCAATGGAAAAATCAAAGTTAAAACATTGCAAATTAATTAGCCAAGCCTATCCCCTACTTGACATGTGGCTATATGTTAAGAATCAGATTAATGATACACAAAGTTAAGTTCTTAAACATTACGCATGCGAGTCATCCACATCCCAACGTACTAACCACACTTTCCCTTTACTGCATGATCACTCGTCCAAGTGAACACCATTTTGTTTAACCAATACTAATGATACTATCTATGTCATGATACTCAAATTCTATAACTGTGGCTAACCACCATAATGCAATATCTCATGAAGTCATAGTTAATTAATTAATCAACATGTCATGATGAGCCAAACATACTAATAAGCATGGCTAAGCACACTAAACGTACCACCCAAGTGGATAATAGTATTGCATCACTAGATAATTAATCATCCTATGGTGATAATGGAATCATGGCATTCAAATTATCCAAGGAGAGATATGATCAAATTGGTTGATAACTACCAAGTACAAGGATTTGTAATAAAGTAGCAATGTATGATAATTTAAAACAAAATAATTAAGTACTAGATTTGAAAATTGGGTTTAACATGATCAAAGGTTATAACTTGCATTGGCTTTGCTCAGTTACTACTTCTGGATCTTTAGTTTTTTTGCTTTTGCTTCTTTGGAGATGTTATCTAATAAGAGAGAAAGCAAATGAAATACAAATAAATAAAAAGAAAATCAAAATAAAAATCTAAAAACAACAAAACTAGATCCAAAATATACAGAGCTCAATTTTAGATGAATTTAGGAAGAAGAATCCGGTCAATCGAAGTTAGGATGGAGGAGAACGGATTCTCAAAAGATTTGTTGGGAAAATAAATTCTCTAGAATATTCCCTTTGGAATTAAATAAAAGAAAAAGAAAAGAAATTCTGCCAGTGTGGTCCACATGTCAGTGGCTCGGTCCATGATAGAATAGGTCCACTGAACCAGTTCATGGCTTGGCTGACGTGGCAAGATGATATGGCAGACATGTGGGCAAAAGAGGTGAGGCGGTGCAGATGTGGCAGCAATGTGGCTGATGACATGGCATGCTAACGTGGCATGGGATTGCACTGGGTGAGGTGGCAGCGTGGTCTAGCGTGTTTGCTACGTGGAGCACACTTAGTTGACATGCAAGATCTGAGTGCTGATGTGGCAGAGCCACGTCGGCGTCGATGGTGAGGAATATTGGAGGCGAGGCTTGTCGGCGTTCTGGTGGATGGTGGAGCATGTGGAGGGGTGAAAAAGAGAGAGGGCAGAATAGGGAACTCGTTTTACCTTGGCATGATGCTTGGAAGTGCATGGAGGCGACCGGTGGCAAGAACAAAGCAGAGGCAGCGTTAGGTCTCTAGTGATCTGGGGCTTCGATAGGCTACGAGCCACAACGAGGTGCAGAGAAGCTTGAGTGAAGCATGACAAAGTTAGTGTACCGGTCGACATCGGTGGGAAAGCTCTAGGGCACTACCAATTGCTCGTTAGAGCTAAGGCATAAGGCGGAGAGGGAGATCAAGGAGACTATGGCGTGGAGGTGGAGTCTGACTCAAACATGACTGAGGAAGATAGAACTGATAGGTGGGGCCCACATGTCAGAGATGGTGTGGAGAGGGAAAGAACGGCAGTGCGCGGATAGGCAACGTGTGACATGCCGACATGTGGATGAGCGACGCGTGGCTCGGGCGGATGGCAGGCCAAGCAGGCTGCGCGGGATGAGCGGACTGGCGCGTGGGAGAAACTGGGCCAAGGCGAGGTAGGCCAGGAAGGGAAACGGGCCGGAAGGAGAAAGATTCGGCCCGAAGCCAAAATCCAAAATTTTGGATTTTGTCAATTTAATAAATTTAGGAAATACAAATTGAGCTCAAATAAATAGCTAATAAACTTTGAAAAATCCAAGAAAATGTAGAAAGTTTTCTTTCAACACAAGGAACCCAAATAAAGCAGGTTTTGAATTGATCGATGTTTATTTTATTTATATTAAATCTTTTTTCTAAAATTCAAATTAAGCTTTAATTAATTCAAGAAAAATCCAAATGGTTATTTTTATTTTGAAAACTTTAGAAAGCACTGAAAACTAGGATCTTACATAGAAGCGCTTCATGGAGTGTGTGAATTTTGGACATGGTGAAATGTTTTCTGACATGACTTTCTTTGTAATGTTGGTTCGTTCCCAATTTGTTCACTATTAGTAAAGCCTTACTGTCGGCCCAATTTAGGCTAACAAATAAGATTTTTCTTACCTTATATGATGAACCCTTTGGAAGGAGCACCGACATGTTTTACCCTGAGAGTTATGGCCAACATGAGAAAATGATACTTTTTTGTTAAGTAGAGATGACACATAAGATGGTGCAGTATTGAATGGCTACTTTTAATTTCCTTTCAACATGCACAAATATTTGAGCAGCATGTAACTAACCCTTACAACCCCTTGATATATGGGAAGAATGTTGTACAATGTTTCACAAAGAGATGATGGCGTGATGCCTTTGCTGACAAAAATTCTAATTGTTTCATTGTCATGTATTCTCTGTTTCTATTGCTAATAAAACAACCTGCCAACGCTAAAGGATGAGAATCTAAGATCATGACATACTGAAGGTAAGATGAATTCTACATGGTACAACTTCCATTATTGTACTGATTGGTAGGGTTGTGCATTCTGGAACCAGACCAAAAAACTAGACCAAAAGTACCGAACCGAACTGATCAAAGTAGTTTGACTAGTTTTCGGTATTTGGTCCGGGATGCATATTTTTGGTTTTTTGAGGTTTGATTTTTCGGTAAAAACCGGCTGAAAACTAGAAAAACTAAAAGTCACTAGTGCTATAGCACAAGCAACAGCATCCTGCAGCCCATAGGCCCAGCAAAGGTAAATCTCGTCCGTCCATTCCCAACAGGCTAACGCAATGGCTGAGATCCCCTCGGCTGGTGAAACCCTAGCGCTTGTGATGACTATTGACTGATGATGAGAGTCAACTATTGAGTGATATTACGAAGGCCAAAATGTGCAGTGTCGTCTTCCACTCTTCCTCTTCACCTCTTTGACATCTTCGCCCTCTTCTGATTCTAAAGTTCTGATTTGTTCGTCCATTCCCAACGCGCAGTGCCATCTTCCTCTTCACCCTCTTCCAATTAGCTAACCCTCTTCTGCTTCGCCTGTCCTCTGATATCCTCTCTTTGCATTTGCCATGACGAGATCTCTTGGCCATCTCCAGTGAGAAATCTCTCTCTTTCGGTGATACCTTTTTTGGTGAGCTGTTATTTGTTCTCTCTTCTTTGGGTGTAGATCATTCTGTTCTGCAAGTGCAGGGGTATGGCCGGGCTTGTTCTCTGCCAACGCTGAGAGATCGCTGCACCACCCCTGGCTGGGAGAGCCTCCAATCCCGAGGAGCCGAGTAGGAGATCATCATGCTGCCCGTGCCATTCGTAGCACGTCACCCACTCATCCGTCAAATACTTAGGTCTAACTATCCAAGGTAACTGCAACTCTGTAAGCATCAAGGATAACTTTTGTTATGTATTTGTTCACCTTGGTCAAAAAATCATCTTGAGGTAACTCCTTGCCATGTGGTTTGCCAACAACCCAACATGTCCTTAGGAAATACCTTGCAAGTTGTAACAGTGGAGATTATGTTAGCCAACAAAGCCCATTGAAATGTAGTTTCAAGTCTCATTGCGTTAAAACCATGACTTACAATTGTTAGCCTAGTTGTGATTTGTGAATGACTGAGTCTCGGTCTTTCACTCTTTCTGGTATTTTAGATTATGTTAGCCAACAAAGCCCATTGAAATGTTGAAATGTAGTTTCAAGTCTCATTGCATTAAAACCATGAACTACAATTGCTAGCCTAGTTTGTTGTGATTTGTGAATGTCTGAGCCTCGGTCTTTTACTCTTTCTGGTATTTTAGATATCCGAGTCTGAGGGTATAGGGAGTGTGCCTATTGCTGGTTTGGGTGTGGGCAGCCATCAAGCTATTGGACCCATTCAAAGTCAATATGTAAAAAAATGAATCCCAGATCAGATATATGAAACCATTATAGTTGACTGCCAGATGATCGAAATAAGGCTAGATGCAATTATTGCTCTCAAATCCTTGTCTGTGATTCACAAAAGAATGGTACCTCCTCCCTAGTCTGTCATGCAAAATCTTGTAAGAAGCATCCCGATAGGACCAGCAATCAAACTCAATTAAGCTTCCAACCTAGTGGAGATGGCTAAAGTAATTGTTTATTTCCTTGGCAATACAATGCTAAAGAGGTGGGGGCAGCATTTATGTGCATGATAATCATAGATGACTTGCCTTTAATTTTTTCAGAACACAAAGGTTTTATTGACTTTGTGTCCAAAGCTTGTCCTTGGTTCAATCCGCCATCTAGAACCACAATGTATAGAGATGTTCTCTGCCTTTATGAAGCTAAGAAAGCAAAGCTCAAAAAGTATTTTAAGGACTCTCATCAAACTGTTAGTATTACAATCGACACATGGACTTCTTCCACCCTTTAGAATTACATGGTGCCCATTACATCGATATCAATCGGCAACTTAAGAAAAAAAACTTAACTTCTGCTTGGTAGACAACCACAAAGGGAAAAACATCGAGAAATCACTATATAAATGCTTGCTTGATTGGGGCATTGAGCATGTGTGCACTATTACCATAGATAATGCTAGTTCAAATGATGGTGCTATAAGCTATATGCAGAGTGCTTTGAAAAATCGAGAAGGTACTTTTGCAAAAGGCTATTAACTTCACATGAGATGCGTAGCTCATATTATTAATTTTGTGGTTCAAGATGGGTTGAAGACCGTGGCTCCTTCTATTTCCCGTATCCGTAATGCTATCAAATATGTGAGAAGCTCCACTGTAAGAATGAATAACTTCAAAAAATGTGTGCAAATCAGCAAGGTAGAAGAAAAAGGGTTTGGTGTCTCTTGATGTGTGCACTAGATGGAACTTGACATATCTTATGTTAGAGACCGCCGTGGGTTTTGTGAATGCATTTGAAAGGCTTGAACTTCAGAACCCTTGATACAAGGCAGAGTTGGGTGTGGATGGGGTTCCAAAACATGATGTTGGGTGTATGCAAAGGACTTCAAGGAGTTTCCAAAACATTTCTTTGACCTTACAAAAAAGGTTTCTGCCACCCAATATGTTACTTCCAACACTTTCTTTGAAGATATTGCTGGTATAAATTATTTATTGTGTGAATGGACTAAACATGAAGATGGTGATGATAATACCTTCAAATACAAGGTTGTTAAGATGAAGGTGAAATTTGATAAGTATGGGGGATCTTGAGAAGATGAATGACTTAATTTTTATTGCTGCCATTTTTGATCCTAGGTACAAGCTTCTTTTTTTCCTTTTCTATACTTTATCAAGATATGGTTGTGTTCTTGATCACTAACTAATGTTAGTTTTTTTTTCTTTTAATGTTTATGCAAGGACCAAGCAATCTGGTTTTTTTCCAGTGGCAAATCAACAAGACATATGGCCATATTAAAAGTGCTAAGATATGGGACAATGTACAAAACTTAAGATTTTATTTATCTATATCTCTTTTACCTTATTAATTCTATTTATGCAACCATGCAATAAGTTTGTACTTTTGTAGCACTTAAGATCTTGCATTTCGGATATGATTCATTTTGAATTGTAATATAGGGTACAAAAGGCACTCTTAGATCTTTTTGGAGAATACAAGAATGAGTACTCTCAAGTTGGAAGCCAAGGCACTGAGAAATCAACTAGCTTTATTGAGCAATCAAGGAGTGCATATACAAATATTATGAGGTCATTATACAACAAGAGAACGAAAGTTTCTATTGGAGGTGGTGGTAAATCTGAATTAGAGAAGTACCTTGCTAAAGATGCAGAAGATGATGTTAAAGATTTTGATATTCTCTCCTAGTGGAAATGCAACTCACCTCATTTTCTTATCTTTTCATGGATGGCTCATGATATATTAGCAATCCCCATATCAACTGTTGCTTCTGAATCAGCTTTTAGTACTAGTGGTCATGTTCTCAACGATTTTAGAAGCTCCTTGACTCCGTTGACACTCCAATGCTTGATACGTGCACAAGATTGGTTGCGTCATTTAAAACACATCAATATTGAAACCAGACTAAAGGAATTGGCTACATTTGAAGAAGGTGCTATTATCTAACATAATATTTCTATTCATGAGTGATGCAAACTGATATGACCACCTTTTTTGTCATATAGATACTGAAATAGAATGCAAAGTAGATGGTGCTATTCGAACATCAAGTGTGTTATCCTCGGATCAAGCCTGATGCTTGAAGAATAAAGGAGTGTCTTTTGTTGTAGGTATTGTCTGTCTCATCTACACCTAAGCGGCTAAGTGTGTGATCAATTTTGCATTTCTGTTTACTGTTATGAGGGACACATGGGCCAATCAGATGTGGCAGAACAAAGGTCCATCCTATGTTTAATGTGTCCCCCTAACATTCTAGCTATTAATTTTGATACTGGAATGAAAGTTTAGCAACATAAACTTGCAAACTTGTTATGGTGTCTTATTGGGACCCCCTGGTTAAGTGGTTATGTTGTATTCCATTTAGCTACCTACTCTGAGACCTGATGGATGTAAACAATGATGTTGGATCCTTATTCCTAATCATTTTCAGCAGATTGAACTAGCTGGGCAATGGGCTGTGCCATTGTCTCTTGTCTGTGTCTCTTTATGAGACTGTTACTCCGAGAGACTGAGACCATGAGTCCAAATGTGAAATGTCTGATAGTCCATGATGATTGATGAATTGATGAGTCCACACATGATCATAGACTACACATGTGTGGCTTAGTGGTTGACTGCCTATGCCTTGTGTCCTGTGTTGTGAATGACTGAATGTGTACTTATGTAGTGTAATGTGTTGTGTTCTGTCTGTGAGACTATGGTTTGTGACAACTGACAAGTCGTTGTCATCTATGAGACTATGATTGTGATGTGAGACTGCTGTAATATCTCACCTGTTTACTTTAAAAATTTTAGTAAAAAATTAATTTAATTTAAAATAAAATAAGTGTTCTTTGGTTGCTTGAATTTTAGAGATTTTATTTGCCTGTTTTTAGCTTTAAAAAAGGGCTTTTATTGAAAAGTAATTTAATAAAAATATTATTAAATAAAGAGCATTTTGAATTTTTATAAAATCCTAGTTCAAATTAATTATTTTAAAGCAATTGGTTTTTATTTGGTTTCTCTATGTTTTTTGGATTTTAAAATCAATTTCAAAGCTAAAAAGTATTTTTGTAAAACTTGAAAGACCAACTTTAAGATGGAAATATTTTTTCTAAGTCTAAAATATCTCCAGGAATTTCAGTGAATTGTTCTGGAATTTTGGACTTTATTTCCTATTTTCTAAGTGTGTTTTAAAGTTCCTGAAAATCTAAATCGAATTTTAATCTCAACCTCTCTCCTTGGGCTGACACATGTCAATCTTTGATTCAATCCACCTCGCCTGATCTAATCTCGGCCACCCGCCTTCACTTACCCCTTCGTTTCTTAGCCGACGGTCTGGACGGTCTGGATTAAATCCATCGCCGCTTGATTTAATCTCGGCCCTCCATCTTCACTTACCCCCTCTGTCTCCATCCGACGGTCCTAATCTGTTCCTTTAACGCATGACATCCATCCGGCCGCCTCTCTCTTCTTGTCCTCTCCCTCTCGTCGGCATGCGGGACCCACCTATCAGGTTCTCCTTCCTTCTTCCTTTGCCCGCCGCCATGGCCGCCGAGCTTTTAATTAGCGCCATTAATGCGGGCATTCGATGCCATTGTTGACCCCCGTCGCTCCCCTCTTCATTCCACATTCATCCCTTCCATTTTCCCCTCCTTTAATCCCTGCTAACCGTCGCACTACACCACCGCCTGGGCCTTCAATTCCAGCGAGTAAATCCCCAGCCGTTAGCCCTTCCTTGCCCTATAAAAGCCCATCCCCGTACGCCCTCTCCACACCCCGCACCTCACACTTGGCTCAATTTCACTCCCCCACGCCCGAGGACCCCCGCACCGCTTGCATCTCTCTCCGTTCACCGGCGAAGCTCTAGCGAGCAATCACCGCCTCCTCGGTCTGCCTCGTGCCTCGCCGACACCGTCTACTTTATCCTCATTGCCGTGCGCTCGTCTCCCACCCCTTCGCCAAGCAAGCCTAACGCCGGAGAGGCCCCACCACTGACGCTCTTGCTCCGCCACCTCTAGAGCTCATCGTCGCCCATCTCTGAGCCTCTTGGACTCCGTGCCAAGGTGAGCTCGCCTACCCGCCTCCCTTTCTTGCTATTGCACACCTCAGCCACTGCTGCCTAGCGCCGGAGTGCTGGTAAGCCCTCGGGTCTAGAGCGTCACTGCGCTGGCCCTGCCACGTCAGCACGGTAGGTGATGTGGCAGCCATTTGGCAGCCGCGTGTATGCCACCTCAGCGGCCGTGAGCCATGCAAGTGCCACGCCGATCTCCGGTCCTGCCACCTTAGCCACTCTTTCGGTCCATGGACCTAGTCCACAAAAGCCGATCCCACCTGTCAGTGAAATAAAATCCTTTTCCTACTGAAAAATAATTTGGCCAAAAATTCATTTCTCTTGCTGACATCACCCTGACGTCATAAATTCCTTTTCCTATAGAAAAATAATTCCACCAAAAATCAATTCCTTGCTGACGTCACAATCTAGATTTTCCAACAGGAAAATAATTCTAAAAATTTATTTTATTCTTTTCCTTAATTTTAAACTTCTAAAAGCCTGTTCTCCTTTATCCTAGCTCCGATTGTACCCGTTCAAATTTGTAAATTCCTCTAAAAATCCTAATTTACCCATTTCTAGACTCTTTTTTTTTTGAATATTTCATGTTTATTTCAATTTTATTTGAGTTTAGTGGGTTATTTTCACGTGTAGACTACGACGATTCAGAGGAATTCTTTGACGGCAATTCTCACCAATTCATGGAATAAGGTAAGTTACACACCTTGATCATATTGATCCTAGTTTACAAATAAAATTATATTATTTTAAATTATTCTGCATGCATAGTTTTATTCAACGTATTTCAATTCAGTTTTAAACTTAGTTATTGCCTACTTGTTAATACCTCATTTGACATTGATTCCCAGATACCTTGTCACCCTAGAATAAAACTCTGGTTAGTACACTAGTATGGACTATAGAATTTTTGTAGACCTACTTAGACATAATTTTTATTTTGGGGGTAACTTTTTCACATAAAATGATAAAGTTTTCAAATGTACTCTTGACTTTGGTGAGTCAAAAAGGATTTTGAAATGTTTCCAAACAAAATATGAAAACTTGGTTTAGACTTAGTCAAATAGTTAGGTGGTAAGTGCTTGCTGGCATGCATTGTTGTTTGGTGACACAATGTTAATTGCCAGGCACGAGGGGTATGTGGTTGGTGCCTAAGTCAAATTAAGGACCGGTCTGTGAGCTACTATTGCAAAGCTCTATCGTACTACCAGAAAGCTGGTATGAGACAGTCCTGCCTGATTAATTTGTAGGTTCCAACCTAAGTCTCGCTGTAGGTTGAAAGTGAGCGTGACGTAGGCCATGAGAAGTCTTACTCGGCTCAAGAGGGGGTCCCGGTCTGGTGGATTCCTTACCAGGGTGAAACCTTAGTGTTGGCTTGGCCAGGTTGAAGGCGTTGCATTGTAAAGGCCTTGTCATGATCTCTCTGCCGCACACCTAAGGAACTACGTTAATCGCATGCAATATGCGATGATTATGTCTTATGGGTAAAGCTGTACAATCTCTGCAGAGTGTATAATCTATTTTGGATAGCTGTGTCCACGGTCATGGGCAAGCTGAGTAAAGTTTTTCACCGATTAGACTTTGTTTTTCAAAATGGCTTATGAAAAACTTATGGATGGATGGAATCCATGAGAGATTAAAAACGTATGGATGGATAGAATCCATATGAGATCTTTTTGGGAAAGATGGTCCGGGTAGGATGCCCGTAAATAGGTTGGTGTGGGGGATGGACCTGCACTAACGATATCTATTTTGATTACAATATTGTTTTTACCTACTGTATCAAATTCAGCAATTTTAATCTATTTACTGTATTTCTTAAATGTTGTTTTATGTTCAAATTACCCTATATGCCTTCACTTGCCAGCCTTGCATTATTGTGCATTTTTCCATGTAACTTGCGGAGTATATTTTATGTGCTCACCTTACTTAATTCTGTTGCCAGAGGACTACTTCGACTTCGGTGAGAATCAGGACGTTCTACTTCGACTTCAACTTCGACATTTTGAGAGCATCCCAATTGAGAGTGTGAGAGAAACACCAAAAGAGAAGAAAGAGGTAGATGAAGGACAAAGTAAGGTTGATTTTGAAACTAACACATTAATGTCTACTTCTAGTGTTATTTCTTACATTGAGCAGGTTAAAATTGACGACAAGGAGTTAAACACTCAACAACCGGCATCCTTGAAAGCTAAAGATGAAGAGATAACCACAGAATAAGATGAAGTACTTGCTGTCCCGTGGATACAACATGATGATTTCATACCTGTAGCACCTACATCAACTGATGAGAGTAATAAAGGTAACAATATTGGTGCTGAATTTAATTGCAAAACGGTGAGTAATTACAAGAATTCATGTGTTCAGTCAAAAATTCCATGTTCTGAAATTTCTTTGCTCAATTTACATGATGTGGAATTAATCACTCATAAGGAAGTTCTGACTCGAATATCTCCTAGCGATTCTTTGTATTATATCATATTCGATGACCCTAGAGAGCTATCTAGTGTGATTGAGAATGTTGCTGAAATTTCATGTTTAAAATCACTAGTTAGTACCTATACCTACACTTTCAAGTTCAATTTGAGTGGAGATTATGGTGTAGATAACAAGTTTTATGTTTACCGAATATGCATTACATGTGATGACCTTGCTGAATTGAAATTGCATATTTTGGATAAACAATCTTTTGTGCCATGTCATGATCACAATGAGCTGAGTTTCAACAATAGTGCTTCATGCTTAAAAAGATTTTTTAAGCCTACTTATTCATCCTTTAATGTATAATCATGTACAAATAATCAGAGTAGCGCAGTTGAAGCATGGAAAGAACTGAAAATTCCCCCCATATTTGAACAACTTAATTTGATTTGGTCCATTAATGACTCCATGTACTTAGCAAAGTCGAGGATGACTTTTTCTCATGAAAGGGAGAATGATATGAAAGACAATATTGCAATGTATACATCTTATGGTTGCTATTATATTAATTGGTTTGTGTGGAACAACGAGAATGACACAATAATTGATTCATACATATACCATGCATATGTGTTGTTCTTTTTATCTACTACGCCTTCAGATGTTCTTGATATGCTAAGCAAAAGAAGTGTTGATGACAAATATATATATCATGCATATATTTTGTATTCTTTGCTTAGTACAATTTCAGGCTACCAAAAGCCGAGAACGGCTTTTCTTGAAGAAGGGGAGGATGCTGCGGATACGCACATGCTTAGTACTTTTCAATCAAATACATTATTTCACTGGAAAGAAGTATTGAGCCGCATTAAATATTGTCAGGTGAATTTGTTTCTTAATGAATTTCCTTCTATTCGTGGGAATGATATACTACCTTATGCTAAATTCTTGTTTATTATTAGGTTTGAATATTATGATGATACCAGGGCCAAAGTAATGGAGAAGCACAAGAAGGGTAATCATATTTGCTACCAAGAACAAAAAGCTCAAAACCCATGGGGATGGAAAGGAGAAAGCCAAGCAGCCCATGCAGCTGATCAAGAAGGAAAGAAGCCCATGCAGTGGGAGAGCAAAAGGGGAGAAGCCCAAGAACTTAAAGCCCAAGTTTTGGACAAGCTTTTGAAGCCCAATTCGGACCTCCCACATGTACAACCGAATTCAAACTCGGATTCAACTCAAAACTCAATTCGGATTCGGTTCGGGACAGCCCAACAAGCACCTACTAAAACGGCCATAACTTTTACAAACGGAGTCCGATTGAGGTGTTCTTGTACTCTATGGAAAGTTCTTGAAGTATACTTTCAGATGGATCTAGCCTTACCTCCAAATTCCCTACGAGTCGATTAAAAATTGTGAAACAAGTCACTTCACTTTTTTATTCCGAGTCAAAGTATGACCTGGGGTTTTGTAATCGAGTCCTATTCAGTTTCCAAGTGTTTGGCCGACTCTCCACCCCTTGTATCTCTTTAAAATACAGCCGCCACCCCTGTAAAATTGACACCACTTTTGATAATAGAATACTCTTGTTCTTTCTGTTGGCCGAACCAACATGAGGGAATTGGGAGTTCGCTGAAATGAAGATCGTTCAACCTTTCCGATGGGAATTGGGAGCGCGATGGAACTTCATCGGTGGTCGTGAAGTTCAGCACGTGAGGTTGGGCGAATTATAGAGCGCTAACTCTTGCATTGGCAACGGGAAATCACTACGGTTCATCAAATCCTCGTGAGTATCTTGATCCTACGTCGAGAAGAACGGGTGACCCCGTATCACTGTTAGGTTATCTTTTTAATTGGTGTGAGGTGCACAACACTACACATCTTGCATCATGCTCCCACAACATTGAGTCGCCACTAATCTTGCTTTTTTGCATTGCAGACGTGCAAACCGACCTGCTAACCATGACAGCTCCTGGTAGCATGGCAGGCCGGTGGGGTCCGTTGACTACCTCACACATCGAAGCTCTACCACGCTGACGTCCTGCTGAGTTATGGTAGCGTGGCAGGAGACACATGTCCCAATCGCGGTTGCTGAGCTTGAAGAAGGGGTTAGATTTATAAAACGAACTCCGCGAGGAAAATTGAAAAAAAATATGTCTATGATGCTATACATCCAAGCCTTGAATGGTTTGGGATCCAACGGCGTTGGGAGTGTGTGGCGCCCACCACCCTACCCCACCGCTGGACCGACAAATGTGATGTATGACAGATGTGCCAGAAAGGTGCTCCCTAGATTGCTACGTCAATGGGCCCACGCTTTGGAGTTTAGTGTTGTACTTACTCTGGTATTTTTCCTAGATACTCTTGCAAAAGGAGGTCAATTTGAACAAAGTACAATTTACATGCCTTCACCATGAATATATTATAGGAAGAAACTTCCTCCACAAAGTTTTTATGAACGGGATCCAAGTATAGAACATCAGAATGACCTTTCTCCTTGGCTCTTTTCTGAGCATTAACAACCTGTATACAGGTATAAAAATGCGAAAACATCAGGAACCGCATGTACATACATCAATGTTCTTCCTAATCTTTATGTGCAGTGCCTCAAGAATAATGCTGCAATCTTATCAAATAAGAGAGCCCAAGATAGGCATTTATATGCACTAAATGTTGTGGATGAAAGCTACGAGTAATTAACATTTCTAGACCAAATCAGTGTTGAGACTGCATTTAGCAGCACAACTATAGCATAAAAGGTGGGGTCAATCGTAAGCAAAATATTGGAAGCCAAACTCATATGTAGAGAACCAGGGAGTAAAGATTTATATTAGTGTGTCCTCTAGGAGGGTACTAAAACTGAAGTTAAGGATCAGCTGAATATAGTATAAATCACACCTATAGAGAAAGGTGCATTACCAAAGCACAATTTCCAATAGTCTTTATATCACCAGTTCCACCAGGTGAAACATGGTGATATTCTTCCTCAGTTAACAAACTAATTGGAGATAAACCATTCTGAAAGTGAAGAAGACAACATCTTATAACTACAGCCAGATATACCAAGAATAAGCAGGAAAGAAGCAATTAAAATTTGCCAACCTTGAAATAGTGCCCAACAGGGCAAACAAACACAACAAATGTATACTATAGGGCAGGTGCAACACCGAGGATAGCCCCACTTCCAAACAGCAGCGGTCTGATATACAATGAACCTATACCAGTAGTAGGTACCTGCAACGGAGCACGACCTAAGAGAAAGGAGAGATGTGTCACATATCATTGTTCAAGAACAAATGTCCTTACCCAGCGCTCGTTTGCCAAAATAGTAAGCTTTACAGCTTTTAGGAACTGCTCTATGTTGGTATAGGCATGCATGACTGTTTTGCACCTACTCTCATCTAGAACGCATTTTCATCAAGGCGTAAAAGCAGGACTGACCCATCCTCTTTTCTAGGTGCTCTCAGACCTTCAACCAATCCCTGCAAATGTTTCACAAGCATATTAGAGCATTTTCAACAGAATGGAGCAAAAGAAATCAACCTGCATATGTGAAACCAACAAGGCTATTTTGGTAAACCATCATTTATCAATTGAACAGTGATTTTTCAAGGTAGATAGCAGAGGTAAACAAACCTGACCATAATTCAACACTACACCAGCTAGATTCAGCTCGATTGGCCCATATGGCACCAATTCACCCTTGGTGAACACCCCATCTGAAGAACATTTCATTATATACATAAAGTCCATGGGCACTAGTTGCAACCCAAGAGTCTCCTAGTTGAATTCAACTAGGTCTAGGGTTCCAGTGCTGAAACATTCAGCTCACATGAACAAAATCCAGCAAAAGGCAATGCCCATAATGGAACAACTAAGTTCAGCAGCGAGTTGTGCATAGTACTATACTGGTTTTCCACTATGGTTCTTCATTTTTTTTTCTCCTTGTAGCTAGTATCCAGCAAAATAGGCAATGCCCATAATGGAATAACAGGACATGACCTATTTTGAAGCATTTGTCATCCTGAAGCCAAATCCCAACACTAGTTAGGCATATCCATAGTCCATACATCTATGGAGGGCAACCCTTTAAACTCCTAATCAGAATGCAAAAAGCCCTATCCAACATCCATCTACAGATTCATGGCATGCACTGTTGTTTGGAGACACAATGTTGATTGTCGTGCACAGAGGGTATGAGGTTGAGCCTAAGTCAATTAAGGACCGGTCTGTGAGCTATTGTTGCAAATCCCTATCATACTACCATAAGGCTGGTATGGGATAGCCCTAACTGAATAATTTGTGGGTCCCAACCTGGGTCATGTTGTAGGTTAAAAGTGAGCGTGGCGTAGGCCATGAGAAGTCTCACTCGGCTCAAGAGGGGGTCCCGATCTGGTGGATTCCTTACTGCGGTGAAACCTTAGTGTTGGCTTGGCTAGGTTGAAGGCTTTGCATTGTAAAGACCTTGTCATGATCTCCTTGCCGCACACCAAAGGAAGTGTGTTAATCGCGTGGCAGTATGGGATGATCATGTCTTGTAGGTAAAGCTGTACAACCTCTGCAGAGTGTATAATCTAATCTGGATAGCCGTGCCCACAGTCATGGGCATGTTGAGTAAAGTTTTTCATGGATTAGATTTTGTTTTTCAAAATGATTTGTGCAAGCAGTATGGATGGAGTCCATATGATTACTTTTGGAAAAGATGGTCCGGGTGGGATGCCTGTGGTTATGTTAGTGTTTGGTCGGAGCCTGTACTAACGGTAATAATTTCAATTACAGTTACTGTTTTTACTTATTGTATTAAATTCAACAATTTTAATCTACTTATTGTATTTCTCAATATTATTGCTTTTTGCTCAACTAACCATATATGTCTTTCTTTGTTGCCCTTAACATTATGTTGCATTTCTCTGTGTGACTTGCGAAGTATAAGTTTGTACTCACCCTTGCTATCTCATCACAGAGGAGGACTATGTCTATTACGGTGAGGACCAAGACGAGTAGGCCACGTCTTGCAGTCGTTTGCCTGTGGGCAGACTTGAGCTTTGCCTTTTCCAGCTTGCTTCTGCAGTTTCTTTTGCAGTTATTATTATTTCCTAATGTGCGATGATGTAAACATTGGCCATAAGGCTGTACTCTTTAAATTTAATAAATGTCATTATATTTGATATTTATCTCTGTTGTCTACTGTGTGCACTAGCTGATCCTGAACTAGTGCAATTTACACAGAGAATCCTGGAGTTGCCGCTCTGGGTTTCGACAATGACAGAGCTAGCGGTAGTCACCGGAGATGAGGTAGGAGGAGCTTGTTCCCAAAGGCTGGCGGTGGCGATTTTACCAGCAGACCACAGGAGATGCTCGTGCTGGGCACTTCGCGAGGCTATTAGCTGTGCATATGGCAGCGGGAGAGGAGTAAACTCTGCTTCTAGCCAGGCCTATGGATACCCAACACTCTGCACCATAGCATCATCTATAACAATAGCCAGGTTTGCACGGTTTGTCTTCAGGCTAAGAAATCTGACAAGTAAATGAACAACTATAGTGTTGGGTGCTTTTCACGATTGATTCATCACTGTAGTTTTAGTTTCAAGAAAAAATAAGGTCACTTCCAGGGCCATTTTTCATCTATTTCTAAAAAGATTTCTCAATAAATTACTGTTCGTTCATCAAGTTGTACAAATATGTCAACATGTACATATTTGCCTTCGGAAAGAATGATGAAACACTAAAGCAACATGATATCACAATACCCAATTGTGTTTACATCTCCCTGGACTTGGCATTGCTCTTTTGTTGTCTAGACTCTAGAGTATGTCCATGGTTAAGTAGAGAGCAAGTATCACTGGGAAATTTGACAAGTAAATGAGCAGGTATAGTGCTGGATGCTTTTCACGATTGATTGATCAGTGTAGTTTTAGTTCCAAAAAATAGGTTTACTTCCAGGACCATTTTTCTGCTATTTCTAAAAGATTTCTCATGAAATTTATTATTCGTTCATCAAGTTGTACAATCTGACAAAATTACATGTTAGCCTATTGGCCTTTCCAATGAATTCTTTTTTTAATCTAAAGAAGTAGACCATATACTGTGTAGGACCATTAGCTATGCACTAATCCTCTTCGATTTATGCTAATAATTGTTTTGGTGTGTATTAATCCAATTGTCGCTTCTTCCCATTGTTTTTCACTGAAGGAAATGTAGATTGATTCTTCCTAAGAACAAGTGACAATATGATAATTTTCTACAGGAGAGAAAATGTTGAAAAATTAAAGGTGTGGTGATCTCTTCCAATCTATGTAGTGGATTAGCATCAATGCGTTTTAACTTGTGGTATTTTCAACCTTTTTTTTTAGTTGCTATAGATTAGTCACCTTTTTCTATGTATATTCATATACACTACTTTCAAAAGTACCACCAGAAGTGCTACAATTATCAGAGGACAGCGTGCATTGCATGTTCCACACTCAACTTGCTCATTTCATTTCTATGTAACCAATTTGATATGAGGTTCATTCTTTCCTAAAGCCAATTAGGAATCGGGTACACAAAAACCAACTGATTTCTGTGTTGTGGGAAGAGTAGCCTGTAAGTATTATGTAGAGCTTTCTCCTTTTCAGTAAGATAACAAACTGCTTATGTTGGTTTCCCCCCTTATTTTGTGCGCAGCTGCTATTTGCCTATCAATAGTAAACACCAAATATTATTTTTTTCCATGAATTTTTCAAGTCCTTGATGTTGTGTCTTAAAGCATCTTCTGTTTTATTTTTGCTCGAGTAGACATTTTTGCTGAAAGAGATTTCCAATCCACTAGATTTGTATTTCCATGCTTCTTATGTTGTTCCTGAAAGAATAAAGTTTGGTACCAATACTGTATGTTTAATTTGTGATGGCTGTCTATACTATATACTTTTACTAAGGAGAGTGAACATAGTAGATGTCGAGGATGAATCACATACAAATTTGCGTCCTGTTAAGTACTCGCAGTTGGTTAATTCAGGAGTTATTTGTTTCATGCAAAGTCAATATACTTCCTGTTAGGTACAACATACAATATTTTTAACATGCGTAATTCTTCTTGGTCAGTGCAATCCATTTATAGGATTCTTTTTTTCCCGCATGTTATTCACATGATTGAACGGGAGAAAATGATAGCATACGGTGTTCCTTCTAGAGAGAATATGGTGTCTACAATGTGCTTTGAAATTCTTGATGTAAAATTGTATTAAATACCATTTGTTCTAACTAAAATTTAACTGTAAGTTGTTATTGGCCGAAATGCTGACATATTATATTTTATTCAAACTGTTATATGTTATATATACACCAATTGACTAAGGCCCTGTTTGTTTCCACTTAAGATTATTATAATCTAGCTTATAATCATAAGTGGAAACAAACAGTCTAGATTATAAGGCAACTTATTATAATCTAATAGCCCAGATTATTGTAATCTAATAAGCTCAAAAAAGGAGCTTATTTCAGCTTATAGATCCACCTTTTATCTTAAGGACCATAAAACTTTAGGAATATTACCCACCTTTGCCATTCATCCATCCCCCAACTCCCTTGCCTCTCTCTCAAGGACATTGTAGTCTTTAAACATTCAAATACAACAATCCATAACTCTGATAATCCAGGCTGCCAAACACTTACAGCTTATTTTTCACCAGCTTATTATAATCTAGCTTATATAATCCCCCACCTATAAGCTAGATTATAATAATCTTAAGTGGAAACAAACAGGGCCTAAGAATATATAGATGTTTCGTAGCAATATATGGTCATTTGACTAGTATAAATACACGTACCACAACTACTCCTACGCTGTCTTTTTTACAGTTCTGTATTCAATTTCTCTGATGCAACCTGAGAAAAGAAAATTACTTATACGTAATAGAATAATAAAGAGTAAACTCTAAAGAGTAAACACACTATAAAGTTTAAGATTATAATTTGTGAACCCATGTGTAAGTGAGACGTCCCGTGTCAAATGCAGGACGACCAATACAAAATCCGGAGAAAAGAAGACCTCCCACGACCGCACGCGTGCTACAATGCCATCGTCGGCGTTGCCGCGCGGCGCCCACGCCGTCCTCGTCACCTCCGGCCACATCCGCCACCTCGACCCTCTCCTCCAGGTGCCCCCGCTCCTCCTCGCCAACTCCCTCATCGCCGCCTTCTCCCGCGCCGCCCTCCCCCACCTCGCCCTCCCGCTCCTCCGCCACCTCCTCGCCTGCGCTCACCCCCTCCGCCCCGATTACTTTACCTTCCCCCCGCTCATCCGCGCAGCTCCTGGACCCTCCTCAGCCGCGCAGCTACACTCCTGCGCGCTCCGGCTTGGCCTCGTCCGCCCCAGCGTCTTCGTCTCCGGCTCCCTCGTGCACGCCTACCTCCGATTTGGTCACATCTCGGAAGCCTACAGGGTGTTCGACGAAATGCCGGAGCGGGACGTGGCCGCGTGGAACGCGATGGTGTCCGGGCTGAGCCGCAACGCGCGTGCAGCCGAGGCGGTGGGCCTGTTCGGGCGGATGGTGGGGCAGGGTGTCGCTGGGGACGCGGTGACAGTCTCGAGCGTTCTGCCGATGTGCGTGCTGCTGGGGGACCGAGCGCTTGCGCTGGTCATGCATGTGTACGCGGTGAAGCACGGGCTGGACGTGGAGCTCTTCGTGTGTAATGCGATGATCGATGTGTATGGGAAGCTGGGGATGCTAGAGGAGGCACGACGGGTGTTTGATGGAATGAAGGTGAGGGATTTGGTGACGTGGAATTCGATCATCTCGGGGTATGAGCAAGGTGGGCAGGCTGCTGCTGCTGTCGAGATGTTTTATGGTATGACAGACAGTGGGGTTTCCCCTGACGTGCTGACACTAGTCAGTTTGGCGTCTGCTATTGCTCAGTGCGGGGATGACCGCGGTGGGAAGTCAGTGCATTGTTATGTGATGAGGCGGTGGTGGGATGTGGGTGACATAATTGCAGGAAATGCTATAGTTGACATGTATGCCAAGCTATCAAAGATTGAGGCTGCCCAGAGGATGTTTGATAGCATGACAGTTCGAGATGCTGTGTCCTGGAACACGCTGATCACAGGGTATATGCAGAATGGACTTGCCAATGAGGCAATCGAGACATATGGTCATATGCAGAAGCGTGACGGTCTGAAGCCTATTCAAGGGACATTTGTCAGTGTTTTGCCTGCATACTCACATCTTGGTGCCTTGCAGCAGGGCACGCGAATGCATGCACTGTCCGTCAAGAGTGGATTAAATCTGGATGTGTATGTTGGTACTTGTCTGATAGACTTGTATGCTAAATGTGGGAAGTTGGCTGAGGCAATGCTTTTGTTTGAACAAATGCCTAGAAGGAGTACAGGTTCCTGGAATGGAATCATAGCTGGCCTTGGAGTTCATGGGCATGGTGCCAAGGCTCTCAGTCTCTTCTCACAAATGCAGCAGGAAGGAACTAAGCCTGATCATGTCACATTTGTTTCATTATTGGCTGCCTGCAGTCATGCTGGCTTAGTTGACCAGGGTCGGAGTTTCTTTGATATGATGCAAATCACCTATGGTATTACGCCCATTGCAAAACATTACGCATGCATGGTAGATATGCTTGGCAGAGCTGGTCAGTTGGATGAAGCTTTTGATTTCATACAGAACATGCCAATCAAACCTGACTCAGCTGTTTGGGGTGCTCTGCTTGGTGCTTGCAGGATTCATGGGAATGTTGAAATGGGCAAAGTGGCTTCACAAAACCTATTTGAACTTGAACCAGAGAATGTTGGATATTATGTTCTAATGTCGAATATGTATGCAAAGGTTGGGAAATGGGATGGAGTTGATGAAGTAAGGTCTTTGGTCAGACACCAGAATTTGCACAAAACCCCTGGCTGGAGTTCAATCGAGGTGAAAAGTTCGGTGAATGTATTTTACAGTGGCAATCAGACAGAACCACACCCTCAACATGAAGAGATCCAGAGGGAGCTGCAGAATCTGTTGGCCAAGATGAGAAGTCTAGGTTATGTTCCTGACTACAGTTTTGTTCTACAGGATGTAGAGGAGGATGAAAAGGAACAGATCCTGAATAATCATAGTGAGAGATTGGCTATTGCCTTTGGCATTATAAATACCCCTTCAAGAACTCCGCTCAATATATACAAGAATTTGCGGGTGTGTGGGGATTGCCACAATGCCACCAAATATATATCAAAAATAACTCAGAGAGAGATCATTGTCCGGGACTCAAACCGGTTCCACCACTTTAAAGATGGTTGCTGTTCTTGTGGGGATTTTTGGTAAAATATAATAATTTCCTCTGTACAACATTTTTTTGTCAAGCTGAGTCCACCTAGTCATCAAGAGTGAGGTTAACACTTGGTGTGCCGATGAGATTTAGGAATGAACTGAAATAGTTTACTGATGCCAAAAAGTAGATAGAATGATTTTGTTCTATATCTAGGCAAAACATCTTCCATGTATTCTTGAACTGATAGTATTTAACAGGAAAACATCTTTGTTGTTGCTTACCAATAATGAATTTCAATTATAAGCACGACATAAATTTCTCTGACCAGGTTTAGCATTTTTTATTGTCTTGCGTGGCTTCTGGCATATCAATGGTTTTTGTACACCTGCCGATCTGTGCGGCAGCAATCAATGCTGTTGATTAGCGCTTAATTAAGATGGGCCCAGGTTATAAGGGTACTAGCACGGGCATAGGATAGCATAAGTTGACTTGACCCGCCTACATCAGAAAGTCAGATTTCTTTTGCTGGTACGCCCGCACAATATACGACCATCCAGCATCCACCCTTCCTCCACGGCTCCACCCCCAAATGCACAAGTCAAACAGCCGAGCCATCTAAATCAAATTTTGCCGACCAAATTCAAATTTACTTTAGTACTAATTTTAGTTTTATATAATCCTAATTTAATTTAAATTACAAATTTAACTTTGTATGTAATATCACTTTTGTTTACGAATATAATTCATTTATGATCTTGAGGCTAAAATTGGTCTTGTCATGTCATCGCAGTTCTGGCCGCTAGGGGTTTCTTGGGAGGTTTAGTATGTCTATTGTTGTGACTACTGGCCAAACAGTAAATTAGGAGAGTAGTGGAGTGATTGTAATGGATGAACAATGCTTGCCCCTTCTCCATGTCCAGGTCGTGTGTGTGTGTGTGTGTGTGCATATATATATATATATATATGGAAGCCTCTTTTCTACTTCCGGGTGTAATTACACCCTATGTCGTATCTTACAACGTAGGGAGTATCTTACGTAACGGAGGGTATGTACATGTAGTATACGAGTATTTAAGACCATATAGGTAGTGTGAACAATTTTTCAGAGGTGGTATGTATATTTTTTTTGACAGACTTCTTTTTATGTGCGTATATGAAGGTATTTATAAAATACGCTAAAAACTATGAACTCCCTTGCAATTTTTTCGTATAGTTCATATTGGAGTATCTTATAATTAGTATATGATTAAACCTAAAGTGATAAATGAGTATTTCAAGTTTGTTTAGGTGGTATATTAGAGGCGGGTGTAATTACACCCGGGAGTAAAAAATGTTTTTCCTATATATATATATATGAGGCACAATTACAATCTCGTCCTTACATAAGGGTATACATGTCATTACATATATCATATTGGACATTACAATTCCCTAAACAGGTCGAATGGGCTCAGGTGGGAGCCACCCCTACTACAGGAGCCTCTCATGGTAAAGGGCTTCTCACGGGCAGAAACTATGCCGCCGAGCCCTTTGGCCCCCCATCGTCCCTGCGGCCTGTGATGCAATCCGTGTTGGGCCGTACGAGCTGAAATGATGGTGTTGCCTGAGCTAAGTCGTACCGCCTCTTCGCACGTAGTGCGACACGCGGCCGAATTCTGCTAGCGCGTCGTGCGTTGCCGGTTGGAGTTTGACCGTGGTCGTGCAGCCGTTCGTGACATCGTGGGACACGTGTGGGCGCGCGGTTGGAGGGTCATGCAGTGTTAGTTTTCGCCGGTTGGGCTTCCCGGTCGTGGGGCAGCCGAATAGGCTTTAAAGTTGTGGTCGCCGTCGCGTCACTGTCTTTCATGCTTGACTAGTTGCGACAGTACTGCCTTTCCAGCACCGCTCCCGTGCGTGCTGCTACCATATACGCCACCTGTTGCCACCGTCCACCACCGCCGTAACTCTTCCTTTCACCGGCCCCATTTGGTAGGCGTTGCCGTGAGAGGCCGAGCCGGAAGCCCACCGTCGTCTGCCGCTCGCTGTTGTGTGTAGTACTATAGTGGAAATGGCCCATGGTGATCCTGTTGACCCGGGTGCCACTGGCGAAGTCGGCGTGGATGTTGGCGTCGGTGCTCCTGCTGACTTGGGTGCCACTGGCGAAGTCGGCCGCTGCACCATCGGCAGGGCCGGCTGCTGCGCCACGGTGATCCCCGTGATGGCCGACCGTACCGCCGCGAGTGTCGACGTCGGCGCTCGCCATGCCAACGTCGCTTTCAACGCCGGTCCCCGATGTCGACGTAGGCGGCCCACCAACCGAGGCCCTGGCATTCGCGATCGCCGCCGTCATGCTCCGCTTTCTTTTCGTCACCGACGATGTTTTCTTGGGTGCCATCACTTCTCGTAATCCACGGCTTGCTCTCTGTCGTCCCACGGACGGCGCCAACTGTTGTGACTACTGACCAAACAGTAAACTAGGAGAGTAGTGGAGTAGTTGTGATGGATGAACAATGCTTGCCCCTTCTCCATATCCAGAGCGTGTGTGTGTGTCTATATATATATATATATAGGAAAATTACATAAGGCACCATGGTGCCTAGGCACCAACATCCGATACACGTGTATGATTGATAATTTTTTTGAGTTTGGGTATGAAAATGTTTTATACCCTTGATATATTTATGGTAAGTAAGTTTTGAACTCAGTTCAAATTAGTTTGAACTACTTTTGAGTTCAATGCAACTACAGTGAGTATATACCATAAAAATAGTTCAAACTAATTAAACTGAAGTTGAATTTAAATTTTTTCGGAGTTTGACATCTCAAATATACTTTTTTATGGGTATATGAAGATACCCACATCAAACGTTGCGAATCTCGAAGCAAATCAACGGGTATTGATATTGGTGCCTAGGCACCATGGTGCATGAAACACTCGTCTATATATATATATATATATATATATATATATCCATGAGGCACAATTATAATCTTGTCCTTACAGTTATGTGTCTTACATAAGGGTATACATATCATTACATATATCATATTGGGTCTTACAATTTCCTAAACAGGTCGGATGGGTTCAGGTGGAGGCCACCCCTACTACATCTATGATATGATGTTGTGTGAGCACCGCAAGTGTGCGGTGTTTATGTTGGAGGTGCCCTTTGGGTGATTTAGTATAAGTAGCATTTGTGACGATTTTGTTCTTCACTGAATTAATCCTTCTTTGCTGTGCATTTTGGTTTAGTAGGACGAGGCACAGGCGACAGTAGGAGCTTCTTGGCAGTTCCCTCACATATATGCGCTTTGGAGACAACGCCGGTTCCTATGTCAGATTAGTGAAGACGTCTAGCTCAACATTTTGCGCCATGTTAGTCGGAACATTTTGTACCATGCTAGTCGATGTGATGAGTAGAATAGTGAGCTTTGTTAAGGAGATAGAGTTGTATTAGGATATAGAGTTTGTCTCGAGGATAAATTGTGTGTTGTCATTTAAGTATGCTGAATTGCTGATCATGGGGTTGCCCTGGGGGTGAATTAGTATGAGCAGCATTTATGGGGGTTTTGTTTTTGGTAATTTGGGTTTCCCTGCAGATTGGTTGAAAGGACTATGTTGAACGCATGTTCATTTTTTCAGGATGCGGTGCACTGGTCATAGGCCATTGGTAATGTTAAGAATATAAGGGTATTTATGGTATTTTCTAGTTTCTAGGGTTTAGGCTTGTGTCCCTTGAGTCTCTTGAACCCTAGAAACTAAGAAATACCACAAATACCTTTATATCCTTACTGAAGGGATACAAGTTTAAACCCTAGAAACTAGGAAATACTACAAATACCCTTAACAGGTAAAGCAAACAATTCATTGGTGAGAGAAGCAGGCTGGAGAAATGTTCTCCTTGGTCTATAGTCTATGAAAGTTCATCTTTAATAAGACAGAGTTCTGTGTTCTTATTCTTGGTGTTGACTGTTGACAAGTCTGGAAAGACAGTAATTGTTCTCAAGCTTTTCTTTTTTCTAATAAAATGGTCAGTTGATAATGTCATAACTCATAATCCACACCTTTTTGTCAATATCAACCAATGATTTATTTTTTGCCCCTTCCAAATAAATACTCCCTCTGTCCATTAATGTTGGTCGTTTTAGATATAGATACAAGAATTAAGGCATGGTATGAAATGACCACTGTACCCTTCGCTTGCTCTAATCTCTCTTCAGTTTATCACAGGCACACAACTTCTCTCTCCAATTAATCATAACAGGCACAAAGCTCACAGCACGCATGCAACTCCAATTAATTGTTCTACTCACTGCACTAGCAAATAAATTTGAAGCCAAGTAAATCAATTCAGAGTACTTGAGCGTCATTAGCATTGCCTCTTCAGAAAATTTGAGTTTGGAGCCCAAAAGAACAGCTGAAAACTGAAACAAAATTTAGTTTTGGAGCCAAAACTTCCATTAGTGGGTGTACGAGCAATGGGATATATAAAGTGTTCACCTAAGCATACTCACGGCTTCTGCTGCCACTAGTACCATGGCTTCTAGTAGAACATATTTTGACCTTAGTCCTACTAGCAGCATTGAGGAAAGATTGCCATTTGATACTCCTTAAGACATTGATGATGACAACTCAACAGCAAGTAATGCTATGATGTCTGATATGAACATGGAGCAAAGTCAAGAAGATGTTCACCAGATGTTTCTTGAGGAAGATGAGGACCTCTCAGAAGGTGATCAAGAGGGCTTTGCTGTTTCAAATTCAGGTATGACAATGGCACTTCACTGTTTAATTGTGATGTGTTCGACATGGGTGTTTTCTTAAATATTCTTGCTGTACTTAGTTGCTTATTCTTGATGTTTTATTTTGGGGGTATTCTTTCTGTAAGACTCCCCTTTTATTGAGTTTAGGCTGTTCTAGATTTTTGTTTGTAAAAATTAGGACCCTAGCCTTTGAAAATGGTTTTTTTTGTTGTAAAATATCACCTTAATGTTTATATTCATATTAATTGCTTCATTTCAGGGTCATTATGCAGACATTTTTGACACACCGCAAGAACAAGATATAAGAAAATTCACATCAAATGAGCTGAGACAGGCAGTTTTTAATGCTTTACTTGCAAGAAGTGTAAATGGAAAATTACGGAGAAACTCGACTAATGAAGTTTCTTCGTTATTTTCTTTGTCTTTGAGAACAGTGCAAAGGATTTGGAAGTGAGCAAAGGATACTCCCCCTACCAATGATGTGGCTGTAGATGTGTCGCATAGAAGAGCAAAGAATTGTCGTCGCAAGAGAGTCCCAAGTTGATCTTACTGCAGTCGGTGATATTCCCTTGAACAAAAGAACAAACTTAAGGTCACTAGCTGAAGAGAAAAGGTTAGGTTTTTTGGGAAGGAGTAGCATTGGGAATGACTCATTTATTCATGAGAGTAATGGTCCAAGGGTATATTAGGAAGAGTGGAGGAAAAAATACCTAGAAAACCGTAAAACGACCTACATTTAGGGACAAAATTAAAAGGCTAAAACGACCTATATTGTGGATGGAAGGAGTACATTCATGGCTGTACGTTGTCAAGTTCATCAAATCTATCAATTCTTAATTTGGTGCTATAAATTGAAGATAATATAGTGCTATTTCTAGCATACTATGTTACATCCTTCGATGGAAAATGGCCTGATCATTGTCCTTGACTTTATTATATTTGAAAAATTGGTGTGTTGTATGCAAACTGCTACTCTGCTTCTTTTTGAGCATTTATATTTCTATTAACTAGTAAGCTAACTTTCTTAGTTTCTTTCACCATGGACATGGTACCCTAGTCCACTACACCTTTCAAGTTAACTTCTACCGTGTCCATATTCTTGTGCCTGTGCTGCTTTTCTCCATTTTCTATGTAAAACACTTTACGTTTTGAAATGTGATGTTATCTATATTTCCATACTAGCATTTTTACCTAATATTGACATGTTTCTGTAATTTATGGTATAGACTTTGCTAGAAAAATTGAAATCAATTTATCTGAAAGGGGAAGGACTTCCGCCTGATCGTATGGTTCCTACTGTTGGACTTAATATTGGCCTTATTGAAGATGCAAATGCAGAGCTTACTTTCTGGGATCTGTGAGGTTAGGTAAGATTGCTAATGCAGAATTTTGGACCAAAATTCCTTATTAACGTCAAATAGTCAAGAGTTTGGGAATAGCTCTGTCTATTGTGGCTGATTATGCGAAAGGGCCTCTAGCCTAGCGGTTAGAGCGCTTCAGTAGCACCCCCCAGGTCCTGGGTTCGACTCCCAGTGGGAGCGAATTTCAGGTTTGGGGGAAAAAAATCCCCTCGCTTGCTACCACACCAAAGCACAGGTCTAAGGACCCGTCAGGGCGTTGATCCAAAGGATCCGCCGGTCGTCTCACAAAGGTCGAGCGTTGGTGCCGCTGTGTAAGGGTGGAGCAGGGGTTCGGGGGTTTTCTCGGTCTGCGTGAGAAGACCTTCTTCTTAAGCATGATGCCCGGGGGGTTTCTTCCCCCCCCCCCCCCCCCCCCCCCCGCAGGTCGAGTTTTTTTTTATTGTGGCTGATTATCTCTTCAGTAGGTTGTCAAGCTGATTGGAGTTGCCATCTACATGTTATTTTGAACTAATATGTGAGCAATGTATAACTTAAAAGTTAAAACTGAATGACTAGGATCTGGTGGCTTTAATTGGTCTCCCAGCATATGTGGTATTCCCGGCGAAGTGGCAAAAAACATTTATTTATATCGAATGTGTACTGGATCATGAATCTTTGTTGTGAATCTGAAACAGGGGGATGCTTTGTCGGCCCATTTGTTTTTGGAATGTATGGATTGTTTTCATGTCTTCTAGCATGCACTATGTGTGTGTTTTGCCAGATGAAGGAGGGATTAGGGAAACATGAGATATGGCCGATTGTTGGACTTGTCTGTTACATGTGTGTGTGTGTATAGAGTAAAAATAACGAGTGATCCTTAGTGCCCAGACATCATAGTCTAAAATAGGTATGTATCATATATGAAAAATTTTAAAATTTTTTGGATGTCAAGTTTAACTAGTTTACTAACTAGTTCAAACAAATTTGAACTAAATTTCGAATTATAGTTGCCTTTTTTTATGATAGTTTGATTGTAGGTATATGTTGATTATATATATAAATCAACAAAGTATGTGATCTAAATTCGTTTAAAACATTGAATTTTAGTATATTTTTCTAATTTATACGTTTCATTTGAGTTGCTATAGATGAGTATATACCCTAAAACTGATATTTTTAAAAATATACCCGAATTTAGATGGAATTGATGTATTTGAAATCATGGTGCCCGGACACCATGATGGTGCTCAAGCTTCATGATTGAGACTTTCCATCGACGATTGATTTAGCATGCTAAATCAATGACTTCCTTTCCAAATCGATGTCTTTTTGAATTAATGAATGTTAACGGATTTGCCTGATATATTATACATCATTATACTTACACGCATCTAAAAGCAATCCAAAGGTAGAGAGGCTTAGTGCCCAGATACTATGGTGCCCCATTTATATGTGTGTGCGCGCGCGTGTGCATGCGTGTGCGTGCATGCGCCACGTGCGCGTGCGTGTGTGCTTGAGATATGGCCGATTGTTGGAATCGTCTGTTATGTGTGTGTAACACACACACACATACACACGTTTGCGCTAAAGAGCGCCTGCGCGCACGGTACGTGCGAGTCATGTGGTGCAGCACCGGTTCGTCTGGTGTAGCACCCGTAAATTTAGTAGATTTGGTCGTGATGTAAAGTTACTATCTTTCCTGCATCAGGTTACCATCTATACAATATGAAGTTACCACCATCTGCAGCCAGTGCGGTCAACATCGTTTGGGAGAAAAGTTACTAGCCTCCACGTATCAAGTTACCATCTATACAACATGAAGTTACCACCATCTGTAGCTGATGTGATCAACATCGTTCAGGAGAAAAGTTATTAGCCTCCACGCATCAAGCTACCATCATATGACATGAAGTTACCACCATCTGCAGCCAGTGCGGTCAACATCGTTCAGGAGAAAAGTTATTAGCCTCCATGCATCAAGTTACCATCTATACAACATGAAGTTTCCATCTATACAACATGAAGTTACCACTGTCTGTAGCCGGTGTGGTCAACATCGTTCGGGAGAAAAGTTATTAGCCTCCACGCATCAAGTTACCATCTGTACAACATGAAGTTACCATCATTTGTAGCCGATGCGGTCAATATCATTCGGGATAGAAGTTATTAGCCTCTGCTTGTAAAGTTACCTATACAATATGAAGTTACCATCATTTGTAGCCGGTGCGCTCATTCTGTAACTGCCCATAATTAATGCCCTGGATTAGCGAACATAATTAGCGGATGGCGGTTATGACAACAATGATACTATACACGTGAGAACTGTAAGTAACTTCATGCATTATAGATAGTAACTTGATGTGTATATGATAGTAAATTTTCATAAATTAACAAACGCTACCGCTCCACTAGTAGGGTTCTAACGCACGCAGAATTGTAAGTAACTCCATGCAATTTATATGATAACTTTATGTGCAAGTGATACTAACTTTGACATATTTCACAATCGCTACAACTTCACTAGTAATTGTTCACAGGGTGGGTTGGTGAGGCAACTTGCTGATTGATTCGAGGGGGGCGCACACTTATTCTGCGCGTAGGTACTGGCTAGTTAAGAGGCCCATGCTAGTTAAGAGTGGTGGATATTATTTTCTCTTTGTAACAGGAACTAGTGGAAAGTTAAATTTTGCCCATATATTAATTACCATTTCCCAGTCATGTAAGATTCCGTTGTACTGGTTCAGATTTCTGACACACTTAACATGCTTGGTAGGTGCATGCCATAATATATTATCAAGATCTGGGAGGAATATTATCAAGAGGCCCATGCTATAATATATGTTATCGATGCTACCGCCGCATCATCATTTGAAGATGCCAAATCTGCTCTGGCTGTGCTGATTATCATATCGTTCTGAACTATTACTGTATTGCTGTTGTTAGATGCATTGCCTATTCTGGTAAATAAGGGAAAAAATAATTGAAGAGTACCTAACATAAAATTCTTACTTCAGAAAAGGTTCTTCGCCATGAGGATCTGAAAGGGGCACCACTCCTGATATTTGCAAACAAACAGGTGAAGGGTTTATTTCCCCTTTCCTGAAATAGCTTGTAAACTACTTTTTCTTTATGTTATCTTTTGGACCACCATAATGTATTCTTAGCGTTAAAAAAGTGTGGTGCTTACAACAAAGTTAGCACCTCTATCAAAATATGATGCTTGTCCACATGCTATGAGGCACCTACATCCACGTATTACAAAGTGCCTACACCATATTACCTGAGAGTATCAAATGATTCACCAAATTAATGTACGTATGTACCATATAGACATTTAATCTAAACCAGTGAATATACATCAAAGTGAAAAGGGTCGTAGTCCTTCCATTCTAAAAGGAGTGATGCTTTAGGCTTTTCATGGTCCTCTTGGTACAACTATGACAATTGATTTTATAAAAATATGTTAGTAAGAATTATAAAATTATGAAAGCACTTTTGAATTTCAACAAAAAAAAGTTGGTAATATCATTTTTTATATAACCATTTCAAAATGTGTATCTGTATCACTTTTTTTTAATAGTGGGAGTTTAAATTAAGGTTTCTAAACACACAGTAGTTATATACTGAACATCATTGTCATCTCCTGTGTAGCAAATAGCTCATCAAGTTTCTCATTATTTATAATCATGTGTTGGAAACAGTAAGCCGAATTGCCCTTGTTTTGCTGTTCTTGCATGCTGTATGCTTCCCTTGTTGCTATCATTTGAAATACTTCAAACGCTGCTATATTTGGGAAACTCAGTTTTCAATTCATGTGCAAATTGAGATAATAACTGAAAAGGTGGAGAGCATATAATAATTTTGTGCCTTCTGGTTTAACCAGACAATTTCTTTGAAGTTGCTTATTTTATCCAATTTTTCTAATAGCTTTAACATGGCGAAGGCATTTTTCATAAATGGATCATGTTATCATTTGAGTTAATTCATATTTTACTTGTACTGAATGGGATCCAGATCCTTATGTCAAATTGCTTATTTCATTCATCTAATGTTCTCACATTCGGAGGTGCTTCTGGATTTTTTTTGAGCAGGATTTACCTGGTGCTATCGCTGATGAAGAATTGGCTAAACATCTGCATCTTCAAGAGCTAGATGAGAGGCCATATATGTTTCAGGCTGTATCTGCCTATGATGGGTGAGAAAAGCAACCCCACTGGTTCCTGAACTTGTTCACCTCAACAGATGATAGTTGAAAAAATTCTCTGATTTAGCCATTCATATTTTTTTCTCAATTGACCTGTAGTCAAATAGTAACTACTTTGAGCTCTATGCTCGTGCTCAAGCTTGCACTGTGGTCCAACACACCGTGAAGCCTTTGGCCCTACCGTTGGTCAATGGGTGCGTAGTCTTTTTACACGCCTGTTCTTTTGTTTTAATGTGACACTGTTGTTTTTCTGGCAGGAGAGGGGTCAAATCTGGCGTAGACTGGCTGGTGGAACAGATGGTAAGAAGTAAACGTACTGAGGCGCTAAGGGCACGTGCCGGCATAGCTGGGAAGATTTAGAATGTTGATCTGCAGTTGTCATCAATGATTTTTCTGAAAGAGCAAGGCATTTGATGCGGAGGGTTTCTATTAATTCTGCATGCATATGCATTCGGGCCATTCATTTGGTTTTCGCGCATGGCATTCTTCTGTATCTAAATATCCCGTCAGGTGTCGTGTTCATATGATTGCTTTTGATATATGGGAAGTGTCAGTATAGAGGGGTCAAAGAGCGATGTACTTTTGTCATGTTCTTTGTGAATGGGAAAAGGAAAGAAAAGAAGGAATCCATTGTAATTGGAGTTCCATGGCATGGGCTGTGGACTTGAATTTCTCATAAAATATTAGGAGTTAGAAACTTAGAATTACAGCTGAATTCATGGTTGGCTTCGTTTTTGGGTGATGAACTATGGAAGTGGGAATTGGCAATTCCAATGTGCTAGGAAATATCCTATTTGTTACCGACCCTCGGATTTGAGGGTCGATCAGCTTAACAGAGACTTGCAGGGGTTAAATATTGAAAACAAAATCGCATGCAGGGAGAAAGTGGAAAATCATCGTCACTCATGGTGAGTGTTTCTCCAATTTTCACAGTATACGGTAGTATTACCATCTATGATTTCCTATTGAAAACTGTGCTTCAAGTGGCCACGGAGGTTGAAGACTGCACACAGTTCGTCTAAGACGAATCATGTGGTATTTTATGCTTGATGTTAATAAGTTTATGATCGTGCTCATACAGAACGGTCACATCTGGCTGCCACTTTGTCTGCCGTCGGCTCTGTTATTCAGTGCTCTCGCTTTCAGCAGAGTCACGCTTCCACTCCGAAACATCATTTAGGCCCGTTTGAAATGTAGGAATTTCAAAGGAATTCAGTGGGAGTTTTCCTATATTTCTGCAAGAATTGAATTATCTTCTCTTGTGTTCCAAACAGTCCTCCAAAGGCAAAATATTTAACACAAGGGGTTGTCAGTCACATTGTCAACATAAAGATTGAAAGATATCACTACAACTTCAGCACGACAGAACATGAATCATTGAATCCAATGGCTCCGAGCAACACGGAAAAGCTGGAGCCACAGTCAGCGGCTACTCAAAACAATCAGAGTGAGGAGCTAGCCAGTGAGCCATTATCAACAGCTGAGATGGTGCCTTGCAAATTTCAAGCTTAAATATATATCCATTGACATGAACACAACTATAATCATCAGTGGTGCCTTGAAATTGCTGGCATAACAACTACAGTTGGCATTTCTTGGCAAACTAATGGCAGAGCTTTACATGTTGTCCATATTTCTCTTTCAGGCTAGGGGATAAACAACTTCATAAATTGAAACAAAGAAACAAAATTTGTTTACAGGCTACTGATATCCCCTTTAAAAGCTGAGCCAAGTCTCTTCGGTTCCAGCATGGAGTGGTTGGGACAACCGGCTTGTGTTGGCAAAAGGCAACAGTTTATTTTACCTGAAAGAAATAACATAAGACTTAGTCCAATTTCAAAATGGTTCATTTGGGCAACAAGTATATTTTACATGCAATTTGGGGGTCTCCTTCAATCACAAATGGGAAGCTACAGATACAAAATGCACAAATAACAAAAATCACATCACCAAGAACTTGGCTGCAGTTGGTGCATATGAAAAAAAATAGCTGGCAACAAGAATTCATATAGGGTATCTTCAATGTTGCCCATTTCTAACAGAAATTATATATGTTATAAAACTCACTAAATGCAATCTTAACATCATCTTTGTTTCAATTTGTAATAGTCTCGCTTACAATAGCACAGAAACGCAGCGAAAAAACTATTGAGCTAACCAAAGTGGAATATGAACGCAACCCAATTCTGCACTTCTTCATAGTAACTTTAGGCAGCACACAGACTCAGGGCAATCTAGACTCTTCCTGTTAGTGATAAATAGTGACATCAAAATGAAATATGGGCATCCAGACTGTCAGGTTGCCAAATCAAACCTACGCAAGGCAGAAATCTTCAAGCACATGCAATTCTAAATAACCATGTCAATAATTTCCAATCCATGTAATCCCCAAGATTCTCTGCAACAACAAGTTCTGAATGTGTGTTTCGAAAATAAGATTATCTAGGGAACTATATAAGCATTTCCAATATCATACAAATTGCTACAAAATTAACCCGTACGTTAACATGTAATTCGTTGAAGAAATAATGGCAACATAAAGTGCAGTTGGTTGCGTGATTCTCTAGGCCATTACAGGTAGCTACAATTTTGCTTTGAAACAAAATTTCATTATAAAATATTTTTAATAGCAATTTTTGTTCCCATGCATAAACTTCACCTATGAATCCGTGTGACACATCAAAAGGCAATTTACGAAATCATATTTGATTGCTGAATCCAGAATGATGATTAAGAGGAAGGTAGAGCTGAATGATTTAGGCACTTGTGTGAATGATAAGAGAATAATTGACTGTCCAGAGACCTACTTGCACCATCTTGAGTATAATAGGAAGGTTCGACAATATGAAGGCTAGGTCGACAGCCTCATAGGCATTGGAATAAAAACAAAGTAACCCAAATCATACAAGTCTAAATGATTGTGAAACGCTAGTTCATGCTAGAGCAGATCATTTTGAGGTCAGCAATGTGCCAGGAAATGACTATCATGCAAATGCTCCTAGTATGGAATTTTAGCAAGTTTAAACTTCTTGTTAGTTTGATAGATTTCTGCCAACGTCAATAACGACGATTTCTGCCAGTAAGCTTATTTGAAATAAAATATGTAACCCTAAAGGAGGACCACACACAGATTACATGAATGGACCCTAATAACAACAATACAATCGGTCATCACCTAATACACAAAATCCTAATCAAGCATATCAAAAAACATTACAGTATCAACTTCATAGTAGAATGATGTACTTAGTACCAAGTCAATCATTATCATATAGCAAATATATGCCTTCGTAACAAAAAAAGTTTTTATGTATTGAAGAGCCAGCTTCACTTACTTTCTTTCAGCGACTTCTATCACCATTGTCCCTTGAAGAAACCAAAGTGGCATGATAAGCATAACCGATCAAACCACCCTCGATCTATGAAACTTATTTCCATCACAAGAAAACTCCACATGTTTGTTTGCCGAAGATAAGAGTACGCATCCCCAGTTAATTTGGAGATAGCACGGTCAAAGAGTACATTTATGGCAGATCATGCCTGCATAGTCTGACTGCACTGCTAGCTAGCTAACTACAAGCACAAGGTAGACTACTACTACAACAGGAGATAATAGCACAAGAACAAGAACAACAAGAAGAACGGTAAGGGTCAGTCCTTGAAACATCTGTTTCGACCCGTCTAATCATACAATACTTCTCCGGCACCACAACAAGCCACACAACAGTTACAGCATCCGCCCAAGATTGTCCACCCTCAAGAACGGCAAATTTCCTAATATATCCTCCGTCGGATCGACATCCAAATGGAAGCTGCCCATGTCCTCAACCCCGCCAGTGACATTTGCCCTGCTGGTACCATCTGTAGCCTGTGCCTCCTCATTTATGTTAATACCTCTCACTTCCTCCGCCCTTCCACCTCCACCTTCCTCACCCCCAGCCCACCCGTCCTGCCCAAGCATCGACAGCTCAATGCCGCTCTCCACTCCACCACCGAAAGAACGCCTCTTGAGACCTGCCCCAACCTTCTTGCGAGCGGTTGTCTTCTTAACCCTACCTCTGGATGACCCACCACGAGCACTCACATTATGCGGCTGTCGGGCATTGCTGCCTCCACCACGGTTCCCATAGTTCCTACCAGTGGCGCCCCCACCACTTGGTGCATTGCTCCAAGGGAACACCTTGTAAAACGGCTTCCAGTTGCTACCCAGGTCGGCCGCGTTGGGGAAGCCGAGAGGGAAGAAGCCCCAGGCGCAGTGGTACATCTCGGTGCCCGGCACGACGCTCGGTGGGGTAGGGATCTCAGCAGCCACGAACCCCCGGCGGCAAGACTCGTTTGGGCACTTGAGCGCGCGCCCGACCAGCTCGCGCGGGTACTGGTGGACGTAGCAGCAGAACGGGCACACCGTCCAAAACTCCGCGGGCTCGGCAGCGGGAGCGGCGGCAGCAGCAGGCTGGGAGGGAGCACCGGGGGGAGAAGTGGTGGTGGTGGAAGGCGGTGGGCGGCGGGAGGGATCGGAGAGGACGGCAAAGGCGTCGTGAACGAGGCGGAGGGCGACGTCCGAGCCAGGGTGGGGGTTGCTGGGGCGGAGGAGGAGCGCGAGGCGGCGGAAGGCGCGGGAGACGGCGGCGTGGTCGGCGGGGTTGGCGTTGGGGGGCATCTGGAGGACAGCGAGCGGGTCGGGGTGACCGGAGGGGAGGAGTGTCTGGGAGGCGAGGAGGACGTCGGCGATGGCGAGGAGCTCGTCGGCGCCGGGGAGGAGCGGGTCCGCCTCCACCGCGCGCTCGGCGAACCGCTTGCAGCCGACGAGGTCGCGCGCAGCGAGGAGCTTCCCCGCGATCTCCAGCCACCGCTCCGCCTCCACCCTCCCGCCGGCGCCGGCGCCGCCACCGCCGATGCCGACCGAGAAGTCCATGGTTTTGGGGGAAATGGGAAATGGTTTTGCTTTGGTGCGGCTGGCCCTTGTGGTGGGTTTTATGGTGGGAGGGGGTGCGTGATTTCTTGAGGGGATTAGTACTAAACCCAATTAATTAATTACCTCTTTTAGGGGGGCGCATTTATTTGTTTCTTCTGTATCGCATTGCAGGCAAACAGCACATCGTTCACAGGAAATATCATACTCCGTCTGTCCAAATGTATCATCACATAGGCTAAACAAACATTAAAAATAACTAAATCGTCCCTAATTATTATCTTTAAATACTATATCCAATACATACATATAGAGAACATCAAGTAAAACTATATATTTATTAAGAATATAGAGGAAACATCACATTAATTTTGTATTAAAAATATGAAATACACTTTATATTTATAGACAAGGACATTTTAAAAAAATACGTCATATAAATTTAGATAAAAGGAGTATTGTTTAGTGTGTATTGAAACACTACAAATAGGACGGTTCTAAATCTTTTTTAAAGCGGCTTATAAGACAGTTTTTGAAGCGATTTATCGATATTCGTTTTATTTGCACAAGTACTCGTATTAAGGTCAAAAGCTATTAATCGCAACAAAAAAGAACCCATTGTTCTTTTCGACTATGACTGATGACTTTTGCTTGCACTTTTTAAGACGGTAGCAAACGAAAGAAACGCCAACGTGGATGGCACATACGTTTTTTTTTGGATCATTAAGGCGTTTAAAGAATCTGTTTGAAGGAACCGTTCCATTTATTTTAACTTTTGGAGAAGCCAAAAACTCAAAAGAACTGGACCCGTGGCCCTATTGGGTGGGTTTTTTCGTGTACGATTTATGGCTTATAGTTACGGATTATAGATTTTAGTAATAACACAAGCACTTATGTGAACGAACCAAATGCAAATAAACTGATAAGCTGCTTCGAAAAGACTGTCCTGAAAATCCGTTTCGTAACGGCGACAGAGAAATTGTCTAATTTATTTATTAAGGAAAACTATAAGCTATAAGCCAAAAAAAACTAGGCCATTATCTCAGGGATCACTGGAACATCTATCCAATATCTACATGCAGTAAACGAGGTTTCAATTTCTAGAGTGCGTACTTTTTTAGGAAATGGAGTTGTTAGGTTGGGATCCTGGGTAGAAACTGGCGATATTTTAGTAGGTAAATTAACGTCTCAGATAGCGAGCGAATCGTCGTATATCGCGGAAGCTGGATTATTACGTTGCAACCTCTTTTCAGTTTATGGTTTATTACTTCCTTCAAATAAATAAACGAGATGGTTTCTCTGCTGTTTTCAAAGTGGTTTATCGGGATAGCCTTTTAGAAATAGTTTATTGGCTTTCGGAACGGAGGAAGGCGTCGGCTAAAGAGGAAAACGGGAAAGCCGAAAAGAAAAAGCGGAAAATGACTAGGGATTTCCGATTGGGAAAGAACTCGAATTCAAATGAAATTAAGAGAACATTTAAATTCATTAAGAATTTTTGAGATGTTTCAGTTTTAATCCGGTTCACCTCTTGAATCCTTGGTTTCATCAAATCGTTGGGCAGTGCGTAGTAGACCGTGTATGACTGCTCCTGCCATCTGCACTCGATTGAGAATCGCAATTTCAGTCAGCTGTGATTACTGATTACTACAGTTTCAGTCGGTTGTGTGTGTGTGTGTGACAAAATCAGAGTTGCTTTTTTTAGAAGAAAAAAAAGCTTTTGAAGCAGTAAAGAGGCTCACATTACGTCTTTGGGAATGATCTTGAGCTTTTGCTTGATGGCTCCATTCATGATGCCGTGAATGGAGTCTCCTACAGACAGCTTGCTCTCTAGGTATTTGGAGTATTCCGGCGGTAAGCTCGTCGACGGCGTCCATTCCGATGTCAAGCAAGAAGTTGTAGACATCCTACATGCATGCAGCACAGCCACAGTGTCCATCAGAGACTGGATGAATTAATGAACAATTCACGGGGAGAGACAGAAGAACATTGCACTCTGATGATGAATTCATGGAACCTACCACGTGGCCGCTGTTCGCCACGATCCAGCTTAGTATGCTGCTCAACGTGGACTGTGCCAGCATGAATTGCCCTGCTGCAATCCGCTGCCTAACCAATTGTGCTTTCCTGACGAACAGTGGGCATTGTTGAGACAAGAACGTTCTTTCTTGCCATGGCAATTTTTTTGTCAAGAAACAGAGGGGGTACACGTCCAGCAGAAGCGGCCCGTACGAAAACTGCATCCCGATTTGAAAAATTCACGCATCTGTCAGATTGCAGAAAAATCAACGGAACAGTTGGCACTCACCGCGAAATCCTCCGGCGAGGTCCAGCTATCTCCCAGTGCCACACCTGCACGTAGCAAGAACAAAAAGAGTAAACTGTTGCGTTCTTTCTTCTATCCTGGAGTAGCAAGAACACCTGTACATTGCAAGAACAGTACTGAACATTGTTGCCTAATTTTCTATCTCCGAGCGTGAGCTTAGATCGCCGGACTTGACCCTGACGACGGACACACCGAGCGTGGCGGCGTACTTGCCGCCGTAGGACTCGGCGACGAGGAACAGCGGGCTGCTCTGCCTCTGCGGGATGGGCAGCTCGTCGACGAGCGCCTTAAGGAGCGTGGTCATGTCCTCCGCCGCCTGCCTGTCGGTCGTCACGAGCAGGCCGTCGTCCTCCACGTAGCTGTACCCGACCCCCACAGGGTTGTCCTAATCAACACAGCACAGTTAAGCTTCAGCCGAACTGTACTACACAAGAAACAGAGACCGAGGAGACGATCCATGGACAGAAGCGTAAGTGAAAAGCCCCAAAATTTCAAACCAAAAATTTCCTAAATTTTTGCTGCATTTTTGAGTGATTTTTGAAAACTTTCCTTTTCGGGAAAGTTTTCCCCGCCGCCGCTTTCCCTTTTCGGCAGGGCGCTTCTCCTCTCCGTTGGCGCCCCGTCTTTTTCCGCCTTCGCTTCTCCCCAGCGCCCCGCGCCCTTCCCTCGCGCGCTGGCGCCTTCCTCCCTTCCCCGCTTTCTCCTCGCGCGGGCGCCTGCACCCGCGCCCGCGGTGGAACCGCCTCAGCGCCCATGCCGCGCCGTCGGTTTTGGACCGCCTCGCCAAACCGCCGCCCCCGGTCTGAAGACCGCGCGCCCCGACATCATCCCGTCCGGAGGAAGCTCCGCCTCCCGACCACGCGTCGCCCCCCTCCTTCCCGTTGGACCCGCTTGCCAGCCCCTCTCCCCCTCCCTTCGCCCGCAAGCACCGCCGCTGCCCAGGCCGCCCGTCGCCTGCGCCCGCACCGCCTTTGCGCCGCGCCTTGGATTCCTCCGCGCCCGCGCCCCGACATCATCCCGTCCGGAGGAAGCTCCGCCTCCCGACCACGCGTCGCCCCCCTCCTTCCCGTTGGACCCGCTTGCCAGCCCCTCTCCCCCTCCCTTCGCCCGCAAGCACCGCCGCTGCCCAGGCCGCCCGTCGCCTGCGCCCGCACCGCCTTTGCGCCGCGCCTTGGATTCCTCCGCGCCCGCGCCCCCGACAGCCTCGTCCGAAGGCGTGGACGCCCTCGTGCCACGTCGCCCGCCGCTGCCCCGGTCCCACCTGCCAGCGGCCGCCCTCTCTCTCTCCCGCGCGCGGACGCCCTCCGCTCGCCGCTCCTCGCTCCTGCCCCGCCGCGCTGTCCCGACCGCCGCAGAGTCTCCGCGCCACGCGTCGCCCAGCTCCTGCGGCCGACCCCACCTGCCAGTGTCCGCCTGTCCCCTCCACCCCGCGCGGACGCACTCCCCTCCCATGCCGCAGCTCCACCCGCGCCCGTACTGTCACCTCGCCATTACGGCCGCTCAGCGCCCGGTCACCGCCCCGTCTCGCGGAGGAGACGCTTCCCCAACTGCCCCTGCCTGCTCCTGTTGACTCCCCGGCCGCGCCCGTGCCTTCTACCCGAAGGAACTCCCCCCCTTCGCCCGGGCATTAAAGCCTCTTCCCGGCTCTCTCTCCCTCCTTTGCTTCCCGAGCACCCCAGCACCCCCGTTCGCTCCCCACTACTCCCGTGCACCTCCCAGAGCAGCCGATTGGAGCCCCGTTGCCCGAGGCTCCGCCGTCGTCTTCCCCTGCGCGGGCGACCCCGTAAAGCGGATCTTCTGCTCCTCTCCCCCATTCCTCAATTGCTTTCGCCCAGAGCTTCATCACGGTGTCCTAATCCTTTTGGTGCACCTCTCTGGCCAGGTGAAGCCCCGTGGAGCGCCGCCGCCGAAGCTCCTCCCCGGCCGTCGCACCCCTCCCGTGGCCAGCTCACCTCGCCGCCTCCCAGCTCCTGCCGCCACTGCCAATGTGAGCCCCGTGACCCCCTCTCTGTGTAACCGCAGCCGATTGAACTCGTTCGCCGCCGGCGACCTCCCTCACCTCCGAGCGCCCGAATCTCCCCCTTCTGTCCCCCGCCTTCTCCGTTGTTCCCCTCGCCTCCCCAGTGCCCAAAATGGTCTCCCCAAGTCAATCTCTAGCCGGTGGAACCCTCCCTGGCCATCGGAGGCCTTCGCAGTCGCCGGAGCGCCTCAGCTCCGCCGCCCCCGTGTCTCTGTCGCCCCCGCCCGGCTGGAGGTTGACGACGACGACGTGGCGCTATCCCTGCCGTCCCTCCTCCCTGGTGCCTTCAAACCGCAGCCCTCCGATCCCTCGTACCGCTTCGCCGCTGTGCCGTTCCCTCCGCCGTCCGATGATCATAACCCCACCTCCCCTCAGCCACCCGATCCAGCTTCCCCCTCCGCCCGCCTACCTTGCATCTCTGCCGTCCGATCCCCGCCCGCTTCATCCAGTCCTTTGATTTGCGCCGCATCGGCGCCGTCCGTCCCAGGACGCGCGTCGCTCATCCGTCCCGAGCGGACGCAGCGCGCGTGGGCCGCTCCCCTCGGCCCACTCTTCTCCCGCGCGTACGCGCGCGCGCGCGGGCCGCCGGCCGCGCGTTTAAACCGTGGACCGGGCCGCACTGTAGCAAGCGGCCGGGCCAATCACTGTTCATTTGATTTTCCCGAGTTTCTCAATTTCTAAAATTCCAGAAAATCCAAATAAATCCTAGAAAATCACAGAAAATCCCAAAAATTCCCAAATTTCACCACTTTGCTCCAAATAATATCCTTGACCCATTTGTAACCTCCATTTCTCCAAATTCATCCCAGATAAATTCCTAAAATTCCCTATTTGAGGATTTATGCTTTTTACTCCTTTTTAATAGATTATTTTTCCTCGCTTGATTAGGCTCAAGCCGGATTTATGTTATTTTCAGTGTTTGCGCTAGTGTCGAAGATTCCGGAAGCTCAAGTGCAGTCGCAGGATCCAGGAGCCTCTACGTTCAAGCTAGCCGAGTTCGTCCCGATTCACGGCAAGTCCCAAATCCTTTGATCATGTTGCAACCCATGTGATTTAATTATGCTAATATGTTATTTGCATTGAACTAATTCTGAAATGTTAATTCGAAAGTAAAATAAAATGTTTAGAATGACATGTTATGTAGTTAAACCTACCACTGATAAATGCCCTGTTAAATTGTTGCCATGCCTTTGTAACCCTAGAAATAATTATCTGTTAATCTAGATAATTGTAGGTTATTACTATCATGCAAAAGGTTACACTAATAAGGCTGTGGCAGTGGGCCAATAGGATTTGCAAACCCGACTCTAGGGTAGGGTGGTATGGGACACCGTGCCCTAGAGCGGAGAGTGCCTGTGGGCACGAGGTAGGGTAAGGGGGTTTGTGGTGCACCGCAAGACGGTTTTCGCCCACCTCTTACCCTAGGATTGAGGTTAGGGTAAGGGGGTTTGTGGTGCGCCGCAAGACGGTTTTCGTCCACCTCTTACCCTAGGATTGAGGTTAGGGTAAGGGGGTTTGTGGTGCGCCGCAAGACGGTTTTCGCCCACCTCTTACCCTAGGATTGAGGTTAGGGTAAGGCGGGGTTGTGGTGCGCCGCAAGACGGTTTTCGCCCACCGCTTACCCTAGGTTGGGTCGCGGGCCTGGTAAGGTTGCGGACCATGTGAAAATATAAGGACTGAAACCCTTACGCTGAGCAAATGTCATAGAAATCGCTCAACCACAGGAGTTGACTTGTCAACCCTGGTTTAGTACCTGCTCAACTTAAGTGAAACCCCGCTTTGGGAGTTGGACTAAGACAACGATAGGTCTCCACAACTCGGGTCCGGCGTTCCGCGAGGGCCAGCGGATACCCGAGGATGTGCGGGTTTCCTCGCCTATCGGGTGGAGTGTATACCAAGGGTTGAGCAGTGAAACGACCTGACTTCCTTAACTCAGTCGTGAGGGTTAAGGGATCGTGTGGGTAAAGCTGAGCAAACTCTGCAGAGTCAAATAAATGGTATTCGAATACGCCGTGCTCCCGGTTATTGGAGCTGTGTCACTTGGGTGATTCCAGCAGCAAAGCTTAAGTAGTTTTGTACATGCTTTAACTTGATTAGTTGGTTAATGAACTCTTCGTGAAAAACCCCTGAGTTCTTGAGAAGTAGTTTTGGGTCCATTTTATAAAATGCTTGCAAATAAAACTGCATCCACCCAAATTAATAAACCAAGTATACTCCCTTCCTTTGATATTCCGTGCATGTAATAAGTTAGGGTCCCTTTGGGACTTGCTGAGCCGGTTGATTGGCTCACGGCTTGCTTTTGCCCTTCTTTAGAGGATCAAGACGAAGGTGTCTGCCTCCCCGTTGAGGAAGTCCCGGAAGGTCGCTTCTTCGACGAGGATCCGTGGCTTTAGGTCTTGGCCGCGCTCAAGCGGATCTTGGAGCTTCTGTAATGTAATTATACTTTGGGCTTGCACGCCCCGCTATTGAAAAATGGATGTTAATCCGTATGTGAAATATATGCTGAACTTTTGTTGTGGGCATGCAATGGTATACTCTTGCGCGACACTCCATAACTGTTCATGCGTGAATAGTTGCGGGGTGCCGTGTCCGTACGCGCCCCTGGAAACGGGGGCGTTACAAGAAGTGGTTTCAGAGCAGGTTCTTTGACCGTAGGCTGAGACCTAAGGCAAACTAAGAAGCGATTTTATCGCAAAACTTAATTTAAAGCCATAAAAAGGGTTTACGAAAAATATAAGTATTATTGCTGTCTTCTTCCTTTCTTGTTGCTCCCTTATCTATCTTAGTTTACTTTTGCTTAAGTTTTACCTTTGCAAAATGTTTACTGCTTTACTCGTCTAGCTTCAAAATTTCGGTCCTCAGTAGTTGGAGGAGTAGCGATTGTTCGCTAGATTAGATTGACCCTGAGTGGTAGTGGTATTTCTTTGTAATGTAAAGTAGGTGTAATCATGAACCCTAAGTGGTTTGTGTACCACCTGCATATTGTAAATTTATGTTCATTATCCTTGTATGTTGTTTTGCTTAATTATCAGTAATCCCCCTGCGTTCAAAGTTTTCTCCTGTCCCCTTTCGCTCTCGTTCTTACCTTTTTCGCCCTATACTTACCTTGAAATTCAATGTCTTACTTATCTACTCTTATTCTCCAAAGCCGCTGCAAAGCTGATCTCAAATTCCCGATTGACAGATGGATCCAGCGCAGCAGAGTGATCAGACCAACAGGCAGGGTGCACCTGCCACAGATCAAGCCACACTTGCCAGCATAATAGCGATGATGGAACAAAATCGCTATCAGAGAGAGCAAAATATTCTGCGAATGCTAGATCAACAGACCCAGTTGCTTGAGCAGATAGCAGCCAGATCACCTAGTGTCAAGGTGACACCCGAAGAGTCAGTGTCAGCATCAAGCGCAACTGCATTAAAGTTTACAGCATTCCTGCAAACTCAACCACCTAAATTCCCCTCAGCAATAGAATCACTGAATGCAGATGACTGGTTACAAGATATTGAAAGGAGAATGAATACTATTCAGTGCACAAATAAGGAGAAAGTTCTTTTCACCACCTATCAGTTGTCCGAGCCCGTAATTTCTTGGTGGAATGCTATCCAGTGGATGCACCCTAAGGAGAGAGATATTACATGGGAAGACTTTGTGAAGAGATTTCGTAAAGCCTACATTTCTCCTGGAGTTTTCACTGAAAAATATCAGGACTTTCTTAATCTTCAACAAGGAGAGAACTCCATCACAACATACCTACAACAATTTCATCAGTTATCCCAGTATGCTCAAGAGGAAACTAACACCGAGGCTAAAAGGATGGAGTACTTTATGAAAGGTCTACAACCCAATATGAGACAACGCCTTCAGGCCATGAGGTTCTCAAGCCTATTGAGCCTGGTTGATCGAGCTCTACAGATAGAAGAAAGACCAGGTTACGTGAAAGTCATGAAACGAAAGAAGCCTTTGCCTCCATCACCAACAGCTTGTTTTCACTGTGAACAGGATGGGCATTATCGTGACCAATGCCCACTGAAGTTCTTACCCGGAGAAGAAGCTAAAGAGCAAGCAAAGAGGCGGACATCATCATCCCGCCTGCCACCGATGGAAGAAGATGAATCTTACCCTAAGAGGACCAGAATGGAGGATGACGGAAAGTGTAAGTCAGCGCACAAGTCTCAGTCTTCACACAATGCTCAGCAAAGCAAGACCACGGGATCACCCTCATTTCGATCCCCACCCTTCCGTCAGTTTGTGACGATACTGAAGACCCAGTCTGGACAGCCTCAGCAGCATGCCACTCCCTCACCACTCGCCATCAAGTGCCTCACCTGCGGTGGCAAGCATCTTGCTAGCAGCTGTCCACGAAGAACAGATGCATGTTTTCATTGTGGAGAGAATAGACACTACAAGCATCAGTGTCCCAGGAAGAGTTTGTCATCAGAAGCAGCTAAACTCCAAGCCCAAAACCAGCAGATAGACAAGAAAATATGAGTTATGCAGAACAAGAAATGAGATGATGTACTTTTGGTTATCCGTTTGTAAGCTAGAACTGAATGGATGTCTGTAAATTACTTTAATTAAGGCTTGTGGCAAAATTATGAAGATGTATGAAGACCATTTGTGTAAAGTAAAATGGGTGTGATGGTTATGTTGTAACAAAGTTAATCCCAGCAGACTCAATCATATCCGATCTTGGTACGGCATCATTCATCCAAGTGGGAACCGCACCACACACGCCAGGATGATATACAGGTGCAAGTGAAGAGGAGTCAAAGTCAATCTAGAAGAAGTTAAAGCAGATTTGCTACAGCCAGATATGCGAGGTTTAGATGTCATTTTGGGCATGAACTGGCTAACCCAGAACAAAGGCAAGGAATATTGTGAGATCAGAATAATATCATTAGTCAATCCTTGAAGGTCAGAAAGTGGTAAAAAAAAATCCAAGAAGTATTAAAGGATACAAGAAAGCGCATGATCAACATGCTAGCAGCCACACCTGATCAAGTGCCAGTGGTACAAGAATGTCCGGATGTGTTTCCGGAAGAATTGCCAGGCAGACCCCCTGACAGACAAGTAGAACTTGCCATAAAGTTGATTACAGGCACAAAGCCCATTGCCAAGCATCAGTACCGAATGTCAGCCAGTGAACTGAAAGAGCTAAAGAGACAGTAAGATGAACTACAAGAGAAAGAGTTCCAAACCTATTGTGATGCTCCAAAACAAGGTTTAGGACGTGTGCTTATGTAAGATGGAAAAGTAGTTGCCTATGCCTCAAGACAATTGAAGCCACATGAAGAAAACTACCCAACACACGATTTAGAACTAGCAGCTGTGGTGCATGCACTCAAACTTTGGCGGCACTACCTGCTAGGAAATCGTTGTGAGATATTTTCTGATCACAAGAGCTTGAAGTACCTGTTTATACAGCCAGAGTTGAAAATGAGACAACGAAGATGGCTGGAGTTGATTCCAGACTATAATGTTGAACTTCGATATCACTCGGGCAAGGCCAACGTAGTTGCCGATGCCCTTAGCCGCAAGACTCGTCCAAGCAAAGTTAACAGGTCAAAGTATCCACCAGAGTTGCAAAGAGAGATATTGCAGTTGAACTTGGTGATCACTGAACAAGGCAGCATGACAGCGTTAGAACTCCAACCAGTGCTGACAGATCAGATTAGAGCAGCACAAGATGAAGAGATTCAAAAACTGAAAAAGGAGGTTCAAGAAGAAGATTCAACAGAGTATGCGATACACAAACATGGAATCCTTACTTTCCGTGGTCGTTATTGCATACCCGACAAGAAGGAATTAAGAGAATTAATCCTATCCGAAGCTCATTCCTCACAATTCTCAATCCATCCAGGAAGCACTAAAATGTACCAAGACTTGAAGAAACAGTATTGGTGGAACCGAATGAAGAAAGAAGTGGCAGAGTATGTAGCTAAATGTGATGTTTGCCAACAGATCAAGGTAGACCACCAAAAACCCTCGGGATTGTTGCAGCCTTTGCCAATACCCGAATGGAAATGAGATAGCATTGGTATGGACTTCATTACTGGACTTCCCAAGACTCGTGAGGGATATGATGCTATCTGGGTCATTATCGATAGATTGACCAAGATTGCTCATTTCCTCCCGATTAAGCAAACCTACTGGAAGGACAAGCTTGCCAAGTTGTATTTGACCAGAATAGTAACACTGCATGGAGTTCCAAAGAAGATTGTGTCAGATCGAGGAGCACAGTTTGCATCCAAAGTTTTGGGAGAAATTACATGAAGCTATGAGCACTGATTTGAATTTCAGTTCAGCGTATCACTCTCAGACAGATGGACAGACAGCGAATACCAGCCAGATTTTTAAGATATGTTAAGAGCTTGTGTAATCGTATATGGAGCAGCATGGAACACCTGCCTACCGTTTGCTCAGTTCTCATACAACAACAGCTATCAAGCCAACATCCAAATGGCACCGTTTGAAGCGCGTTATGGCAGGAAGTGCAGAATCCCACTGAATTGGACAGAAACAGGAGAACGACAACTCATTGGTCCCCAAATTGCTCAAGATGCAGAAGCACATATCAGAATTATCAGAGATAGACTCAAGATTGCCCAAGACCGACAGGAGAGCTGTGCCGACAACCGCAGAAAGGACTCGAGTTTCGAAGCTAGAGATTCCGTGTACATCAAGGTCACACCATTCAAGATAGTTAAGAGGTTCCAAGTTAAAGGCAAATTAGCACCGATGTATGTGGGACCGTTCCAAATAATTGGAAAAGTTGGGGAAGTAGCTTATCAAGTGCAGCTTCCGCCCAACTTATCCAGGATCCATAACGTGTTCCACGTATCCCACCTTCGAAAGTGTCTACGACAGCCAACAGATGAAGTGCCACTGTCAGATATTGAATTACAGGATGACTGCACATATACTGAAGAACCACTACAAATACTTGAAACATCAAAGAGGCAGCTCAGAACCAAGAATGTCAGGTTTTGCAGAGTGCAGTGGAAGAATCATACAGCGGATGAGTCCACTTGGGAATGAGAGTCAGGCTTGCAGCGAGATTTCCCCAACTTACTCCCTCGACCAAGTTAATCTCGGGGTCGAGATTCTTTTAAGGGGGGTAGGTTGAAAAGCCCCAAAATTTCAAACCAAAAATTTCCTTAATTTTTGCTGCATTTTTGAGTGATTTTTGAAAACTTTCCTTTTCGGGAAAGTTTTCCCCGCCGCCGCTTTCCCTTTTCGGCAGGGCGCTTCTCCTCTCCGTTGGCGCCCCGTCTTTTTCCGCCTTCGCTTCTCCCCAGCGCCCCGCGCCCTTCCCTCGCGCGCTGGCGCCTTCCTCCCTTCCCCGCTTTCTCCTCGCGCGCGCGCCTGCACCCGCGCCCGCGGTGGAACCGCCTCAGCGCCCATGCCGCGCCGTCGGTTTTGGACCGCCTCGCCAAACCGCCGCCCCCGGTCTGAAGACCGCGCGCCCCGACGTCATCCCGTCCGGAGGAAGCTCCGCCTCCCGACCACGCGTCGCCCCCCTCCTTCCCGTTGGACCCGCTTGCCAGCCCCTCTCCCCCTCCCTTCGCCCGCAAGCACCGCCGCTGCCCATGCCGCCCGTCGCCTGCGCCCGCACCGCCTTTGCGCCGCGCCTTGGATTCCTCCGCGCCCGCGCCCCCGACAGCATCGTCCGAAGGCGTGGACGCCCTCGTGCCACGTCGCCCGCCGCTGCCCCGGTCCCACCTGCCAGCGGCCGCCCTCTCTCTCTCCCGCCGCAGAGTCTCCGCGCCACGCGTCGCCCAGCTCCTGCGGCCGACCCCACCTGCCAGTGTCCGCCTGTCCCCTCCACCCCGCGCGGACGCACTCCCCTCCCATGCCGCAGCTCCACCCGCGCCCGTACTGTCACCTCGCCATTACGGCCGCTCAGCGCCCGGTCACCGCCCCGTCTCGCGGAGGAGACGCTTCCCCAACTGCCCCTGCCTGCTCCTGTTGACTCCCCGGCCGCGCCCGTGCCTTCTACCCGAAGGAACTCCCCCCCTTCGCCCGGGCATTAAAGCCTCTTCCCGGCTCTCTCTCCCTCCTTTGCTTCCCGAGCACCCCCAGCACCCCCGTTCGCTCCCCACTACTCCCGTGCACCTCCCAGAGCAGCCGATTGGAGCCTCGTTGCCCGAGGCTCCGCCGTCGTCTTCCCCTGCGCCGGCGACCCCGTAAAGCGGATCTTCTGCTCCTCTCCCCCATTCCTCAATTGCTTTAGCCCAGAGCTTCATCACGGTGTCCTAATCCTTTTGGTGCACCTCTCTGGCCAGGTGAAGCCCCGTGGAGCGCCGCCGCCGAAGCTCCTCCCCGGCCGTCGCACCCCTCCCGTGGCCAGCTCACCTCGCCGCCTCCCAGCTCCTGTCGCCACTGCCAATGTGAGCCCCGTGACCCCCTCTCTGTGTAACCGCAGCCGATTGAACTCGTTCGCCGCCGGCGACCTCCCTCACCTCCGAGCGCCCGAATCTCCCCCTTCTGTCCCCCGCCTTCTCCGTTGTTCCCCTCGCCTCCCCAGTGCCCAAAATGGTCTCCCCAAGTCAATCTCTAGCCGGTGGAACCCTCCCTGGCCATCGGAGGCCTTCGCAGTCGCCGGAGCGCCTCAGCTCCGCCGCCCCCGTGTCTCTGTCGCCCCCGCCCGGCTGGAGGTTGACGACGACGACGTGGCGCTATCCCTGCCGTCCCTCCTCCCTGGTGCCTTCAAACCGCAGCCCTCCGATCCCTCGTACCGCTTCGCCGCTGTGCCGTTCCCTCCGCCGTCCGATGATCATAACCCCACCTCCCCTCAGCCACCCGATCCAGCTTCCCCCTCCGCCCGCCTACCTTGCATCTCTGCCGTCCGATCCCCGCCCGCTTCATCCAGTCCTTTGATTTGCGCCGCATCGGCGCCGTCCGTCCCAGGACGCGCGTCGCTCATCCGTCCCGAGCGGACGCAGCGCGCGTGGGCCGCTCCCCTCGGCCCACTCTTCTCCCGCGCGTACGCGCGCGCGCGCGGGCCGCCGGCCGCGCGTTTAAACCGTGGACCGGGCCGCACTGTAGCAAGCGGCCGGGCCAATCACTGTTCATTTGATTTTCCCGAGTTTCTCAATTTCTAAAATTCCAGAAAATCCAAATAAATCCTAGAAAATCACAGAAAATCCCAAAAATTCCCAAATTTCACCACTTTGCTCCAAATAATATCCTTGACCCATTTGTAACCTCCATTTCTCCAAATTCATCCCAGATAAATTCCTAAAATTCCCTATTTGAGGATTTATGCTTTTTACTCCTTTTTAATAGATTATTTTTCCTCGCTTGATTAGGCTCAAGCCGGATTTATGTTATTTTCAGTGTTTGCGCTAGTGTCGAAGATTCCGGAAGCTCAAGTGCAGTCGCAGGATCCAGGAGCCTCTACGTTCAAGCTAGCCGAGTTCGTCCCGATTCACGGCAAGTCCCAAATCCTTTGATCATGTTGCAACCCATGTGATTTAATTATGCTAATATGTTATTTGCATTGAACTAATTCTGAAATGTTAATTCGAAAGTAAAATAAAATGTTTAGAATGACATGTTATGTAGTTAAACCTACCACTGATAAATGCCCTGTTAAATTGTTGCCATGCCTTTGTAACCCTAGAAATAATTATCTGTTAATCTAGATAATTGTAGGTTATTACTATCATGCAAAAGGTTACACTAATAAGGCTGTGGCAGTGGGCCAATAGGATTTGCAAACCCGACTCTAGGGTAGGGTGGTATGGGACACCGTGCCCTAGAGCGGAGAGTGCCTGTGGGCACGAGGTAGGGTAAGGGGGTTTGTGGTGCACCGCAAGACGGTTTTCGCCCACCTCTTACCCTAGGATTGAGGTTAGGGTAAGGGGGTTTGTGGTGCGCCGCAAGACGGTTTTCGTCCACCTCTTACCCTAGGATTGAGGTTAGGGTAAGGGGGTTTGTGGTGCGCCGCAAGACGGTTTTCGCCCACCTCTTACCCTAGGATTGAGGTTAGGGTAAGGCGGGGTTGTGGTGCGCCGCAAGACGGTTTTCGCCCACCGCTTACCCTAGGTTGGGTCGCGGGCCTGGTAAGGTTGCGGACCATGTGAAAATATAAGGACTGAAACCCTTACGCTGAGCAAATGTCATAGAAATCGCTCAACCACAGGAGTTGACTTGTCAACCCTGGTTTAGTACCTGCTCAACTTAAGTGAAACCCCGCTTTGGGAGTTGGACTAAGACAACGATAGGTCTCCACAACTCGGGTCCGGCGTTCCGCGAGGGCCAGCGGATACCCGAGGATGTGCGGGTTTCCTCGCCTATCGGGTGGAGTGTATACCAAGGGTTGAGCAGTGAAACGACCTGACTTCCTTAACTCAGTCGTGAGGGTTAAGGGATCGTGTGGGTAAAGCTGAGCAAACTCTGCAGAGTCAAATAAATGGTATTCGAATACGCCGTGCTCCCGGTTATTGGAGCTGTGTCACTTGGGTGATTCCAGCAGCAAAGCTTAAGTAGTTTTGTACATGCTTTAACTTGATTAGTTGGTTAATGAACTCTTCGTGAAAAACCCCTGAGTTCTTGAGAAGTAGTTTTGGGTCCATTTTATAAAATGCTTGCAAATAAAACTGCATCCACCCAAATTAATAAACCAAGTATACTCCCTTCCTTTGATATTCCGTGCATGTAATAAGTTAGGGTCCCTTTGGGACTTGCTGAGCCGGTTGATTGGCTCACGGCTTGCTTTTGCCCTTCTTTAGAGGATCAAGACGAAGGTGTCTGCCTCCCCGTTGAGGAAGTCCCGGAAGGTCGCTTCTTCGACGAGGATCCGTGGCTTTAGGTCTTGGCCGCGCTCAAGCGGATCTTGGAGCTTCTGTAATGTAATTATACTTTGGGCTTGCACGCCCCGCTGTTGAAAAATGGATGTTAATCCGTATGTGAAATATATGCTGAACTTTTGTTGTGGGCATGCAATGGTATACTCTTGCGCGACACTCCATAACTGTTCATGCGTGAATAGTTGCGGGGTGCCGTGTCCGTACGCGCCCCTGGAAACGGGGGCGTTACAGTAAGAATGTCTTGTCTCCCTGACCACGAAGATGAGGTCGGCCTTCTGCAGCCACGTCGAGATGTGCGGCTTCAGGTGTAGCGCCAGCAGCCCAGGCCCTAGGCAAAGTCCAAACCTTTCGACGTAGATTGGCTCCACACTCTCGATTCTAGGTTCTTAGTTTCTTCTTCTTGGAATGTTATGATTTGTGGAAGTTGATAGATGTGTAGTATTTGGGACACACCTGCTGTGATGCCACGATCTTAACTGATGTCTCAGATAGTTGTAGGATTCCCAAGATCCTCAGCCAGCATAAAAAAGAAAGGCTCAAATGATGAATCACGAATGTCTGAAAGAAAGGATCTGTGAGTCCTTGTCTCCTTGAGGCTTGAGCCATTCTTGAGCCCTTGAGTTGAATACTTGAATTTGATGAATCGTGAATGTCTGAATGATTGAATCAATGAATCATGAATGTCTGAATGTGAATGATTGAATCATGAATGTCCACTCTAGGGGTCAGTAGGCCAAGGCTCCACTGCTGCTCCATAGCTCCAGGTTCGGTGAATTATGATTTGTGGAACATTTTCAAAAGATTTTGGCAGCTAGAATCAAGGACAAAGGTGAGCTTTTCCTCCTTTTAAAATTTTGGTTATAATTTGTATTTTGTAAAATCCGATCAAACATCCAGTAATTAGTGCTTGATTGTGTAATGTAGATTGTAGAAATTGGATAGACAAATTACAAAATGGAGAAGATGGCCAATTTGAAGTCTTTGTGAGATCGAGCAAGAAAGTCCCAAAGGAGAACATGTACATCCATACCAAAAGTCTCCCTAGGAAGCAATTCCACTCCCATTTTAGCTTTGCAATTGCAAGACGAACATAATGAAAATGTCAATGTTGACAGTAACATCAATTCACCCATTTTGGAAGAATTAAATGATAGTGAGGATGAGGTTGATACAAATACAAGCACGGGGGATGCAAACATAGAATCAAATAATATGGATGGAGAAATTTATGATATTGATTTGCTGCCACATGATTCTGGAAAGAGGATTCCAATCGCAACTTATGAGGCTAATGAACAAGATGCAGCGAGAAAATGATACATTGCATTAGGGCCATGTCAACCACGAGGACATAATTTCCCAAGAAGACAAATGGGAGGTATGCGTCACTTCATAGTGTTTTGGTTTGATAAGTATAATTGGCTTGAGTATAGTGTGGAACTAGATGTTACCTTTTGTTTTGTTTGTTACTTGTTTAAGGACAAAACTAATTATGCTGGTGGAGATTGTTTTGTGACTGGAGGATTTAGAAATTGGCAAAAATCTGCTAGGTTTGATAAGCATGTTAGATGTATTACCAGTGCTCACAATCAAACTCAAGAGAAATATGATTTTTTTTATCAAAGCAGGAACATCAGTTAGAGATTATATTGTAAAGATAAGTAATGATGCCATGATTCTATATAAGTCTTAGTTGACCTATTCACTTAAGTGCTTGAGGTTTATCTTGTGTCAAGGGTTGGCTTGTCGTGGTCATGATGAAAGTGAATAATCAAGTAACAAAGGAAATTTTCTTGAACTTCTAAATTGGCTTTCTGAAAATTTTGAAGAAGTTGGCCAAATTGTTCTAAAAAGTGCTCCGAGAAATATTAAAGTTGTTGCCCCTGCCATACAAAAAGAGCCCATCAACTCTTGTGCCAAAGAAACTATTAGACTTCTCATACAAGACCTTGGTGATGATTACTTTGCCATACTTGCTAATAAATCTAGTGATGTGTACCAAAAAGAACAATTAACCCTGTGCTTACGTTATGTTGATAAAAGGGGAGGGTACTTGAGAGGTTCCTTGGTGTTGTTCATGTTGAAAACACTACAGTTTTGACACTTAAAACTGTAATTGAGTTTGTGCTTATGGATCACTCATTGAGCATGTCAAGAATCCATGGTCAAGGATATGATGGAGCTAGTAACGTGAAAGGTCAAGTTAATGGTCTAAAAGAATTAATTATGGGTGAGTTTCCTTCTGCTTATTATATTCATTGCTTTGCACATCAATTTCAGTTAACTCTTGTTGCTGTTGCTAAAGAGAATGCTGATTGTGTTTGGTTCTTTGAGCAACTTAGATATTTGTTAAATATTATTGCTTCATGAAGTTCAAGCTCAGTAGGTGCTAGGAGCATTAGAATTGGGTGACATTGACACTGGTAGGGGATTGAATTAAGAGATGGGCTTAGGTAGGCCGGTTGATTCTCATTGGGGATCTCACTATAAAATAGTAATGCATGTTGTCTCTTTGTATGCTACAATCAAGAGAGTTCTCATAATGATTGGAGAAGATCGTGCTCAGAACATAGATGCTATACATGCTCAAACTGTGCTTAGAGCATAGATACTATATATGCTCAAACTATGTTAGCATCATTTGACTTTGTTTTTATGGCACAATTGATGTTAACCATATTTGGGTACACAGATGACTCAATAATCTTTATCGTTTCAAGGTTGACATTTTCTTAAGTGTCATTGACAGGCAACTTTAGAAACTTAATGAAGACTTGATGAGGTAAACATAGACTTGCTTGTTTGCATGACATCATTCAATCCCATTGATTCCTTCGCTTTCTTTTGATAAGGACAACTTGGTAATACTTGCACAATTTTATCCCAATGACTTCTCAACCACTAATTTGGTTCATCTTCCTTTCCAACTTGATTTGTTCATTGCCGATGTGTGTAGTGATGAAAGATTTAGAAAGGTGAAGAATCTTGCTGAGCTTTCTGTGATGCTTGTTGAAACAAAGAAGTGCAATAATTACAAACTTGTCTATTTGTTTCTCAAGTTGGTGCTAATCCTTCCCGTAGCAACTGCAAGTGTTGAGCGAGTCTTTTCGGCAATGAATTATGTGAAGAACAAACTAAGGAATAATATGGGTGAATAGTATGAATGATCAATACTTAAATGATTGCTTGGTTACATATATTGAGCGTGACTTTTTCTACAAGTTAGTGACAATGATGTAATCAACCGCTTTCAATCAATAAAGGAGCGTTGTGTGAAGTTGTAATTTTTTCCTAAAGTATTTTGTATTTTGATTGTTGTAATGTGTTACATTTGAATTATTGTATTATGTACCTTAACTTTTAAATTCGCAGTTTCGCACCCTAGTACTCAAATCCTAGATCTACCACTGACGACGGCTTGATGGTCTTCATGGCATTCTCCTAGCATGTGCTAGATCAAGAACTCTTGTTATTGGGCTGTGTACTTTCGTTGCAATCCCTTCTTCAACAATTGGGTTGCGAGTTACCTTGGGCTTTGGTTGCACACGTTCTGCAGTTGTTGATGGACTCCAAAATGCCTCAACCTGTTTCATTAATGACATCAATGATTTATATAAGACAAGAAATGCGCATCCACCATTACATGCAAATAAAGAAACAAGCATGCGACAAAGCCAACTTTTGGTATAAAGAAATACGATCGCACTCACAAAGGACGATTATACCCCCACTTGTATTCATAGAGTAGCTATATCCTCAGGGGTATCCCGGTCATTTGTACATACCTAAGAGTCTATAAATACCCTATGTATATCTCATTTGTAACTCAAGCTTACAAGGAATACAGGAAGGCATTCAAACTAGTACGCCTCTAGAAGGAACCTTCGAACCCCCCTAAGGCCTCCGTGGGAGTAGGGTGGTCTTTTTGGACCTCCGAACCTATATAAATCATCATGTCACTTTCGCTCTTGGGGACGCCAATCCGTAACATGGCCGACGTCCACCCCTTCTCTCGTGTTTGGTTTTCACACCTATAACAAAATAGTTTAGTGCAGTGGACCCTAGTTTCGTTGTCCACCATGTACTCTCTTAACTAGGTCAGTCTTGTCTCCTGCGGCGAGAGTGCTCGTGCTCACGTTGGACACCAACCAGGGTCCTAAACGGCGGATGGAGGTGGTCTACTAGTTGCCGTAGCAGATCAGGTGGGTACTATACAAAACCATAGTATAAAGGATCATGACCCGAGAACTGAGGGTGTGATGTTGGTAGTGGCGTATTTGGATTGGATCCCAGTGATGCTGGTGAAAGGCTGGTGGTCGGTAGGGCTATGGTGGTTGGTGGCAGTATTGGGATATGTAGTTCCCGTTATTCCTAAGAGAGTCCGCATAAGACCGAACATAAGTGTTTCAACCTTAAATTCAGCCACCCAACCATCTGGGTTTCTAACCTGATTCTGTGGCACAAAAAAATGGCAAAACTCATGATCCACGTTGATGACTAAGTGAAGAGAGGAGTAGACATGACCATTGAGATAGTCAGGATCGACCTCAAGAACATGGCCAACAACCCTAAAGGCAATACAGATGTTTTCTTCATACTAGTGCTCAAGAAAAAAATCTAAGCAAGAAAGCATCACATGGTACCCTAAAAACTAGCACAGCGGTAGGAGCTCTCGGTTAAGGAGACCTTGGTCACGCACTAAGGGTGTGTTTGGTTGCCTGAATCTCCTTCGTCCTGGATGGGTGGATCCGTATAATCTGAGAAAGAGCCTGTTTGGTTGCCTGTATGAGCGGATACAGCCTGTATGAGCGGATGCAAAAATACGCCCTCATCCTGGATGGGTGGATACGCTCAAAATGAGCTTCACTAGCCATCCTGGATGAGTGGATGCAGTGTATCTTATGCGGTCCCACGTGTCAGCCTCTCAGGTTTGGTAGACTGTATCCGCTCATACAGGCAACCAAACAGCATCTCAGTTTTTTTGTATCCGCTCATACAGCCTCACCAAACATCTTCTTTTTCTGAAATACAATTCCACTCAGCCTGCATCCACTCATCCAGGATATACGATGCAACCTCCATCCACGAACCAAACACACCCTAAGGGGTTGCTCTCCGTGCCCGACTCACACACGGCGACGGAGTGAAAGCGGACGAGCATAGTTTCGCCAGTTAAAACCTTCCGCCTAGAGTTAAAAAAAGGTGGCCGCACGAGTGCTCGTCGTAAAAATTCGCAGAACATCCCTTCTCATCCAATCCGCTGGTCACGTCGCTCGCTTTCGGCTGCCGTTGGATTCAGCGCTGAGGGGGCGATCCAACCATTGGTCGCACGCGGCGTTGCCCTACCCCTGCTCGGGTCGTCTCTTGCCCCCCGTCCCCACTCCCAGGCCCAGCCGAACCGAGCAGCAGCCTCCTCACTCCAAAACCCAACCAAACCCTAGATCCGCCGCCTCACCATCCAACTCCGGCGGCGAAGATGCCGAACCTCGAGTGCCGGATGTACGAGCCGCGGTTCCCGGAGGTGGACGCCGCGGTGATGATCCAGGTCAAGCACATCGCCGACATGGGCGCCTACGTCTCCCTCCTGGAATACAACAACATCGAAGGCATGATCCTCTTCTCCGAGCTCTCCCGCCGCCGCATCCGCTCCATCTCCTCCCTCATCAAGGTCGGCCGCCAGGAGCCCGCCATCGTGCTCCGCGTTGACCGCGACAAGGGCTACATCGACCTCTCCAAGCGCCGCGTCTCCGAGGAGGAGGCGCACGCCTGCGAGGACAGGTACAACAAGTCCAAGCTCGTCCACTCCATCATGCGCCACGTCGCGGAGACCCTCGGCGTCGACCTCGAGCCGCTCTACCAGCGCATCGGCTGGCCGCTCTACCGCAAGTACGGCCACGCCTTCGAGGCCTTCAAGCTCATCGTCGCCGACCCGGACGCCATCCTCGACGCGCTCACCTACGAGGAGAAGGAGACCGGCCCTGACGGCCAGGAGGTTACTTTCCTTTCCATCTCGACCCACCAATCACCATCACGACTTTCAATTCCTGATTAGATGTAAATATGAAATGACTAGTAACTTGCCCATGTTTATATGTAATAGACTGATGATGTCTTGTCCTGATTTGATGTTATGTGCGTTTGTGCATGACGTCTGCCTGGGGTAATCAGGTAGTACTCGGTAGATTTTTTACATAACTTGGTTTGTTTTATTGAATTGGCCCATATTAATCTTGTCTGATGAATGCTAATCTGGCTCGTAGTATATGGATCATGCAAACATAGTTGGTTGTGGGATTTCTATACCTTTGACATTGCTTAGTTCAAGGAGGAATGTGTGTTGAATTAGGCTCTGTGGAGTTTACAGGAGAAAAAGGCTCTGTAGGTTAAGTTATTTAGGAGTTTAGGTGATGTCAGATTGATTAAAATGAACTTTCGAGGGTAACTATAATTGAATATATCAAAGTTAGTTAATGTTGTCAGTACATTATATAGATAAAAATTGCTCAATTTGGCACATTAAGCTTAGTTCCAAGTTTTTTTAATAATGTTTCATTTGATGTGAATACTTTGTCTCTGGAATGTATTCCGAAATTACTGTTGACATAATTATCTCAAGAATTATTTGAGAGAACAATGTAATTAAATTTACTAGCAGGTGACTAAGGTGGTGCCTGCTGTCACTCCTGAGGTTAAGGACGCCCTGGTCAAAAATATAAGGAGGAGGATGACGCCACAGCCACTCAAGATCCGTGCTGATGTCGAGATGAAATGTTTCCAATTTGATGGGGTGCTCCACATTAAGGTTCTAGTCCCCCCTGTTTCTGCCCTTAAGATTTAGCAGAACATCTTCCGGTAGCTTATTCTATTTGAAATTGCAGCAAGCCATGAGGAAAGCTGAAGCTGCTGGCAACACTAATTGTCCTGTGAAGATTAAGCTAGTTGCTCCTCCACTTTATGTTCTGACCACACAAACTCTTGACAAGGTTTGCATTTTCTTCAGCTTCTTTTCATGATTGACATAGGCTTTTGCTCATGGTGTTCCGCTTAATTGATTAGACGGACCAATTCACATTTAGACAGAAGCTCGAGAATTTGAGATTAAGAATCACGTCATATGCTGAACTATCAGATGAAGCTTCCTCTGTGATAAAGCACTGATTCCTTTCCTCAATTTATCTGTATATGGAAACACATTGTTGAGAGTGCATGTTTCACATTGATCCTCATCTATTCAGGAAGATGGAAATGGCATGAATAATCTTATATGATGAGCTATCAGGAAGGCTGATATGGTGCTAAATTAGTTACCAATTTTTTGACCGCTACTGTGCTGCATATTATATTTTTGCATTTTTTTTGTCTATATTTTGGCCTTTTTCCTTGTCATTGGGAAAGGGGGTCGATTGACTGGTACTTATTGAGCATAGTGATCAGTTAGCTTTTAACTCCATAGTGCATGATTGCATGCTTCAAGATTGCTCATGATTCTCATAAATACATGTCATGAACTTTATGCCAGCAATTTATGTTTGTTTTTAATTCTTAGGCCATCTTGAATGAACGGCCTTCTTTTGTGAGTAAGAATGCTTCTTATTGTGGCTTGTGCTTAACTAACCGGTTGTATATGTGCAATCTGGAGTGATGTAAATTATCCATTAGGATACATTGGTTATTTGCATGAGATGTCTTTGGTCTTTGTTTTATGTATATTCCACCTGTAAAAGCATACAACTGGTGAGTTGCTTTGAGCTTGCAGCTGTATGATTTTTTTTAGTTTTGTATCCCATGTATTCAAATTCATGAGCTGTTATTTGAAGTTCCAATCCCAGTATTATGGTTTAGGGGTTATCATGCTTTAAATATACAGAAAATAACAATTGCTATTTTTTTGGCATGTTCCTGCTTTGAATAGGACCAAGGCATCTCAGTTCTAGCTGATGCAATTAAAGCTTGCACAACAGAGATTGAAAAACACAAGGGAAAGTTGATAGTGAAAGAGCCGCCAAGAGCTGTAAGTTTCTGCATCTTCTGCTAATTCTTTTTCATCTCTTCTTTCAATCTTATATAAATTCATTAAGCATGTTTTAAAAGTTAATGCTGTACCTACTGGTTATTTTCAAAATTAATAGTTTGTCCCAGCTCATGAAGCTTTGTGTTATTTGTATTTTATAAACAGGTGAGTGAGAGGGAAGATAAGCTATTCAATGAGCACATAGATACCCTGATGGAGCAAAACTTGGAGGTTGATGGTGATGATGACAGTGAGGAGGAAGATACAGGAATGGGCGACATCGACCTTACAAACTCTGGCGTCAACGCGGATTGAGGCATTAATTTATTTAGATGAGATTTGTTGTATAGCACCAGCCAAGATCTTAAGTCGTTCTTTGTTGGTTTTGGTGGCTGTGACCCCTTTGAATTCACTGATAGTGTTATTTGCAGTGTTCATATTTTGGGTTTCAGCCAGTGCTGGGGAAGCTTTTACTTTGATCATCACCAAGTTTTTCTTTTGCGAGTGAAACATAGTTCTGTTGCTATACAGCAAGTATTTTTGGTTTGCCATTCCTACTGTTCATTACTATAGATGCAAAATTTTGTCATGTAATACTGCATCGCCTGACTGTTTGCTCTTCCGTTACACCGCTGCAATTGTATTGTTTTGGTTCATGCTGACGGTTTGGATTTGGCTTACCTGTCCTTTTTGGTTATTTGGGTTTCAGTCCATGTGATGTGCGTAATCTTCGTTTAACTTATTCCTGTGTTTGCTACTTCGAGCCAAGCATACGGATTCCAAGAATCCCAGTAAAAACGAGTGCAGCTTACCAGATTTGGTCCTTAGTATTATCTAGGCGGCTCTACTTCAATCCACACTCTCATGTATCCACTGCACTAGCCTCTTTTACCATTTGCTCAGATAAATAAGTATATTGAGGATTTTTTGGGAGTATAAAATAACCATTTCAAAATATACCAACCATTTCCACCCATGATTTCCAAAATCAGATTCTCATGATTGAAAGTAATGCTTGGGGCATTTTAGTGCCCTCAAGTATCAAAGCAGTACTAAGCATGACGTGTAATTATAGACTTATTTTTGAAAGAGGTTACCATTATAATTTCATAAGGGTGACAAGGCTTGCGTGCTCACAATGTTTCAAGGGAATGTAATATTAACAAATTGAATGATGGGCATGTAACTAAAATATTAAAGCAACCATAAATTTGCATATGAAATAACAGCCTACAATTTGATAATTTAAACAAAAATATCTTGCATAAAATGTAGATTCAATATGATAAAAGTATTGACTCGTCTTGCGCGGTTTACCGTGGTCTTGAGATTACTCAAAGTTTTCTCATTTGATGGTCTTGAGCTCCTGGTCTTTATCTTTATCTGGATTTTGAGTTTGCTTGATCCATTGATCCTTCAGGGCTTCAATTTCTAATTACGCGCTAAACAACTGAATCCAAATAAATATAAATAACTCAAAAGGTCCAAATAAATCCGAATAAACTCAATTTAGCTTTATTATGAGTTAATAGGGGATTTGAGGCAAGGTTGATTGGGTGTGAAGTATTGACGGAGTCAAACGGGGTTAGAGCAGAGTGATGAATGGTAGAGGGAAATTCACTGAGACAAATGCCAAGGAAGGTTCATGACAAAAGGAATATTCATAGGAATATTTTGCTTCGGGTTCAAAGATGGTTAGGCATAGCCGACTATAGAATAGCATGACTTAATATCTTAATTTAATAATTTCTTTTATAATTTTATATTTATTAAAGAAGTTTCATAAGTTAGGTTGGACCTTTGAGTATGAGTTACATATGTGATGTATACAATTTTCGGTTTATCAAATTAATCTTGGAGGTCATATTTTGGTCAATTCAAGGTGTGGCATTTCTAGAGTGTTAATTACCGATTAATCAAATGATAACTACTCAATAATTTATTAAAGCATAGGATTATTTATTTTATTATTGCCGTTCAATGGTTAGTTTTAGTTAAGTCGCTATTCATTGTTAGACCGAAATTGATGATTGATTTTTAGGTTTGAATGTGTTTGGGCAAAACGTAGCTCTTGGTATGGTTGCAGATCCTTTTAGTCAAGGTCTACTTAATTTGGTCCTCTCAGTATGTAGGACTGGAAGAGGCAACAGGGGGGGGGGTGAATGGTGCCTTCAAAGTTCCCCAAGTATTCGCACAATTCTTCTTCTCCAATAGCTATTGAGCTATGAAGTTAGAAGGTGAAACTCACTGGAAAACCAAAGATCCAGACCGACAACAGAGAAAGCACCGTCTCAGCCGAAAACAGAGTGCACAGTGTTTACTGCGTGGTCGGAGACAGAACAGAGGAAGCGGAAGCACTTGACCACGAGAACCGATTTCCGAATAACTTTTGATTCACGGTTCTATTGGTCATAAAACTTCAAACACAGCAAGAATACATCCTCTGTTCGAGAAAAATCAAGGCGGTCAAAGCTTCTCTGCCGAGATCAACAAGAACGAAGTGGTCGAACAAGAAACAGAGGAGCAGTGAGGCGCATGACCACCTGGTCAAGAATTCAAAGAACTTTCGACTATAGACCAGGAAACTTGAACCACAGAGAGCTAAAGATCTTAGGAGCTTATACTGAACTCTAATAGAAAATCTTGCGGCTCAAGAGAGATCTACACAAGTAATCACAGAGAATACCCAAAAGAAAGAACTCTCAAAACAAACAAGCATCAAACAGATAACACAAACTCAAATGAAGGCATAGAGATGAATGATTTCATTCATGGAGGTTTCTATAGCCACTCCATCTAGGAGTGCAAGCACTCAAACCCAGAGACAACTCACACAAAATAGAAAGATAAACCCAGAGCTTCTCGGGAACAACCTCACCGAGCACTCGAGCTCTACCTTCTCTATTTATAGCCTTTAGATATCGGGAAGAACCCGTTAACCCCCAACTAACACCGGGTTTTACTCAGCTTTACCCGTTATCACGAACAGACTCCAGTGCTTTAACAGAAAGCAGTTTCTTGTGCAGGCTTTATGCACTTCTCCAAAATGCCCCTCCTGCACCTTCCCGGAAACTTCCTGTTACCTTGATGTCATCGCACGACCGCGCCTGCCTTCCGATCGATTGGACCTCGACTCCTCCTGAGCCTAGTCCCCGGTCTTCTCGTCGTTGGGCACGACCGCACCTAGCATCCGACTGTCTGGACCTCGACTCCTCCCTGAGCCTAGTCCCAGTCCACCTCGTCGTTGCACGTCGTGTCCACCTCCGGCTGCTCCAGCTTCGGTTACTCGTCACCTAGCTTGCAACCACCTCACCAGCCTCAGTCATCTTCGGTGTCTCCTGACCGTCTGGACCTCAACACCTCCTGTGCTTAGTCCTGGTCCTCCTACGCCTCACCATGGCTTAACTCTGAAGTCCCGCAACCACATAGACAAGCAAACCATCACATAGCACCGCACAAAATACTGAGAACATAAATCTGCGTCAGAATAAATGTACTCATGAGAGACCATGTGGGTGTAACCCCATGTGTGTGATGAGTAATTGACATCGGTTTAGGAAAGTTGAGTTTGGTCTGGGTGGTTCGGACCTTGATGTTGCGTGGTGCAATCGGGCTCGGTCGGAAGGGTTGTTGGCTGTCTCCTTCGATGCCTTTCTCTGTGTGTGTGTGTTCTTGAGTGGAGTCCTTGGTGTTCTTGAGATTGGGAGAGAGAGGGAAGGAGTTGATTTCTCATGTAATCATTCCTCTCATATCAATCATGTATGGGGACTCATATGTAATCCTTGTTTGATTGGGAATGAAGTTTCTGAAGTTTATCTCTCGTGCTGGCCTGTCTGTTCTTCGTTTTTCCTTTTGACTGATTTTTGAGCTTTCGTGTTCTTGAGTTCTTTCTTGCTGAGAAGGGCCAAAATGGGTTGCTCTATGTTGGATAATGCCTCAAGATCATTTGATCAGTTAAAATCCCAAGAACCCATTCTTGATTTCAGATTTTGTATTTTGGACTCCTCTGTTCTTCTTTTCATTTCTAGGGTTTTGGTGTAGTTTGTGTTTCCCTTCATGAGATGGCATGAAACTTGGTATCTTGAGTCCTGAGGCTATTAATTAGCTTTTCTCAAAGTTTCATGAGCAAAGGTTCAAGGATTGGAGAGGAACTTGGATTTTGGTGCTGCCTCTGTTGGTTTTCAGGTTTTTGCCCCAAATATGAAATTCTTGGTCATGAGTTGGATTTCCTTGGTCTCCTAGGTTCCTCTGGCTATTGTGGTCATTTCCTTGCAGTTCTGGGCCAAAAGGATCAAGGAGAAACCCCAAATTGCACTGGTTTCAAAGTTTGGAAACTCTGCATTCTTGTTGTTTGATTTTCGGGCTCTGCTGCTCTCTGAAATTGTTGACCGGTCAGACCGGAGGAAAGAGGGCGGTCAGACCGGCCGGGCTAGGGCGGTCAGACCGGCCTCTAGCCGGCGGTCAGACCAGCCAGGCTAGGGCAGTCTGACCGGCCATTGCCTTTTGCAGCCATAATCTTTCAATCTTTTGGCTTATTTCTGTTATTTGTGTGTCCCGTCTTTTCTCCTGCAAGTTTGAGGATCCAGAGAGGTTGAAATTCATTTTCATAGCTGTCGTAGCTATTGGAGAGGGTTATTCGTGTGATTACTTTTGAGGGGTTGTTTTTAAAAGTCGACATTCACCCCCCTCTGTCCCAAATTCGATCCAACAACTCGTAACACAGCCCTGCTGGTCGTACAACACCTACGACCGATCGAACTCACAAGATATGCAATGCTCAAGGCCTACTACTACATATCTTCCAGAGGCTACGACCATCGCTAGCCCAATCTACAACCTCTCCGAGCTGATCACAACCGCTTCCAACCACGTTCAACGCTTTTCATTGTGGTCGAAGCCCCTTCCGACCACGTACAACGTGGTCGAAGCCTCTTCCGACCATGCCTCTTGTTTTTCACTATGGTCGAAACCTCTTTCGACCACGTATAACGTGGTCGAAGCGCCTTCCAACCATGTACACCGTGGTCGAATGACCAGCGTGGTTGAAACCCGCTTTTGACCACAGACAGCGTGGTCGAACGACAACATGGTTGAAACCCGCTTTCGACCGCAGACCACGCCTTCCGACCGCGTTTCCCATCAACGTGGTCGACGTCTACCGACTTTCGAATGTGGTCGAAGACCCGACCGCCGACTTCCGACCACAGCTAGCCGAAGCTTCCGACTTCCGACCACAGTCATTGGATGTGTCCGACTACCGACAACGTGGTCGTAACTCTTCCAGCCGACCCACAACGTGGTCGTAAACCCTTCTGCAGGCTTCCGATCACGGCCAACGTGATCGTAAGTCTTCCTGCTGGCTTCTGACCACAGCCAACGTGGTCGTAAATCTGTCTAGCGACTTCCGACCACGGCCAATGTGGTCGTAAATCGGTCTGGTGACCTCTGACCATGGCCAATGTGGTCGTAAACCCGTCTGGTGACCTCCGACCACTGCCAATGTGGTCGTAAGAGCTTCCGACCACTCACAAAGGCTTATGACTTGGCAGAAACAGCACAAACCAAACTCAATCTTTCTAAAAGACGTGTCAATTACTTATCACAAACATATGGTCATCTCCACATGGTCTCTCACAGTATATAGCCCACCACAAGGTAGATTGGCGACACTATTCTTTTGTCTACTAACCGATGACCCAAGGGTCATCGTACTTTAATAGACGCGCGAAGTTATATTTTAATGTGACTCTGGGAATTTAAGTGTCATTGATATTTCATGTGTGAATTGGCTTAACAATTTAAGTCTGAGAGGCCTATCTAGGAATTATCCCATAACGACACTTTTATTTAAAATCTTTTTATTTAAAGATGTCCTCTAGATTGAGTATCGTTGACATTTATGTACCTTCAGCTATTATCTGTCATAGTTTTAATTCTAAATAAAATCTATTTCTGTGAGCCTAGCCTGCTATGTGCATTTATAGTTTAATATCATTAAATTTATCATTAAGATTTGGTTATCGGCCACATAATAGTGACAAGGATTATCTTTTAATTACGACCTTCTAATGTAAACATGTATTTCATTTTAAATGGTTACGGCATATCGGTTAATTAATTTTATGAAGCAGCTTGATTTGTCATTCATCTTATTACCTTTGGTTTGGGATTTTTATTAAATTTGGACACTTCATCAAATCTATCTTTTATTAATGCCATTTATTAATGATTAGATTTTAAATAAATAATCAAGGCACATTAGTTACACATTTAGGATAATTAATCCAATATTAAATCTTTAATAATCTTACTTTGCATAGTACTTTATTCCATCTCTATAATTAAATTCTTATCTCTATTTTAACTAAATTTATGCTAATTATTTAAATCTCACATAATTATTTCCTAGTAAAAAATAGTAGATGTAAACTTGGCCTTACATGGATTATATTGGAATGATCACTAATTAATTGAATTAGCTCTTAATTGAAAGAGGGCCCACCTGTCATATATATACAAGAAAGAGAGGGGAGCTACTCTGGCAGGGGAGGAAATCGGCCAAAATAGGGGACTTGGGCCGCGTCGGCCAGGCCGTGGTGTTGTCAGAGAAGAGGGACCGGAGGGGCAGTGGTGACAAGTGAAATGGGTTGTGGTGAAGTCGACAAGGTCACAGGGGGCAATGCCTTGCCTCGGGTGGTGGAGTCGGCGGTCAGTGATGGCTCACGGCGGCTGGCCATGGAGGGGAAACGAGGCGGCGCCGGTGTGGTGGGAGAGGGGAAAATGGAGGTGAGCATGAGCTAGAGTGGAGCACAGGGAACTCACATGTGGTGGAGATTTGGTCAGGGGAAGGCCGGAGCAAGCCAGTTGCAGTGGCCATGGGCAGCGTGAGGAGCTTCATGCCGTCGATGGCCTTGGGTGGTCAGGGGTCTAGGCCGGTAGTCGAGGGAGCTCTGGGCGTCGAGGAGAAGCTCCCATAGCGAGGAATTGGACCGAGAGGCGTTAGAGAAGAAATGGCTAAGGTGGAGGCGCCATTGGCCAGCGGTGGAGAAGAAATGCCGCTCCGGCAAGCACAGGGCACTTGGGGGCAATTGGTCACAGTGGGAGGAGCTATTGAGTACGAGGAAGACGATGGTGGCCTGCCATGGCTTTTATAGGCTCCGAGGGAGGCTGGCGTCGTGGAGCTCTGTGTGATGGCTGTGCGGGTGGCGTCGGTTTCGGCATGGCTCCAATGCAGGGTGTGGTGGCCTAAGCTCCGGTATAGTGGCGTAAGGGGATGGTTAAGACTCGAGGCGCTATCACGGCTGTCCGGGTGATGCATGGAAAGGAGGATAACTCGGGGGAGGTGTTGCCGAGGCGTGGTGACACAATGGAGGCACTGGGAGCAGGGCGTGGCTTGGCAGGGCATGGAGCCAGCATGGGGGTGGCAGGGCTGTGGCAGGGCATGGGCGACGGGACGACCGATGTACGAGATGGCTACGACAGGGCGAGGTGACACACACACATAGAGGAGGCGGTGTTGCTAATGGAGCGCCGAAGTGAGAGCAGAGAGGAGAGATGGGAGAAGGAAGGAGGGAGCTGGCTGCCAGAGGAAGGAGGATGAGGCTCGACTGAAAGGGAAAAACAGAAGGAAGGATGTGGGTCCCGCATAGAAGGGAGAGAAATAAGAATAAAGAGAGGAATAGAGAACTGCTGAAATTTCAAAAATGGGATTTTAACTTTTTCAAATTAGAATCCATATTCTTAAATCTTCACTTTTGAACTAGGTTTTGTTTTAATAAGTTAATTTCGAATTAGGTTCTCAGAGTTTGAACTCACCCCTCATTATTTCAATTTTCAAGTTACACTTTCCTTAAACTTTTAGTTAATTTTAGGTTTAGCATTAGCAACTTAAATTTGAATTTCAGTTTTTATATTTACAATTACTTGCCTTAATTTATTCCGTGTATTTTGTTGTTATGAGTATTACTTGCATTTGGGAACTATCCCCACTTATTAACCCGCATTGCATGAAATTAAGAAAATCCCAAATAAAATTGCAGAAGAAATTCAAATTCCAACCAAATGCAGCAAAAAGGTTTCAAATTTCCCCTATTTATGAACATCCAAATGTTAGGATGTTACAATAAACAAATACCAAAGATGGACCATCCCCATCTATCATGCGAAGAACTTTCACCAATGGCTCACAAACCTTCAATCAATGCAATACACAAGGTTATGAAATAGCAAACAATGCAAGGATGACATAATGGACATTACATATTCATAAGGATATGATGCTTGGCTATATCTTCAAATAAGTAGACGCACCATTCCAAAAGGCTCTACGCATTAGTGTATTGGTTGCCGTCTTGCCTTTTTGTCTTTTAGTGTGAATGGTATCCTCCCATTCCAACTAAGTGCCATCAACCTTAGTGTGTTCTTTTCAATCAAACTTTGCAAAGTAAGAACAGTCGATGCAAATCTAGTCACCCCTTGTCTTATTATATCTCTCCTTTTTGTGTGTTTCCTCATCAAAGCCAATGTCCTATGATATGCATGGACAAATATGGTGAATGTCTTTGCTTAATCGATTGTCTTCTTATACTTTGACATATTCTTGACAATTGCTTCTAGCATTAAGTTAATAGTGTGAGTTGCACATAAGCTCCAAAAGATATTTGTCTCTTGTTTCTCAATAATGCCTTTGCTCTCACATTGTTGGAAGCATTGTCTGTGACTACTTGCACAACATTTGTTGGACCTAGTTGTTCAATGCAAGTATCTATGTACTTGAAGATGTACTCACTTGTGTGTGCATAATCTGACGCCTCCTTTGATTGTATGAAACTTGTCCCCAATATACAATACACACACACACATTCATAATGTTTCTCCTCTTTTGATCGGTCCAAGCATCGGTCATTATGGAGTACTCGGTCAAGGCTCTCTCTTCTTCACGTGTCTTTAATAAATCTTTAGTTCTTTCCACTTCCTCCTTCAACAACTTCTTCTGACATTCATATTGAGAAGGACCTACAAACCCCGGTTAATGGCATTGAAAGGGACACCTAAACATAAAAACATACAATATCAATATGAGACTAGCAATCAATAGTTAAGCGAAAGGACATCAATCATGAGAGAATGAGAGTTGCAAATAAATTATACCATGAGAAAAAGGCCATCTCACAACATATTGTTTCACCTTATGAGTCTTTTCTTTCCAAAGTGCATCTTTAATATTTTGTTACCGACCCGTCAAAGTAATGGAAGGATAAATAGGGCAAGCAAACTTATCCATTGGCCCTAATCTACGATCTGCTAAGCCTCCAACAACTTCAAGGTCTCCATCTTCATTAGGGTCATCTTCTTTTTTCAATTATCACCTCATTCCTAAGCTCTTCCTCTTTTACTTTCTTTACCTTCTTCAATGCTTGTGCATCATCTATAGACTTCCTATATTTTGCTTATTCTTCTTATGTAGACTTTAGACATTTAGCAACGTTCCCACAAATATGACCAATATATTGTTTGAGCCTACACACCCCTCCGTGAATTACCTTTTGATACAAGTGACACTTCACTCTATCCAAGTTGGTTGGATCATCTAAATACCCAAATTCCCACCCAATATCTTCGAAATTCCTCTTAAGAACGCTTGAACTTGCCACACCTCCGGAAGCAACAGATGAAATCTTGATCTTGAGTCTTGACAAAATGACAAATCAAAGTCAATAACATATGTTACATATCAATATATTTTAAATACAACTAGAACTCATATGCAAATTAGATCTGTAAAAGTGTGCTTCTATGATTTAATTAGCACCATGCCAATTATAAACTAATTCTAAATGAACAAAGATTCATTGTACTCAAACAACATGTTATTTATTGTTACTGCTTCTTATAGTAGAAATCAAATAAGAAATTTAAGCCAATAATGGATGCACAATACTTTGGTATATCCAAATTTTGGTTTCATTATTCATGAAGTTGAGTTTGTAGTCTCATCACCATGCTGGTTTTAATTAAGCTTAATGTTATCATGTAGATTGGATGTTGCTGATCTTGATTTAGTCAACGATGGAACTTCTGGTATGCATGCACAAAAAACTCGACACCACTGGATGAATATATATATTTTCCTAGTGACATTGATTTGTAATATGCAATTTAACACTTAGCCAAGGTGTTTATTTTATTACTGTAGAACAAGTTTGTCAAGTTGAATAGCGGGGATCATATCACTACTACAGGAAGGTGTTTATTTTATTATTGTAGAACAAGTTTGTCAAGTTGAATAGCGGGGATCATGTCACTGCTACAGGAAAGGTAGATCTTGGCATCTTGCATATATCTGTGTTCAATCATGTTTTATAAGAGCATTAATAGTTAAGACACTATTGTTGCTAGACTTGTATGCATTGTGATTTTCATCCAGAATGTATTGTATTGCATGATTTGCAGTTTAGTAGCTCATTCGTTTTCCTTCTGGTGTGGTACAAACTTAATATATCACATATGTACTTGATCAATTGTAAATCTCTTGGAAGCTCAGTGCTGTCAGGCTGTATAAAATTGATCCAAAACTAACTATTGGAAATAGTATTTACACTTTCAAAATATATGTTTGGATGCCAGGATTGGTATTGCAATGCTCTATCTTTGAGCCTACTTGTGAATCAAGGGACTATTCATTTCCTAAAAAGCATACCATATACTCCAAGACAATATATTGGGGAAAATTACAACCAATGGTTGTGTTGGACATACATCTTCTACTTCAACAATACTCAGTACTACGCAGAGGAGAGCACGGGAGAAGAGAGGGAAGAGGAGAAGGCAGTAGCCCAGGAGAAGAGAGGGGAGAGCTGACAGGGTAAGCAGTGGTGCGGGAGAAGAGAGAGAGAGGAGAGGGGTAGATAGTGGCGTCGAAGCCGAGAGGAGGCGATAGCACAGGAGAAGAGACGGGAGAGGGGAAGGTAACGACGCAGGAGGAGAGAGGGGAGAGCTGAGAGGGGAAGGCGGTGGCACGGGAGAAGAGAGGGTAGAGGGAAAGGTGGCGGTGTGGGACCAGACAAGAGTGGGGAGAGGGAAAGGCCACGGCTCGGGACCAGAGAAGAGAGGGGAAAGTAGCGGTGTAGGATGGGAGTACCTCGATTTGATGACGTACATGGAGGGACGACCATGATTCGAAGGCGATGAGGTCAACTCGGTGGTGGAGAAGGCGGGACAACTCGAGGGGCAGCCTCGATTTGCCGGGGAGAGGGGAGGCGTGATGTGGGAGACCGAAACCTAGCGCGATGACTGGATGGCGTTTGGGTGGTCAGACGCAATGGCTTCTTATCTGCTTGCCGTAGCAACTCCTCACATCACCTCACCTAGAGCTACCGAGCTCTGTCGAGGAATGGCTTTGACTGCCTAGCCAGTCCTAGGTGGCCCTCTTGGCCTAGCTTGTAAACTTACGAAGTCGTGACACCAGGCCACCGCCAAATGCCTAGGCAGCACTTAGTCGCCTCCTTGGAGTGATTTTTTGGAACTTTGGTCATCATTGATGGATGTGATTTTCATCCTCTAAACTTTCACATCAAGAGCACCCATGATTTGGTGTGCATTCTCAAACTTAGAGAAGGTTAGACCAATAGCATGAAGATCATGAAGAATCTTGTTCAACCTTCCCACAACTCATCCAAAGATTCATCAGGCTTTTGTTCGATCTGAGAGTATTTTTTCTTGAGTTGGTTCTATCTCACTTTCTTGATCGCGGTAGAGCCCTCATGGTAGTCAGAGAGGGTCTTCAAATCTTATGAGCAAACCTTAAATGAGTGACTAGTTCAAACTCAAATCGACTAAGCCCTTGAATCAAGAAGTGGTGTTCCTTGCTATTTGCCTCCACATCGGGAGAAATAGGGGTGAATGGTGACGACTAAAATTTTCTCCTAAGTATTCTGGATCCTTTTCTCAAATAACTACAGAGTTATTAAGAATCAAATCCAAAGCCAAAAACCCAAAGCGAATCACTCAAGAACATAAAATTTTAAAGAACTTAGCACCTAGAGTCTGACCTCCAACCAGAGAGCGGTCTAACCTTTTCTTAGCAGTCTGACCATCAACCAAGGGGCACTCTCACATCTCCAGGGTGGTCTGACCTCTATTCTGGCTGTCTGACCACTATGAACAGTGATTTCAAGCAAATAAATAGTAAAATCAGTACGGTTATGAAACTTCAAACCTACGTAACTTTCGATTGGATGATTCAAAAGTCATAAAACTTTGTACACACCTTTATTAAGGTCTTAGGAGTCTATTCCATCCATGGATCACAAAAACCACGTAAAAGTTTATACCGTTTTGAGATTTAAGTAAGGTTGCACCCAAAACGAGCAAAAACCAAAATCGATGATCAAAACTTGCTCGTGGGCATAGTTAAGATGGCTTTGGATATGTTCCCACATGTTACAGCAAGGAAAAACACTGAAGAAATCACTCCAAAAACCCTTAGATCAAGAAACCACATAGAAAAATGAAAAAAGTGCAAAAACTAAGTTTCTTATAAACTTGCTACCAAGGTGTCTAGATGGGTGAAGAATGATTCACAGAGGTTATCTCTATCTCTTATACATCCTTAGCACAGCAAGATCAAGAAATAGTGAGAGGAGAGAAAAACCCAACCAAATCAAGAGCAAATCAATCTAGAAAAGAGAGAGCCATGGAGATGAGCAAAGATTGATTCCATTGCTACTTGAGTAAAAAAGTTTTACAGTCTCTCCACCTTGTAAGACAGAAAGTACACCAATCACTCAACTCTCAAACCCTAACCCTTACAAGAGAGCACAGAAGAGGTAGGTTGGATGGATAACCACAAGTCTCCATTCTAACCTCTTAAATAGATAGGCTAGCCAAACATATCTAACTCTTAGTGGATACTATCCACTTAGCATAATGAAAAAAACCGATAATTCCACACACACGGGTTTTAATTTACTACACTTATGCACGTTTTTTAAAGCGCATAAACCCGAATCCGCAAAGTTTTGATCAATCTTGATCAAACCAGTTTCTTTATGACCTAAACCACCTTCCCAAGTATCGCTCATGCGCCTCTGTTTCCTTCCAAATCCATTTTCAGTATTGTTGGTCAAACTACCAAAATACCCTTTTTTGGCCTAATCCTCATCTTTCATTGTAAACAATTGCCATGCTTGCCACGTGCAGGTGCACCACTGGCTTACCACGCGTTGGCAAGTCCATCTCATTTTGGTTCCACCGGGCCACGCCTCACTTGGACGCCACATTGCGCAACCCCACCATTCGAACTCGCCTTCAACAATTCCCGCCTTTCTCGTATCATATTTGAGCTCACCGTCTCACCTGACATCCTTGATCGTTCTGGGCCTCCACTCCTCCATGAGCGTAGCCCCAATTCTCGTCATTGACTACGGTTGACTCCAAATGACCCTGTATATCTAAGACAAAGAAATCGTTTTTAGACATAAATTTTTTATAATTTAACCCACGTTAGCAGTAACATAGCTCATATAACATATATATATATATATATATATATATATATATATATATATATATATATATATATATATATATATATATATATATATATATATATATATATATATATATATATATACACCAAAACTTAGGTCACCGAAACTTATTTCACGACTTAGGACCACATAATAAAAAAAATCTGGCCGAAAAGTCTAAAGTCCGGCCGGTCTGACCGAGTGTCCACACACTGGTCAGACCGGAGCCCCGTAGCTGTTGGACCGCAAGTCCAAAACGGTTTGACTGCTGCCGCTGCATGCTACAGCAATTTGCCATGCGTTTATCTGCTACACCATAGCAAGCAAACAAAAGTGATTAATCCATTGCTTAAGTCTGCAGATCAGTGACCCATTTATGATGTGACTCAACATCCACAGCAAGGAAAAGCTCTCATCAAAGCTTGCATGCACGCAGACAACAAAAACGATTCTTTAATACGTTTCATACATGCATGGCTACAGCAGGTCACTACAGCTACTCCTAACCAAACTCCAGAACATGCAACATGACATCACCTGAGCACGGCTAGATAACAAAACTACCATGCGTGGTTTTCTACAGTAGAAATACAAACAGATCAAATATGGACAGATAATATATATATATCATATTTATTTTTATATTTTTCCTCATATGAGGATACAAATACAGATACCTTATATACAAATACAAATATAAATAATATTGAATACAAATACGGAGCGAATACGAATCGAAACGAATACAGTCACGAATATTTATCGGAACATGAAAATACCTTAAACTATACCTCCAAAATTAATGAAAACATATAAATAGTTTATCTTATCAAAACATTCATGAAATGTAAACAAGCATAAGTATTTTCATCAACAATAGAAATATACTCTATAGTTAATCAGTACATATCATAAGTATCAACAACATGCAATTTATGGAGTACACACAATAACAATTGGAACAAACATAAAAACATAGCATAAATACTAACACACATACTATTCAGGCAATCTATCCGCTGCTAGACTACTGCCACCAGCATCTCTCAACCCAGATACTGAAATCCTCATTGAACTGAACACGTTATTACCTGCAAGAATAAAGAAACACAAGCAAGGAACTTAAGTTGTTATTCCAAAACTCTCAATGAAAAGCTATAAATCAAAAGCTTGTGTATATTTGACATGAACAGCAATAGACCTCTAACCTCCAGGAGTGCAAACTATTAGCACTTAGCAGCAGTTGAAAAGCAAGGCATTTTTAATGCAAAACAAAAACCCTTATAATACTTGTCTTGAGGACTATCCTTTCAGTAATGAATTGAACTGATGATAACATTGCATTAAGCAGATTCCACACAAGGTAGGAGCAAGAGGGACAGTTCAGTCAACTCGTGTCAGACGAACAATGTGCCAAGTATGTTATATGGCATCCTTAAGCCATCAATTTCGAAGAGTTCTTTACGAAGAACTATACGAGCATAAAGCTTTTGTAAAATCTCCTTTCAATTATTTTAGGGAAGCAGCTCAAGCGGCAAAGAGTCCAAAACCATCTGTTCTGAAGCTTAGGCAAGCAATAAGTGGAAACCTTAAGAAGTATTTCTATTGCCTTAGATAATAAATTTGCTGGTAGAGAAGAATTTCTCTGTTTACTTGTTTCAAAATGGCATATTTCAAGTTTTCCAAAACCATATCTTAATGTCATGTTGAACTAACATGCTTTTTATCTTCAAAGAAATGATCAGTAAAGTTTCAAAAGGAGATGGAAAGGCTACAGATTTGCATATCGGCATACAAGGTTACTGAAAACACTATAGATTCGCATCAACTATCCTCTACTCTATATCATCCACAAAGTCCTCCATCTCGGCATCACCTAAGACCTCTTGTTCCTGTAAGTTGCATTGCTCACACTTGCACTACTACTTCCAGTTATAGATTCCATCACAAATCTAGCAGCTGCAATCAAACACTTTTCGACAAGGAACAACAATGATATGTCAGCGAGATCATAAAATTGCTAAGTTAAATCACAGCAGTGAAGGAAATTGACAGGAACAATTCATACAGAAATTGACGGTGGAATCATCCGCAATTGCCAACAAAAAAAGGCTTGTGCCAGAATTCACAGCTACAAGACTACTCGCTATCTACAGCGCGCCGCCGGTCACAAACACTTGCCTACACTAGCAACACGCACGCAAGAATCATGCAGATGCAGGGCTGGTTATAGTATCACCCAATGTTAGCACTGTTCCAGATCCGACAAGTCCACCAACTGAAGAAGACGCCAGTGCTGAAGCTGAAGAGAGTCGAGCGGCCAGACCCGTTCGCGCGCGCCGGCCCAACTCGTTTGTAACCGGCCTAGATTGGCTGTAATAGGATAGTACTTAAGAGAGTACGGGAGGAAGAGAGGGCATGAAGATTGTAACAACTTTCTGAACTCCTGTCTTGCCGATTCTATCTTGTCTTCCTCCAACTTCTTCTTCTTCTTGCCCACGCTACGCTAACAAACTGGTATCAGAGCCTTTCTCGTTCCCCACCACTTGGCCTCTGAATCCACACTGGATCCGGCTTCCGTCGCCAGTCACCACCACTACACCTGCCGACAACGGCAGCTCGGAGCCATGGATCCTAACTTAAAGCTTGTCCTCGATGAATTTAGTCGCCGTTTCGACGATCACGAAGCCCGCTGGGAGAAGCGCTTCGCCGATCTGGAACGAGAGCGAGCGGACCGCAACGTCGCTGTCGACAGACGCCTCGCCGCCCTGGAGACCGCCCATTCCGATCATGAAGTGGTCGTCTCCAAGCGTCTCTCCGATCTCGAGTCGATCCGCGTCGCACACATCGCTGACAAGTGCGACGCGCGTGTGACGGCTCTCGAGGTTGCTGCGGCGGACCTCAGCTCATGGCGTCCGGAGCTGGAGAGTGTCATCGACGATTTGAAGCTCGAAATGCAGAAGGTCGTGAAGAACTGGGACCGCGTTGTGTTCGACACCACGTCGCACCGCCCGGGTCTCCTTTCTTCTCCAATATCGGTGGCCGCGTGCCAATCTGCCGGACTCACCACCGATGGGCCCAAGGGGCACGGCGTTGCAACCTCGCCACGGGATGGTGGGCTCGGGTCTTATCAGACTCAGTCTTCCGTCCCGGACAATGGTACGCACACTGGTTCCCATCCATTTGCCGCTCCTCGTTTACTTCCACAACCACGCCCTCCACCTCCAGTTCACCACCCATCGTCCACGGGTCGTCTACCGAAGTTGCAATTTCCTAAGTTCGACGGTGACAATCCACGTTTGTGGCGTTCACGGTGTGAGAAGTATTTTGAGATGTATGGGGTTGATTCCAATATGTGGGTTCGAGTGGCTGAAATGCACTTGGAGGGTTCAGCGGCGCGTTGGTTGCAATCTGTCGAGCCACATCTTGCGCAGGCGTCATGGGAGCAGTTTTGTTGCTTGCTTAGTGACCGCTTCGATCGCGATCAGCATGAACTTTTGATCCGTCAACTTTTCCATATGAAACAAACTACCACTGTGACTGATTATGTCACACGATTTACAGAGTTGGTGGATCAGCTCACTGCTTATGCAGGAGGCATTGATCCCGTCTATTTCACTACTAGGTTCATAGATGGGTTGCGTGTCGACATCCGTTCTATTATTCTTGTTCAAAGACCAAAGAATTTGGATGCTGCTTGTACTTTGGCCTTGTTGCAGGAAGAAGCTGGGGGTGTCCGTGATCTTCCTCGAGTTCCATTGGCTTCAGTGGCTAAACCCCTGTCGAAGTCACCACTGCCTCTTCCTCTACCACCCAAGACTGACAGGCCAGGGCCTAGAGCTCATGATTCTTCCCCAAGCAGTACAGCTATGGATTCTAAACTGGTTGCTCTGAAGGCTTACCGTCGTGCTATGGGACTCTGCTATAAATGCTCTGCAAAATGGTCTAAAGACCACAAGTGTGCTCCTGAAGTCTTACATGCTGTCCAAGACCTGTGGGAGTCGGTTTCTCTTGAAGAGTCATCACCACAGTTTGATTCTCCTTCAGGTTCTGCTTCTGATCATCTATTTTTAGCCGTTTCCAAGGCAGCTGTATCTGGTTCTCCTGCTCCGCGCACTATCCAGTTTTATGGCACATTAGAAGGCATTCCTATTACTGCACTTGTAGATTCTGGTAGTTCTTCCTCATTTGTCATTACTTTTGTGCTTAAGCGGATGAGTTCTCAGACAGTGATTCCTCAACCGACCTTAGTCCATGTTGCTGGAGGTGGTGTTCTTGTTAGTCCAGGAATTCTGCATAACTTGAAGTGGAGTGTTGATAGTTGCACATTTGTGTCAGAGTTCAAGATATTGTCCTTAACTCATTATGATTTGATTATTAGCATGGACTGGTTGGAGGAATACAGTCCTATGCAAGTTCATTGGGCGCAGAAATGGCTCCGCATTCCTTATGAAGGATCTCATGCTATTTTACAAGGATTACATCCTGCAGCTTCTGATAACTTACTGTTGCAGATTTCTTATGCTACTTCGGACACATCTTGTTTGGATTTGTCTAACATACCTGATGAGCTTCACCCGTTGTTACACTCTTTTGCTCACCTTTTTGACCCACCATCAAGCTTACCACCGACTAGAGCCTGTAATCATGCAATTCCATTGATTCCTGGCTCTAAGCCCGTTGCCATCAGACCTTACAGATACCCACCCAAACTGAAGGACGAGCTCGAACGACAAGTGCAAGATATGCTCCAGCAGGGCATCATACAGCCAAGTGCTAGTCTCTTCTCTTCTCCTATCCTGCTAGTCCCCAAAAAGGATGGAGGGTATCGCTTTTGCGTGGATTTCAGGCAGCTGAATGCTATCACTCTTAAGTCTAAGTTCCCTGTTCCAATTTTTGATCAGTTGATGGATGAGTTAGCACAGTCACAGTGGTTCTCTACTTTGGACCTTCGAGCTGGCTTCCATCAAATACTACTTCAACCAGGAGAAGAACACAAGACTGCTTTCCAGACTCATTTGGGACACTATGAGTTTCGGGTAATGGCGTTTGGGTTGATAGGAGCCCCTGGAACATTTCAAGGTGCCATGAATACAACACTAGCACCTGGTCTTAGAAAGTTTGTTCTCGTCTTCTTTGATGATATTTTGGTCTACAACAAAACATTCGACGATCATCTCTCTCACTTGTCCCAGGTATTTCAGTGGTTGTCTAATGACCAATGGAGATTAAAATTCTCTAAGTGTAAGTTTGCCCAGAGATCAATTGCCTATTTAGGCCATATTGTTAGCGGTGCTGGTCTCTCTACTGATCCCACTAAGGTGGCGGCAATTCAAAATTGGCCCACACCCAGATGTGTAAAAGATGTAAGAGGCTTCCTGGGTTTAGCTGGCTACTACAGGAAGTTTGTCAAGCACTTTGGTATTATTGCAAAGCCTCTAACCGAACTACTGTGCAAGGATACCCCTTTTCTGTGGAATGGTGAACACGACCTGGCTTTTCAGCGTCTGAAGCAAGCTCTCAGTTCCTCTCCTTGCCTTGCTCTCCCTGATTTTACTCTTCCATTTCACATTGAGACTGATGCTTGTGCTACTGGAGTGGGGGCCGTTCTTCTACAGAATGGACATCCTTTGGCTTACATCAGCAAAGCCTTAGGTCCAAAGAATCAAGGGTTATCAACTTATGAGAAAGAGTACTTAGCTATTTTAGTAGCTGTGGAGCAATGGAGACATTATTTATTACAAGGAGAATTTTATATCCATACTGATCAAAAGAGTCTGATCCACCTCAATGAACAGAAGCTGCACACACCTTGGCAACAGAAGGTGTTCACCAAATTACTGGGTCTTCAGTACAAGGTAATATATAAAAAGGGAGTCGACAACACTGCTGCTGATGCCCTTTCTCGTTGTATAGCCTCTGATCAGCTGTTGGCGGTGACTTCTGTGCAACCACAGTGGCTCCAGGACATTCAGCAGGGTTATGAGTCGGATCCAACAGCTCAACATCTCTTGACTCAGCTCTTAGTCAGTTCGGGAGCTGACCCTCACTACTCTTTAGTTAATGGTATTATCAGGTATAATGGTAAGATTTGGTTGGGCAATAATACAGAGCTCCACAGTAGAGTCTTCGCAGCCTTACATTCTAGTGCTTTGGGAGGACATTCTGGAGCTCCAGCTACTTACCATAGAGTAAAACAACTTTTCTATTGGCCTACAATGCGATCTGATATTTGGTCCATGGTTCATACTTGCGCTATATGCCAGCAAGCTAAGCCTAACAGAAACAAATACCCCGGACTCCTTCAACCATTACCAGTTCCCTCCTCGGCTTGGGACATCATTTCTATGGATTTTGTTGAAGGTTTGCCATCATCTGGATCCGCAAATGCTATTTTGGTGGTTATTGACAAATTCACTAAATTCGGTCACTTCCTGCCATTGCATCATCCTTTTTCAGCCAATACAGTAGCTCGGCTGTTTATGGATCAGGTGTATCGCCTTCATGGCATGCCCACGGCCATTATTTCTGACAGAGACCGTATTTTCACTAGTGCCTTTTGGAAACAATTGTTCAAGCTTGCGGGGACGGAGCTTCGGATGAGTACCGCTTATCATCCTCAGACTGACGGCCAAACAGAGCGCCTGAATCAATGCCTTGAGACTTATCTACGTTGTTTTGTTCATGCATGTCCAACTAAGTGGAAGCAATGGATTTCTCTCGCTGAGTTTTGGTATAACTCTAGCTTCCATTCAGCTCTCGGCCGCACCCCGTTTGAAGTGCTGTATGGCTATTCCCCTCGGCACTTTGGGCTGTCTCCAGACCTTGTGGGCGCTACTGTTCCAGATCTAAATGAGTGGCTTTCTGAGCATTCCTTGATGCAGGATTTGGTCAGGCAACACCTTCTCTGGGCTCAAGAACGTATGAAGCGTCACTCGGATAAAAACCGTACTGATCGACAATTTCAGATCGGCGATTGGGTCTTCCTGAAACTACAGCCCTATGCACAGGCTTCAGTTGCTCGGCGCTCCCATCAGAAACTAGCATTCAGGTTCTTTGGTCCATACAAGATTGTTGACCGTGTTGGTGCTGTGGCATATAAGTTAGCTCTGCCCCCTTCTTCGGTCGTGCATCCCGTCTTCCATGTGTCACAGCTCAAGAAGTCACACGGCACCGCACCGGTAACAGAACTCTTGCCTTCTCCTGATGTTGAGTTTCAGGTCCCGGAGCAGATCTTGCAGCGCCGCTGGACGTCTGGCGATCACCCAGTAGAGCAAGTGTTGATCAAGTGGTCGCTGATGCCGGCTTCCCTCGCTACTTGGGAGTCCTATGAGCAGCTTCGTCAGCAGTTTCCTCGCGCTCCGGCATGGGGTCATGCCGGTTCTCATGGGGGAGGGAATGTTAGCACTGTTCCAGATCCGACAAGTCCACCAACTGAAGAAGACGCCAGTGCTGAAGCTGAAGAGAGTCGAGCGGCCAGACCCGTTCGCGCGCGCCGGCCCAACTCGTTTGTAACCGGCCTAGATTGGCTGTAATAGGATAGTACTTAAGAGAGTACGGGAGGAAGAGAGGGCATGAAGATTGTAACAACTTTCTGAACTCCTGTCTTGCCGATTCTATCTTGTCTTCCTCCTACTTCTTCTTCTTCTTGCCCACGCTACGCTAACACCCAACGGCGTGCTCCGCACCCAATCCCCCTTAGAAATCCTTAGTTCCTTACCATGCCCGGACGCCCCCCCCCCAACCAGAACCAAGCGTGAGCGCAGAGGAGGCACCACCAAATCCACACAATTTAGAAGCGGGAGAGGGACACAGCCACCGCTAAAATGAGAACAACACGATTACTACGGCGCGCTTGCTTGCACGGGGAGCAAGCAACTGCCGCGCGCAGCAAGCGGGTTTTACCTAGTACCTGACCGCGCGGCGAAAGACAAGTACGCGCGCGAAAGAAGAAACGGGAAAAAAGAAGAGGTGCTAGGAATAGGAGAGAAAGCTAGCATCACAGAGCGGCTCACATACGGGACCGGTCGAGGAATGAAGCTCTGGCGCGGCGGTGGAGGGCAAGGCACCGAGTGGCGCTGGTGATCTGGAGACGAATAGAGGGGCGGCGGTGGAGGGCAGTGCGCCGCTGCTTGGTGCTTGCTGCTCAGATCTGGATCAAAAGAAATAGACCTGATGGAGCGGGCAACTGGGCGGCTTGGACCTTCGGCCTTGTCCTTAGTATAATAGTACATATGGGATATGGCTAGTGACCGGATATCCGGATTTCATCATCTTTAGATAGTCTGAGTCCGTATTTGTATTCGATGGATAGTGCGCTATCTTATTTGTATTCGTTTCCGAAAAAAAATCTGTATTTATTTCTGATCTAAGATTATTCGACAAAAATCCGAGCCGAATCATTCCGTATTCAAAAATCATCCAGATCGGTCGGAAACTATCAGATCCATTTTCAACCCTAGTCAACAGTAAAGCTCCTGAGACCATCTGACAAACTTGCAAAGGTTCATATTTTCAAATTTCAACTCTCCAAATTGATAATGATTCATCACAATAACAATATTTAGAATCTTCTCACATAGTACTTCACATACTCTTTTAAGAAACATATTATTCATGGATATTTTCTAAAATGAAACATAAATTCACACCGGAAAATCACAAAAATGTGATTTTTTTCATCTGGAGAATCAAACAAGATCACCTTTTCCTGACACACCAATGCTCTTCTCATCATCAATTTCATTGTCTTTGAAGTTCTGTAGTTTTCAAGAATGTTACAGTGCCTTGTGCTAGCTGCTTGAAGCCTCATTTTGTCTCTCTTTGCAGATTACAGAGGAGAGTTATCTAACTGGCTGGAGACTGGGTTATGCTACTGATCATGTTCAGCGCAATACAAGGCTGGTCAAAAGGCACCTGCAAAGCATAGATAACACAAGAAAAAAAAAATCAGCTTTGACATCAAATTTTAATAACCTCACATGGGAAACAGATCGTAGGAGGTCTTACGAAGTGTCCAGCTCCAAGGATCCAGTAGAAGTGTAGGTTCTTGTAGGATCTGACGAAGGCCTTGGTGACTTTGGAAGATCCGCAGTGCAGGGGCTGCCTTGGCAGGCTCAAGAAGTTCTTCAGCCCATCCCATCTGAAAGTGTATGGTCAGTTGAGAAATTTAGATGGACATATCTGAATTGTGCAAGAAATGGCAAAAAGGGTCAGTGCAAAAAAAAAAAAAAATCTTACTTGAGCTTCTGCACCCATGCTTCTGTGCCGATCGTCGAGCAGATCACATCGAGCTTCAGAAGGAAAATTTTACTGAATTCAGTACTCAAAACTTCAGTCTTAAGTAAATCATGAGTATGCTAACATGAAAGGATCGCCCAAATGTTTAAATAACATGCATCACTTAATTAAGGCATGATTCCTCTCCAATTTGTTGAACATGTGAGCCATCAGCCATGTGAGCAGATGGTTGTTGCGATCCGAAGATTTTGTGCTGCTCACATCTGAGCAAAAGACTTGCGATATTAAGACTTATCCACGCATAGAACACTCTTGAGTTGGAATACTCTCGGTATGCACCCACGGGAGTGGTTGTCTCTGTACCACTTTAAACAGAACTTTTCGGCGTCACGTTATCCTGCCCTCCCACTCACTAACAAGGCTTTATTCCGTTAGAAGCGGTCGGTTAAGATGCTTCCAGGTTACATCCCAATCCGATAGCTCCATTTAATTTACAGTATGTCGCCGAATTCCAGATGTTTGTATGCATTTGTACCAATCAACCAGCACTTTATGCAGCTTCTAGTTGAAGATAAAATCTTTTTTTAGTTTATTATGCAAATCGCAGTAAAAAATTAGTTGAGGAGTTCGAGCAGGGTTTAATCTTTCGGAAGCAAAAAAAATTCAGCTGCCGGCGAAAGAAAAAAAAGAACAAAATTTCGTTCAAATTTCATACAAAAAAAATCAATTTTTTGATGAAATTTAACCAAAATTTGAAGAAATTTCAAAGAGGGCCAAATTCGGCCAAATTTTAGCCAAATAAAATCTATTTCGCTGGGCACCGAAAGGGACGAAATTTGTAACACTGGTTCCGAGTACTATTTGCTGGGGACAGTAAAAAATGCAGAGCAGTTGTCACCTGGCCATTGTACACCGTTACATTCACACCATAAGACAGCAGCTCATCCACCTGAAGCAGAACACACACGAGTTCATTAATCATTTTCATCGCAGTTTAAGGAATTTAAAGATTCATCCATTCGTCTAGAGCCGAGCTAGCTTGCCTCATCGATTCTTGGCTTCATGAAATCGTTGACCAGCGTGTTGTACACCGCGTCCGACAGTTTTTGCCACCTGAAGATGGGAGTCAGAACATTACAAGGAGGATTCGTGTTTGTGATGCGAAATAGAATGATCGATACGCGAACGCAACGATTGGTGATTTTGAATGCGAAAGCGACGCTCACTTGAGGTTCTTGGGGATGATGTTGAGCTTTTCCTTGATGACCCCGTTCATGATGCCGTCGATGGTGTTCGAGCCAGACTCGGCCTCCTGGCTGCCAAGGTACGTTGAGTACTTCATCACCTGGGCGTTGCTCGGTGACGACGAGCTCGCCGGTAAGACCGGGAACACCGGGTCATTGCCGGAGTCAAGCAAGAAATTGTACACATCCTGCAAAAGCGAAGAACTCTTTAAGTCATCAAGCTGTGCTGACTACTGGGTGAGCAGAACCTGCAAAAATCTTGAAAAATAAACGCAGGTCTAATTCATCTACCATGTACTCCACCTTTAAAAAACGCTAACAAAAATCCAAACAACCCCTTTTCCTCTTTGTCATAGCAATGGACCTTCTCCAAAAGATCCTCCACATAGAAACAGACTGAGGTCTCCTTCAACCCCTACGAGACTAGGCAGCTACCTTACGAGCCTCCCTATATGCTGATGACACAACCATCTTCCTACACCCTAAATAGGACAATGTTCGCACCCTCATCCACATTCTACAAAAAAAAATCGGAGACACCCTAGGCTACAAACGAATCTACATAAAAGCTGGATTGCGCCCATACGGTGGGAAGGAATTGATCTACAATCTGTACTACATGAGCTACTGGTCATACATGCAACCTTTCCTTTGGATTACCTAGGCCTATCGCTGGCATTACAAAGATTATGTCGGATGGACTTCCAAAGGCTACAAAACAAATATGCAAACCGTCTGGCAAGTTGGCGAGGTAAACTACTTACACTGGGGGGGGGGATCCTAGCCAAATAAGTATTAACTACTCAATTGACCTACGTCCTCACAGTCATCAAACCACCAAAAGGGTTGCCCAAGAGTCTAAATAAGCGAATGAGATAATTCCTCTGAGCTAGGTCAGAACAACTAACAGGCGGCAAGTACAAGGTCAATTGAGAAATAATGTGTAGACCTACAAACCTTGGAAGGCTCGGCCTCCTGGACCTACAACGCTTTGCTAGAGCTTTGCAACTGAGATGGTTGTGGCCTGAATGGAGAGCTGCAAACAAGCCTTGGCATGGAATGGAAATCCCGTGTGATGAGCATGATCGACTTTTATTTGCAACGACTATTTCTATAACAATTGGTGACGGGAAAATGGTGACTTTCTGGAACTCGGCTTGGGCACTTGGAAAGCGACTGTGGGACATTACACTGAACATCTAAGCTGCCTCCAAGATAAAGAATCGCATCTTGCACACTGCGTTAGTGGAAAATAAATGGCTAATGACCATACCTAGCCTGCTAGGCTAATAGCACAACACATAAATGAACCTATCGCTCTGCGGGGTTACATCTCCTCTACGAGCCTTCAAGAAGAGGTGACGATAGAATCACATGGAAGCTAACTCTGGATGGAAGCTACACCATAGCCTCAACATACAAAGCACAGTTCTTTGGAGCGACAAGCACCACCATGAACTTCCTAGTCTGGAAGACATGGACGCCTCAAAAATGTAAATTTTTGCCTGGTTAGCGTTGCAGAACAGGCTTTGAACAGTAGATCGATTATCCTTGAGAGGGTGGGCAAATCAATCAATCTGCCCCCTCTGCAGGCATGCACTGGAATCCACCATCCACCTCTTCGCCGAGTGTCGCTACACGGTTATAATCTAGACCCTTATCGCGTGTTCGACCACTTGTGACTCCATAGACCCCGTGACCTAGCACATCATCTCCTCATCCAACAGTGTCAAGAGTCGGTCATCCTGAGGTCCGGAGTGCCACAGAAAGCACTAGCCTTGCTGATGATGCTAGTCATATGGGAAATCTGAAATGAATGGAACTCCCAAATTTTCCATTGAGTAGCGACTTCACCCAGAACTTGCGTTTTAGCGGAGGCCAATAGGCTAGCGGAGCTTCCAAGTATCTCTGTAACGCCATAACTAATTTTGAAACCCCAGGTGTGGGCTGTTGTATGGCTGTGCATCCCAAACACTCGGTGACTTTATATCTTCCAACAAACTGATGCTAACAAATTAACCACTTTATCTATTTTAATCTGTATACTCAAATATATAGAGCGTACATCATAATTTTTTTGATTAAAAAAACATAATTTCTCGTAAGCTATAAAAATATTCTTATTTAATCAATTCTTAAAAGAAAAAATGTACCATACCAGGTTAATTATATTCTACCGCTATTTCCAAACAAAAAAAAATTCTACCGCAATGTGTGGCACTTCGCTAGTCATCCGATGACGCAAAGAAAATGAGAAGCACATGGCTGATAGCTAAGTGTTGGAGTCAACAGTCAACACATACGACGCTGGCGCTCTTGGAGTCGATCAAATCCATAAGCTCCGCCCACGACTTCTGCGAGGCGGCGAGCTGCCCCGCCGCGATCTGCTCCCTCACCGTCTCCGCCTTCCTGACACCACAATTCGCGCGCGCAAGTGATTGAGTTCTTCTGTTTTAAAGCGCCGAGAAGCAAGAACCAAGAGAGGGATAGTAGTAGATTACTTCTTCGCGTCGTCGCCGGCGTTGTCGTCCAGCCTCGACACGTCCAAGAGCAGCGGCGCGTACGAGAGCTGCATCCAGAGCACCCGTTTCAAGCACTGAAATGTACACTGAAAGATCCAAGAAATGATCGCTGCTCGGCCATTTGCTCACCGTGAAATCCTCTGGCGAGATCCAGCTATCCCCGAGCGCGACACCTACCGGGAAACAAAAGAGCGATTCCAAATATAAGACGTTTTAGAATCTGTACTAGACTCTTTACCGGCCATTAATAAATAAAAATTGCCAGGATTAATAACATGAAATTAGTATTACTAGGTCAAGCATTAAAAATATTTTCATAATATAGAATTATTTTTATTTAAAGAAATATATTTTAATAGAAATTGATCTCAAAATGTCAATTTACAAATCGTGTCACCGCCTAAAACGATTTATATTTGGAATTAGAGGAAGTAGAATCAATTATTCTTTGCTGTTTGATTGCGTGGGAACTAAATCAATTAATCTTTGCCTCCGAGCGTGAGCTTGAGGTCGCCGGCGTGGATGGCCCTGGCGACGGAGACGCCGAGCGTGGCGGCGAACTTGCCGCCGTAGGACTCGCCCACGAGGAACAGCGGGCTGCTCTTCAGGGTGGGCACCTCCTTGGCGAGCGCCTTGAGGAGCGTGGTGGCGTCCGTGGCCGCCTGCCAGTCGGTCGTCACCAGCACGCTCGGGTCCTCCGCGTAGCTGTACCCGACACCCACCGGGTTGTCCTGCCGCCATTAACATCGCAAATCAGCGGACATCTACATAGAAGGCCAGGAAGAAGAAACAGGAGAAGGAATTAAGAGGAAGAAGAATTCTTTGTATCTGACGGACCACAAAGATGAGGTCGGCCTTCTGCAGCCACGTCGAGTTGCGCGGCTTCAGGTTGACGTCGAGCAGCCCGACCTCCACGAAGTTGCCGAGCCCGACGCCAGACATTCCCTGATCGAGAAGATGGTGATGACGATTGCATGAGTTGTTGTGGATGCAGAGAAGAAGCTGTGAGAGGGAGGAAAAACGACAGTACCGGGCCGCCCTCTAGCCAGAGGACGGTCGGCCATGGCTTCGTCGGCGTCGACGGCCTCTGCGGGCTCTTGTAGTACCACCAGAACAGGTGAGCCTCTGTAGTTAAACGCGTAAAAAAAAGATATATGGCCTACACGAGCAATGCACAATGATTGGCAAGAGAAATACTTGGTCGGACTTCGACGTATCCCCACAGCTCCGTGCCGTCGGGGGTTCCCGAGGTGACCGGAGCGGCGGAACTGGCGCGGAGCAGAGAGAGGCAGAGGAGGGAGAGCAGAGCAAGCGGATAGGAGTACCTGTCCATTGCGACGATGCAGTAGTGGCTTGCTGCTAGTGCGAGTAACATCGTGGACAGCAACACCTTAAATAGACGTGCGCCTCGCCATCCTGCCCGTTAGCCCACGGATACGCTCAGGTATGACCTAACACAAACGCCGAAGCAAATAATTTTGTGAGAACTACAGTACCCTATACCGTTCGGGCCTAATCCGAATGGTATAGCATCCAATCGTTCATCGTCTCTTACTCTCCGCCCTTCCTGTTCAGCCATAGTTCTTTGTCATCCCCACCCTTCCTTCCTCCGTCGCACATGCGACGCTGCAAAACCTCGGCACCATCCTTCCTCTTGCGTCGCTCATGCGTGCTGTCCTTCCTCCTTCATCGCACGCATGGAGTGCGAGCGACGCTACGCTGTAAAGCTCACAAGCTACACTATTCTCATCCGACCAGCCCAGAACCCCATTTTGCCGAACTCACGAGCGACACCGGCTTCAAGTCTCCCAAGCCTGAAACGTTATAGAGTTTGAAAAGTTGACATCAATCTCCAAGCTTGTTAAACCACTATGTCTCAGGCAAGATTCATGCTCTTCTCGCTACCCCACCCCCAAACAAAGTCTGCTTTGCATGCAACCTATTTGATGAAATGCTTGACTTCATTTTATTTGAGATTCTGTCACTGTAGCTCCGACCACTTACAAAACGCTATAGCTCCCACCACATTTGCTTTCGACCACATATAGATTTTCGATCGTGTATAGCCTCCGACCACTGCCTTCATTGCTGTCTCGACCACTCTGGGTGTTCCGACCACCAAAGCCTTTGACTTCGACCACTTACAAAACACTGTAGTTCCGACCACTCACAAAAACACTGTAGCCCCAACCACTCACAAAAAGGTTGTAGCTCTGACCACTCAAAATACTATAGCGCCAACCACTCACGAAAACACTGTACCACTGACCACACAAAATACTTTAGCGCCGACCACTCACAAAAGACTGTATCTTCAACCACGCACGAAACACTGTAGCTACGACCACATGTGCTTTCGACCACACAGAGATTTTTGACCACGCATAGCCTCCGACCACCGCGGTTTATGACCACGGCAGAAACACTTCCACAAGCCCGTATTTCTTCTTCGTCTCTTCAAACTAGCTTCGATTGAACCCATTCAAATTTCTAAATTCAAATTTAGCCAATAAAACCCCCATGAAACTGTATGAAACCTTGTGAAACACAATGAAACTTAAATATGAAACTCCAAACTTGTATGTGGAACATAGCAAATATGGTAATAAAGCCCTCTTAAAACTTGATGAAACCTTGTCTTCTTCTATCACTGTCGTTCATTGTCGTCCCGGCCACTCTCGATGTTCCAACCATCAAAGCCTTTGACTCCGGCCACCCGTAAAATACTGTTGCTCTGACCACTCACAAAACACTATAGCTCCGACCACTCAAAATACTGTAGGGTTGACCACTCACAAAAACATTGTAGCTCCGACCACTCACGAAAAAATATAGCGTTGATCGCTCAAAATACTTTAGCTTCGAACACTCACAAAACGCTATAATTCCGACCACATGTGCTTTCAACCACACATAGATTTTTGACCATGCATAGTCTCCGACCATAGCGGTTTACGACCACAGCAGAAACACTTCTAGAAGCTCGTATTTCTTCATCCTAGCTCCGATTGAATCCGTTCAAATATCTAAATTCAAATTTATTCAATAAACCCCCATGAAACTGTATGAAACCTCGTGAAACACAATGAAACTTAAAGATGAAACTCTACGATACACCATGAAACTGGACATGAAACTTTTACGTGAAATGTAGCCAAGTCAGGTAATAAACCCCCCCTCTTAAAACTTGATGAAACCTAGTCTTCTTTGACCACTGTCGTTCATTGCCATCCCGATCACTCTCGGTGTTTTGACCACCAGAGCCTTTGACTCCGACTACACACAACCACTCTAGCTCCAACCATGCACAAAACGCTGTAGCTCCGATCACTCGTAACCACTGTAGCTCCGACCACTACCGTTTATGACCACGACATAAACACTTCCAGAAGTCTGTATCTCTTTATCTTAGCTCCAATTGAGCCCGTTCAAATTTCTAAATTCAAATTTAGTCAATAAACCCCATGAAACTGTATGAAACCTTGTGAAACACAATGAAACTTAAACATGAAACCTAGCCCAATCAGGTAATAAACCTCCTAGAAACTTGATGAAACCACGTGAAACACTATGAAACTTAAAACATGAACCTAGTCATGAAACTCTATGAAACAACATGAAACTAGTCATGAAACACATACATGAAACCTAGCCAAATCAGTCAATAAATCCCCGTGAAACTTGATGAAACCTCATGAAATGCAATGAAAGTTAAACATGAAATACCATGAAACTAGACATGAAACTTGTATGTAACCGTTGATGCCTTTGACTCCTACCATCGACCAACACTGTAGTTCTGACCACACACAAACCACTATATGTTCGACCACACACAAACACTGTAGCTCCGACCACGTATAGCCTCCGACCGCTGCGGTTTACGACCATGTAAGAATGTACCGATGAGGGGGCTGCGTGCACTGGATGTTGTCGCCGGACGGGAGCGTGTCCCCATCCACGTAGATTCGGTTGCCAAGGAGGAGCACGTCAGTGAGTTAGTGCTCCCGATGCACTCGTACTCTGCATGCGCGACCGAGGAGGAGGACGCGTTGCGATGATGTGGAAGAATTGCGCGGCATGGGCAGCCGGAACCCTAGCTCAGAGGTTTATGTGGAGTGTAGTAGAGTGGTGAGGAGAATGCAAGGTGAATGGAATGGGAATGGAGTGGTGTGGGGGAAAAATGAATGCATCGGGCGTGGGAGCAGGGTTCTGAGATTTGTGCGCCTGACTTCGGATCGAACGGTTTTGATCTATACAGTCGTGTGGTGTCCGAATGGTATACCGTTCTGTAGATTTTCTGAATAATTTTTGGGTCTACTTATACAACATTCGACTGTGTTTGGAGCCAAAATTAGTCAGATTTTTGGACCGTCGGATGTACATCCAACGTCCCAGATCCACCCACCCAAATCCTATTTAAACCTAACCCTAAACCTATCCCCGCCGCCTCCCACCCCGCATCGCTCGCCTCCTACCCCCAACCCCACCACCCCTTTGCGCTACCCTTCCTCGTCGCCCTCTGAGCCATCCCCTCCTCGTCACCGGCGTCACCACCTCCTCATCACCGGAGCAGCTCCACGCGCATCCCACCACCCCCTCCTCCACCACACACCGCCGGTGGGCCCCCACCTCGCCGCTCCGCCCCCTACCCCTTCCCGCCGTGTCGCCCCCGCCTAACCTAATAGTTAGCACCATCTGCCATCGTCACCCTGCAGCACCGTCCACCACCCTCCTACCCCCACCCATCGCCCCCACCGCTGGTCACTGTCGGGTCACCGCCCCTCGGCCTCTCTCTATGCTTGGAGGGAACAGTGAACCCTAGGTGCGAGGGGTGGGATTCTCCCATCGGGCTCGTCGGCGAGAGGAAGAAGGGATTGCCAGAGAAGAAGGTGGAGGTGGTGGCGTACGAATCTTTACGCCCATCCAATGATGAGAAATCAGACTGATTTTCTCCTAAAAATCATGCGAATGTTACATAACACTTATAACACTTCCGATAATTTTTAGTGGATTTGCTCATAACTTTTCTAGTCTTCAAAATTCATCGCTAGCAAGTTGGTCTTTCTCATGGAGACACGCCAAATAGTATGCCAGATCGTTTCGTATCTTTCTGATGGAGACACGCCTAATAGTATGCCACATCATTTCGTTTGGGACACAGGATATGCTTAGCCAAGCACAAGCTTAGCTTCTCCAGATAAACCAATTTCGTTTGAGACACGCCTAATAGTACGCCTTTTTGTGTGGGAATCTCAAGCACGAGAAGCTCTTAAATAACATCACCCTTCTTGTAAAAAGACCATCATAAATTAATCTATTATTTTTAAAAAGAGTTATACGTTTGTTCTTTCTAAGGTTTGACATATAGATACAACCTAGAAGGGAATTGGACGTTCTCTACCCCGTTATTCTTGTGATTTCTCATGTTAGGCAGAACGTCATGTCTACTTTTGCGTGATCGAGTAGACGAGGATCGAAGCATGTGGTTGAGCGAATTCTTTTGTCGCAGGTTGTTGTATTGAAACAGTGGTTGGCGCCATCAGTTCGTCAAGTTGCACGGATCCAAAGTTATCCTTCATCCTACGTCGTGAAGATTGGGCACCTCGTATCATCATAGTATTAGAGCGCTGGGTTGACACGGTAGGATTATTTACCCTTAGCTAGTATCATATTTATTTTCAGTCCTATAAACCAGATAACTGCCTCACAAAAATACCATCATATACCTAGATCACTGTGCCTAGATGTGTTCTTAGTTTTGCATTATCAAATTGTAATCCATATATTAGATTGTTTTTAGTTGCTGTCACATTGCATCTATAAAAGTAGAAAATACCAAAATTTCCGTTCACCAAGTTCCGCCGCAATTTCTTTTCGCCACCAAAATTTCTACTACAGCAGCCTCATTAATTTTTTGACCCACCGAAACCAACCTTTCCATCCACGCCGCCACCAATAATGCAGAAACCCTAAAAAAATCATCTAATCCTACGCGAGGCGTTAGAGCAACTCCAGCAGGGCCCCTACTTGAGCCCTCATCCTACTTTTGAGGGCCGAGGGGCAAAAAACTCACTCCAGCAGGGCCCCTACTTGAGCCCTTAAAAGTAGGGGGCCCTCAAATCTCCCCCTTGAGCCCTCATTCCTGGGGGTCTGGAGGGAGCCCCTACTTTTGAGGGCTCAAGTAGGGACCCTGCTGGAGTGAGTTTTTGCCCCTCGGCCCTCAAAAGTAAGATGAGGATGAGGGTGGGTCCTATGTGTCATCCCCTCTAAGAATGAATTTGAGGGTCCTGTTTTGAGGGCTCCTGTTGGAGTGTAGCCCAAAAAACAGAGCCCTCAAAAGTAGGGAGAGCCCTCAAATAAAAAATAGGGGCCCTGTTTTGAGGGCTACTGCTGGAGTTGCTCTTACGCACATTTTCCACCAAATCCCAGGCAGGCCCACCACCTATTGTGTCGTGCGACCACCTGGCGCCATACATCTGGATTTTCTGTGACTTTCCTTTCGCTGCACGCTCACATACTCCCTGCGGGCCCGCCGACCTGCACCTAGTCCACCTGTGTGCCTCCCCACACCATCTTAGAGAAAGTATAATAAGAGCAAGTCCAATAATGGTCTTATAGCCAAGCTAGTCAGCATTTTTGCTGATATGGAAGAGAGAAGAGAGGAGAGAGATGAGAGCTTGGCTCTCATGCAAGCAACAAGCTGGGCACGGGAGCCTATGCAATGGTGGGCTCAGATAATAAATGTATGTGAAGAGGAATAGGAAAGAGAATGTGAGACATGGTACCACATAATAATAAAAAGCCTTTTGTAGACAAATAGAAGACAAATTATTGTATAACTTGGCTCTTATAACTTGACTTATAGCCAAACACTTGGCTCTATTATTGGACTTGCTCTAAGAGGCTGTTAGTAGGCTGTATGCTGAGGTGGAGGAGAGAGAGGAGGAGAGAGAAGAGAGGTGGGCTGGCATCTCCAATGGTTCTAGCTAGCAACTAACTAGAAGACTTCCACATCATTTATATAGTACACACTAAAAGCTAGCATTCTAAAGAACTATCTATAAGGATAGCTATTTGATGCTTACATGCACACAGAAAAGCACTATCATTTATAGAAACTGCCTCGTTTTGCGTTATAGACTAGTGCTCAAGGAAGAGCTGGCTTGGTTTTTTTTGCATACTCTCTTTCCTCCACATAGAATATATGCTGATGTGTAAATACATATAGCTAGCTAACTCAGACCATTGGAGATGCCCTAAGTTTACAGCCAGCTGAAGCACAAGAAGCAAGAAACTTTGTGAGAGAAATGGGTGGGTCATACAGCCTTCAGCTGGCTGTAAACTACTATATGAATGGGCTGATAAGTGGGCTGTAAGTGTTCATACAGCTAGCTGAAGGCTGTATTATTAACCTTGCTCTTATAGCTGTGCAAGTTTTTCCTGTTTTGTGGGCCAAACCTCGGAAAACTTGCTATTGTTCCTGTTTTGTGGGCCAAACCTCGGAAAACTTGCGTTGACTCAACTCTCGTGAGAATAGCAAAGAGAAAGGCTTTTGCTGCACCAAAGTTCCAAGGCTATATTGTCTCCCTCTTGTTCACGTATCCAACCGAGAGCACAAAAAAAAAGAAAGAAAGAGAACTGATTAAAAAAACAGTGAAAAAAATTCAGAAAAAAAGAGAAACAAAAAAAAAAAGAAGGAAAAGTGCTCTCAGGTGATTTTTTTGGAGAATAATTCAGATTTCCATATAGTTACTTGGCACATTTTTTGTGTATACTCTGCCATATCTATTTGGTGCATATACTCAGTTATTGCATAATGCTTTTATCTGCTTTATGACACGTCCTTTTTTGCTAGCCTTATCCCATCCAGTGAGAGCAACTTAGGGCATTGTTAACTTTTGAATTATTATTTAATTTTGCATTAACTGAGTTACATATCTATTACTCCTTACTACATATATCCCTCCAAGCTTCACATATAAACCATTGTTTCATACAGCACTTGGACTTTGAATTCGCTTGATCTATCACCTTTGATTGTTTGACGTCCCCAAGGTACGTGTGTCTTCGCAATCCGAGGAGGCATAAGAACTTCGGTTGGTAAAAAGAGGGTGAGGATGAGTGATTCCATATAATTCCATATATTATTTGCTATTTTTGTAATACTAACAATAGCAGTATATTCAACATTTTGTTCCTCATAGTACGACTCTCGATTGTATTTTCCATTCTATAGAAGTATAGATCCGGATGAGTATCTCCAATGGGTAGAACAACTTGAATGTGACCATAAGTTTCAGAAACTGATTGAGGCCAAAAAGTGACACAAGCCACCATGGAGTTTGATAAATATGCATGCACTTGATGGGAAGCGATATCCTGAGAAGCAATATATCACTACTTGGGAGGAATTAAAGGAAGTCATGAGAAAGGAGTTTATGCCATATGAGTACGAGCTTGAGTTATTTCATCATATGAAGAGCATTAGCCAAGGACATCAATCTGTCCAATCTTATTATGATGAGCTAGATTATGCTATGTATCATGCCAACATCAAAGATACATGTGCAATGAGGGCTCATTTCGAAAGAGGATTGAATTTTGATATTGCTGCTACTGTTCGTTTGAAATATGATAGTAGTATGTAGAATCTTGTGAATTATGCTATAAAAGAGGAGAGGAGAATTATGGAAAGGCGTACACCACAGTTCAATCTAAGTCTACACTTCAGTTTGCTTGCCTTTACTAGTGTGTCACATGAGAAGATGACAAAGCATGGGACTTTCCTTTCGGTCAAGACGTCATATAGTGTTGCCCCGTTGCTACATGAGGATATCGTGGTTGACGGTAATTACGCCATTGCTAGCCCACGATCAATAAAGGATGAGATGTTTCAAAACCTATGTGAGGATGACAGCCACATAGCCAAAGTGAGTGAGAGTGATAAAAACAGTGAGTTGTGTGATTCCACCATATGTGAGGTTAAGAGCATCCAAATTGAGAGTAAGAGATATACACAAAAAGAAAAGAGAGAAGTATACGATAGGAAAAGTGAGATTATATTTTATATTAATGACTTACTCTACTTCCAGTGTTGTTTCTCCCATTGTGCAGGTTAAAGAAGAAGATAAGCTAAATGCTAAACAAACCGCACCACTTGAAGTTGAAGCTATACTACCTACATCATCTGAGGAGGACATTCAAGGTAACAATAATGATGATATATTGGTAGTTCATCAAGAAAAGTTGAGTAATTGTGAGAATTTTTGTGCCAATAGGAAATTCCACATTTTGAATTTAATATGCTTAATTTACATAATGTGGAATTGATTACTCATAAAGAAGTTTTTAGTAGAATATCCCCTAATGATTCTTTATCCTATATATTGTTTGATAAACCTATAGAACTTTCTAGTATGATTGAGAAGGTTTATGAAATTGCATGTCAAAAATCACTAGTTAGTACCTATGGCTACACATATAAATTTAATTTGATTGGAGATTATGATGTAAACAAAAAGTTTCATGCTTATCGAATATGCATTACCTGTGATAAGCTTGTTGGATTGAATTTGCATGTTTTGGACAAACCTTCTTTTCGAGCCATGCTTAAGTATTCAAAGTAGTATAGTTGAAGCATAGAAGTCATTAAAAGTTTTCTCACCTATGTTAGAACAATTTGATATGCTGTTGTCCACTACTCACTTGTATGCAAGCTTACAAAAGTCGAGGACGACTTTTCTCAATGTGAGGGGGAATGATGTGAATGACAGTATTGCAATGCATACATCCTATGGCTACTATTGTACTAAATGGTATATGCAAAATAATAAGAATGACACAATAATTGATTCATACTTGTACCATACATATGTGTTATTTTTTTTATTTACTACACCTTCAGATATGTATGATGTGCTAAACGGAAAAAGTGTGAATGATAGATATATATACCATGCATATACGTTGTATTATTTGTTTAGTATAATTTAATTTTAGGCTATCAAAAGCCGAGGACGGCTTTTCTTGAAGAAGGGGAGGATGATGCGGATACGCTCATATCTTGCACTTCTTAGTTAAATATATTATTTAACTGGAAGGAATTATTGAGCCGCATTAAATATCAGGTAAACTCTAATTTAATTTGGTCTTTAATTATTATACTTAGAGATACAGTGCTACTACTATTTTATTTAATTATATGCAAATTCATATTTGATATGTGCAAACCTAAAGCGAAGATAGGTTTGGAAGCTGTACTGAAGAAGTAAGCTATAAAGTCCACATTTATATGGAGGAGTATGCATTGCGCGGGATCAACAAAGAAGAATGGAGGCGTGCACGTGGGAATAGGCTAGGAAGGTAGGAAAGGATGCATGGCTATTTGCATGCATGCTGTTGAGAAGGAATCGGCATGCATGTATGCATGTGGGCTGAGCAAGAAAAGTGGCAAGCAAGAAAACCATCCATGCAGCCCAGGTAAAGATGATGTGCAGCTAGTCCAAGGGATCAAGACAGTGCAAGCACATACAAGCCCATGGTTGGTGAATTCCATTCACATGCACCATGACTTCCTAATGACAGTAGTCAGCCATGATTCTGGTCATGTACAATCCTGTTTAAGTATTTGAGTCCAAACTGAGAACTAATTAGATAGGAAAGTTACTTCAGTCTTCAGGTAGAACTGGAGTCTATGTCATGTGTTAAGGCCGAACAAAAGTTGAACCGGCTTTAGGCCCCATTGCGTGCGGATGCCAAGGGTGAAAGCTCTTAAATAACAGCACCCTCCTTGTAAAAAGACCATCATGAATCAATCTATTATTATTAGAGAGAGCTATATACTTGTTCTTCCTAAGGTTTGACACATAGATACAACCTAGAGGGGAATTGGGCGTTCTCTACCCTGTTATTCTTGTGATTCCTTATATTTTGCAGGAAGAACGTCATGTCTACTTTTGCGTGGTCGAGTAGACAAGGATCGAAACATGTGGTTGGGCGAATTCTTTTATCGCAGGCTACTGTATTTAAATAGTGGTTAGCATCATCAGTTTATCAGGTTGTATGGATCTAAAATTATCCTTGATCCTATATCGTAAAGATCGGGCACCCCGTATCAAGTTTATACACATAAGGCTAACCGACCGAATAAACATCAGAGTTCAGAATAAAATGCAGTGGAAGTCTAATAAATAGCAAAAGTGTCTAGTGGTACGACATCATAGCTAGAGACAAACCAACTGGAGTTAGGCCCTAGAAAGATCCACCATCGAGTTCCCCGGTGCCGAGGGTAAAATACGCATCGTCTGGCACATAACCTTCTTCATTCTTTGATCAACAATAATTTAAGCAAAGTTGAGTACATTATGTACTTAGCAAGACTTGTAGTGTATCGCAAAATTTTACATATATGCAAGGCTACCAAAGGATAAGGCTCTATACTAAGTTATTTTCAGCATGAGGCAAATTTTATTTGCAATATCAATAAGTAATAATTTGCCAACGGAATTGTAAAGAGTATTTAACTAGTAATGAAATAACATTTATATAATTTCGATAACAGTAGATCAAATCCATCCGTAGCCCTCCTTGGCTGAGAACATCACATAATTCTCACATATGGGCATGGCACACGATTAGACGTACATGCCATCCCATCATATTCAGTGAAATAGTTTTGAAAAGGAAAACTATACCCATTGTGGCTGCATCCAAGCATGCTCATGGCCATGAGCATGGCTATTTAAATAGATTTTAACACTCTGCAGAGGTTGTACAACTTTACCCACATGAGATAATCAATTATACTATCAGCCATTACACGCTTTCTTGGGCATGCGATGAAAGTGATTATCATATAGTCTTTAGGTCATCTAGTCCTAACCTTGCACTAGCCTAATGAACACGAACCTCTCTTAGGCATATCCCCTAAGAGAGATTTCAAATCATCACTTAGGTCCACCCCCTAAGTGAAGACCCTCACTTAGGTCTGTCCCCCAAGTAGGCATTCACCGTTGTATTAGCAAGTTTTGGTCTAACACCATGATGAAGGGAGCCCCTACGAGCAGACCTTTACTCGAAATGCCCTCACTACATCTGCGCCTACCACAATGCAAGGCTAGACCTAGACAACTTAATCAACTAAAGTCAAAGTCCATATAGCACATGTGGTTGTACGGTGTGACTTAGATGTGATGATCTGGGCGAGAATCTTCCCCTATCTACATGTGAGGTTCCTCCTCACATTTGACAATTTATCATATAACTCGCCAGTGTCCAAAAACTAGGTTTTTCATTTTTTATAACAAACTAATAGAGGTTCCTCCTCTGGACCAATATTTTGAAATCACCCATATCCATGTGTAAATTTTGCAAAATATCAAACTTAGTGAACACTATTGCGAGGCTAAGCATTTGGACCATATATCATTGTAATATTCCCAATTTAACAGTATGTATTGTCTAAACCATTTTCTAGAGGCTACAACAGTGAGAATGTCAAATTTTTCAAAGAGGTTCAATTCATACAAGCGGTAGTAACTACTATTACCCATAATATAACAATTTTAACGGAACATACATGCATGCATAATAAATTTTACAAAAAATATACAATAATTGAAATAGTATGATCAATATGGTCAAAGAGGATATGTGCCTTGCTCTTGTTGCTCAGAGAATGATTCGAATGCGTTCTCAAAGTTGTTCAACACGGAGTCGTCTATTCGATAAAATCCAAATAAATGCATATAAGAGCCAAATAAATTTAAACAAAGACAAGACTTAAATACTTTTGTATAATTAGGAAGATCATGATTTTAGAAAATTTAGAAACAAGATCGCTAAATTTGGAATTCATATGTAAGAGTTATAAGCATTTGAGTTTTGGCTTGGTTTGAATCATCTCTTTTCGAGTGCTACAATATTTTTTATGACCTCTAATGCTCTCCAGTTGCTACAGTGCATTTTACGGATTCTAGTACTCTTCAGTTGCTATAATGCATCTTACGGCTACTGTAGTCGAAGGTTATGACTACTGCAGTCAAAGGTTACGACTAGATTACGACTACTGCAATTGAAGGTTACGAATGTGCCAGTGGTCAAAGATCTTGACTATGGTAGTGGTCGAAGGTCTTGACTTTGATTGTGGTCGAACATTTCAACAATGGCAGCGATTGAAGATTTTGACACTGGCTACGGTTGAACGTTTAGATAATAGCAGTGGTCAAAGATTTCGACACCGGCTACGATCGAAGAGTTCAAGAATGGTAGAAGTCAAAGAGTTTGACAATGGCAATAGTCGAAGATTTAATAGCAGTGGTCGAAGATATTAACATCAGCTATGGTTGAAGATTGGACATAGGCTACGATCGAAGATTTATTGCGTCTACAGCAATGGTCGAAGGTCACGACTTCAACTGCGGTCAAACATTTTGACAATGGCAGTGGTCAAAGATTTCAACATCGGATATGGTCAAATAGTTCAATAATGGTAGTGGTCAAAGATTTTGACACCGGCAGCAGTCGAAGAGTTTGACACCAGCTACAGTTGAAGAGTTAGGCTACAGTAGTGGTCGAAGATTTTGACAGCAGCTGCAGCCAAAGAGTTCGACTATGGCTACGGTCGAAGATTTCAACGTCGGCTGCAGTGGAAGATTTCAACACCAGCAGTGGTTGAAGATTTCGACGTCATCCGCGGCGGAAGATTTCAACGCTAGCATGCAGTGGTCGGAGATTTTGACACCAGATATAGTCGAAGAGTTCGACTATGGCTACGGTCGAAGATTTTGACACTAACAACGGTCGAAGATTTCGACACTAATTGAGAAGTTCAACTGTAGCCGCGGTCGAAGATTTCGATGCCTGCAGTGGTCAAAGATTTTGACACGACGGCGGTCGAAGAGTTAGACAGTGGCATCTAAGGTCAAAGGTCTCAACTTTGACATTATGATTCTTTTTTTTTTGAGTTCGACTATTTTAGTTCTCTTTTTTTTACTTTGATTGCTTTAGTTCCCTTTTTTTGACTTCAACTACTTTAGTTCTCCTTTTAACTTCACATACTCTATGAGGGTGGAGGAGCTCACATGAGGTGATGGCGGTGCTTGAGGAGGAGCATAGGAGGCTGGCATCAGAGATTCTACCAACGGTGAAGAGGAGGTTCTCGATGATAGTGTAATCTGACAAAAGAGAAGCTACAAAGAAAGAGGGTGCGCATGAGCTTGCTTGCATGCATGTAGAGGTATGGGTGAAAGAAATCAAGGTACGGCTCACCGGAGATAGAAAGTCGTACAATAGCGTCCAGGTTGGAGAGGAAGAAGAAAGCCTAGCTCGAGTGATCCACTGCACGAAAGTTCAATCAAATGAGTAGGGTGCTTAAGGAAGAGGTAAGGCGTGTTGCGATGGAGTTGGGGAGGAGAGAAGCTCACCGAAGTTGCTAGAGCACGATGGCGTGCTCACTAGCGTCGCGAACGAATTTGGTTTCTCAGAGTTCTAGTGAGCAAGGTGCTTAAGAAACATGCGCAAGAGACCAAGGGGCGAGCTGAAGAGGAAAGATGCAGTCGGGGAGGGGGGATTTATAGGTACAGACAACTGAGGGCAGAGCGTGAGTTCTCACGAGCGCGAATAAACCGTGTGTTCAAGTTCTCACCGTGGAATGCGAGCTATGGAAGAAGACAAGGGGGAAGAGATGCATCACGTTGAGGCAACGGGTAGGCGAGGGTTGGCTGCAGCAGAGAAGAACTATGGGCACGGTGTCAAAAACCACGGGCAACACAAGCCACAAACATGGCGGAGCTGGCATGGTCGAGCAGAGGTGGAAGATGATCTCTCTTGAGAGGTTTGGGCATTTATTAGACATAGTAGATGAGCTCAAAAGATTTTGAAAATCCTTGCGAATGCTCCTAACATAGAATTGATGTTTGCATAAATTTTTTTAGTGTTTTATCTTCTCTTGATTTTCTAGAATAATCTGAGAAGAATTTTTCTTGAACTTAAATATACTTATCTGATTTACACAGATTTAGAACTTGCTTTGATTTTTTTATTTTTTAGTGTCGAGATTATACTCGTGGACTTTTAGGATGGTTTCCACCATACTTTCTCTCATGCTACTTTTAACTATCCTTGCTAACATTTGAATTGGATTCAATTCTATTTATATTTTATGCGCTTTTGACTTTTGAAAATCAAATTTTCTAAAGAAACTCCAATAAAAGCCAAGGGAGAGCAAATGCATGCAAAAATTTTAAGTACACTTATTTTTCTATTCTTTAGGATTTTAGGATGCTACATTTTGTCAGTCTTACACCAGAATCTTGACCACACTTTGACAATAATAAACATGAGATTATGATAGATGGTTAGAGTCATCAGCCCTTGATGATGATCATCATGGAATTTGAAATACCTGGTGCAAGCAAAATTTTCTTCTGTTCTAGAAGAAGAATCACTGACTCATTATTGGTAAGGAATTACGCTAAGTGGAAGGCTCTGTATGTTATTGTGGTAGCTTTTAAAAACGTATCTATTTTGTTTTTTTCTTACTTTTGAATACAACAATTGGTTTAAATCTTTTTTCTTTGAGTTGCAACAATACAACTTTGCTAGAATGGGTAGAATAGAACCCACAATAACTAGACTCCACGGTGCAGCATGACACAACAACCACAACTGGCCTTGTGAAGCACTAATCCGTTTAGCCTAGTCTCAGCTTCAAGAAACCCATAAAGCTGAAGCTAAAGGCGTTGTTCTTTTGGTCTACAGTTGATGGTTTTTGTTTGTGTGTTATGGCTACAGGCCAAACAGTAAACAAAGGATTATGGGGAAACCGCTAGGGGCTACCCAGAGCCTTGCCAACACTAGAAGTGGGGGTTAGTAAAATGAATTATTTCTGCCCTAGCTCCTTTCCTCCCCAGGGCTATATATACATGGCCATAAAGCCGGATTACATGAATGCCTTTGCTAGGGCCATCATGCTAGAGGTACAAATTCCTTTTACATGCATATTGGGCCTCTTGGCCCAGCAGGCCGAATGGATAATGGTGGGGCCACTCCCCCAATAGTAGCCTCTCATAGTAAAGAGCTCCATCAACTGTGGGCTGAAACCATGTCGTGTTTTCCTTTGCCCCCTCCATCCATTCGGCCCTTTGGTTGGCAGGTTCATGGGTCGTTTTTTTGCCTTTGGCACCTACCACCTCCTCTTCTGTCACTGTGGGACACGTGTGTACTTCTCATTGGTGGGTTGTGCACTGTGGCGTCGTGTCAGCGTGGGCATCGTGGGTAGTCATGCAGCGTGCCATCTCGGTTCCCACTATTGGCCTGAAAAGGCATGCTCATGAACTGTCTGCTTCCTTTTTAAGACATTGCCTACTTGCGTGGTTTCCATACTGCTTGTCCACTCATCGCATTCTTCCTTCTTTCTGCACTACCGACTTTGTCAACGCTCGTCTGAGCCCATCATCATCTTGCTTGGCCAAGCTGTTCTGTGCGTGGATGCGAAGCTTGATCACCAGGTGCTGCAATCTTGCAGCCCAGAGCTGCTCCAAAGTGCTCTCAAGGCTAGTGAGGTTAAGGTATGTGTCGATTGCGTTCTCCTTATTCATTGTTTACATGTTCCTTACTATGGCTCATCCGCTCGTATAGACCTTGGCCCTGGCATGCACACTCCAAGTCACAATGCTCTGTGAGCACCATGGGCTATAGGAGTAGCTTGCAATTGTGAAGGCAAAGTTGTCCTCGGCACGCAAGCCTGCCGCAAATGCTTCGGCCTTGGCAGTGGAAAGTCTAGGGCGCATCTGATTCCTTGAATCCAAGGGCGCGAAGGCTATCATGGATGCATGATTCTTGATGGAGTAAACTTGCTCAGCTACTGCTGAAGAGAACGAGAGCTTCGTGCAACAAGTCGATATGGTAGAGTAGGAGAAGGCGGGGGCATCGAAGATGGCTGAGAGGGATCATGTCCTTGGTGAGGCATCCATGTCAGCGTGGAGTTCAATGGAGGTGCTAGAGTTGACCCTGGAGGAGATGGCAGTAGAGGTCCCTCATGCGCACGGGCCAGAGGACCTCATTGGCAGTATCTGAAGGATCAGCGAGGCTTGGTCCCTCACCTTGAATGTCGCCCGCACGTACGGTAACCATTACTCATACGCAATGGTGTAAATAGTACTCAGGTAGCAGCACCTCTGAGGCTGTCTGCACATTGGTGAGCTGGTGAATCCCCACCTCGACCTCCCCAGAGGGGCAGCACCATGCTTGAGGTGTTGCGCGCTACGCGTCGATTCATCCACGCTTTCTGTGAGCGCATCTAGGGTTACATTGGTGACTCCACGGTGAAGGTTGTACTGAAGTGGACCCTTGACGCGATGATGGACCTTGAGACATGGCTTGGCGAAGTCCCTTGGTAGAGTCAAGATGGTGACCCTGCATCGAATGCTCAACCTATCGACCAACAGGTGTGACGTTGACACACCTTTTGTGTTTCAATGTAGTGTGGGCAATAGGATGTATGTACTCTGGGTGAAGCCCATACTTATGTATGAATCACCGGTGTAGGCTAGATAACGTACTTACCTGTTTGTAGTAAAAAAACATGGAGTTTGTTGGATCGAAATCGGCGACAGAGGGGGGGGGGGGGTGAATGTCGTTTTCAAAAATTGGCCACCTAAGTATCCACAACGACTTCTCCCCTCCGATAACTATAGAAGCTAAGAAGAGGAAATCATATGCTTCTCTGGAGGAGCATGAAGAATAGACACAAGAACAAATCAAAAGATAGAGCACTGGAAATAAGCATCAAAGAACCACAGCAGCCAAGGCAGGCAGGGGCGGTCAGACCGCAGCCTTGAGGCCGGTCAGACCGCTCCTAAGCCGCCGGTTTGACCGCCTCTATGCGGCCGGTCAGACCGCTGGCCGGTCTGACAACTCCGGTCTGACCGGCGGCTAAGGTCCGATCTGACCGGCCTGGGTTCAGACAGAGCCCGAACAGCAGGCTGAAATTACTGAACTCTGATGAAATTTTAGAAATTGAGGAGAAGCTGCAAATCGTTTTGGACCAAAAGGGCAATACTAAGACCTAAATAGCAGAGAGACACCATGGCTCAAAAGAATTTACCTAGAAAGCCAGGGCATCAAGATTTGAGCAAAAACTGAAAAAGGAATGAGAGGAAGTCCAGATTTTCATATTTCTTACTATTTGTCCATCCTTTGCTTATGATCTTTTGCAATTAGATTAGCAATGATCTAAGCACTTGAAAGCCCAAATCTTAAGCCTCTTAATGAAGGGAATTAAAAGATCCAAGAGAGCTCTGTACCCAAACCCTAGAAAATCAGAAACAGAGGGAGATTTGACGAAGCTCAGAGAAAAGAGAGAAATCAATGAATATACCATTTGCTCTCGGGAACGGAGTGGCCAAGTGGTCTAGAGTATTTTCCCTTCACAGAGCAACTCATTTTGAGAGTTCTTGAGCAAGAAACAAACTCAAATCAAAGAGAAGAGAGGAAGAACAAAGAGAACTGTCAACGACAAAAAGACATGGCTCACATCACAGGAGAAGAATCCAAAGCACAAAAATCTCTCAAATGGATATTGATACTAAAACATGAATGCTTACAAAGGATTGTTTTACAGCCATCTCAAGAACACACACTCAAAACCAAAAAGCCCCATACATGATTGAGAATCAGGAACTCATCTCCAAATGAGCAGTCAACAGAGAGGAGATAGAACACACTCTGCCCTTCTCACCAACTCCTTAACAACTAAAGCACAAAGGCAAAACCAACTCACAAAGCCTCTAACCCCTCTCCTAAGCCATGCAACAACCAGGAGACACACCTCCAATTTATAGTCTTTGCACTAGAGGGTTCAAAAATGCTTTGCCCATTAAGCTTTACACTTTACCCACTAACTCTAACCAAAACCACTTCCTTTAGTGCAGCTTTGCGTATTCACCAAAACGCCCCTCCTGCACCTTCCGGGAAGCTTCCTCATTCCTTGCCTTCCAAGCCTCGCAGCCACCTCGAGTCCTCGCCGTCTTCGGCACACCTCGACCGCTTTGACCTCGGCACCGCCTGCGCCTAGTCCGGTCATCCCGTGCCTCGCCACAACTCCGCCTCGATGTCCTGCAGCCATCAAAGACAAGAAACACATCACATAGCACCGCGCGACATAATGTAATCAACAATAGCATTACGAGAAATCTTAAGCATGAAAAAGCCAAAACCTATCGAATCAAGAGAATAGGCATCCTAAGCACTTCGACCAAGTTTGACCAAGTCCGACCGAAGCCGATTGCACCGTGCAACGACATGGTCCAACACACACACACCAAACTCGACTTTCCTAAAACAGATGTCAATTACTCATCACACACACGGGGTCACCTCCACATGGTCCCTCAGAGTTCATGTGAAATTGCTCTGTCTCACATCGTTTGTCTTTTCTTTCAAGCAGGTACTTGACAAAGACTGCCTTCTCGTACTGGAACGTCTCGTTGGTCGGTGACTCTAACACTAGGGCTGGGCGGAGGAGTCGGTTCATTTCTGGGAGGAGCGGCTTACATAGCCACTCGTTCACCCTAAGGACTTTATAAAAATAGAGATCTCCGATGAGGAGTAGCACGTTGCGTGCATTTGTTGTATACATTACTCCCTACGGGTTATAATTATTAACACTGCCATTGGTGGTTCCAAGTTTGTGCACATTCTGTCAACTGGATCCTTATCCAATACGAGTGGAGATCTTATTCCACTCAAACTCTTTTAGGAAAATGGATCCTTGTCCATAACCAAGCCTTATTGTTCCAACCCAGTAAGTGTGACCCTATAGGTTCATATATGTTTGGTCACAACCAAGAAACCCCTTTCTGATCACAAGTCGGTAGCGGTCCCTAGTAGAACATAATGACCTCCTAGCATACACAAAAATCAAATCATACGAATCTTATGCAATATAATGTACGACCAGGTCCTAGTCACACATGACCATCTCGCAACTCTTAACGACTAGTTCATATTCATGTCAACCAGCTTGTAACTCCTTATGACCAGCTCGTATCTAATCATGACTAGGTAGTAACCCTTTACAACTGGTCATGAAATATCTAGAGCGGTTTGTGATCACGTACAACTAGTTTACAACTAGTCTGTAACTCCTTACATCCTATTGATTTTCGGTTGGAGACTGGTCACCGATCGAACTAAGCAACCTGCTTGTGTATTTTCCTTTTGCCTCAAGATATCTGATTGAATTCTAACTAAGATACATGTTATCCATGTATTGTTCAATCTTTTCATGATCAAGTGACAAATAATTTCTTGTAGTGAACTCTCTGACTAGTTGTGGCATGGCCATGCACTTCCTTTATCTAACCACATCGAGGGGCCTAAAGATATCTCTTCCTGTAGGATTGAATACTACAATCAGATGTGGGTGAACGATTGTCATCACTTTTTGGAGTCTCCTGGCAATTGGTGAAGATGTCGACCACTCAGTGCTCAACCTTTCGATCGATCGCTCAGTGCACGATCACTTGATTGATCACTCTATTCAACCACTCGCTCAACTTTGCTTGTCATCGTAAGATCCTATCCACCTGCAATCACCACGTTACCAATTTGTTGACCGCTACTGTGCTGCATATTATATTTTTGCATTTTTTGTCTATATTTTGGCCTTTTTCCTTGTCATTGGGAAAGGGGGTCGATTGACTGGTACTTATTGAGCATAGTGATCAGTTAGCTTTTAACTCCATAGTGCATGATTGCATGCTTCAAGATTGTTCATGATTCTCATAAATACATGTCATGAACTTTATGCCAGCAATTTATGTTTGTTTTTAATTCTTAGGCCATCTTGGATGAACGGCCTTCTTTTGTGAGTAAGAATGCTTCTTATTGTGGCTTGTGCTTAACTAACCGGTTGTATATGTGCAATCTGGAGTGATGTAAATTATCCATTAGGTTACATTGGTTATTTGCATGAGATGTCTTTGGTCTCTGTTTTATGTATATTCCACCTGTAAAAGCATACAACTGGTGTGTTGCTTTGAGCTTGCAGCTGTATGATTTTTTTAGTTTTGTATCCCATGTATTCAAATTCATGAGCTGTTATTTGAAGTTCCAATCCCAGTATTATGGTTTAGGGGTTATCATGCTTTAAATATACAGAAAATAACAATTGCTATTTTTTTTGGCATGTTCCTGCTTTGAATAGGACCAAGGCATCTCAGTTCTAGCTGAAGCAATTAAAGCTTGCACAACAGAGATTGAAAAACACAAGGGAAAGTTGATAGTGAAATAACCGCCAAGAGCTGTAAGTTTTCTGCATTTGCTGCTAATTCTTTTTCATCTCTTCTTTCAATCTTATATAAATTCATTATTCATGTTTTAAAAGTTAATGCTGTACCTACTGGTTATTTTCAAAATTAATAGTTTGTCACAGCTCATGAAGCTTTGTGTTATTTGTATTTTATAAACAGGTGAGTGAGAGGGAAGATAAGCTATTCAATGAGCACATAGATACCCTGATGGAGCAAAACTTGGAGGTTGATGGTGATGATGACAGTGAGGAGGAAGATACAGGAATGGGCGACATCGACCTTACAAACTCTGGCGTCAACGCGGATTGAGGCATTAATTTATTTAGATGAGATTTGTTGTATAGCACCAGCCAAGATCTTAAGTCGTTCTTTGTTGGTTTTGGTGGCTGTGACCCCTTTGAATTCACTGATAGTGTTATTTGCAGTGTTCATATTTTGGGTTTCAGCCAGTGCTGGGGAAGCTTTTACTTTGATCATCACCAAGTTTTTCTTTTGCGAGTGAAACATAGTTCTGTTGCTATACAGCAAGTATTTTTGGTTTGCCATTCCTACTGTTCATTACTATAGATGCAAAATTTTGTCATGTAATACTGCATCGCCTGACTGTTTGCTCTCTCGTTACACCGCTGCAATTGTATTGTTTTGGTTCATGCTGACGGTTTGGATTTGGCCTACCCGTCCGTTTTGGTTATTTGGGTTTCAGTCCATGTGATGTGCGTAATCTTCGTTTTACTTATTCCTGTGTTTGCTACTTCGAGCCAAGCATATGGATTCCAAGAATCCCAGTAAAAACGAGTGCAGCTTCATCTACCTAATCTTTTCATTCACAAGACAACCACGTCAAGATAGCATATTCCTGTTTTGCCTTGCTCATCACTTGATTTTTTGGAGTTAACAGCTACCCTTGCAGTTAACCAATCGGTGGCTAATCTAACCGGTATTACACCCACGTTGTTCAGTCCCGTGGGTGCTTCGGAGATCTTGTGGTCTCCATTTAATTTTTTAGTTTGTGTTGGAGATGTGTACACGTGTCTGTGTACAGTGTGCTGTGTGTGAGTTTGTGTCCGCCTTCCTTGCATCTCTAAAAAAAAAAGACAAGAATTCTATCGCACTAACTGTAGTTAAGTGAATTTTCGGGAAATTCCCTCGTACTGACTCTTGGATCGACAAGTTGCCGACGGTCGATGCTGACTGCGATGCATGGCTGGTCGAGAGGCACCTGCGCAGATTGTGGGCACATATTTTTGGCTTGCACACAACTTAATTTTAAGTTTTTGCAAATTTGATTTTGAAGCCAAGGGAATTGTTTTAAAATCCAATTGCAAGGCAAATACTTTTGGAGATTTTTGAATGCAACTAAAAGGTTTTGAAACACACGAAAATTATGTACTTTTAAACTGGAGCAGAAAAAGGGGGTGTTGCACGCGCTCCGGCCAAGCCTGGGCAGCTGCCATGGCTTCCGTAGTGGTGGATACTAACAAATATTAACTGCAAAATGTCAAACTACGGCAATTATTTGTGAACAAAGATAGTGCATTCAACATGGATGATCAATCATAGGCATGCTTTTCGAAACACTTCACTGCTATTTATCGCGAATTCCGTTGATGTTCAGGTATGCAATTACAACCTTATTTGTGTGCTACATCCAAGAATTACTAAATCGTGCTAGCTTTGTGCGAACTTTGCCGCCCTCTCATAGTTCCGCAGATCACAGAGGGGAATTAACTGGCTGGAGATTGTGTTATGCTACCGATCATGCCTAGTGCAATGCAAGGCTGATCAACTGGCACCTGCAGAATAATTGATAATCCCAAGATAATTCAGTTTTGGCATGCCAAGTTTTCACCTTCACACGAGTAATAACAATAAGTACAACTTACAAAGTGTCCAGTTCCAAGGATCCAGTAGAAGTGCAGGTTCTTGTACGATCTGACGAAGGCCTTGGTGGCTTTGGTAGGGCCACAGTACAGAGGCTGCCTTGGCAGGCTCAAGAAGTTCTTCAGTCCATCCCTTCTGAAACATGTGGTGAAAGTGATGAATTCGGAGACATTTCCTCAACCATGGCATAAGAGAGAAAGTAAAACTCTTTGAGCTTCTGCACCCATGCTTCTGCGCCGATCGTCGAGCAGATCACATCAAGCTGATGATTCAGATGAAGGAAATTTTACTGAATTTAGTACTCGAAGGTACTGAATATTTAGTACCAAGCAATGAGGACTAGAACGAAACTGCAGGTTTGGAATCTGCCCGTCACCTGTCCATTGTACACTATCACGTCCACACCAGGTGCCAGCAGATCATCAACCTGTAACAGAAGGCACAGGTATACAACACAGCAGCATCACACCATGATGGCCAAAATGCTCAAATGGTTTGAAGAGCAACGAAGCAGATTTCAGAAACTACCCGTGCATGCTTGCCTCGTCGATCCTTGGCTTCATGAAATCATTGATGAGGGCACGGTAGTGTAATACCTGTTGAGGAACCGTCGCTGGCGATTAGTCCGATCGATTCTTCTACTTAATGTGAAACAAGATCAATAACAGAAGGCAGAATAATAGATTGAAACACAAAGAGGTAGAGAGAACTTCTAGTCTTTCTTTATTGCTTTTCTGATTGCATGTGTACAAATTCTGCCGGTACGGCTCCCTATTTATAGTCTTCCGATGAGGTGCCCACCATGGGTCAAGACTTCCGGCCCAGGCTCAGGTTTCCTAACACTCCCCCTTGGGCACTCATCATACACGTTCATGACTCGTTAAAACTCCATAAAAACTCAGTGGGAAAAATTTGGAGAAAGAGTACATGATATATGTTATGCTACGATGCACAAATTGCCTCATTAAAAATCTTGGTCGAGAAACTTCAGGAAAACTCTTCATGGGAAAAAAGAGTACAATTCACCCAATTTCATTCAATTTTCAGGACTTATTCTTTTGGTTACTTGATCTTCATGATCAAGATTTAATAACAGGCTTGAGAGAATTCTCCCCCTGAATTCTGCACTTCTATAAGTCTCATCATTCCAATTCCTCGTACGCACCTTTCAAAGCTAGATACAGGGAGTGACTTAGTGAACAAATTTACCAGATTTTCATATGACTTAGTATGCAGTACTATAATCTCATCCATCTTTTGCAATTCATGAGCATAAAAAAACTTGGAGTTGATGTGCTTTGTGAGATGACTCTTCACATAGCCCGTCTGCACTTGTGCAACGCAAGCTACATTATTTTCATAGATAATTGTGGGGGGCTTGCACAATATTTATCCCACATGACTGCTGGATGTGGTGAATCATTCGCTGTAGCCAAGCACATTCTCGTACGGCTTCATACAACGCTATAATTTCTGAGTGGTTCGTCGAAGTTGTTACAAGACTTTGCTTAGATAATTTTCAGGAAATTGCAGTTCCACCACACAGGAATACATAGCTTGTTTGTGATCTTGCGGTATGAGGGTATGACAGGTACCCAGCATCTGCATAGCCAATCAAGTTCAAATCTTGATTCTTTCTGTAGAACAATCCAAGGTCCTTACTTCCTTGGAGGTATCGAAAGATGTCTTTTATTCCCTACTAATGGCTTTTGGTAGGTTCTGCACTATACCTTGCTAACAGATTCACAACAAATGTAATATCCGGTCTAGTGCAGTTTGCTAGATACATAAGTGCTCCTACTGCACTTAAGTATGGGAATTCCAGTCCTATGACTTCCTCCCCCTCTTTCTTAGGTCGGAAAGGATCTTTTTCTTACTGTAAAGACCTCCCGATTAACGGTACTTTCGATGGGTATGCCTTCTCAAAGCCAAACCTTTCTAACACCTTCTAGGTGTAGGCCGATTGATGTACTAATATTCCTTCAGGGACATGCTCAAGTTATAGGCCTAAGCAGAATTTGGTATTGCCCAGATCTTTCATTTCAAATTCCGACTCCAGGTAGGAGCTTGCTTCTTTTATGTCTTCCATTGTCCCGATGATATTCAGATCATCTACATACACTGAGATTATACAAAATCCATTTTAGAATCGTCGTATAAACACACAGGGACAATCTTCATTGTTCGTGTAGCTTTTCTTGCAGAGAAAGTCGCTTAAGCGATTATACCACATTCTGCTAGATTGCTTCAGACCGTACAGTGATTTTCTGAGCTTCACACTGTACAGATTTCTATTTTCTTTGTCTTGATTCGGGAGAGGGATTCCTTCAGGGACCTTCATATAAAAGGCTGCATGAGACCGCAAATGTCTCCTTGGATGCGTTCCAGGAATGCAGGGACTTCATCCTTCACTTTCAGAGTGGAGGGTCTAGTAATTAATTTCTCGATGGCACATGCAGGGCACACAAAATCTTTGTGATTTGGGAAATTCTTTACATTAATATTATGCCCTTGGGAATTGTTGATTATATTTCTCATCATTCTAAGACCTGAGTGGCCTAATCTGTCATCCCAGAGACAGAAGAGTGCAGAGTTTCTAAATACTGTCTTCAGGACAGTGTAGGCTGCAGGTGCCTTGATGTTGGTATAATATAGCCCAGTTTCTAGTAAAGGAAGTTTTTCTAATACACTTTTTCCATTCTCTTCGCGCTTCGTAATGAGCAGGTATTCCTTACCGTACTCTCCTTCAGTCTCAACGTAGAAACCATTAGCGCGAATATCCTTAAAACTTCGGAGAGTTCTAATCAATTCTGGGTACAATAAGGCTTTTTCAATGACCAAAGTTGTGCCTATTGGGAGTATAATTGTGGCTCTTCCTGAACCAATTATATACACATCGCTTCCGGCGATTGTTGTAAGGCTGCCAGCATTCTTACAAATCGACTGAAAATACTTTGTCTCTCTTAAGATGGTATTCGTTGTGCCGCTGTCGACTAAGCACACTTCCTCCATAGGGCGCCCCCACGAGTTCTAATATAAGGTATTTTATTAACATGTATTAGAACGCAATCAACATATAAATAAAATACTTCAACATCAGAACATATCATGCCATTGTAAACTGAATAAATGAATGAATTATTCAAAATCATCCAACCATCACGAGAAAAATACTAAAGTACAATCCATGCAAGTTCTAACTTGTCCTTTTCACACAAAATAAATGATAATTAAAGTCTAAATGCATTCTGTCTGCATCAGACTAAATCTACTAGAAAATCAGAGACTTCTTCAGCTATTTTTTCGGGAGTGATCTACTCTTCTAGAGAAATCATAGCGGTGGTGGCCTCTAGGTCGAAAGAGAGTGCTGCTGCTGGGATGGTCTCAACCTCCATCAACGCGAGCAGCTACTCAGAACTCTCCACCTCAACCGATGCAAAGTGGGCTTCAGGCTGTCCTTTGCCATCCTTCTTCTTCTAGATTTGGAAGGCATCAATGACATGCTGCGGCTCCTTACAGATCCGCGACCAATGTGAGAGACCATGTGGAGGTGTCTTCATGTTTGTGATGAGTAATTGACTTGTGTTCTGGAAAGTTTGAGTTTAATTTAGTTGGTTCGCGCCAAGTCGGTGCTTGGCGCAGTCTAGTACGGTTGGACTTGGTCGAACGCGATCGGAGGTGCTTAGGACGCTTGTTCTGTTCTCAATTGGTCGATTTGGGTATTTCATGCTTGAGTACCTTCTTTTGATGCTAATGTATGTGTATACTGTTTCGAGCGGTGCTATGTGATGGTTTCTTGTCTGTGATGGCTGCAGGACTTTGAGGCGAGTTCATGGTGAGGCGTGGGAGGACCGGGACTAGGCACAGGAGGTGTTGAGGTCCAGACGGTCGGAAACGCCGAAGATGATCGAGGCTGGTGAGGTGGTTGCAAGCCGAGGAGACAAGGAACCAGAGCTGGAGCTGCCGGAGGTGGACACGATGGGCAACGGTGAGGTAGACCGGGACTAGGCTCAGGGAGAAGCTGAGGTCCAGACGGTCAGGATGCCGGGTGCGATCGTGCGAGGACAGGAAGCTTGCAGGAAGGTGCGGCAGGGGCATTTCGGTAAAATGCGCAAGGCTGCAAAATGGAAGCGGATTCGGTTGAAGATAACGGATTGGAGACCCGTTAGTGGACGGCAGTAGAGAGGTTAGGGTTTGGAGTGGAGTGGCTATTTCCCTCCATTTTTCCTGATGAATGCTTCTGACTCCTGCCTCATTTGTGTGAGAGTCAAGTAGTGAGATGTGGCTGACTCTTCTTGATTTGCTATTTGAGAGGGTGAGCTTCCTCTATTTAGTCAATGGGAGTTGGCAGTGCAGGGTGAGCTTCTAAGTTTCTCTTGTGAGTATGTCTGGTATGTGTGAGCTCAGTGTGTGAGTGTTCTTCTCAGTTGAGAAGCATGTAGTGAGATGGGTGTGAGATGAACCCTTTGTAATTGCCCATGTCTCTGAATCAATACGAGAAACTCTGTATCTGAGATGGATTGGTTCCCTGCTCCTTTCTTTGTGTTCTTTGCTTCAGTTCTCCATATTATTCTTCTCTGCCTCTTTTGCTTTTTGAGATGAATCTTTGTTGAGTAGCTGAAAATCTTTTTGCTATGACCTAGGAATGTCTTCAAGGCCTTTTGGCTAATCCATTCCTAAGGGCAAACGGTTGAATCTAAATGTATTTTCATCTCTTTGTCATTCGGCTGCAACTTCCCCTGTTTTAGAAAAGCTAGGGTTTGGAGGCAAGGGAAGGTTGAGTTGTTTGATTTTCTTGGTAAAGATTGTGTTAGGCTTGTGCTACTTGGTTGTGAGGTCATGTCTTGTTGAATTTCCATGACTTATGATCAAAGAATCAAAGAATAGTAAGCCTTTTGGAAGTCAATCTCTTTTTCTGTTCGTTCTTCATCCTTCAGTTCAGATTTCAGATTCCTTCCCCTTTGTTTGCATTTTCTAGATTTCTGAGGTCCTTCTGCTATTCTGATTGAGTTCCTGTCCTTGTGTCATGAGGAGAGCAGCTATTGTTCGTCAATCTCTTTGTTTTCTGTCCTTCTGTTGTACTTTTTGTGTCGACAAGTTCAGTCCGTCTATCTTCTCTTTTGCTGTCCCTAATCCGGTTCACTGATTGCAGTCTTTTGTTTTTGTTCTGTTTAGTTTGTTGTTGTCGGCAGCTGCTCTGGTACTCACCGTTTTCATCTTCTTGTTTCCTACTTGGTATTTGTCTTGACAAAACCGGTAATCACTGTGCTTGTCATTTTTAGCAAATCTGGTTCTCTGTTTCAATCAGTTTTCAGTTAGTTCATTTCAGTTTTTTCTTCAGATTACATGACTGCTTTTATCTCTCAGTTTTGCTTTTCATTGCTTGCAGTTTCTCGGGTTTGTTGTTTTCAGTTGTCTCTGTTTTTCAGTCATGTTGAACTACAGCTTGTGATTAGTTTTTGTTTCTTTGTTTTTCGGTTCTCATTTTCAGTCGGTTTCCTGTTCCTTAGTTCCTTTTTGTCTGTTGCAGCTGCTGCTTTTGGTTCTTGCTGTACCTGCTGTTTTAAGCTCAAAGTTGCAGTCATTTGCTGCTTCCTGCTCTGTATGGGTCGGCTTTGTAGGTTCAATTCTCAGTTTTGCTTGGCCTGAAAAAGGCAGCAAATGAGCAGAAACTTCAATATTCTTCTCTGCTGTTTTCTGGCCATTTTTTTAGAGTTTCCGGTGTTCGGTTAGGTCTGAAATTTATGTGTTCAGTTCCTTAGCTAAAACGGATTTGTAGTAACTGATCTTTACAGTTTTTGGCAAAGGATATTTCTGTTCTTTTTCAGCTTCTTCTTGCAGACTTCAGTATGTCTTTTCGCTTTGTCAGTGAAGTCTTTTCTGTGTCTGTTCTTCAGAGAAGGTTATGTTCATTTGGTTTTGGTTCTTCAGTGTGTCTCCAGTCAAATCGGCAAAATTGTTTTTGGCTTCCAGAGTGCGAATCTCTTCTAACTTCATAGCTGCTATAGTTATCGGAGAAGAAGATTTTGTGAATACTTCGGTGCGATTTTAAAGGCACCATTCACCCCCTTCTATTGCCATTTCGATCCTACACAATGGCCCCACTTGCCACTCTTGTAGCAACTTTGGTCCTGATGGCCATAGGTCTTGCCACTCCGCTTTGCCTTGCTTGCCTTTTTCTCGCTCGGAGCATCTGACTTGCCTTTCTGGGCTGCGGCCTTACCCTTCCTCTCCTTCTCTTCATCAAGGGATTTCGCACCTTGTAGCTCCCAGCGTTGGCCTCACGGCCAGCGGAGCTCCCAGGTGGCTGAGTGACGTAATTCTTGCGGAGAAGTTCGTCCTAAGGCTCTGCAACCTACATCAGATCAATCAATTTGGTATACTTCTTGTAGCCGTCTTGACGATAGTTGCGTGCGGATTGTACTGCATTGGGGTGGAAGGTGGATAGGGTCTTCTCAATCTTTTGCTCATTGGTACAAATCCTGTGCAAGGCAGAATTGTACTCCCCGACCGTCTTGAAGTCGGCAAACCTCAGTCTGATCCATTCTTGCTCTGCTTGAGGAAGAATGGTGTACTTTAGCCTCTCAAACCCTTTCTTGAGTGCGGTCCAGAGGCTAGACGTTCTTCTCTGCCATGTACTCATTCTTGAGAGTGAGGCAGAGGTGGTGCCTGAGAAAATGAAGTGCCTGATCATTCTCCTCAGGGGTGGGTTGGGCATCATGCAGTCCGCTAATCCCAATAGCTGCATGGAGCTTCTTAGCTCCAAGTACTATCTCGACATCAGAAGCCCATGTCAGATAGTTTTGGCCATGCTGGACCAGCTCCTCGAACTCCCAGTTCGTGATGCTAGTCATCTACATGTGTATGAAATGAATAAATAAGTTTATTGCTGGTAAATGTGCATGGAATAATTTACTGCAGGTTAATAAATGGTACAAGAGATTCTCGTAATTTTCCATAATTTTCTATGAATTTTCTATAAATTTTACTGCTAATTTTGGTGATTAAAGGCAATTTTAAACAATTACAATTAACCAAAATAGTAAATAAATACAGAAAATAATAATGGCAGAAATAAACATACTTCAAATGCTAAAAAGAATTCAAAATTTGGATTCCCAAGGCTCGTTTATGCTCGAATATGAATTTTTAGTGAATCCTATAATTTTTGAGGGTCTATACGCAGCTTTTCAGTTGAGAGAAAAATTTCGCGTAATTTCCTGATTTTCTGAGGGGTTTTCTGCAAAATTTGGGACCCGTTTGTAAATCTGAGAACCTATTCGTAATTTTCAAAATTATGAGGACCTTTTTGCAAAAATTAGGACCCAAATGCAAAATCTGAGGGTTGATCGGTAATTGTTAGAGTTTGAGGGGCCCTTTTGTAATTTCGCCAGTCCACCCCCGGTCGGGCCGATTTTCGGCCCGTTTTTTCTTCCGGACGCATGGCCCACTAGGCCCATTCGGCCCAGCTGGCCTGGCTAGCCGCTTTAACCCACGGGAGGGGTAGGGTTTCCCCTATCCTCTCACTCGGTGGCGGCGGCGACGCGGTTGCGTGCCGGAGGCCGAGGCCGGGCGGCGCGGCTGCAGGCCAGAGGCCGAGACGGGGCAGCGAGCGCGGCTGCAGGCCAAAGGCCGAGACGGGGCGGCGAGCGCGGCGGCGCCATGCGGGGCTTGCACACGGGCAGGGAGCACGTGCATGCGGGTGGCGAAGCACAGGCGGCGCGTGCGTGCTGGCGGCGATGCAGCGGCTTCGGGTTAGCGCACGCGTGAAGGAGCTAAAGAGTCCCAGCGGTTGCGGTCCTCAAGCGGCGGTGGCCGGGTGTAGACCTCGAGCATCGGCAGCCAGCTTCGGGCGGCACGTCCATGCGGGGAGTCCGAAGTGTTGCGGGCGGCTGCAGGCCAGGCCGAGGCCGGCGCTGTTCGGGCACGGACTTCAAGCATCGGTGGCCATCTCCGTGTGGCGGTGCTGGCGGCCGAGAGGGACCGGTGGTAGGCCGGTGTCGGCTTTGCGTACGGTGGCCGTACGGGGCCGCCTGTGCGCAATATTTTATTATTTTTCTTCTTCTTTTCTTCAAATTTGCAGTGCAATCAACATCTACTCTATGATGCAATCTACCGATCGACATTGTGCCAGCAACTTCAATATGCTCGCGGTAGATTAGAGCGGATTTGCACCGTAGAAAATTAATCTAGAAAGCGAAAACTACAAATTTAGAGCAATCTAGATAATTCAATCTATTAGAGCTTTGATGGTTACCTTCGATTCACCAGAGCGAACTCGTGCTGATAACATGTTGAGGAACTGTCGCTGGCGACCAGTCCGATCGATTCCTCTGCTTAATGCGAAACAAGATCAATCATAGAAGACAGAATAATAGATTGAAATACAAATAAGTAGAGAGAACTCCTGGTCTTTCTTTATTGCTTTTCTAATTACATGTGTACAAAATCTGCCGGTACGGCTCCCTATTTATAGTCTACCGATGAGGTGCGCACCATGGGCCAAGGCTTCCGGCCCAGGCCCAGGTTACCTAACAATACCAGAGAGGTGGGAGTCTGAGTTGACAGCCCATGCCATACCCCCCATAAGAGTAAGCCAGGAGGAGGGGGCCAAATCGATTCACTCCTCCGTGCCGACCTTGCCGCATGCCGTCGCCCAGCCACCAGCGCCGCTGCCCCTCCGCTCGCCCTACTGCCAGCATCGCTTCGTGCATCCGCGCGCCACTGCTGCTCTACCCTGCAGCCTCGCTGTCGCCCCCTTGCTCCGCCCGGCTGTCGCACTGCGCAAGAGATTGGAGGGGAGAGCAGGGAGCCGACCGTGAGAAAAAGAGGGAGACGGCTGACCGAGTGAAGTGAAAAGATAGAGGAAGGAGAAGAAAGGAAGAGAGGAAGGAGGACTCGGCCGGGTGGGGGAAGAGTCAGCCAAGGAGGAGAAGGAAGAATGAAGAATGAAGGGGCTCAGCCGTGAGAGAGAGAGAGAGAAGAGAAGACAGGAAGAAAAAGAAACAGAGGAGAAAGAAGGGAACACCAATCCAACGTCTAATCTGGTAAGACAAGGAAGAAAAAGCCTTGATCTAGTTATTGAGGACTAGAGTAATGCCTCAATCCTTTCTCTCTGCTTGTTTGTTGATTTGTGTGGAAGTAAAAATATTGATTATTAAGGTGGATATTTGGACGGTGAAATTGGTGCTGCTGATGTTGACCTTGTTAATTCAAGTAGAGAGAGTAGTGCTAGTTGTGAGAAGTACTAGAATAGTAGTAGCAACTGGTAGTAGTAGTTAGTAGTAGCAGTGGACTATGTCGGTGGCTGGTGGATGCTCTGGCCAAATGCATGAGGGCCATGAGTGATTTAGTGAATGACCAATTAGTGATGGATTAGTGTAAGTAATTAATTAGTGTATGTGATTAATGAGGTGAGTGAATAATTAGTATGGATTAATTAGTGTAGACTAATTAATGTAAGTAATTTCTAATGTTCTATAGAATGTTGGCCCGCCACATTTTTCACATCGGGTTGGAAGTTTGGCATCCGAGTCAGATGCTACCCGATACGGGACATCACAACTGTCGGGACCGATGACAATGGTTTAACTGATATAGGATCTGTTTGGCAACGGCTGCGGCTTATGGCTTTTGGCTGAAATTTTTGAAGTTTGGCTGTTTACGGTATAGATTACGGAGAGAGATCTCACTTGCGATTTTGGCTGGTATAGATGTTGGGCTTTTAACGTGTATATCGTTTAACTTGTAGACCCCGTCTTGAGAAAATACTCCGTTTAAAAGTTAGGTACTGTAGCAAAAGTCAAAAGCCGCCAGTTTCGGAGGAAAAGAGCAGGCCCATAGTCTATAAATTGTGACAACTAGGCCTACCAAAGCAAGTTTGTGTAAATTTCAGAGCTTGGATGGCTTGCTATATTAAGTTTCGAGATTGAACATTATGGTTTCCTAACCACCAGGTCAGCGGGAAGACGTCTGATTCAATAGTATTGTATGCGCCAGGTTGCACTTAGGAACAACACTATTCGTATGTGTGCATGTATCGCTATGATGTGTTGAGATGGGTTGATGCTTGTTCAGGTGGCGGTTCAGGTTTGACGTCGTCCACACATAGTCCACAAGGCTGAACAGGTAACTGTATGATAAAATGGTAAATTCGGATAGTGATTGCTATTAGTTAGATTTTGATGCATTACCTACCATTCTATCATGAGTTGATTATCTTGGTTTTCATGTTGGCATATTGATGAATGATGGGTGATGTACACGACATGGATAATTGATGCTGTTATGTTGCTGAATAATGGCTATTGAAACATGTTGTGTTGTTATGCTTAAATGGAAAAAGTTGCATTGCATGCATTTATGTCATGGAAATAGATGGCCTTTGTGGCATCTATGGTCTACTTTGTGTGAACATCTCATGGGAGTGGGAAGACTAAGACCTATTTCAGTAGACGCTTCACGTGAGTTGAGATTGAGATCCCTGTATGAAAAAGGACGGGCTAATGAAGACTTCGTATGAAAAAGAATGGGTTATTGAGGTATCCGCATGAAAGAGAGTAGGGTTGGGTGAGCATCGACAGATGCTCACTCTGCTATACCAGTATAAGCTAGAAAGATGAAAGGGATGTGCATATGCATTTGCATTGTGATAGAAATATGGTGCAAATGCATAAGGAATGGTTGATGAAAAATGAAAGAGGTTAAATGAAAATAAGTGGTTAAAAAGTGGATGGATAATGAATGATACGTGTAACTGTTGATTACTATTTTACTTTGTGCTTGCTGAGTCTTTGGACTCACGCTTGTTTTGTTGACTTTTTTAGGTGGTCGTGATCGATGTCATGCATGGAGTGGAAGGAGACCTTTTGCACTGCACTTATTAAATAATAGCTTAGCCACCCACTTAGCATTCATGTTTAAGCTCTTGTTAAGATGGTTTAGTTAAATCTGGGTTCGAGGTTGCTTTGGGAATGTTGGAGGTGCTGGGACGTGATCAACGCCCTTTGCCTAAAGTAGAGAATGAAGTTCATTAGATAGTGCAAAATCAATATGTAGGGTGTATGTGATTCGTCGTTTTGTTGTAATATATTTTCAAGCATGATTTTGAGCCTTTATAGGTGCGGAGCCCTAAGATTTGCTTATGTTATGTTTTATCTACGATATGGAATTAGTTGTCTTCTTGTAGTTATTGTATATATGTTTATTGCCCTCTTTCTGTAGTTATATAATCAAGATAGATGCTGCCAAAATTTGTAATAGTAGCACCAAATTGAGATGGTAAGTGTGTAGTGGTAGCATTGCAGGCTTAGAGGTTGGGCCGAAGTGTTACAGTTGGTATCAAAGCGAGCGTTATGTCCATGGTAAGTAAAAAAATCGACAACTTAGCTTAATTAATTACTAAAACTTGATTAAAGCCTAATAATTAAATTAAACTTGGCACACTCTGGTGCATAATAGGATGGAATTTGGTCCAAGTATTGCATTTACATTTCTGTTAGTTGTATTCTTGATTAGTTATTATATGTGATAGATGTTCATGAACTAACTGTGCTATTGTTTGTTTGGGATGAAAAGGTATGCCGAGAGGTAGAGGTCATGGTCACGATGCTGGCCGTGGCTTTGGCCGAGCGGGGCCACCGCTAGAGGGTCAGCAGGAAGCACTTGACGTGAAGGTTGCTCTTACTGAGCAGTCTTAGCTAGGAATCCGACGAGGTCTTTGACCTTGCTGTGAGAGTTTGTAGAAGAGGTCCGTGCGCTTTGCCAACAAGTGCGTCAACTGCTGCTGTGGCTATACTTGTTGTTGCCCTACTGCCATTCCGGTCGTACTGGAGGCAAGGATAGACCTTCGCGAGTGGTTGGCTTTGTGATTAGATACCTTCGATGGGTCGGGTACACCAGTCCAAGCTACGGATTGGTTGTGCTATATGGGAAGGCAATTTGAAGCCCTAGAGATGAGCTCATAGATGAGGGCTCGTTTTGTGGCCTTTCAGTTGAAGGCTCAAGCAGACATCCAACCTGGGGGGGGGCGACCTCGATTTGGCAGCAGGGGAGGAGCGATGCAGGAGCTCGAACCCTAGCACAACGACTGGATGGTGTCGGGGTGGTAGGGTATTGCGGCTTCTTATCTGCCCACCTTGGCAATGCCTCACGCCGCCTCACCTAGAGCCGTCGAGCGCCACCGAGAAATGGCTTTGACTGCCTAGCCTATCCTAGGCGGCCCTCCTGCCTAGCCTACCGCCTTGGATGAAGTTGTGGCATCGGGTCACCACCAAACGCCTAGGCGGCGTCGAGTCGACGCCTAGGAGTGATTTTCTGGAACCTTGGTTATCATTGATGGATGTGATTTTTTATCCCCCAAACTTTTACATCAAGAGCACCCAACATTTGGTGTGCATTCTCAGACTCAAAGAAAGGTGAGACCAACAGCACGAAGATCATGAAGGATCTTGTTGAACCTTACCTACAACTCATCCAAACATTCACTGGGGTTTTTGCTCGATCTTAGAGTATTCTTTCTTGAGTTGATTCTGTCTCACTTCCTTGATCGTGGTAGAGCCCTCTTAGTAGTCAGAGAGGGTCTTCCAGATCTTATGAGCAGACCTTAAATGAGTGACTCGCTCAAACTCAGATCGACTAAGCCCTTGAATCAAGAAGTTATGTGCTTTGATATTTGCCTCCATATCGGGAGAAATCACATCGTCATTGGCCGACAACGCATAAGGATTCTTGACTTTGAGTCAAATTGCATGCTCTTGAGCCTCGATGTACGCATGCATATGAGACTTCCAATAAAAAATCGACTCCATCAAATACGGGTGGCTTGGTAGAATACTTGTCTGCTATCATGGCTCCTAAGACTGGTTAAGATCTATGAAAAGAGCTAACTAGGCTCTAATATCACTTATAGGATCGAAAGGCAACAAGGGTGGAATGGTGCCAACTAATATTTTCTCCTAAGTATTCTGGATTCTTTTCCCAAATAATTACAGAATTACTGATAATCAAATCCAAAGCCAAAAACCCAAAGCGAATCACTCAAGAACATAAAATCTTAAAGAACATAGCTCCTAGAGGTCTGACCTCCAACCAGAGAGTGGTCTGACCTCTCCTTGGCAATCTGCCTACCAATCAAGGGGTGGTCTGACATCTCTAGGGTAGTCTGACCACTGTTCTAGCAGTCTGACCACTATAAACAGTGATTTCAGGCAAATGAACAGCAAAATCGACATGGTTGTGAAACTTTAAACCCACATAACTTTTGATTGGATGATTCAAAAGTCGTGAAACTTTATACACATATTACTTAAGGTCTCATATTCCATCCATGGATCATAAAAACCCACATTAAAGTTCAGACCTTTTTGAGATTTAAGCAATGTTGCACACAAAACGAGCAAAAACCAAAATTGATGATCAAGACTTGCTTGTGGCTTAGGATAGCTAAGATAGCTTTGAATATGTTTCCATATATCACAGCGAGCAAGAACACCAAATAAATCACTCCAAAACCCTCAGATCAAGAAACCACTTAGAAAATCAAAACGTGCAAAAACTAAGTTTCTTGATGAATTTGCTACCAAAGTGCCTAGATTGATGGAGAATGATTAACAAAGGTTATCTCTATCTCTTATATGTTCTTGATACAATAAGATCAAGAAAGGACGAGAGGAGAAGAAAGCCTAACCAAATCAAGAGTAAATCGATCAAGAAAAAGGGAGCCATGTTAATGATCGAAAATTGATTCTATTGCTACTTGAGGAGGAAAGTTTTACAGCCACTCCACCTTGAAGGACAAAAAGCACACCAAGCACTCAACTCTCAAACTCTAACCCTACGAAGAGAGCATAAGAGTTGTAGGTTGGATGGATAACCACAAGTCTCCAACCCAACCCCTTAATTAGATGGGCTAGCCAACCATATCTAACTCTTAGTGGATATTTATCATAATGGAAAAACCCAATAACCCCCCACACACGGGTTTTAACTCACTCACTACACTTATGCACGTTTTTCAAGATGCGTAAACCCGAATCTGCTAAGTCCTAAGTTTTGATCCATCTTGATCAAACCAGTTTCTTCATGATCTAAATCGCCTTCCCAAGCACCGCTCACGCACCACGGTTTCCTTCCACATCCGTTTCCGGTATTTTGGTCAAACTACTAGGGTCCTTGGCTCGGTCTTCATCTTCCATTGCAAGTAATCGTCATGCTTGCCATGCGTAGATACACCACTGGCTTGCCACTCGTCAGCAAGTCCCTCCCATTCCGGTTCCACCAGACCACTTCTCACTTGGATTGACAAAACCACATGATGCAACCCATCATTCGAACTCGTTTTTAATAATTCCCACCTTCTCATGCCATGCTTGAGCTCACCGTCTCACCCGGCATACTCGATCGTTCTGGTCCTCGGTTCCTTCATGGGCGTGGCCCCGATTCTCGTTATTGACCACGGTTGACTCCAAACGACTCTATACATCTAAAGACAAAGAAATTATTTTTAGACATAAATTCTTTACAATTTGACCTATGTTAACAGCAACATAGCTCATGCAATATATGTACCACCACCTAGGTCACCAAAACGCATTCTACAACTCAAAACCACATAATAAAAAATCTGGTTGAAAAATCTAAAGTTTGGCCGGTTTGACCGAGTGGCCACTGGTCAGACTGGTGCCCGATATCGGTTGGACCGCAAGTCCGAAACGGTTTGACCGCTGCCGCATTTGACATGCGTTTAACTGCTACACCATAGCAAGCAAACAAAAGTGATAATCCACTGATTAAGTCTGCAGATCAGTGACCCATTAAATGATGTGACTCAACATCCACAACAAGGAAAAGCTCTCATCAAAGCTGTTAAAATTAATCTTGACTTAGAGTCCTAGTCGCAGTTGAGTTCGTCTACGTGTGTAATTCGAGTTGAAGTGGTGTCCAATTCGAAGTCCTAATACATGTGTTAGTAGGAGTTATTAGCATATATATATATATATATATATATATATATATATATATATATATATATATATATATATATATATATATATATATATATATATATATATATATATTGAGAGGCTTGTAACCAGTTTGGGTGTGCAATTTATGCGAGAAATAAAGTAAAGAAATCAAGGGTCAAATTTGTTACAAGCGGTATCATAGCCAACCTTTGATTTCTTCTGCTACTGCTCCCGGGAGGTTCTCCGTTCCAGGGGGCGGCCACCGTTGCGCACCGCCGCTGCAGAGAAAAAGGAGGAGATGCAGTCTTCAGTCACCACCATTCCTCCGTCATCGTCGAGAAGTCCGCTCGTGGGATGAGCAGCCTCTGCGCCGTGCACGAGACAACAACCGAGATCCTAGCGTCAAAACCAAGCAGCGCCTAGAGCACTTGCGCAGGAGAGAGGAAGGCAACAAACTTTCTTGAGCCAGTGCAAGGTTGGAGAGCGAAGACAGGAGATTGGATCAAGAACTCGTGCAAGATCGAGACTCAGGCAGCAGTGGTGCTTTGCATGTGGTCTTCTGCCTTTGCATGTGGTCATCACGTGAAGCAAGGTGAAGAAAAGTCAGTTTCTTCTGATTCCTCAGTAACAGTGTAGAAAAAGTGAATCCAAGTGAAACAGCACGCAGGAGAGAAAAGTAGGCACAGTTGTTTTCCTCGGTACAGAGAAAAATCAGTTTGAAGGCAATCAAGAGACGCTGAGCGCTGTCACGTCCAGTGGGGGCGAACTTAGAAAGTTTTCTATCTTCGCTTAGTTCGCGGGACGCACAACACAAGCCAAATTGTACTCGGCATCCGTCTCCGAAGCCAAGATGTATGCATCTCCGAGTCACACGGAAAGACAACAGGAAATAAAGATCATCCTAAGTGCAGAGACAAAAGCAGAAAGATGCAGAGAACAGCAAGAGCAAAGGGCAAAGTTCAAGAGAAAAAGAAAAACAACATTTTTTCTCCATTTTCTCTCGGTCCAAGAGACTTCAAAGTAGCCCAAATTCTTGATTCGTGCTCAAAGACCATGTCACGTACTCCGGGAAGTGGTGTCACCGGTGACGAGGCATCGTTCGGTATGATGGCGAAGGAGAGTTTCACTATCTCGCTGCATTATCCGATGCTCACGATGAGCAATTATGCAGGATGGGCAATCAAGATGAAGGTGTACATAAAGGCTCAAGGAGTGTGGGATGCGATCGAGAATGGCAACGTCGATGTGCGCAAAGATCAGATGGCATTAGCGGCCATCTATCAAGGCATCCCAGAGGAGACGCTCTTCCTACTGGCCGAAAAGGAAACGGCCAAAGCCGCGTGGGAGGTGTTGAAGGCGATGCATCTTGGCGCAGATCGTGTGAAGGAAGCAAATGTACAAACTCTCAAGACCAAGTTTGAGGTGCTATGTATGAAGGAAACGGAGTCGATCGATGACTTCACCGTTCGGTTGACGGTCATCGTCAACAAGATACGGGCCCTTGGTGAGAAGGTAGAAGAGTTGTACGTGGTAAAGAAATTCCTTCTTGCTATTTCCTCACAGTTTCTCCCGATTGCTTCAGTCATAGAGCAATTTGGAGACCTAAAGACAATGACCATGACCATGGAGGAGGTCATCGGTCGACTTAAGGCGTATGAGGAACGCATCCACAACAATGGAAACAAAGGTGAAGGACAGCTCTTGTTGACTCGCGCTGAGTGGGAGATCCGATCATCGAAGCGTGAAGGCAAGAACACTTCTAGGGGTGATGGCCAAGGCCGGAAAAATCGGAGGTTTGATAAGGCAAAAGTGAGGTGTTATAACTGTAATGATTATGGACACTTTGCTTCAGAATGCCAAAAGTCGAAGATGAAGAAAACGTTTGTTGCTGAAGTGCTCAACGATGATGAAGTGTTCTGATGATGAATTGAGTCAGAGACGTCAAGAAGATGTGTTGCCGTCCAAACTCAAGTAAGGTACAAAGAAGTTAGAAAGTCAAGCTTAAGTGGGAGATTGTTCAAATTAATCTTGGCTTAGAGTCCTAGTCGCAGTTGAATTCGTCTACGTGTGTAATTCGAGTTGAAGTGGTGTCCAATTCGAAGTTTTAATACGTGTGTTAGTAGGAGTTATTAGCATATATATTGAGAGGCTTGTAACCAGTTTGGGTGTGCAATTTATGCGAGAAATAAAGTAAAGGAATCAAGCGTCAAATTTGTTACAAAAGCTTGCATGCACGCAGACAACAAAAAAAACGATTCTTTAATAGTGTGTTTGGTTTCGAGTCAGGTAAGGATAGAATGAATCCATCCCTGTTTTTAAGGATGGAACCGTCCTCATCCCCTATTGTCCCTGGAACCAAACACACTATTGGAGGCAGGTAGCCAGGAAGAGGGATGAGCCCATCCCCTCATTTTTGAGGGATGGGGGCATCCTCAATTTAGAGGAATATTCCCGGGATATTCCCCAAAGTGGGATCGCCCTGTCCCTGCTGACTCCAATCCAAACAGGTCTAAATCTGGGATCGCCCCGTCCCATCCCCTATTGTCCCTGGAACCAAACACACCCTAATATGTTTCATACATGCATGACTACAGCAGGTCACTATAGCTACTACTAATTCACCAAACTCCAGAACATGCAACATGACATCACGTGAGCAAGCCTAGTAAACAGTACTTAACAGTAGAGTGTTGATCTTATTCTAAGACTAAGCATGAAACATTAGGTTTAACCCTAGATCTAAATCATGAACACCTACATAAATCATTAGAGCGGAAGCGTTAATTACATACCCGAAGCCGGAGATCCCATAAGTGGTGGTCGATGATGTTGAGGCAGAGGTGTCCAGTGAAGGAGAAGCTGAAGTGGTCGGGCCGCGGCAGTGAGGTCGTCGGCCTGGACGACGGAGCCGTGGACGGAGATGAGTTTCGGCCTTCGTTCACCACAGCGCCCATGATGGATCGGGTTATTAGGGTTTTCGTGGCCTAGCTCAACTCCCGTGAGTAGCCCTGTTGAAACCCTCGTATTTCTTAGTGGCGCTGGGTGACCGGGATCGAAACCAAAAGTTGTTGGTAGCGCTTCCGATCATTGCGCGCGAGTGGAGGCGTGCCTCCCTGAAATCTCGGACAGTTAGCCGAGATCAACCCAACATTCTCCCCTTTGATCGTAAGGCTAACATCATAAGCTCACTCTCAATAAAATAGCATACCAAGGCAATGTGTTGCATGACCAATTAAGTGCCGTACAACCCAGTACCTATAGTGTACTATCCTATCTTGAAATGGATATTCATTATACGTAATAGGAGTTGGTTTGCTTTAAGGTCCTTTTATCCAGAATCAAAAGGCTTTCCAATAAACCCATGCTGGCAACATGATCACGAAAGATATTGGGTGGTAAGCCTTTAATAAGCGGATCCGCAAGCATTAACTTAATACTAATATGCTTGATACTTATGGTTTGATCCTGGATTCTATCTTTCACAACATGATACTTAATGTCAATGTGTTTGGCAGCACCACTTGACTTGTTGTTATTTGCATAAAAGACTGCGGGTTCATTATCGCAGTATAAGGTGAGTGGTTTAGAGATGCTGTCTACCACTCTAAGTTCCGGGATAAAGTTCTTAAGCCATACAGCCTGCCCGGTAGCCTCATAACATGCCACAAACTCAGCTTGCATCATTGAAGATGCTGTAAGGGTTTGTTTGGAGCTTTTCCACGAGAAAGCTCCTCCTGCGAGTGTGAAGATATAACCTGATGTGGATTCCTTAGTATCAACACATCTTGAAATCTGAATCTGAATAACCAATAACTTCAAGGTTATCGGAAAACTTGTATGTGAGCATGTAATCCTCAGTAGCTTGCATATAGCGCAAAGCTTTCTTAACGGCTTTCTAGTGGTCTGGTCTTGGATTTGACTGATATCTGCCAAGCATCCCGGTTACAAAAACTAAATCAGGGCGTGTACATACTTGAGCATTCATAATGCTTCCGACAGCTGAAGCATAAGGAACCGACTTCATCTGATCAGTTTCATATTGGTTCCTCGGACATTGAAATGTCCCAAACTTATTGCCCTTAACAATAGGAGCAGGCGATCCAGAGCACTTATGCATATTGTATTTCTTCAGTACTCTGTCAATGTATGTCCTTCTGAGATAAACTTAATGTTCCTTTGGACCTATCTCGGTGAATTTCAATGCCAAGAGCATAAGAGGCATCACCGAGATCCTTCATATCAAAAATAGATGAAAGAAATCTCTTGGTCTCAAACAGCATATCCTTATCGCTGCTGGCCAATAAGATATCATCCACATAAAGTACATAAGATGGAGAATTTACTCCCCTTGAACTTAACATATATGCAGTTATCTACTTCATTTTCCTTAAATCCAAAACTCATTATCTTATCGAATTTGAGGTACCACTGCCTCGACGCTTGTTTTAAACCATAAATGGATTTCTTAAGTCGACATCCCATATGCTCCTTGCCTTCCACGACAAAACCTTCCGGTTGAGCCATGTAAACATTCTCTTGCAAGTCGCCATTAAGAAACGATGTTTTAACATCCATCTGATGCAGCTCTAAAACATAATGAGCTACAAGTGCCATAACAATTCTGAATGAATCCTTAGTTGAGATAGGAGAAAAGATGTCATTATAGTCAATCACTTCTCTTTGGGAGAAGCCTTTTGCTACGAGCCTTACTTTGAACCTTTCGATATTTCCCTTAGAGTCATGCTTGGTTTTGTAGACCCATTTACAAGCCTACTGTTTTGACTCCGTCAGGAATTTCTATTAAGTCCCATACATCATTAGTGCTCATAGACTTTAGTTCATCCTCCATGGCTTCAAGCCATTTAGAAGAATGCTCACTCATTATGGCCTTCCATATATCATTAATATCCTCATTCATATAAACAACATAATCATTTGGGATGACAGATCTTCTC